>OW679199.1:36831296-36866584 GCA_940337035.1 Agriotes lineatus | reverse complement strand
AAATAATTTATTAATAAAAAATCATCCATTAATAGGAGTCATTAAAAGCTATTAATAAACGATTTGGTATGCATTACGAATCCCATAAATAAACGATCAACGGAAAAATAGTTTTTAAGCTACCAGTAAACGGCAGAAAGACATCGGACAGATCCTGAAACGTGCATTTCTGAAGAGGTTTCGGAAGCTATTATTTCACGATTACAAAACTTCTTCATCTTTGGCAAAGAAACTAAAAATACTACAAAATAAATAATATTTGTTCAAAATACAACAATATATTAAAAACCACCAACAAAGAGATAGCTATAACCATGAATAATCATTTTAGTCAAGTTGGAAACATAGCCAATAATATCCTCTAATAATAATAAATTGCAAGAAACAAAATGTACCTACCTGATAAAATCATTAAAGCATACAGTTACCTTTTCTTTCACTACCGGAGTTTTCCAGACAGCATTCAAAGAAAGCATTATTATACCAATATACAAATCTCGCACTAAAACCCTTCCGTCTAATTACAGAACAATTTCTCTTTTAAGCAGTTTGTCAAAAATAATTGAAAAATCCCTTTAAAAAGCTTAGTAAGCTATTTTGAAAAGCATAAACTTATTAACAAGTATTACTTTTAATTTAGAAATGAATTATCAATTACATATGCAATATTTAAATTAACAGATCATATACGTATACAGGGTGTTTAAAAAATATGTTCGGATATTTTGCCCACTTATACATCTAATCAATACAAACAAACAAGCTTTAATAAACATGGAAACCCTTCGTTTCCGAGATAAAGAGTGTTAAAGTTTAAAAAAAAAAATCTCGGCCGCTCCTGGAATAAATAATTTAAATCTTCTAAGTACGCCAAAGCATGATCCTTAATAGCATCAATAAACCTTAAAAGTTTCACTAAAATCGTCTGATGGGTTTTTCAGATATTGGAGCATTTTAGTTTTTGTCTTAATAGGTTCAGAGGCGTGCCAAAATATGGGCTTTATTTTGTCTTGAAAATGAAGATACGAAAAAAAAATCAGGAGACAAAGAGTTGCATTTTTAGTTGCTTTATTAAAAAAATATATATGAAAATTGCAAAAAATCTATTGGGCGTTATTGTTTTTGTGAAAAAACCTAATCGACATGCCCCATGAGCACGCCTCTGCAAGTACTGGATCAACTGTAATATGTCCAAAAGATACCTTATAAACAAACTATAGAAATTTCATTAAAATCCCCAAAGCGTTTTTTAGATAACAATAAAAACAGATTTTTTTTAAACACCCTGTATCTCGGAAATGAAGGCTTTTGTTTGATGGGATCGATAAGTGGGTAAAATATCCGAACGTATTTTTTAAACACCCTGTATATTCTAGCCATATTACAAAATCAGCAATTTGATGAAACGGCTAGCCACTTTATAAGACGCAACCACATTTTAATTTCCTCAACAATCTTTCAATCTTTCTTTTCTTTATCTATGTTTCAATCTGGTTAGTGTTCTTAAGCCGTTTTATGATCTGATCGGTCAATTAAAAGCCACATTCTCAAGTGCCACAAGGAACGAAAACTTTGGCACCAGACAAACGATTTATGGGTGGAAAAAGAAAATAATTTATTCAGGATGTTATATAATTGACAAATAAATATTAACTACCTATCTATTTAAAAACTATTTATTGCAGAAAGATCTGGCTATAGTGACATCTTCTGTTACATTTGAAGTCACTCTTGAAAAACAGACATCTTTTATTCTGATTTGTTTGTTTTGCATAAACACTTTTTAAAGCCAAACTGTGAAACTTTACTAGGACATTCTCTTAAAGCCATTGGACTGGTATCAAGAACATCTTAAGAAGAGAAATTCTGAGAAGTGTTCAAGGAGAGTTCGTCTCTAGACCACCTGTTCAGGTGTCCACTTACTGTGTCGATTTTGTAAACTCCATTAAGTAATGTTCCAAAACATTTTTCGGGTCAAGAGGACCTCAGTCTATCTTAGGTACTGTAATGGTGATGTGATCACCAAGGTGCAGATCTTTCAGCTTCTTTTTCGAATTGTCTAGCATTTTCTCCCTTGATACATTCGTCTCTTTCAATTTGTTCTTTCTTGCACAGTTTACATGTACTTCGCCTTCATGACGTCTTTTTTCCATGGCACAGGAACACATAGAACAGATCATACCACCATCATCTGTTTATCTTCTTCTTCATATACTGCGTCTGGTTTATTGATGCTTATTGAAGAACCAGCTACTGTTCCATAACTGTTTTTGACAGTGCTGTTAGTTATAATTTCTAAAAAATGAATTATTTAAATATAATGCAAGTACTTTGATTGTAGTAGATACCACGATCAAACCCATCAACAATAATAACAACACATTAATGTCAATATCATGCCCTAAGATAAAATTGTATGATCAGTGGGTGTCGTATCTGGTTTATGCTGTTTAAAAATTAAGAGTCAATCCCAAAAAGAGCCTCCTATGGGAACCTCCCTATTACTTGATGGTGCGAAGAATTCTTCGTTCATCGCAAAATGTCATCCCAGGGACCAGTTTTTGGCTGTTATTATCTTGAATCCAGGATTTTCACATGTTTTCTAAATCCTGGTGGCTCATTTCGATGCTCCCTCGACTCTGAGAATGACAAGGACGACCATAAATCAATTTGCATGCTGGCCAGTATGACTTAATTTGCCATATTATCGTATTAACAAATTTACGATCATTATCCGACTGTGAAATTTTTGGAGCATCAAAATCTTATTTTTTATCAAAGTGTCAACAACTTCTTTGCCTCGCTTAGTCTTGAGGTGTTTAAATGCACAAATTTCGTGAGATGGTCCTAATAGCTGAACAACCATTTGCAGCCCCCATCAGCAGCGTCGGCAGAAGATACAAACCACACAAGCGACTGCTTGGAGCGGCACTCTACTAAGGGCGCCAAAATCATTCCGAGATTGATGTGGTAGAGTTATGGTAAGAATTCTGTTATCTACATTACCATCTTATCAAAATAATATTGAAGTAAGAGCCTAAAGGAATTCTATATTTTTGTGTAAACATAATTCATTTAGTTTCTTTCTCAATACATCATAGAGATTCAAATTTTATTGAAGTTACTGGTGAGAGTTGTAGCAGGTGATCGTTCATTTTCTATACTAAAATGAATCAAGACATACTTGAGGTAGACGATATCCTAAGAACGCCTAGATGAGTTAGCCATTTTGGCCATTGAATGCAATATTTTAAATGAAATTAACATGAATGATCTTACTGATTTTACTCAGAAAAGTCAACAAAGGTGTTTCTTTAATTTCTCTTTCTTCTTCTTTTTTCATACTAAGAGATTTATTTGTTAGGTACCTCGGTAAGCTTATTTTTTGTATCTGGTAAATACTTACTTACTTACTTAATCCTAAGCCTTTCTACCTTGCGGTGTAAGGCTATTGGATTAAGTTGTCTCGTTTGTTTGGTGGTCTTTTACATATTTCCTTCGTTTCTTTCTATCCTGCGTTATTCTTGACACTTCAGCCTATTTGTCTCCCCTCTTTTCCACCGCCTCTTTCACATCGTCTTTCAATCTTTTTCTTGGCCTGCCTTTCTTGCCTTTCCCTGGTATTCTTGCTTCACACACCTTTTTTGCCGCTCTTCCATTGTCCATTCTATGTATATGTCCCAATCAACCCAACTGTTTCTCTTGCACTATCGTTTCTACTGATTTCACTTTTAAAATCTCCCTAAACACTTCGTTTCGTATTTTGTCTCTGCACGTTTTATTTTCAATCTTTCTTATATATCTCATCTCTGTACTTCTGATTTTACTTTTATATTCCTTTATGGTTGTCCACGACTCGTTTCCGTATGTTAGAACCGGGACCACAACTTTCTTAAACACCTCTCTTTTTGCTTCTTTAGGAACTTTTCTTTTTCCTAAGAATGTGGATTTGATCGCGTTAAACAATTTTCCAGTAGCCTCCACTCTTTCTTTAATTTCATGGTCTAATTTACAATTGCTACTTATGCATACTGCCAGATATTTGTAGACGCCCACTTGGTCTAATTTCTTTCCTTGTACGATGATGCAGTGCATTTGTATTCTGTGTTTATTATCATTGTTTTTGTTTTTCCTGTGGTAATCTTCATGATCTTTTTCGTTAACTCTGTTGTATATATCTACGTTGTGTTGTAATTCTTACTATGTTCTTCCGAATATCACCATATCATTTACATATAAAAGCTCCATCACCTCAGTACTTTCCATTCTTCAGTATCCTTCTGGTATTTTTTAACTTTCTTTTTACTTTCCTTGATTGCTCCGCCTATTACCAATGTTAATAATAACGAGCTAAGCACACAACCTTGCCTCAATCCTATAGTTGTTCTGAATTCCTTTGATTCTTCGTTTCTTGATCTTACTATATTGGAGTTTTCTTTATATAGTGCTTTAACTGCTGTTACTGTTTCATCGCCAATTCATCTTTTTTCCATGTTTTCCACATTTGTTCTCTTTTAATTCTATCAAAAGCCATCTGTAGATCTACAAAACAGATAAATATGTATTTGTGCCCCATTTTTAATAGCTGTTTCGCTGCTCTGTCTTATTATGAATATATGGTCCTGCACTCTTCTGTTTGCTCTAAATCCGTATTGCGTATCTTCTATTGTGTCCTCTATGTTCTTCCTTATTCATGATTCTAAAATCCTGGCTATATTTTGCCCGGTACACTCAATAACGTGATTCCTCTGTAATTCTTAGATTCTTTTGTGTTTCCTTTCTTAAATAAAGGCACTATTATTCCAGTTTGCCAGTCTTTTGATGCTATTCCTATTTCTATTATTTAATTTATCAAGCGCAATAATCTTTCTTTGCCTGTTTTCCCCATATTCTTAATAATAATAATAATAGTAATAATAATAACAAAACTTTATTTGCCCAACAGGATATGCCAATAATAGGACAAAGTAATACAAATGTATATATTATGTTATGATACACTATATTCTTTGATAATTTAAAAATGAATACTAAAGAAACAGTTTAGACAAATAAATTTGGAAGTCAGATATAAGCAAATTAATGGATCTAAATACATGTTAAAGTATAATGAAATTAACTTTCTTATTATTGGTTAGTCAAATAATAGCATAATGATTGATTACTCAAAATTTAATCTGTAATAAGAAAATTCTGAATAGGAACAAATACCAAGGTTACTACTAAAATGTATCTGTTATGATAATTAAAATAAAATATCTGTTTTGATTATATAAAAAAAGTAGATAGGAGGCAGCAAGAATCGTGTCTAGTAGTAATAATTTGTAATTTGTTTAATTAGTTACTAAAAAAACAACTCAAAAATGTATACATAATTTGATATGGGTGTGATTTTCGAATAAAGAAACATTAATAAATGTTGTATAATTTGTAAATGTTATGGTTGGTACAAATTATATGGGTTAAAAGCAAAATCTTCGAGGTGGAAACATAAAATAAAATATTAAAAACAAGAAATAAAGGGACAAGCTTTGGTTAGTGAGGATATTATTGATAATACATTGGAAATGGAATACAAGCCACAAACAAGAGGTTAGTACGTGCAGCGAATTGTTTTTGGGAAACCTGTGGGTATCATTGAAGACGTAGGACCATCTAAAAAAGAGACAAATTCATATTTGGAACAAGATTTATGGTGACACTTACCAGAGAGGGATCGGAGCTGCAGTAATCCAGTACAGGAGCTAGGATACTTGAAGTTGACAGCAGCAGGGGACAACGACAGGAATCCAGTATAGGATGTGGAAGTTTTGAAGTGGATGGCAATAAGGTGATGCTGGGAGTTTACATTCATCGCAGGTGATGCAGTTTGGATAAGGACCCAGCAGGTGTTTGATTGCAGTCGGAGTGAGGATCCAGCTTGGAAGGATTTTGGCAGTATTAACAAGCAAAGTGTTAAATCAGGTTTGTGTTTTAAAAGGTTAAATGAAACATTTAAAAAGCTATAACCAGTAAGAAGGTATAAAAATATAATTGAATTTCATACTTACATAAGAGATTGGGGAAAGAATTGAATATTAGATCTTATTGTAAAAACCTTGATATTCGTTCTGAATTTTGATTAATTTGACGTTAGGTGTCAATTTTTTTTTTGAAAGTCAATGAACTGGCAATTAAACAAAGAGAATTTGACAAGTCAATCATTGGGTTACTAGATATTGCGAACTACCTGAGAGAGTTTCATTAATAATATTGTAAAATACGGATTTGAATTGAAAGTTAAAAATAAAGGGCAAAATAGTAATACGATAATTTAAATAAATTTATCAGCTAGCATAACATAGCAAATTTTATGGCGCCGCAACGAGAGGGCATAGCAAATTGATGTAGCTTGTCAATGTCAGGTAATTGAAAAGTCAAACGTAAGATTAGAAAATACAATCAAACCCGTTTATTTGAATATAGCTGATAAACCAGGTTTATGGTTAATTTGTAATTAACAATCACGAATAAAAGAACAGAATTGTAAAAAGGTAAAAGGGTATCATAACTAAGTTCTTTTGAGCAAAAATAGAGTAACAGAATAGGACATTTAATTTGAGTAACTAAAGTATTGGATAACGGATTCAATTGGTAAATCAAATATAAAGATATACGATTCATTATAAAGGGTTATAATAAAAAATAGGTACATTTAAACAATTTAACTGAAAGATGGCAGATAAAAGGGTTACAAGGAAAGGCAAGAAGGTGGAAGAAGAGAAAAAAGAAGAAGGACCAGAACAGATGGAAGTAGTGGCGAGTAGCGCAGGAGTAGAAGGTGAAGAAGGACAGCTAGAAATGGAAGTACAAGGAGACCAGGTAAGGTTACAGGAAGAACATACAGCAAAAGATGACAGGATGAAACAAATAATGGGAATGATGCAGCAAATGCAAATGCAATCATTACAGTCAATGGAAAGAATGATGCAGCAAAGTAATAGGGAAGCTGAGGAAAGGGAAAACAGGTCGAAGAAAGAATTACTACAGTCAATACAGAAAACTGCGGAGAAAATTGAGAAAAATGCTGAGATAAGCAAGAAGGATACAGCAGAGCTGAGGAAGGATTTTGTGAAGAATGCGGAAGAGTTGAAAAAGGATTTGCAACAGGCAATTGAGGAGCAAAAAGAACAGGCAAAAAGGATGGAAGAATCGATATTGGGATTAAGAGAAGAATTTAATAAGGTGCAAATCGAGAATAAGCAAGAATTGCAAGCACAAATTAATAAGATGAGTGAAACATTAGGAAGTTATAAGGAGGAACTCAAGAATGAGGTGAGAAAAGAAAGACAGGAGGAACGCAAAGAGATAGAAGAAAATTTAACAAAGATTATGGAAACTAAGTCAGTACAGGATAAAGAAGAGTTAGATGGAAACTTAAAGCACATACAAAATCAAAGTAACCAGATGCAAGAAGAAATTAAAGATAATAAAAGCAGAGTGAACTCATTAGAAGAAAGTCAGTCGACCAAGTTAAAAGAGGTAGAAGATTCATTGAAGAAAATACAAGAAGGCACGGGAATTCAAAATGGAAGTTTAAGAGGAAATTACAAGGGGATACAAGCAGATATGTTGCCCATTTTTGAAGGTAGGATAGGAGAACAGCCGATGACCTACTTAGTGAAATTAGATGAAATAATGAAGTCTGTGTTTGATGAACAAAAACGACTGCAAATTATTAACATGACTCTAAGAAATTATGCTGACATTTGGCACAGTATAGTTAAAAATAAATATAAAAATTATCAGGAATTTAGGCAATTATTTATGAGTCAGTACTGGAGCAATGCACATCAAGCTCAGGTAAGAACGCAATTAACAACGGGTAGGTTTTTTGAAGGAGGCAGTACTAGGGAAATGTATGTAATTAATAAGTTTAATAAAGCACAACATCTAACGCCTGCACTGGCAGAAGAAGAGATAATTCAACATTTATCTCGACATCTAGAAGGGGAAATAACAAGAGCTGTAGCGGTCCAAAATATTAAGACGATGAAAGATTTCTTGGAAATAGTTCGAAATTATGATATGGCTATTGGTAACAAATATCGAAATTTTAACAAGAATGAAGGGCCTAATTTTCCATATTTTAGTAAAAGAAAATTTTATGAAGTACAACAAAATAAATTCAATTTTGGCAGAAGTAATCACAACAATTTTAGACATAATGATCGAAACTTTAATGCATATAATTATAATAGGAATAATGACAGATGGAGAGGTGACCAAAATAAGAATTATTACGAAAAAAACCAGGAAAGGAACTACCCGAACAAATATGATAACAACTATGATAGGAAAAGATACAGGAATATGATTGACGAGAAAAATCAGGAGAAAACGAACCAAGAAGAGGCAAGAAATAAATATCCCAATCGACAATTTGTAAATACACTATTTAGACAAGATTACAATAAAGAAGAACCAATACAAGAAAATCGGAAAGAAGAAGCTGAGGTGTATGAAGGTACCTCAGTAGATAAAAAAAAACTTCAATTTTAGTTAATTTAGTTAAGAACCTCACGTGTTTTAACACTAATTATGAGAATAATGGGGAATATTTACTGGAAGACGAAGAAGAAGATAATCAAAATTCAAATTTACCATTTATTAAAGTTCTTTTAAACAATACTGAATATTTAGCTTTGATTGATAGTGGTGCAATGGCATCTTTAATAAATGAGGAAGTAATTTTAAATAATTTAGATGTCCTGTACAAGAATATAATTAAAGTAAATAAAATAGATTTGCTATCAGCAACAAAAAGAAAGATATCAACCACAAACCGAGTGTTAAATGTAAAGATAAGTATAAATCAATGGGAAGATTTTGTTAGATTGTTTATAATAAAAGGTCTCACTGTCGATATGGTGTTAGGAATTGATGTAATTCAGCAATTAGGGATTCATATTGATGGAACATAAAAGTGTATTCATTTAAAAGGGGTAAAAAAATCTTGGAACTGTACCAATAGAGTCAGCCGAGAAAATAAGTGTGTTCAATTAGATAGAATTGGAGATACAATGAAGTATAAGGAAGGTATAATAATTAATAATAATGTAATATGTGATATACAGAGTGATAATAATTATAAGGGGGTTTTGCTGAATTATTTGAAAATAGCTGAAAATAATAAGCAATATGAAGGCCGAATACTAGAAATAATCAACAGAAATAAAGATATTATTAATGAAAAGGTAGGACAAGCACAGAAATACATTCATAAGTTGCAGGTTGACGAAACGAAAGGTTTTAATAGCAAATCTTATCCTATTCCATTTGCATTAAGAGAACAAGTAAGGAATGAAATTAAGAAAATGATAAAAGATGGAGTAATAGAATCTTCAAAGAGCAATTTTATAAATCCATTAGTGGTAGTTAAAAAACGTGACGGTTCTTTACGTTTATGTTTGGATGCACGCAGAATTAATCAAATAACAAAGCCACAATACGAATCTCCACAAACGAGTGATGGATTGTTAAGCAGAATTTGGGATAAGAAAGTTTTTACAAAATTAGATTTGAAAAATTCGTTTTGGCTGATTCCGCTACATGAAGAATCGAGAAAATATACTGGTTTTAGTATTGATGGGGAGATTTTTCACTTTAAAGTGGTACCATTTGGGCTATCGACTTCTTGTGCAGCTTTAGTTAGAGCAATGCAGAAAATATTAAACCAATTTGAAGACTTTTGTGTGCATTACGTCGATGATATTTTATTGTTTTCTAAAAACGAACAACAACATTTACAACATTTAGCAATTGTAATAGAGACATTAAACAAAAATGGATTAAAACTAAATATTTTAAAATGTGAATTTATGCAAGATAATGTAAAATATTTGGGATATGAAATAAGTAGAAATGGAGTAACCATAAATGAAAAACGTCTTGAAGAAATCAAGAATTTACCTCGTCCAACAAATCTAAAAAAATTAAGGGGGTTATTAGGTGTTTTCAATTATTACAAAAGGTTCATAAGTAACTACTCAGAGTTGACATTACCATTAGTGCAATTATTAAGAAAAGATGTTAAATGGTCTTGGAATGAAGAAAGAGAAAAGGCAGTGAATACTATCAAACAGAGGTTTTATGAAGGATTATTGCTGAAATATCCGAATTTTGAAGAGAAGTTTATACTACGTACGGATGCATCTGATCAAGCAATTGCAGCAGAACTAATACAAGTTCAAGATGGGATAGAAGTACCCATATGTTTTATCTCAAGAATATTAAAAGGGTATGAAATTAGATACACGGTAGCAGAGAAAGAAATGTTGGCAATTATATTCGCAATTAATAAGTTGAAATTTTATTTAACAGGGAACAAATTTGATATTGAAACGGATAATTCTGCGATTTCGTTTTTGAAAAATAAAACTTTCCATAATGACAGGTTATACAGATGGGCATTGTATTTACAACAATACGAATTTGATATCAAACACAGGCCAGGAAAGTTAAATGTAGTTGCAGATTTCTTAAGTAGAAAAGATATACCTAACTATGAAAAACCGAAACAGATCCTGATTGGAATTGAGAAAATTTATGAGGAAGGAAGATTGTCGAAACAAGAAGTTTTAAATAAGCAGAACGTAGAAGAAATTCAAGAATTAAAAACGTTAGTATTACAAAGTCAAGATAACAATTATAAAGGGTATCAAATTAAGGAAAACTTGTTGGTTAAGGTCATAGAAAATAAAGAATTATTGGTTTTAAGTAAAGAAGACATGTTAGAAATCGTAGAGGAAATTCATACAATATTTGGACATTGTGGAACTAGAAAAGTTTGGTTAATGTTTAGGGAATGTTTTTATACGAAGAATGATATTAAATTAATTAAAAAACTCATTCAAACGTGCCAAATTTGTCAATTCGCAAAGGAAAAGAACTTCAAGAATCAGAATATTGTAAAAAGTATTAGGGTAAATGAACCGATGGAACTAGTAGCTATTGATTACTTATCAAACTTAGTTACAGGACAATATGGGTTTAAGCATATTCTGATTATGGTAGATGCATTTTCAAAATTTATAAAGTTATATCCAGCGAAAAATTGTAATACTAAACATGTTATTAAGTCAATTAGAAATTTTGAAGAACAAGTAGGTAAACCAAAAAGAATTTTAGCAGACAACGCAACATATTTTAGAAATGCAAGATTAATAAACAATTTAGATAAAAGGAGGATTAAGATTTGTTTCTGTAGCATAAGACATCCTCAAAGTAACATTGCAGAGAGGTATATTAAAGAAGTAATTAAATATTTAAGAATATTAACATATAAACAGCATAATAAATGGGTTCAATATTTGCTAGATGTGGAGAATTTCATAAACAATGTTCCAAATACAACGACCGAGATTAGTCCAATTACTTTGTGTCAACAAATAATTCCAGCTAGACCATGGAGAAGAGAACAATGTGATGTTGAGATAATGCAATTGTTAGGTAAAGCTAAAAGCAGATTGAAAATAATTCATGATAGGTACGAAAATAAACAGAATAAGAAAATTAAGAAACGAGTACAATTTAATATAGGGGACTTAGTAATTGTTAAAAAACTTAAAGTAGCTAACCGAAAGGAAAAAATATGTGCAAAGTTATTATACACATATGAGGGACCATATAGGATACAGAAAACTTTTAATAACAATACATATGAATTAATAAATGATACAGATGGACGAATTAGAGGAAGATTTCATATTACAATGATTTACCCATATATAACGAAAACTTAGAAAACATGAAAATCTGTAAATATTGCATTAAATGTTGTTGGTTGGTAAAGTTAATTATTTCGTTTCTATAGTAATTTTAAAATAGATAGATGTAAATAGGTGTTGATTGTTATTAATTTAGATAATAGGATATTTGGTTGGGTTCTACAAAATTTATTAATTAAATAACGAATTAAGAAAATACATTTGAAATAAAACGAGTTTATTAAAAATGTTTTTCTTAATTGAGGAATTATGTTATGATACACTATATTCTTTGATAATTTAAAAATGAATACTAAAGAAACAGTTTAGACAAATAAATTTGGAAGTCAGATATAAGCAAATTAATGGATCTAAATACATGTTAAAGTATAATGAAATTAACTTTCTTATTATTGGTTAGTCAAATAATAGCATAATGATTGATTACTCAAAATTTAATCTGTAATAAGAAAATTCTGAATAGGAACAAATACCAAGGTTACTACTAAAATGTATCTGTTATGATAATTAAAATAAAATATCTGTTTTGATTATATAAAAAAAGTAGATAGGAGGCAGCAAGAATCGTGTCTAGTAGTAATAATTTGTAATTTGTTTAATTAGTTACTAAAAAAACAACTCAAAAATGTATACATAATTTGATATGGGTGTGATTTTCGAATAAAGAAACATTAATAAATGTTGTATAATTTGTAAATGTTATGGTTGGTACAAATTATATGGGTTAAAAGCAAAATCTTCGAGGTGGAAACATAAAATAAAATATTAAAAACAAGAAATAAAGGGACAAGCTTTGGTTAGTGAGGATATTATTGATAATACATTGGAAATGGAATACAAGCCACAAACAAGAGGTTAGTACGTGCAGCGAATTGTTTTTGGGAAACCTGTGGGTATCATTGAAGACGTAGGACCATCTAAAAAAGAGACAAATTCATATTTGGAACAAGATTTATGCTGACACTTACCAGAGAGGGATCGGAGCTGCAGTAATCCAGTACAGGAGCTAGGATACTTGAAGTTGACAGCAGCAGGGAACAACGACAGGAATCCAGTATAGGATGTGGAAGTTTTGAAGTGGATGGCAATAAGGTGATGCTGGGAGTTTACATTCATCGCAGGTGATGCAGTTTGGATAAGGACCCAGCAGGTGTTTGATTGCAGTCGGAGTGAGGATCCAGCTTGGAAGGATTTTGGCAGTATTAACAAGCAAAGTGTTAAATCAGGTTTGTGTTTTAAAAGGTTAAATGAAACATTTAAAAAGCTATAACCAGTAAGAAGGTATAAAAATATAATTGAATTTCATACTTACATAAGAGATTGGGGAAAGAATTGAATATTAGATCTTATTGTAAAAACCTTGATATTCGTTTTGAATTTTGATTAATTTGACGTTAGGTGTCAATTTTTTTTTTTGAAAGTTAATGAACTGGCAATTAAACAAAGAGAATTTGACAAGTCAATCATTGGGTTACTAGATATTGCGAACTACCTGAGAGAGTTTCATTAATAATATTGTAAAATACGGATTTGAATTGAAAGTTAAAAATAAAGGGCAAAATAGTAATACGATAATTTAAATAAATTTAAAGGAATATATATATATATATATATATATATATACACTGTAAGGTTGAAAAAAGGTAAAAATCAAACTGGATGGTATTTTTACTTGCCTCTGGAGGAAGATTGGAGTGCATGGCATTTTATTCTACCTAAAAACTCCTGAAAGAGCATAAGAGTTTTACCTTAAAGGAATTGTATTTTGTACTTTAAGGTAACTTAGGTGTTTTCCACCTAACCCCTTCCTGCAAGGTACAAATTTTAATGGTTCGAGTTACAATAAACAACCTTTATAAATAATCTTCCGCCTTAAAACTAATTTTACTTTAACTAGAACGAAATAATTTCCCTAATGGCGGGTACATTTAGTAATTAGTAAAAGTAGAAATATAAGAATTATTTATTATATGCTATTTTATCCTTTAAGGTCAATTGAGAAATAAATATATAAACCATGCACACTGCAACATGATTAGAAGCCACAAAGGAAGATGCTTTGTCGACATTTTTAATTGTGTTTATAGTTTATACAACTCACGTGTAGAAAATGTTATTATTACAAATTTAATACCTCTAGAGGAGACTATCTCGCAAAATAAAAGATTTGAAAATCTTTAAAGGTATTTAAATATACCATTTAAGGTAGGTATATATTTTTTACCAGTAAGATAGTAAAATATTTCGCTTGAGGTGCTGATTTCTACGTCGTAATTTTTAAAGGTTGAAAAAGGCAGAAATTTTAATAGTCCGAATTACAATAAACGACCTTTATAAATAAGCTTCCATCTTAAAACTAATTTTACTTTAATTAGAACTAAATAATTTCCAGAAAAAGGGTTTTCGCAGAATAGGTTTCGTAATTACTAAAAATACATTTAAAATTTAAGTGCATTTGCATGTTGAGTTTCTAATCCTTTGGATTTGGGCACATTTATTTAAGCACATTTCTTGAAACTTGAAAATTCCAAGATGACGTCAATAAGTAAGCAAGTAATAAAAGGTACCTCAAACCAAGGGTAAATCGGTTTAAATATTCTTTCTTAGCCCCACAAGTGCACAAGTTTCGTAGCAATTGCAGCAAAAACATCTCCAAAATTTTGTGCTTTGTGTTTTGTGAGCAGTGTGCACTTTGTTCAAGGTAAGTTTTTTAAATAGTAATATTCGGGTTATGTATATATGTATAGGTATAACAAAGTAACCGTTTATAGCAATAATTTTCTGATACGATTATAAAGAATGTTCGAATGCCATATTTGCCCCAAGAAATTTCTACATTTATAATTATTATTGCAACACATGAAATTTTCTCATTCCCACTTGAAGAACTGTAATATAGTTTGTCAGATTAATGGCTATTTAAAAACGTATCAACGTGTGTCTTCATTAATTGTGCATTGTAAAAAACACCACAAATCTATTATTAAATGTTACAGAAAACGGTTTCGTAAACCAACTACAAAGACTAAGCAAAAGAATTCGGGTGAATTAAACCAATCTGTTGTATATCAACATGTTAAAAATTTTGAAACTTTTTATCATACTTCAGATAACACCCTTGATGTTGACGATGACAATTATGATTTTGCAACAGAACATTTAAATCAATTACTAATTTTTAGATTACAAACAGAACGAATTTCTTCCAAAAGTTACTTCAAACAAAGTGTTTTGTGGAACTAAAGAATTATTTAAGATACTGATTTCACATATTAAACTTACTGTTTCACAAAAACATAACCATTCAAATTAATATGTTTTTTTATAAATGATCGAAAGTCGAAAATTCTAGAATTACTGCGAGAAAGCAAATATGAAACAAAAATAAGAAACATAGATAAGGGGTCGCACGTAAATGTTTTTAGTAAGAAAACATAGCTATATTACTAAAGATAGTATGGTATTTTATAATTAGTATTCTATTTATTTTTCAGGAAAGAATAGCGACGCTATTTAATTCTCCTGCCATTACTGTTTAAAGAAGATCCTTTAGTGCTTATTAAAAACGTAAGTTCTAAATTAACTTTTCTCGAAAAACTAACTAACTACGTTAAAATTGCAGAGGTCCCTATTTGCACAGAGGCGGTGGAAGCAATAATAGCTTTAATACTTTTATGTAATGTTCAGTACCCTGAGCAAATAAAAAAAACACTTAAGTTTTCTGGGCTCTAACATTTGCCAGTTGGAGGAGCCTCTCCAAAAGTTCAAAGCCCAAATTGCCCTAGTTTGTAATAAAATCATGTAATAGTTATTTACTATTAAAGTGGTATAACAGCATCATTAATATACGTGTGTGTAAGTTACAAACGAGTGCGTAGCACGAGTTATGTAAGCACACAAGTATATTAATGATGCATCATCACACATGTATTGTACAAAATTTTATCTACCGACTGCCTAAAATTGAGAAAAGTGCATTAAGAGAAATGTCAGATTTGTCATTTTCAAAAATATTTTAGTAGGCAAAGTAGAGTACCTATAGGCGTTCTGGGACACTTCCGGTGGTTTGAAACTTGGCTAAGTGTCACGTGGCGGCCTCTGGTTTGAAACTTGGCTAAGTCTAGCCGAAGGTCACGGGTCTAGCCGGGGTCAAGGTCACGGTCATTGGCCTCTGGTGTGAAACTTGGCTAAGTCTAGTCGAAGGTCACGGGCCTCACCTAGGTCACGTGCCACTTCCGGGAATTTTTTGAACTAAAAGTGTAGTTTTTGAAATTTTCCCACGCTCGAGCGTCTGGGGTGCAGACATGTCTATTCTTGCAGGATGTTATCAGTAAATCAGAAGCTATTGTTACGCTTATCAAAATTTTCTCAGGCTCGACCGGATGTGAGTCATCGTCTGACAGACATGTCTATTCTTGCAGGATGTTGTTGAACAATGGCATCCCTTGTTTTAAAATCAGCACGAAATTCGAGAACAATGAAGCTATTGTTGTCTGGAGATTAAAATGTGCAAAGCTGGTAAAAATTGAACAATGAAAGCCATTGTTTGAGAAATCTGCACGATAATTGGACAATGAAGCCATTGTTGTCTGGAGATTAAAATGTGCAAAGCTGTTAAAAATTGAACAATAAAAACCATTGTTTGAGAAAAAATCAGCACAACTGCTAAAGTGAATGCTGTCTTTGTTTGAAAATTTTTGCTGACGCTGTTAAAAGTCTAATTTTGAAATATTTACAAGATTCTCACGATACATTTTGAATGTTTACAAGATTCCTATACCGGATGTGAGTCATTGTGTGGAAATGTCAGACTTGTCAAAACCTGCCTGTGTGCCTGTTTATCTTCTGCGCAATTAAACAATGAAGCCATTGTTTGAGAAATGTGCAAGGTTGCAAAAAATAAACCGAATTAATTGTGGTCTAATAGTATATATCGAATTATTTCCAGCTAAAAAGATGCAATATGAAAATCCAAACCATTTTAAATACCTTGTTAGGTTTTTGTTTTATTACACGTTCAACGAGATGTATGTCTGGATATTTAACTTGAATAGGCCGATTGGAAGCATCTTTTAGTAGATAGGTAATGTGTTCGATCCCGCTGGAGGACTGTTTAAGCGGTAGACAGTATATAACATAATACAAAAGTGTTGGGGTGTTAGAGACATTGTTTGTAAGCAAAGTAAATATTACGTGTTTTTTCCTGTACTTTATTAAATACACAGTCTCGAGCCGATAGTTATTTATTTCGCTTGGATTTATGTACAGCATCCCTCACTTTAGCAGGAAGCAAGTTCCTAAAGAAATATTATTATGCTGTAGAGATTTACAGGTTACAGTTCGGAGTTAAAAATTTTGGATATTAGCAACAGTACCATTTAATTGCATATTGTTTTCTTTTACCAAATTTTAGATTCGATAGGTTCGAAAGCACTGCTAACAGACAGACAGAAAACTTGTAAACCGGGCCTTGTCAAATATCGAACAGCAATATATATTAGTAAAAAATACCCTTCAGTTAGCAGGTTTGATGTAGTTTTAGCCAATCTTATACACATTCCAGCAGTAAACTCTGGTAGGAAGCTAACACACACATAAGTACGGTGGGTCTTAGACAGCAGAATTTTTATAATACAAAACAGGAGCGATAAAAGAACCGTGTTTACCACTCAGCATTTTTCAGTTTATCCGATTCGGCAACTTCCGCATATCGCAAAACAGACACCTTCTTTGTTCCTGTGTTGGCATCTTGGCTTTAAGAATGTTATGGTTTATTTACATCTTGTGTTAGCGCCCTTGGTTTTAAGAACGTTATGTAAATGAATATTTTATAGAATTTGGAAAACTAAAGAATATATTAGCAGATAATACAACTTATTTTAAAAACGCGAGGTTTATAAATACAATACAGCAAACCATAAAAGTTGGTTTTTGTTGTATAAGCAAGCCAATCCGGTAGAGAGATATTTAAGAGGGGTGATAAAATACTTAAAGAAAATATTAGCAGATAATACATTTGAAAAATCTGCACGACTAATATTCAAGATTATTACAATTAGAGACTGCAGACAAAAGGTAAGATATCAAAATTTTTTAAAATAAAGCCCTGAGAATAAGAAATAAATAAAACCAAATAAAAGCTATTAGATCACAACAATACTCTAATTAATAAGGATGCTATACACGATATCCAACGGCGTGGGACAGTTCATTTTTACCGCATAAAAAACTTATTGCTTAGAAATCAGGTTCAGATACCTGTTTAATGGAAACATTTTCTTGAATTTCTAATCGAATCTAAAGTTTGGGTCTTAACGTAAAAATATTTAAGTCGTTAGGTTGACTGTGCCAAGTTTCCACGAAAAAACTAAAGCTCCTACAGGCCAGATTCTTGAATCAAGTAAATAATACAGCAAGGCATAAAAGTTGGTTTTTTCAATATAAGACATCCGCAAGCCAATCCTAAACTGGTAGTTTTAAATAGCAGAATTTTATAATACAAAACGGAGCGATGAAATAGTCGTCTGTTGATCATATTTTTGTAGCCACCCAGCATCTTTCAGTTTTATAAGTTATCCTATCATCTCCTTTGTTGCAGGTGTTAATAGAGGCTATATTTGTGTGTCGCCACAGACCTGTCAAGACTTGTGGATGTGAGCGTCTGGGAATGTGCAAGGTTGCTAAAAATGAACCGGATGTCTGGTGTTTCTGAGCAGGTCTGCGCGGGGGTCTGCGCGAGGGTTTGGCGGTAAATTCAAATTCTTCACAGGTTTCGCGGGAAATTCAAATTCTGCGTAGGTTTTGGCGGTAAATTCAAATTCTGCGCATTATTTTGACGGTGAATTTTAAATTATGATCAGGTTTTTGGCGGGAAAATCTGGGAGTGTACAAGGTTGCTAAAATGTATGGGGTCTTTGTCTGAGAAATTTACACCAGATGTAGTTAATGACCTCCATTATCAGTGTCTATAAATTTGGTAGACAGACAGACAGAGAGACAGACAGACAGACAGGCAGACAGACAGACAGGCAGACAGACAGGTAGGCAGACAGACAGGTAGGCAGACAGACAGACAGACAGGTAGGCAGACAGACAGACAGACAGACAGACAGACAGACAGACAGACAGGCAGACAGATAGACAGCTAGACAGCTGTTCCTGTAACGGTTTTATGGGCACGACGGTGTAATAAAACGACAATTGTAAATATAATTGTATTTTATTTGTCTAATGTACATGTATAAAATTATTACAAATATATGTTATACACTAGTTAATTATTGTGGTAGAGGTGTTGTTGTCATCTCTGTCTGGAGGATCTCTTCGTGCTGTTTCCGAACTGGATTTATTCAATTATTCCTGCCTCTTTCAACTCTTCTATTATACTAACAATTTCATTTATATGATTTGTATGGCCAGATGCTTGAGAGGCATACAGTAACTTTAATCGATCAACTAATTCGTTCGGATCATCCCAGTAAACATAATCCAACGGTTTATTGCTAACTTGTTTATACATTTGCTGCATACCTTTACCAGTAAGCTTTCTAGTCCTTAACGATATCGATGATGGCGTGGGTGATGATGACAGGTTAGATTTTATAAATTTCTTGTATTTCGCTTGGTTGAAACCTACCTTCTGATCATTTTTATCAAAATTTCTATGCGCTGCATTTGTTCTGTTTATGATATCATTATAATTTGCTCTATCTGTCAGCGTTGGAGTTATTTGAGGATCGTTTTTAAATAGTAATTCGTACAAACCAGGCGTACCTTCATAGCGAACATTTTTTACAATTATATCAGAACCCTTTATATCTAGCTCATCTCCACCAAAATAAAATTGGTTTTTGTCAAAATCATATCTAATTCCATACCTCCCTAGATTTGGTCTTTCTATAAGATAAGTGCTTACATATTTCCTAGGAAGTTCGTCATACTGTTCTAAGAAAGAACTTATAGCTTGCGGCTGAAATTTGTTTGCTATAGTTGTATTAGGTTCATCTTCGGAGGATTCACACAATACTTCATCAGCCGGTTTTGGTGTAAATAATTCTAGTTTTGGAGGATTTGATATATTGATATATTCATCATCGTCATCATCCGCGTCATAATCGTATTTAATTGGAGGATTTGATATATTGATATATTCATCATCGTCATCATCCGCGTCATAATCGTATTTAGTTGGAGGATTTGATATATTGATATATTCATCATCGTCATCATCCGCGTCATAATCGTATTTAGTTTTTCTTTTAAGATTATATTTATCATCGTCATAATTGTATTTAACTTTCTCTTTCTTTTTCAATTTGAAAGGCTTAAATTGTGATGGAGGATTCTCTTTTGTATTGATTTCTTCTGCAACACTTTGTATTTGTTCGGTAACAGATTTAAAAAATTTACCAAGGAGCTGTTGTTGCACCAACTTACCCTCGTTAAGAGCTCGAACTTTCTGTCTTATAATATTTCTAGTTTTAATAAGTTGCTTTGCTACTTTCGTTTTCATTATTGTCACAAGTATGTAAGCGGTAGACAGCCAGACAGGTAGACTGGTAGACTGGTAGACTGGTAGACAGGTAGACAGCTAGACAGGTAGACAGCTAGACAGGTAAACAGCCAGTTAGAGAGACTGACAGATTCAAACTAGTTCACACGTCAACAGTTTCTTATCAAATGATAGATATCAGAACTGTTAGATGTATATATAAAAATCAAATTCATGACGATAGCGTCCACCAAGCTGAGTTCAGTTATTCGCTAGAATTGTCTGAAATATGATTGAGGATAATGTTTACCACCACTGTTTTCTTTCATATGTTCGTGCAATGTGCAAGAAATACATTTTCGTCCTTCTTGATCGGTTTCCCCTTTACATTTTGGACACTTAACTGGTACAGGCATCTCTCTCACACCTATTTCTATCACTGCTCACAATCTGTACAATAAATGGTGTTAAGAATGCCTGCCTGTCCGTCTGCCTGTCTGTCTGTCTGTCTGTCTGTTTGCCTGCCTACCTGCCTGCCTACCTGCCTGCCTGCCTGCCTGCCTGCCTGCCTGCCTGTTTGGTTGCAATCGTATGGATATCACCGTTACGCTAGATGGACTTTAAAACTGATACAAAGCTACAACTTCCAGACGGGTGGAGTTGGTTTGATGACAATGTGATGGAACCCATCGAGGAGCATTTAAAAAATTTTGAGATTAGAACGTCAATGTGTGAAAAAAATCGTATATGATTTATGGTGATGTCCGCCTGCCCATCTGTTAAATGTTTGCATTATGAGCCAACAGTCTGCGTCATACAAATCATATAAATGAAATTGTTAGTATAATAGAAGAGTTAAAAGAGGCAGGAATAATTGAATAAATCCAGTTCGGAAACAGCACGAAGAGATCCTCCAGACAGAGATAACAACAACACCTCTACCACAATAATTAACTAGTGTATAACATATATTTGTAATAATTTTATACATGTACATTAGACAAATAAAATACAATTATATTTACAATTGTCGTTTTATTACACCATCGTGTTCATAAAACCGTTACAGGAACAGCTGTTTACCTGTCTATCTGTCTGTCTGTCTGTCTGTCTGTCTGTCTGTCTGTCTGTCTGTCTGTCTGTCTGTCTGTCTGTCTGTCTGTCTGTCTGTCTGTCTGCCTACCTGTCTGTCTGTCTGTCTGTCTGCCTACCTGTCTGTCTGCCTGTCTGTCTGTCTGTCTGTCTGTCTGTCTGTCTGTCTCTCTGTCTGTCTGTCTACCAAATTTATAGACACTGATAATGGAGGTCATTAACTACATCTGGTGTAAATTTCTCAGACAAAGACCCCATACATTTTAGCAACCTTGTACTCTCCCAGATTTTCCCGCCAAAAACCTGATCATAATTTAAAATTCACCGTCAAAATAATGCGCAGAATTTGAATTTACCGCCAAAACCTACGCAGAATTTGAATTTCCCGCGAAACCTGTGCAGAATTTGAATTTACCGCCAAACCCTCGCGCAGACCCCCGCGCAGACCTGTTCAGAAACCCCAGACATCCGGTTCATTTTTAGCAACCTTGCACATTCCCAGACGCTCACATCCACAAGTCTTGACAGGTCTGTGGCGACACAAATATAGCCTCTATTAACACCTGCAACAAAGGAGATGATAGGATAACTTATAAAACTGAAAGATGCTGGGTGGCTACAAAAATATGATCAACAGACGACTATTTCATCGCTCCGTTTTGTATTATAAAATTCTGCTATTTAAAACTACCAGTTTAGGATTGGCTTGCGGATGTCTTATATTGAAAAAACCAACTTTTATGCCTTGCTGTATTATTTACTTGATTCAAGAATCTGGCCTGTAGGAGCTTTAGTTTTTTCGTGGAAACTTGGCACAGTCAACCTAACGACTTAAATATTTTTACGTTAAGACCCAAACTTTAGATTCGATTAGAAATTCAAGAAAATGTTTCCATTAAACAGGTATCTGAACCTGATTTCTAAGCAATAAGTTTTTTATGCGGTAAAAATGAACTGTCCCACGCCGTTGGATATCGTGTATAGCATCCTTATTAATTAGAGTATTGTTGTGATCTAATAGCTTTTATTTGGTTTTATTTATTTCTTATTCTCAGGGCTTTATTTTAAAAATTTTTGATATCTTACCTTTTGTCTGCAGTCTCTAATTGTAATAATCTTGAATATTAGTCGTGCAGATTTTTCAAATGTATTATCTGCTAATATTTTCTTTAAGTATTTTATCACCCCTCTTAAATATCTCTCTACCGGATTGGCTTGCTTATACAACAAAAACCAACTTTTATGGTTTGCTGTATTGTATTTATAAACCTCGCGTTTTTAAAATAAGTTGTATTATCTGCTAATATATTCTTTAGTTTTCCAAATTCTATAAAATATTCATTTACATAACGTTCTTAAAACCAAGGGCGCTAACACAAGATGTAAATAAACCATAACATTCTTAAAGCCAAGATGCCAACACAGGAACAAAGAAGGTGTCTGTTTTGCGATATGCGGAAGTTGCCGAATCGGATAAACTGAAAAATGCTGAGTGGTAAACACGGTTCTTTTATCGCTCCTGTTTTGTATTATAAAAATTCTGCTGTCTAAGACCCACCGTACTTATGTGTGTGTTAGCTTCCTACCAGAGTTTACTGCTGGAATGTGTATAAGATTGGCTAAAACTACATCAAACCTGCTAACTGAAGGGTATTTTTTACTAATATATATTGCTGTTCGATATTTGACAAGGCCCGGTTTACAAGTTTTCTGTCTGTCTGTTAGCAGTGCTTTCGAACCTATCGAATCTAAAATTTGGTAAAAGAAAACAATATGCAATTAAATGGTACTGTTGCTAATATCCAAAATTTTTAACTCCGAACTGTAACCTGTAAATCTCTACAGCATAATAATATTTCTTTAGGAACTTGCTTCCTGCTAAAGTGAGGGATGCTGTACATAAATCCAAGCGAAATAAATAACTATCGGCTCGAGACTGTGTATTTAATAAAGTACAGGAAAAAACACGTAATATTTACTTTGCTTACAAACAATGTCTCTAACACCCCAACACTTTTGTATTATGTTATATACTGTCTACCGCTTAAACAGTCCTCCAGCGGGATCGAACACATTACCTATCTACTAAAAGATGCTTCCAATCGGCCTATTCAAGTTAAATATCCAGACATACATCTCGTTGAACGTGTAATAAAACAAAAACCTAACAAGGTATTTAAAATGGTTTGGATTTTCATATTGCATCTTTTTAGCTGGAAATAATTCGATATATACTATTAGACCACAATTAATTCGGTTTATTTTTTGCAACCTTGCACATTTCTCAAACAATGGCTTCATTGTTTAATTGCGCAGAAGATAAACAGGCACACAGGCAGGTTTTGACAAGTCTGACATTTCCACACAATGACTCACATCCGGTATAGGAATCTTGTAAACATTCAAAATGTATCGTGAGAATCTTGTAAAAATTTCAAAATTAGACTTTTAACAGCGTCAGCAAAAATTTTCAAACAAAGACAGCATTCACTTTAGCAGTTGTGCTGATTTTTTCTCAAACAATGGTTTTTATTGTTAAATTTTTAACAGCTTTGCACATTTTAATCTCCAGACAACAATGGCTTCATTGTCCAATTATCGTGCAGATTTCTCAAACAATGGCTTTCATTGTTCAATTTTTACCAGCTTTGCACATTTTAATCTCCAGACAACAATAGCTTCATTGTTCTCGAATTTCGTGCTGATTTTAAAACAAGGGATGCCATTGTTCAACAACATCCTGCAAGAATAGACATGTCTGTCAGACGATGACTCACATCCGGTCGAGCCTGAGAAAATTTTGATAAGCGTAACAATAGCTTCTGATTTACTGATAACATCCTGCAAGAATAGACATGTCTGCACCCCAGACGCTCGAGCGTGGGAAAATTTCAAAAACTACACTTTTAGTCCAAAAAATTCCCGGAAGTGGCACGTGACCTAGGTGAGGCCCGTGACCTTCGACTAGACTTAGCCAAGTTTCACACCAGAGGCCAATGACCGTGACCTTGACCCCGGCTAGACCCGTGACCTTCGGCTAGACTTAGCCAAGTTTCAAACCAGAGGCCGCCACGTGACACTTAGCCAAGTTTCAAACCACCGGAAGTGTCCCAGAACGCCTATAAGTACTCTACTAGGCAAATGTCATTATGTCATTCATTTGACACTATTTCAGTTACGTAATGAAGCCATTACACAACCCAGTTGCGTAATGCAACCATTACGTAACTGAGTGGTGTAATGAGCTTCATTACCTAACTGAAATAGTGTCAAATGAGTGACGTAATGCGTTACTTATCCCACTGGAGTAGATAAATAATATTATAAAATAACTTATCTTAGATATGTTTAGTAAACTAACCTATCGTGTATTTTAGTCGAATTATCTACAAATTTAATGTCTTCAACATTAATGTAAAATA
Source organism: Agriotes lineatus (assembly GCA_940337035.1). NCBI lineage: Eukaryota > Metazoa > Arthropoda > Insecta > Coleoptera > Elateridae > Agriotes > Agriotes lineatus. The sequence goes on along the minus strand of OW679199.1, from coordinate 36,841,811 downwards.
ATTAAATACGAGTATGATAAGATTAATAAAAACATTTTAATTACTTTTAGCTGTCTTTTTCAAATGTAAGTTTGTAACTCTAGATGTACATTGCCAGACTAAAGTGATCCTTCATCTTCAATAAGGAATATGTCAAGTATATTTCAATTAATTGGGACAATAATATTTCTAAATAAACGTGCCAACAGAAATTGTTTGTATTGTTAATAATAGTAGTTCATTTATCTAGCACGAAAAGTGGCATTTTAAAGATGAGAAAGTTGTTTACATCCGAGGCGTAAGCAGAGGACGGAATTACTTGCGAGGACCTTTAAAAACACTTTTCGTTCGTGGTGAATACAACGGTTTATTTCATACTGCAAGTTTAATAAATTTTAAATAAAAATTTGTAAATCATTTCAAATTTCATGTCAACAACTACGTATAATTTTAAAGTACTTGAACTTTAAAATTTTACTTTAAAGTACTATGATTTTAATGTTCCATTTTTTGTACCATAAATAATCCGAAAAATGTCATTTTTGACATCAGTATAAAATAAAATTAAATTTGTTGCCCTATAACGCGTACCAGGATAACATTACTTCTGTCCGGCACTGTAGAATTCTCTACCGCAAGATAAGGAATTTAAAATCTTTCAAGGTATTCAAATATACCATTTATTAGGTATACTGTTCTACCTTAATATAGGTGATTACTTCCTTTGCTAGGTAAATGTGTATACCTTCAAGAGTAAAATTATATACCCATTCACTAGCTAAGTTAATACCCTTATGGCCAGTATTATCAATAAATCACTAAATAACTATTTGTGGAGTAAATTTGTTTCCCTACTAAACTAATAGGCAAATAAACAAAAGCGCATCAACATTTGTTTACTAATGAATAAAATGTCATAAGCACTAACGTTTTGATGCGCTTTTGTTTACTTTATTAGCTGAATAAAGTTATTTTGCGTGTATAATACTCAAATCTACGGAATAAATTAATTTATTCTCAAAGTAAATTTTATTTAAGGAATAAAAAGTTTTATAATACCGAGCATTAAAGTGATAAAATATACCATTTGAGGTATATTTTACTACCTTAATGTTAGATATTACATCCGTTGCTAGGCAAATGTTTATACCTTCAAGAGTAAAATTATATACCATTCATTTGCTAAGTTAATAAGCCTAAGGTAATCAAACACACCGTTTGAGGTATTGCTTTCTATCTTGGACGTTGAGCATTGTTTTCACTTCAGGGTAGATATGTATACTTCTAGAGGTAGAATTTTATAACCCTTCATAAGGTATTCAAGTATTCTACCATGAATTTAGTCACTAGTTTGGTTGCAGGGTATACCGTTAAACCTTTTGAGGTCGAACGTTATACCTCTTCATAAGGTAGATTATACAGTTTCGGGTAGAATAGTTTCATTATACCTTCTTATTAAAATGTTTAGCCATGGAGTAGAATGGAGATTTTATTAATAAATTAGTTTTAGGCATTGGACAATAGAAGGTAACACCTTGTCGAGACTCAAAGCGTGGTACTACTATTCTTAACTGCGTTACCAAAGCTGAGCAGTCAATATTGTTGTTACAAAGATTGTGCAAAAAGCTCAATAACGCACATACTCTTCTACAGGCAAGACTGTTGAACTCAAAGGTATTCAAGAATTGATTGTAGTTTATGTTTCTCTGTGGATAAATACCGTTAGCTTTATAACTAAGAAATTTAACAAACTTTTCTGAACACGATCAATTAATGTGAGTAACTAATGTAATGAGGATTCCAAATTATAGCTCTGTACTCCAACTTAGATCTTACATAAGAAAAATAAAGAACTTTCAAAGCATGAAGATTATTAAACTATCTGCAATTTCTGATGATGAAACCATACATTTTCAAGCTTTCTGCTACCTTCAAGTTTATGTGTTCGTGAAATGTTAGTTTGTTATCAAACAATATGCCTAAATCTTTCATAGTGGAACATCTCTCAATAGCATTTTCAAGGGTAATACCACAAGCAGTGGATATATTTTTGACAAATATTTTGTCGTTTCCATGTAAATTATTGCGTTTAAATTTCACGATACAAAATCACATCAAAAATGTCACGAGCCGAAGGCGAGTGACATTTAAATGTGATTTTGTTGAGTGAAATTTGCAATAATTTCTATGGAAATGGCAAAATATTTAAAAAAAATATATTCACTTCGAGTGGTATTTGGGACGACTATTTAACAATATTAATACATAACGATTAACTTTATTGAAAAATATTCAAACATTTAATATAATTATTCATTCTCAATTAAATTCAACGGAATACTTCCAAAATCACAGCATTTTACAATTTTTAAATCAAGCCACACAGTTTGTTAGGGTTTAGTGTTACGTAACCTAGCGATATCACTAAGGACAGAACATCGTTGCTAAGCGATACTTCGCAACAAGCCTATTTATTTTTTGAGTACGTACATTGTTTTGTGAATATTTTGCATGGTGCCCAATATTCAGTGATATACTGCTGTTATTGGTTGAAAAAAGCAAATGTCTGCAATGTTATTGGCTTATATGGTATAGTGTTGAATAGTCATCTACATTATAATGATATTCTATATAGGACTCTCTTCTAGTAAATGAGACTACTTTGCATTTGGAAATGTTTAAGTGTAACCGGTTTAAAATGCACCATTCCTGTATTCTGTTAAGGTCATCTTGTAGCAAGAGACAATCATCAAGACTGGATATGTTACAAAATATTTTTAGATCGTCTGCATAAGAAAGCTTATTACAACGAATTACACTACACAGGTCATTAACAAATAGTAGAAAAAGTAGTGGTCCCAGATTTGAGCCTTGAGGTACCCCAGAAGAAGCGAAATGTGTATAGGAACAAACCCCTTTATATGAAACAATTTGTTCCCTAGTTGATAGATATGAATCAAAGATGTTAAAGGTTCATCAAATCCAAATAATCTCAACTGGTTAAGTAGGACGGAGTGATCTACTCGATCAAACGCTTTAGACATGTCAGTATATACGTGAAAATTCATGAACTGCGAACACGTGTAAATCAAGGCGAATTTACGATTGCCTAAAAAGACCGATGGACAGTCGATCTAAGGTAGGTACTCTGATATTAATCCAAGGGTCGCCTGCATTGATTGTTTAAGTAATTGTTCAACGCAGACGCCTAGTGTAATTTTTGTTAATTTTTATATCACAGATAAAATGTATGACGTACTGTGTTATTCTGTGACTAATTCAGGTGATAAATTCAGAGTTGGAAAACAGGATTTTTAAAGATTAACAGTAAAGTAAAAAAAGGTAGTTCACAAAGTAAAACGCATTCTGAAGAAAGAAATAATTTCTTCCGAACAACCTAACTCATAGTAAAAAAAGATGTAAACAAAAATAAAACAATTTTTATTTCAAACAACGAAATTCAAGAAGTTTAAATTGGCTCGTGTTCAAAGAACCTGCCTTCTTGCGATAAACAATATTCTAAGCGATCATAGCAACTTTTCCGCACATTAGCCGACGTATTAGTGCTAGTACTCTAAACGACCCCTTTGATTTTTAAACGCAGTTCTTCAAATCGTTAGTTGTAGTGAAAACGATTTTCCAAAGGAAATTTTTGGCATTTCTGTCATAGTTTCACAAAATTCCATACTTCTGAAATGGACAACGGGAAGAATATCGCATCTAAATCTACTAGTTCTGCAATTTATTTAAATGAAGAATCTGGCTAGTCATTAGCGGTAATACAAACCTCTTTTAAATTCTTGTCTTCGTTGGAAACATTAGGCCTTTTGTGCTTTTAGGGAGAAACACATCCAAAGTTTCCAAAATTTGAAATAACTCCATGTAACGTTGATAACGATGAAGAACGCCTATTTCTAAATGTTGTGAAAGAATTTTGAATTCCCCGGACCGTTGGACCCTGATAATACCATTTTACAATTTGCACTGTTCCGTTGCTTCGTAGTTATCGATTTTAAGATAGAACTGACAGCAGATATTATCTACTGACAAAATACGAGAACTGTCAAAGTCAAATTCTCGGCATTTGTAAATTCGACATATCGTCTGCCGTGTTGGTAGTAAAGAAAATCGCTCTGTATAACGTCAACCTGCCCACGCTGATCTATAATCTCAGACAGATATTGCGTTAAGATCGCTAAGTTAGAAATAGTTGAACGCTTTGGAATGAAACCATGCTGATAAAGAGATGGTTTTGAACAAAAGGGAATATACGGTTATAAATAACAATTTCAAATATCTTAGAAAAATTTGACAATACTGATACTGGACGATAATTGGAAACTTCTGCTGGATTGCCACTTTTAAATATTGGGCATATTCTTGCTCTTTTCCACATAGTCGGGAAAGATCGAGTTCGCAAGGCTGAGTTAAAAATAATACACAGTGGAATCGTAATAGTTATTTACTATGCAAGTGGGATAACAGCATCATTAATATACGTGTGTGTAAGTTACAAACGAGTGCGTAGCACGAGTTATGTAAGCACACAAGTATATTAATGCTGCATTATCACACATGTATTGTACAAAATTTTATCTACGACTGCCTAAAATTGAAAAAAGTGCATTAAGAGAAATGTCAGATGTCATTTTCAAAAATATTTTAGTGGGCAAATGTCATTATGTCATTCATTTGACACTATTTCAGTTACGCAATGAAGTCATTACACAACTCAGTTGCGTAATGAAACTATTACATAACTGAGTGGTGTAATGAGTTTCATTACCTAACTGAAATAGTGTCAAATGAGTGACGCAATGCGTTACTTATCCCGCTGGAGTAGATAAATACATTTATGCAGTCTCGAACGATAAAAGATGGAACTAAATCTAAACCAGAAGCCATACTGTTTTCAGCTTTTTAGCGGCCTTTATAATTTCATCCTCGGTAATATTTCTCATAGAAATAGGTAAGAACTGATCAATAATGGGAGACGTTTCTACGGAAGGGTCAATAGAACGGTTTACATATACACTACTAAAAAAGTTTGCAAAAGCATCGACTATTTCTTTAGGAGATCTAGTTTCGAGTTCACTGTGATGCATAATGCCGGGTAATCTAGATTGTTTCCTTTTAGAATCAATAAATGACCAAAAGCTGCGACAATCAGATGTGACTGATGATTCTACACTGTGAATATACGATTTATAAGCTGCATCAATTTGTATTTTAATACTAGTTTTTAAAGTTTTCTTGGTCACTACGTCGTTTTAGTTTTTTGTATTTTATAAAATATTTCGATTTTAATTTAATATTTGTAATAATTTCAGATGTAAACCATTTGGGATATTTTCCTTTATAGATTTTAAATGCAGGCACACTCTTATCAAATATAGAGTACAATTTATAATAAAAAAGGGAAAGGGCTGTATCACAATTCTGTATATTTAAGAGAAACGACCAATCAGCTTGCAGTAAGCTATTATATAATGATGGAAAATCGGCTTTGTTGAAGTTATACGATTTTGAAGTTCTACGATTTGCTCGGCGAAGTATTAGAGAAATCTTTAAATTTGTTTGAATAATTGAAAGAAATTATAAGAGCGGGGTGGAACATAAATTCTGTAACCAGTGGAACGGTTTCATTAATAATTTCGCAATCAAAATTTGTAAATACTAAATCTAACAGACGATTATCATGGTTATACATTTGATTTTTTTGTGAAAAATTAAATAACTTCTCAAAATTTTTCAGCAGTAGAGATTTTTTTTTCAGTACTATCTTGTATAAAACAAGGCACATTGAAATCACCAATTATTCTTGATCATTTCCGGTGTTATCTCATCTCTTCCTGGCACCCTTCCTATCTTTAACTTGCCTATAGCTTTGTCCAGTTCCTCCCCACTTATTAGTAGCTTCAGCGTACTTATGCGAACGTTTTGTCCGTCCGTCCGTCTGTCTGTCTGTCTGGATCGCCTGTAACTTTCGAACGGCTACAGATATCGAAATTTTGAAAGGGGGCAAAGTTGTTGCTAAGGTCCCGAGCACCTTCATGCGCTATTTGGTTTTGGCGAAAGGTCAACCTGTTTTCGCAGTGCTGAAGCTACTCTTTAGACCTGTACTTGAGCAGTTTATTTCTGGTGTTTGCTTCGTTACATTTTGCCGGTTTTGCTCTTCTTTCTCTTGCCCACTCAGTTCTTGATCTGTTTCATTTTCTTCATCCAGCATTGTAAATACATGACCTAAATATAATATATGATTTTTAGTTTTTATTCGTCTGCAAAGTGAATATCAAAACATGTATTTTTGAGTACCTATTCATTTATACAATTTTTTTAAACCACCAAATTTTTGAGATTAAGATAGCAGTTCAAAAATCCTTTCTCCTCTCTGAGAGAGATGTGGGAGCGACATTCTGCCCATCACGGATTTACTTGTCCTTGGTGATTCCATTCTCTAGTTATTATAGGTTTTATTGTTACCCCTTTCCGTGTCTGACACTTCTTTTCGGAGCAGCGTTTGCAATATTTTACAAAAATTTTAATTACAGGGCGAGGAATTGCAAATCTGGGTTTTAAAGACATTTTCATTTTGTCTCTTTCCCATGAACGGTAGAAGTGACATTCAGTCAGCTTATCACAAAACTTCTCAAACAACAAATATTATTGGACCACTTTCCTTTTTACTTCCTTTTACAATCAAGGAAGTATTGAATTTACCCCAAAAATTCGAAATTGAGTTTTCAACAAATCTTCACGTTTTAAAGTCCCTTGAACCCAAAAAAAAACTTGTTTTTGTTCATTGGTGTGTCTGTCTGTGTGTGAACAGAATATCTTAAAAACGAAAAGAGATATGACGTTGAAATTACATATATAAGTTTTGTGTACTATCTAGATGCAGCAGCAAGCTTTTGAAGAAAATCACATAACCGGAAGTATGGTGTTTACTCCTGTGATTTTTCAGTTTTTTTTTCGATTTTTTCCAAAACGGCTCTAACGATTTGTTTCAAACTTTACATTTACATGTTTAATGTGTATTGATGCGAGATAGGTGATTTTCCAGTTGAATACCTGTAAATGGTTTTCATTTGTTTTCTTTTTTTCTATTGTTTTATTTTTTTTATTAACTCCTATTTTATAGGGCATTATAGAAAACTAATAAAATTGAAAATCTGACTTTGGCATGAATTTTATGTGTAAGATAGACTACAACTACAATATTTAGACTGTGATATCACTTCCGCTTATACTGAAAGTCGCTATCAACTTTGTTATTTTAAATAGAACACCCGTTATATCATTAAATTTTTTAATTCAGCTTACATTTTTTTGGGAAAATTTGTCTTTTCAACTAACTTTCTATTTTGTACGGTTTCTATAGTACCTATTTAAAATTTAAAAAAAAATTTGACTAATTATAAGATCACTGTAAAAGGAAGTTGTGTGCGTGTATCACACAAGATTTTTTTAATGATTTTCTTTGTTCCCCTATTTCAATTACGTCATACGAGTATATATTAATAAAATGATATTGTTCATCGGCCCTTTTGCTAAGAATTTTGAGCAACTTTCCTGGATCCATTTCGTAGATCTGTTAACTGGCCACCTCGTTCGTCCGATTTGACGCCATTAGATAATTTTCTTTGGGAATATGTAAAGTCGCATGTCTACGCCGATAAACCGGAAACAATTGAGCACTTGGAAGCCAACATTAGACGCGTTATTGTCGAAATACAGCCTGATTTACTGCAAAGAGTGTGTGAAAATTGGACCTCCAGATTACGTCATGTACGCGCCAGCCGTGGCGGTCACATACCCGAAATCATATTCAAACAGTAATACCATAAATAAAGCCAATTTCATTGATATTAAAAACATTTTTCTGTGTTTTATTTCAATTTAAAGTTCTCCGCCTCTAAAAAACACCCTTTATAATATAAGTAATATGATAGGTTTGAGCATATTTGAAGCCAGATCAAATGAAATTAAATGATACAAAGGGTTGGTTGTGTGCATAATATGAGCGTAGAGTTATTAATAAACGTACAGACTAGTGAAAAGCAAACACGCTGAAAAGTAGATGAAAATCGAAGTAAGATAAGATAAGATTTGCAAAGAACAATAGAGAACGAGGGCAACTGAATTGAAGAAAATCCAGTGACGTGTTTAAAATTGAACTCAAGTGCCAGTACATTGTAAAAACTAAGTGATTATAGCAAAGCAGTGATTATAAAAACGTTTATGTGACGAGAAAGAACAATTTTTAGGTATAAGAAATAAAGACAATTTTTAGATTTAAGAAACATGTTATCAAATTTAATTCCTTGATGTAAAATTGTAACTAAAACTAATTTCCTATAAACAATTACAGATTGCTGTAAATTGACTAGTTTGGGGCAAAATTGTGCTCCAGCAAATTTAATGTTTTTATATAATAAAAAGTGTTTGCCAAGTCTAAAAGTTTACCACTTTATTATACCAGTTATCAGGCATCTGTGGTAGTGTTTGCAAAAGAATTCGGCTGTGAAGCGGCACCGACACCTGAGAATTCCGAACGTCGACAACGGACCATTTGAGGGACAGAAGCCAGGTTTCGCAATTCGCATCTTGAACAAGATTTGCTGCCAGGGAAGCGACTTAAAGCGACTTAGGACCTCGGCGTTACCTGCAACCATCTTCGTGGCGAAAATGGGCAGATTTGAAAAGTAGGAGTTGCCATGTTTCGATTGTTTGGGAGCAGGGAAAGCTAGTGAACTGTTAGTTTACACCTTGTGTAAGAGGTCCATTGTATTTTCAAGCCTCCAGATTCGTCTCAGTTTGAGTAATTTGAATGGCGTCAGTAGAAATTGCGGTTTTTGCAAGAATTTGAGGCCATCATAGGAAGCCAAGAACAAAAGCAACTAGCGTCGTTTGACGTCATAACTGAAACAAAATCGAATTAGTTGTTGCTAGGCGGGAGTTTGCTTCAATTTACCTGACGTTTCCTTGCAGGATTTCACTTTTGAATCTTTAAATACACGCTATATGCACTAACGACTTTCTGTAGTAAATGAGTAGTTTGTGAGGTTATGAGTAACCGAATCTAGTAGAGCTGTTGTTCTAAAATTGCGTATATGAGCTACGCTGAGTCAAATATTCTAAACAAAATTTCAAATAAAACTCAGATTTGAACCCAACCTGAGAGAGTAGTTTTGTGTTCTTGCCGGAGCTAGCCCAGAATATTATTGCAATTCGATAAAATATACAAAGGGGCAGTTAACCATTTTATTAACGTACAATAAATACATTTTGATTAGCCTGAAATACTGACAGGCAAAGTTTGCACAATAAAAATACCCTGAGTAGTAGGGTGATTTGACCTAATTAAATTATTTATTTTATCCCATAAAACATAAAGACAGCCAGTCACAGCAATATATGTATTAACTTGGATAATAATCAAAGAACGATTGCAATCTTTCTTGATTTGGCCAAAGCGTTTGATACTTCTGCACTTCGAAAGTTACTAAATAGAATGAAAAATTGTTGTTAAAGGAACAGCGTATAACCTTTTTAAAAGCTACTTAACCAATCGTAACCAAAGGATAAAAATCGCTAATCAATACGGTAACTCAAAAGCGGTAACTTTCAGTGGACCACAGGAAACAGTTCTTGGTCCTATTTTGTTTTTAATATACAGTAACGACATTTTAAAAGTAGATATGGGCGGAAGAGTGATATACTATGCAGATGATACAGTTTAAATATTTGATAGTGATAGCTGGGAATGTATTTTAGGCAAACAAACGTAAAAATGTCTTAAAATTAAGTTGCGGCTAGAAAATGATTTATTAACTATGAACGAAAGCAAAACCTATGTTTTGTATTTTTCAATGAGTAAAAATACGTCACCTAATTTAAAAAAAATTGTACATAACAAGGGAGACAAGAGGATGGTAATGAGTAACAAGAGCAAATTACGAAGCCACGGAGAGAAAGCATACATAAACGATGACCTGACAACAAAAGAAAGAAAGCTACAAGCAATAATCCGGAAATGTACCAAAGAGGGAGCAGATACAGAAAAAAAGTCAAAGTGGGCTACCAGAAGCTGATGAGTGAAGAGGGAACTTGGAACCGGAACAAGAAAACCCAAAAATAAGAAGCGAAGTAAATTAACTCAAAGACCACTAACAAACGAGTAATGGAAAAATGTAATGAACTGAAAAACTGGAAAACGGCCGAAGCAATGAAAATGAAAAAAATATGAAATACTAACCATAGAGAAAGAATCTAAAATGATAAAAATAGGTACTTGAAAACTCCAAGATATTAACGAAGGAGCATTAAAAAATCTTGTACAGGACACCTAAAAGGAAACGGCATACAAATCATAGATAATTACACATTGTTCAGAAGTGGTAGGCAAAGAGGGTGGTTTGGCGCAGGCTTTCTGATAAGCCCAATGATAAAGCACGAAGTAAAAAATTTAGAAGAAGTATCGGAGCGCATATATATTCTAACCATAAAGCATAGTAAAATAATATACCCGTAATA
>OW679199.1:36641048-36831273 GCA_940337035.1 Agriotes lineatus | reverse complement strand
TAGGTGTAATTTTCTTACCATAATTTTAATATTTATTTCATACTGATGTCAAAAATTACATTTTTCGGATTATTTATGGTACAAAAAATGGAACATTAAAATCCTAGTACTTTAAAGTAAAATTTTAAAGTTCAAGTACTTTAAAACTTATTTATTGTACAAAAAATGGTCTGGCCAAACAACTCTGGTCTGGCCAAACAACTCTGGTCTGGCCAAACAACTAGTTTGCTACTGTAACTACGTAGACAGTACAGCCAGCGACGCAAAACCGGTGATTTTAGCGTCTGTCCCCAGAGGGGCGGCACCAAGCATATCTGCGTCAGCTTCCAGAGGAACGGCAAATATGTATCATTCCATCCAACAAGGTATGGCTCCGTTTACCAGGATCATGGTAAATGGCAGTGAGCAGCAGCGCTGTCATTACTGGATTAAGGCTATTGAAGATTGACTTCCCTAAAGGTTTAATACCAGCTATTCATTGGCGACAATCAAATTTTGATTTCACCGGCAATGATACTGCGGCACAGAAAGCAAGGGGAAACTACTGTGCTTACTTCTTTCCCACGAGAACCCATTATCAATATGAATTTGGCAAGCTGTGACGAGGCCTCGGATAGGCTTCGTACCCCGGTTGGCAACCGGCGCTGCTCTCTTTCCGGGGAGAGCAGTGAGAAATCAGCGTCCGGGCGTAGGGAGTTGGCCCACCAGGCTCCCTGGGCGAAATTAGTTACTAGTGTGGCACATAAAAATCGTAACATCAACCGTCTAGCAACGTGGAATGTTAGAGGACTCTTACAACCTGGGAAAATCGACATCATGGAAAGCGAACTGATTAGTGCCAATATAGCATTTGCGGGTTTGTCAGAACTACACTACAGAGAAGGAGGGCATTTCATAACTTCGAATGGTAATTTTGTATGCTTTTCTGGCAATGAAAATGAAAGCAAGAACGGAGTAGGTTTCTGGGTGGCTAAAAAACACTGTCAAACAATCCTAGGATATAATACTGTTAGTGATCGAATCATTTCAATAAGAATTAATGCAACTCCAACAATCATCAACTTGATTCAAATATACGCTCCAACCGCTAAGGCTACTGATGATGAGATAGAATCGTTTTATGCTAATCTGGAAACTACCCTACAAGCTCTGCCTAACAGAGAGATGATAGTGATTTTGGGTGACTTTAATGCTAAAGTGGGTGACACCAGGACAGATGACCATATTCGAAATGTCGTTGGCAAATTTGGCATGGGTGTGCGCAACGAAAGAGGAGAACGGTTAATACAATTTTGTTTGGACAATGAGTTTACAATTACAAACACAGTATTTTCACACCATTCTCGTCGTCTGTACACATGGACATCACCAGATGGAAAATATCGGAACCAGATAGATTATATCCTAATCAAAACCCGATGGAGATCATCAATAAAACAGTGTAAGACACTACCTGGCTCAGATTGTGGTTCCGACCATCAGTTACTTATGTGCACTTTCCAACAAAAATTCAAAACGTGTCACAGGTCCAAACAGAAAATTCTGCCAAAGATTACTGATACAATATCTTTTCAAAACCATGTCAATAAAACTGTTACAAATGACATAAAACTCCTCACTTATGACAATCCAAATGAATTATGGAAGTCTTTGAAACAACACATCGTCCAAGCTATCTCAGAAACTCAAAATCAAAACACCATCAATCAAAAGCAACCATGGATGACAACTGACACATTCAATCTAATACAAAAGAGAAAGTCTCTTAAAACGTCTAGTCAACAGAGTGAACATAAAGCGACAGAATATAATGAAATAACCAGACAAATACAAAAACTTTGCCGGAGAGACAAAAATGCCTATATTCAAGCCATATGTAAAGAACTAGAATCCCATGCGAACAACAACAATACCAGAGACTTGTTTAAAAAAATCAAACTAATAACTCGTAAATTCAAACCAAAAACTTGGTCAATCAAAGATGCTGAAGGAAGGATGGTTACGGATTTAGATGAAGTCATGAAAGTATGGCAAAAATACTGTGAACATCTATATGCACACAATCAAAATCAAGAACTAAATGTTTCTTGCCATGACTATGAACGTGAACCAGATATTCTTATGGTTGAAGTGGAGGCAGCTATACGAAAGCTGAAATGTAATAAAGCTACGGGTATAGACTCAGTTCCTGCCGAAGCTTTTAAAGAAATGGGATTCGGTGGTTTGAAAATGCTACACAACCTCTGTCAGAGAATCTGGGAAACCGGTATATGGCCAGATGAGTGGAAAACTTCGATTTTTGTACCTCTTCATAAAAAAGGTCCTACAAACAACTGCGACAATTATCGTCTTCTTGCATTGATTTCTCACGCGAGTAAGGTTTTATTATATATTATTCAGGCCCGACTGGAACACTACCTCGCCTGGCAGATATCTCCAGAACAGGCTGGATTCGTTAAGGGACGCGGTACACGAGAGCACATCTTAAATCTTAGGCAGGTTATTGAGAAGGCTAGAGAATACTACATTCCAGCATACATATGTTTCGTCGATTACAGCAAGGCGTTCGATAATCTGAAATGGGAAAAACTCTGGGATGTATTACTTACTATGGGAGTGCCTAAACATCTAGTGTATCTTATAAAAGAATTGTATAACAATAACTCTGCTCGTGTGAGAGTCGATAAATATCTATCTGGAGAATGCACTATAGGCAAAGGTGTCAGACAAGGTTGCGTTCTTTCCCCATTGCTCTTCAATGTCTATAGCGAAGTAATAATGAGACAAGTGCTGGAAGAGTGGAATGGTGGTATAACTATTGGCGGTACGAAAATATCAAACCTTAGGTTTGCAGACGATACCACGCTGCTTGCTGCAAATGAAAATGAAATCTCCACACTCTTAAACAAACTTGAAGAGATTAGTGTTCTCTACGGTCTCAAGATTAATTATGATAAAACGAAAATCATGATAATTGACCGTGAAAACAACAATTGGCCTCACATTCAAAGCATCGGCCAATGCCAGGTTGTAAATAGTCTGACATACCTGGGAGCTTTAATAGACAACAGCGGCAACTGTGAATACGAAATTCGACGCAGGATACAGTTGGGCAGGACGGCGATGACTCAACTTAACAAAATATGGAAAGATACAAATATCACGAAACACACGAAAATCCGACTCGTTAACTCGCTGGTATTTTCCATATTTCTTTATGCCGCCGAGACATGGGTTGTCAAAGAAGCAGACCGCCGTCGAATTGACGCGTTTGAAATGTGGATCTGGAGACGTATGTTGCGAATTTCATGGACAGCTCACCGTACAAACGTCTCCGTTCTCGAAGAAATTCGACCACGACAAAGACTCTCGTGTACCGTTTATAGTCGCATTCTGTCCTTCTTTGGACATATCCAACGCAGCGAACACAATATTGAAAGGCTGGTAGTTCTAGGTAAACCAGATGGAAAAAGAAGACGTGGACGATCACCAAAACGTTGGATAGACTTAACAAGAGATCTTCTCCACACTAGTTTGAGTGAAGCCGCCCATATGGCTTCCAGTAGACAAAGATGGCGAAACACGGTAAAAAGAGCCATCAGTAATATCCAAAATTAATAATGGGTCACAACACATCTGTCAAGATGTTATGAACAAGAAGAAGAAGATGTCAAAAATTACATTTTTCGGATTATTTATGGTACAAAAAATGGAACATTAAAATCCTAGTACTTTAAAGTAAAATTTTAAAGTTCAAGTACTTTAAAACTTATTTATTGTACAAAAAATGGGCCATTAAAGTTCTAGTACTTTAAAGTAAAATTTTCAAGTTCAAGTACTTTATAATTATATGTCAGTTGTTGACATGACATTTGAAATGATTTACAACTTTTCATTTAAAATTCATTAAACTTGCAGTATGAAATAAACCGTTGTATTCATCACGAACGAAAAGTGTTTTTAAAGGTCCTCACAAGTAATTCCGTCCGAGGCGTCAGCCGAGGTCGTAAACAACTTTCTCGTCTTTAAAATGCCACTTTTCGTTCTAGATAAATAAACTACTATTTTTTTATTGTTTCCATAAGAGTGCCAAAGAAAGTTTTTTTCGTTCAAGAAGCAAGTTAGCTTTCTATATTTTTCTGTCCATTCGACATTTAATTTCACCTATTCGTTATTCAGCATTACCGCTTGAAATGTAATTTTTGAGGCTGGTTGATTTGTTGCTGTTATTGTGGTGACGTTTCAGGCAATGTATTCACTTTTTCTTATTTGTTCTTTTTCTTCTGCTAAGTCACCCATTCCCATTCCGTTTTTCTCCATCAGTATAATATTTTATATCGTGTTTTGTATTCCAAGTTTGCTCCTGAGATTGCTTTTTGTTCGTTTTTCTTGTTTATTGCTGCTTGCATTTTTGCTAGTTCCTGCTGCAATAGGAAAACATTTTGCTCCAATTTCATTCTTGCATTTTTCTCTTCTATCCATACATTATATAGGCTAATTTCAATTGGCGTTCTTGCTTGATTTTCTAGAAATAGTCATTGTTTTCGCTGAGATTGCAAGTCCACAGCTAGAAATATATATATGTTCCTATTACTCCTTTAGGGAGCATAAGGCCTCCACGAAGCGTTACCAGCGAGTCCTGTTGGTGACTAATGCTTTCAATTTCCTCCAGAAAACTCCCATAGCCTCTGGTTCTTTTAGTAGCGATCATTTCTAAGTTATTCTTTGCCGCCCCCTCGCTCTACTCCCTTATGGGTTCCAATCGAGTACAAAAATGAGACCTAACAGAAACAGGGTAAACATCACAAATTGGACAGAATAGTAGCATGCTTTCTAACTCAGCAAAAACTCGTCCACTTGAAGCACGTCCATGTCTTAGTTATTTTAGCCGCGGAGCGCGGAGTGCGCATCCTAGCAAACTGTATTTTTATTTTCCTCATCTAATGGACGAAAGAGTTTTTTATTTGCAAAAGATTAAAGTAATAATTTGCAAAGAGCGCAGGCTTTATCATTGGCGAAAATGAGACCTAACAGATATAGGGTAAACATCGCAAATGGGACAGAATAGTATGGTGCTTTATAAAGCTGCAGAAACTCGCCCAACCTGAACACACCCGTGGCTCAGTTATTTTAGCGGCGGACAAGAAATTGTCTCAATATATTTCCGTCGGAAATCGGAGTTCGAATCCCAGGTGACTACATTTTTTTAAATTTGAAAATTGATCAAATTCGCGCCAGGAAAGTTTCGTGTAAACCCCATTCAGATTTTTTCAGTTGTTATTACAATTTTTGGAGATATTCATACTATATTATTTAAATACCCATCAAAGAGATGTCTGTGCACCGCTAAAATCTAAAAAGTGGACTTTCATGCCCACGTTCTGCTTTAATACTTTCAGTAACCCATTATTTTAGGAAAGCGGAACCCAAAAATCTATTCATTAAAATAACCTTTCACCTTATCCGTTTACACTCAGTGTGCGTAGTGCAGTTCCACGTCCATTATTAAGTTATACTGTATATTATTATTCTCTACGGCGCAAATAGTTCATAACATATGAAATTGGTATGTATTTTATATTTAGGAGATCGAGCCATAAAAATGTTCTCCAAAGAGCTCATAAATTTGCGGCACATCGTAAATTTTACGTCCAGAAGTAAGGTGTGCCATATTTACATCAACGTAGGTGCAGAAGTAGCATCGATAATAGTCATAAGAGATTCTTTTAATATTGTGCAATATTTCATTACATCATGATTGCTGTCAAATATGTATAATTAGATATACGTAATGTATAGTAATCTTTTATAAAATTATATCCACTTTTTAAGAATTAATGATTACGACAAAATGAAATAATTTTAAATACAATTTACTTACTTTACATTCAGAGTTTACTTATCATTTAGGCATGGTTTGACAATTTCCTTTTTTCTGGGAACAAATAAATACGGCTAAAAAGTGTAGGCGTACGGGTTTTCACAATTTGTACGTTTGGCAGACTAGCTCTCTAGTTAATATAAGCAGTCACACAATTCCGTAAAGGGCTTTACACGGAACATCCCTCGTAAGCGGTAGTTTTGGAACTTCAAATTTTGAAATTATCCAAGAAAAAAATTTGTAAAGAATTTTACATGGAACTTCCCTCGCGAGTGGTAGTTTTGAAACTAAAAATTTTGAAAATATTAGAAAAAAAACAATATGTTTTCAAGTCATTCACCCTGTATATGTTGAGCCCAAAATATTCCCTTATTCGTCAAGGGTAAAAAAAACTGACCTATGTGCAAAATATTTTGTTTAACTAATAGTGTTTGAGTTCAAGCAAAATAGGCAGAATTTTATTTTTTGCCTTATGCTTTACTTACTTGTACATGTTTTACATTGTACTAAGATACATTACAATAATACTTATAACTAAGTTATTCTATGTATAGCTCACCTTGTATATTGCACTGGCTACTCCAATTAAGTTGACTTTTCAATATGAAAACTTTTAAATATTAATATGATAGCGCCTGAGACTCTTTCAGGGGTTTGGGTTCAATTATCTAGTTACTTAGTTCTAAAAAAAATGTTCTAGACTGCAACCTATCCTTTAGCCACAATCGACTTCTTCAAGCAGCTTCTTGCAATGCAGCTCTCACATACAGACCCCCAGTGCTAAGCCTCGTCTAATACCACGAAACCAAATTTCCCTGACAGCAACCAGCCAACAGAACAATCCTAGATCTGCTCCTGTCTCTGCTACCACCTTCCGGAATGGACCTTCTCTAGGCAGCTCCCTGCAATGCAGCACGCACGTACGGATCACCAGTGTCAAGCTTCGTTCAATACTCCAAAATCCAAAATCTTTGACAGCAACCAGCCAACAGAACAATTCCAGATATGCTCCTGTCTTTGCTACTACCTTCTGGAATGGACCCTCTCGCTTCACTGACACTCCTATGGACTCTTTGTCAACGGTATTTTTTCCAATAAAACTCTTTCAATATAACTTAATCACTTGTAATTAACCATGCTTGTATCCATTAATTTTACCAATTCCAATTCTCTTTTCTCTTCTTTGCTATTTAATATTTCACTTCTTTAAAACACCACGTAGATTTTGATAAATACCCTTCTTACATAATCCAAAACAGTTTATTCAGTAAAAGAGGGTTAAATTCAATATTTTAATGGGGCCAAAATAAAATTCTTACATATTTTTATAGTTGTTATTTTAATAATGGGAACAAAACTTACTAACTACCATATTTCCATTCTTTCTGCCTCATATACTCTATTCTTATTTGATATCTACCTACTTTAATTATATCCTTATCAGAATTTTACATTTGTCATTTGTCATTACTTCTACTACCGTTTTTTAAATATTTTTTTTATATTCAAACCACCTGTAAACGTTCAATAGCTATCATTTCATTACTAACTTGCTCTAACTCAGAGATATTCATGAAACTTTTATAAACATCATCGACCTTTTTTAATGGGTTAATATGGATTGTACTAACAACCCAATTTCTTTTATACATTTTAATTTTATCTACGACCAACGTATAGTGTATCATAACAATATATTTGACCGAAAGTATATTTGGTTTCGAGCCAGGTAGACATATAATCCTCATGTAAAATATCGTCTTCCTCTAACAGAGAGACGGACAAATAGACAGACAGACAGGCAACAGGCAATAAAACTTGGCCATCATCTTAGTTTTGTTCCTAAATGAAAGCAGACTATGAAACCTGACATACCATTTACCTTTTTTGACAACATAACTAATATTATTACATTATAAATTATATAATTATATAAAAGCGAGAGAAGCTGCGTGCCTGTGTCACACTGCATCGTCCACAATCGGGTTTGCTTCCTTACGTCGACACTCTGCCTTTTATAATACAACGGTAATCTTGTTTGTTACGTATCATTTCTGGTCTAGCGGTTAAGGCATTGTAATAGAGATCAGATTCTCTCTGGAAGCGTAGGATCCAATCTTACCGACTGCAATATTTTTTTTCTCTTTGTGAGGTAATGTATTTCACATTTGTTTTATTTAGATGTTTTAATGTTATTAGAAACAATAAGATATTTTAACTTATTTTGCCCCCGATCAGATTTACCCTGTTCGCTATCGGGCTTACTTCCTTTAAAGCAATCTAACGCCATAAACTGTACTGCTACACTGCTATAGGTTCCTATGCCACTACACGATGTCCATTTATTCATTTTAATACGGTAACTGATCCAAATAATCAATAATCAATTTTCTAGGATGTATAGTGCAAAGAGAATCCTGGAAACGACCCGAAAAGTAGGTGCACCACCCAGTTTAGAAAAAAGGCTTAAAGTGGGAGGCGAAGAAAAAACATAAAGGTGGCAGAAGACTTATGTGGTCTTATGAGAGGCGGGTTAAGCTAGTAAGTCTCTGAAAGCGCTTTGAAAGCAGAATTAATCTTAATTAGCTTATTTTTTCAATATTTTTATTGTTCCTCTAGTTCTTAATTTCTTGCTATTATTACCACGACTGTATAAAAACTGACATAGATGCTAAGTATTGTTGTTTATGCATTCTTGCATCTCCATTTGGTTCACTATCGTTTCATCTTCGGTCTCGTGATTTTGTTATGTCAGTTTTTCTCGTAAAATTACGGATTGGCGAAATTATTTCGTTACAAAGAGAAATTTATTCGATAAAAAAAGCTCTTGTGTTTTTACTGTTGACAAAATGTCATCAGGAAGAGTTGTTCAAAATGTAAAATTATGGTCCCATACAAAATTTTAGAAATATCGGAGTACAACGGCGGCCATCCAAAAGTGAACGATATTAATATTTTGTTAATTTTTCTTAAGTTAAAATAATTTTACTTTACTTTAATAATACAAATACCTATTAATTACTTCTTAGCCTCCTTTTTATTAAAAATTGTTTATTAGAACTTTTTATTATTAATAGTAACTCCTAACGAAAAATACGGAAATTTTCGCAAGGAATCGTTCACTTTTGGATGGCCGCGATTGTGATGATAACATGGTTTCATAAAGGTACTTCGATATTTCTGAAATTTTGTATGGGACTATAATTTTACATTTTGAACAACTCTTCCTGGTGACATTTTGTCGTATTTAAAACAGAAGGGGTACTTTACCTGAAAAAACAGTTGTTTTCTCTACCGCTCGTGAGGGCTCATGAAAACCAATCCAACATTTCCGTATTAAGATTTTCGATTCAGAATTGTACAAGAAATAGCGCTACCTGGAGCTTTTACGTCAATTTGTATACACCCTTTATATATCTTTCTTTGTTCTTTTCCGTAATATGTGATTTACATTGCTCAACAAACCAATACTTACTTGTATTCTATCTTCTTTCCATGCCCAATGGTTTCTAATGCTTCTTTTGTATTATTCCATTCCTGTTGTATATTTCTGTTAGTTTCCTGTTCTAAATTTTCTTTTCGTCTCGTGCGCATGCCTGAGAATTCGAACTCCGCCTTTAGAAGCGAATTTTAAACTTGACCGTGAGGTTCACATCCCCACCGCGCGGACGACGCGCTTGCGCACAGCTCGCCAAGTCCGTAAAAGAGTTACGCTGTAACCTCCGCACTTACAGGCGCTAGCAATATAGTAGTATTAAATATATGGAGACTGGCCATTCAGCGGAAGTAACTATTGAGAGATCCAAACAAACCTGATCCTCAGCGGACTGTGGAAATTCAAACGTGTGAATAACATGTTGGTGGCAATGTACGTCTATGTCAAATTCGAGGTTATCAGGTTAGGTTTTTCGTCAGTTTTGACACAAACTGACGCAAAACCTAACCTGCTAACCTCGAATTTGACATAGACTTACAGTGCCACCAACATATTATTCATACGTTTTAATTTCCACAGCCCGCTGACGTTCAGTTTTTTTTTTTTTTTTTGATGTTTCGATAGATTCCCCTAGCAAGATGTTGGCAGCGGTGTCCCCAAAATGGCAAATGTGTACTGTGTTTTGCAGGATTTGAGGATTTCAATCAATGTGAGTATGTGAGTGTTAGGTAACTACTAAATGCTGATAATTTGTATTTGTACCAAGTGTAGGTAATGTACCTCCCGAAGAATGTGAAATTAAAATGTAGAAAAGGATGTAGGAAGAGACACAGAGAAATGTGACTTTAGCAAAGAAAGAGTGTGAAAAGCAGTTGAAATTGGCAACAAAATTGTACATAGAACTGAACAATCAAATATAAAGTTAAGGATGAACAACAGAGTGTTAAATGACATGAACAACACTAGCTGTTACCCGCGACTTCGTTCGCGCAAGGGGCGTTATTTGTGTATTAAATAATGACTAATAATTTTCTGTCATCCCATCCCATACCATCCTATCCCCGTCCCCGTCCCCGTCCCTTTCTCCGTCCCCGTCTCCGTACCGTCCCGTCCCGTCCCGTCCCTTCCCCTCGCCCCCCTTCCATCCCAACCCTCCTTTTCCCTTTCCGTACGGTCCCGTTCCGTCTCGCCCCGTCCCGTCTCGTCCCTTCCCGTCCCGTCCCTTCCCTTCCCGTCCAGTCCTGTCCAGTCCCGTCCCGTCCCGTCCCCTTCCCTTCCATCCCAACCGTCCCTTCCCTTTCCGTCCCGTCCCGTTTTGCCCCGTCCCGTCTAATCCCGTCCCGTCCAGTCCCGCCCGTCCCGTCCCCTCCTCTTCCATTCCATCCCTTCCCTTCCCTTTCCATCTAGTCCAGTCCCATCCCGTTCCGTCCCGTCCCTTCTCGTCCAGTCCCGTCCCATGCCTTCCGGTCCCGTCCAGTCCCGTCCCTTTCCTTATGTAATGTCCACCGTCTTGAACTTAAAAATAAATGCCATTTTCGCAATCAACGTCCCAAAAAACCTCAATAACGACACCCATATCGTATTTTAGGCTTATTTGCCCCATTTCACCCCCTAAGGGGTTGATCTTCGGAAAATCACGAAATACGTATTTGCTTATTTGTTTTTAGGAGTACTCCTACGAAGTTTCAAGTCGAAATGTCTATTTAATATTATTTCTCCATACAAAATTGGAACCCCCATTTTACCCCTTTAGGGGTTGAATTTCGAAATATCCTTCCTTATTCGTTGTATACATCATAAAGGGAACCTCTGTGCAATACTTCAGCTTTCTAGGTCCAAGGCTTTGGGCTGGGTGTTGATGAGTGAGTGAGTGAGTGAGTGAGTCAGTTTTATATACATATATAGATTTACATTTTATTCTTTGAAGTTACTGTGAAGCCACGGATTCTTTATGTTGTTTTCCTGTTTAATACCAATGTATTCCTTATCTTTGCTGTATGTAGTAAGATTATGAAGATGTAATAATACAATTTTTTTTATTTTCCTCTAGGTCTTCAAGACAAGATCATTGAAGCACGTCTTAACTGTTTTAAATTTTACAGAGCTCTTATTTTTCTATTTGGAAAAATGTTAAAGGATGAGATCGTCAGATTTAAAAAAAAATCTATATAAATAAAGACCACCCTAGTACCAATGGAATACATTTGGGTAAAGACAGCTTTAAAATCAATGCTAGAAAGTATTTTCTCTAATAGAATTGCGGATAAATGGATTGTCTACCTCAGCGTGTTGTTAGTACCTCTTCTGTTAATAATTTTAAAAACAAACTTGATACCTATTAAAAGAATTTAGAGGGTAGTGTTTAGAATTAATAATTATGTTGTCATATGTTTGTGCATAAAAAACTGTACTCTATGATCACAGTTAAACAGCTTCTGTCGTGTATTAAAAAAAATCATTCAAGTTTTTCTATTTTTCTTCGATAATTTTTTTTAAATTTTGGTTAGTTAAACTCCTTTTGACCAAATATTTTGTTGAAACAATGATATTTACTTGGTAAATAAACACAGATTTTATTAAAAAAAAGTTGAGATTTTTGTTAACTGTTTGTACAAAATGTTAATTTTCATCTCACCACTAACAAAGTAGTTTTGTAATACGATTTTTTTTATGTAACTTTTCAAGCGTGATGTCTCAATATATGAAAAACTCTGGTGTGATACACTCACACAATTTCCTTTTACAGTGATCTTATAATTAGTCAAAAATTTAATTTTTAATTTTTAAGCATTTGTCAAAAATTTTCAAAAATTACAAATTCTATAAAAACTGTACAAAATAGAGCGTTAGTTGAAGAGACAAATTTTCTTGAAAATTTTAAGCTGAATTCAAAAATGTAATAATATACCGGGTGTTCTATTTAAAATAGGAGTTAATGAAAAAATAGAAAAAAAAACAACAGAAGCCCACTTTAGAAGTATTCAACTGGAAAATCACCTAGCTCACATCAATACACATTAAAAATGTAATAAAAATGTAAAGTTTGAAAAAAAATCGTTAGAGCCGTTTTTGAAAAAATCGAAAAAACTGAAAAATCACAAGAGTAAACACCTACTTCCGGTTATGCGATTTTCTTCAAAAGCTTACTGTTTCATCTACATACTACACAAAACTTATATATGAAGTTTCAACGCCATACCTCTTTTCATTTTTGAGATATTCTGTTCACAGACAGACAGACACACAGACAGACAGACAGACCAATGAAAAAAAAAATTTTTTGGGATCAGGGGACTCTGAAACGTGAAGATCCGTTGAAAACTCAATTTCGAATTTTTGGGGTGAATCCAATACTTCCTTTATCGTAAAAGGAAGTAAAAAGTCATGTAAATCACCAAAGGATGCCTGCCAAATTTCGACCATTTGATAATATGTTTATCAAAATTGACTTTTCCGTTTCATAATTGCGATATAAAAATTATAAATATAAAAAAATATAAGAATTACTAATAAACTGTGTTTTTACTAGTAATTTTCTTTATACATGTAACATTTAAGTTTGAAATTCGAGCCATGTTTGAGGGCACACCATTGGCGTCGCCATTTTGGGGACAAAGTTCGCCTCAACCAATCAGGCCAGCGACGGCCAATGGCCAATCTCTCATTTTTAGGGACTCTACTGTGCCCTATTGCGGTAGCAATTATCTAAAGTTTTCTTAGTACTATCGCATCTTGCATGGATGTCTTCCATCCGTCTGCTATAATACTAGACAAAGAAATCGGCAGGGCTGTAACTAAGCAAAATGTTCATGTATGTAGGCAAGCCAACTTTTTTGCGCCCCTTGGTACACTAACGTTAGAGGTGACATAAAATACTAATTTTAGTGTATGACTTCTGCATTTATTTCCGTAACAAACAACCAAATATTCAAAAATAAATACCTTTTTAATTTAAAATATACGGTACCCCCATCCAAGAAAAGCGCCCTTCGGTGCTTTCCAAGAATACTTCGACACTCAGCATCACTCCGATTCGCTAGTAGAATGAAATGTTATGAACTAGTTATTTATCAAAAAAAAAAAAACCCAAAGAAACATTTTTCTCTTGCCTTCGACCATACCTCAAAAGTTGATATTGCCTTAATTTTAGGAGGACCTATCGTATGAAAACGATCCAAGACTTCAGGAAGGTTCCTGGCGACCGGAATCGTGTACACATGCTGACATACGTACACCGCACAGCACGTTTAGGAACCCCCCAATACGAGGAAGGGATCTAGTGAGCTGGGGTCTTCCCCAAAAGATTCACACAGCCGAGACGGAGATTTGGTATAGTGGGCTTATTAGTCGGTTGACACGAATTTTAGAGATATTTGACTCAGAGTGGTTTTCAATATGAGGGAATACTTCGTGTCAAAGTAATTAAAAGTTTTAAAAATAAACCACTAGATGCTAAAATAACATATGCTAGGGTTAAAATATTTGGTAGTTTTTGAAGGTGCATTATTTTTAAGTTTTGGTTACTATGCTTGCCATTTCTGGAATATTTTTAACCCTAAAATATAATGTAATCTTGGTAAATAGAACCAAAGTGCAGGTGCACCCAATGTACCGCATCGAAGGATGTGTGCTGGTCAGAGATAGAATTCCAAGCGGGGTAGAATGTTCGAGGTTCTTGCAGTGGCGAGACGCATGTTTATAAAGTGTCCTGTTTTTCGTAGTTGTTGGCGTATGCTATCATGCGGACCAATAATTAATTATAATGTGATAAGTTGCAACAATACGATGCGACCCTGCCAGCGCTGCGATGTTTATTCTTAGTTAATGCGCTAGATGGTAGCTACTGTAGAATGCACGTGTTAGTTGGTTTCATCATGTTGGGAGTTTTTTTTAACTACAGCATATGATAGACATCAGAGGTTCCTGATCGTGATGGACGATTACATGATAATTGAGAGGAGTGGATACGCGGAGACATGTTGCTCCGGCTAGAGATCCCGCGAGGGCATGGTGCTCCGCCTAGTGAATTCGCGGAGGCATGTTGTTCTGCAGCGGGTATTACTTGAATGGATTTGCCGATTTACAGTTAGTGCTGTAATATGAAAGAACAGTAGATATCGGGAACTTACTGATTCTGTACGGGTTGCAACAATAGTTAATTTAGCAGGGGACCATTGGGCAGTACTAGAGAAAAGTACCGACAACTAACCTAACCACTGAAGATAGCGATGAGGTGCCAGAAGTATGATGGAGCGAGGGGGGCGATCGACCCCGGTGAGTACAATAAATTATATACTGTTTGATGCTTTCGCAGTTATCTGAATTATTCTTACTAACGTAGAATTTCGGCTTAGACCGCATAGTATTTGTGGATAAACACCCAGCATTCTCTGGCTTAATGTCCCTTGCACCTTGTGAGCTTGAGCAGGAATCCACCCGATGGCCGTGTTCTTTGGTGGGTCATGTTGTTTGAGTACCTTGAGAACGAGAATACTTAGGCAGATTTGGACTTGTTGCTGTTTGTGCACCCTTATTTACTAACGTTTTGCAAGACCTTGCAGCTTGCATCATCAGAGTGAAAGTCGCACTAAGAACTAAAGGTCGGTGTGTGGCTATTTTTAGTCCTCTGTGTCAGGCGCGAGGAATGACGTAACGCTGATTGGTTGTTCAAGTACAGCGTCATCCGTGGGGAGTGGTCGTATGACGCACAGTTGTAATGCTTTAGATCGTGTATCACAGGTGTGCACGTTTTACTAAGCTTAAAACCATCTTCCCTGTTTATATTATTTGGATGTTTTTCTATTCCTATGGATTCAAGAATGACTCGCGGGAAGTAGTGAGGTATTCTGGCAAGTACTCTGGCGTGCTCAAATTCTAAAGTGTGCCCATTTGTAAACCTATGCTCAGCTACGGCTGATTTTGTGATGCGTTTGTGCTTGCAATCGCCTTTATGTTCTTGAAGTCTTAGATCAACTGAACGACCAGTCTGTCCAATGTAACTCGAGCCGCAAGAACAAGAAATGGGATATACGCCAGCGGTTTTTAAACATAGAATTTTGTCTTTTACTGATCTGAATCCGTTACCCAAAGTCTCATTGGTCGTGAACACAGTTTTGATGTTGCATCGTTTCAGGACACGTCCTATCTTATCAGTCGAGCCTTTAACATAAGGTAGAAATGCTAAGCCTTCCAGAGGTGGAGATTCTTCTTTAGCCTTTTGTGTCATGGTCTTGCCTAGCGCTTTTCTTATGGTGGTAGTTGTGTATCCGTTCTTTTGTAGAGAGTCAAATAGATGTACCTTTTCTCTCTCTGGAATCTAGATTTTCTGCATCTGAGATACGAACAACTCTAGTCGCCAAAGTCTGGAGAACTGTTGCTTTTTGCATTGGATGATGGTGTGAGTTAGCATTTAGATATCTATATCTATATACTGCGTGTCCTAAACTACCATCTGATTTACGTTTTATCAGGACGTCTAGAAACGGAATACTGCCATACTACATACAATACGTATTGTAACGAACGCAAGAACGGCCTTGAAAGCAGATGTGCGCGGGTGAATCAGAGGCTGCCGGCAGAAGCAGGTGTGCAGATGTGTCACAGCGTTCCAGACTTTCGAATCAATCTGGAGCCTGGTGCAGTGCATGACTCACGCGCGCCCGAGGTCAGATGCGTCATGCTTTCATCTGGAATTTCCAGTGAATGCCGAGAAGTTTCTGGAACCTTTCCAGTGAAATATAAATACTCGCGCAGCGGGGATGCGAGTTCAGTTCTGAAATAATTCTTCGACAGTTCAATTCGATTTCGGCAGCAAAACGCGTAAGAGCCATGTAGAGCTCCCACATAAATAAAAGCCCGTGTGTACATATAACTAATGGAAATAAATAAATATATAATCGTTAGTGTTTAAGAGTGATATAAATGAATGTGTTAATCCGTATGTAATAAGAAATAAATGTACCGATAGTTCGTTAGAGCCCGTATTAATTTGTAATCTGCTTGATAATTCTCGCATGTGCTTGTAAACAATAATCGTAATAATTCATTGTTGTAAATAAACGTTTGAACCCATGTTTGTCGTTTAATTTTAAATAGCCCGAACGTTAAAAACGTAACAGTATGTTGGGATGTACCAAATCCACGTGTTTTAGCAACAGATTCAATGTCTGGCGTCGGTGTAATCAGATGACAAAGTTAGGTTTCATCTACATATCTCAACTAGCAGATGGGTTTAACTGCACTTGTTCGAGGGCCTTGGTTTCTAGAAACGTAGAAAATATTCAAAATTTGAGATGACTGATTACTTGATTACTTTTGACGTTTATCATTTAATAGTATATTACATACCGAGGTGGGAAGTGTTGCATTACTGTCAAGAGATTAAGTAGTTAAACGAGACGCGAAGCGTCGAGGTCAACTTTATCTTGAGACTCAACTACAAAATGTACTGAAGGCAGCTTGCTTGATGACAACGGTGGTTTTGATATTCGAAAGCAAAATTTCGAATTTATACAAAATTATTAAAAAAGTATCTTGGCCCGCCCCCGCTTCGCGTCGTGCTTGAAAAACTAAAACTTCGCACTGTAAAATGCAGCCTAGAGCACTCGTAATGTAAACAACTATTAAGTATATAAATAAATGTAGGTATTGTAAAAAATATATATGCCACACCTGAAAAAGAAATGTTTATCCATTCGGAGAAATTATCTCACTGAGCTAAAATTTACCCTTATTCACTTGTGTTGTAAAGAGAAAGTTATAAGTATATTGGTAGTTGTGTTTTTACTCAACAAAAACTCACACTGTATCATTAATTAGATGTATCGGCTAAACTTCAATATAGCGTCCCAAGTCACACACATATACGTGAATCTTTTGGTCTGGGAGCTATAATTTTAGGTTAGCTGCAGTTTAGGTTTTGTGTGTACGTAGTACACGACGTTCTATTATTTGACTGCTTTTCGGAGGTTTTCTGCGCTTGCGCGGCAAACGTCAACCCCAGTGGGGACGCTATACTGAAGTTTTCCCGATGTATCTACCGTGCGACCAAGCTGCTGAGGGAATGCGCATTTTTAAATTTGGCGGAGGTACTTGAGGTAATGGAGCCGTCTAAGCTAGAACACTAAGCCCACTCTCCAGATGTTCACCCATCCAAGTACTGACCAAGCAGATTGGAGCTTAACTTTTACAAGTGCCGTGAGATATGCAACACAACTCAGCCGTACTGCCGGCAGACCTAGATGTATACTTTCAAAATATTTGTATATACTTAAGTACAACACACTTTTTTTAACTGTGTGTAATGAATTATATTCACAAAGCACAAATGCTGTACCACACATTATTGAACACGACTGTACAATACAATTATTATTTTCATGAGTATTCCATGTATGTATTGTCGGTAGCCTCATTTTACCTTGAGAAGTAGAGATTGGTGCTTTATACGTTTGCGTTTGGCCGTACAATGCTCAACTTGCCCCGGATTCGAGTTACAAAGTTGAAGCGCGCCTTTTGTGTTTGTGTGAGATGTGTGAATCTCCAGTCTGCGTAGTCCGAATTTAAAAATGCACATAGCCTCAGCGGCTCGATGCGCCCGGCACCCCGACACTGTGTAAACGATATAAGGGGTTACAGATGACGTATGTATGTATGTATGTATAGTATAAATACTGGCGCTTGGTATAATAACTACTCAGTCGACTTTCTGATGTTTTTCAATAGGAACTAACCCCACTTTTTGTATTTGTCCTTCAGTTTTCAAAATCATTAACCTCGCTTTTTATTGCAGTTATCTTCTAGTGCATAACGAGTACAAATACTATTAAAATGACAAATAAAACGAAAAGATACGAAAAAATCGAATTTCTTGGCGAGGGACAGTTTGCTACAGTCTACAAAGCGAAAGACACAGAAAACGGTAATATAGTAGCAGTTAAAAAGATTAAAGCCGGCAGTCGAATCGAAGTTCAAGACGGCATCAACAGGACTGCACTGCGAGAAATAAAAATACTACAAGAACTGACACATAGAAACTGTATAGGTTTATTAGATGTGTTCAGTCAAGGCTCCATGTCGAATGTGTCACTTGTATTTGACTTCATGGATACCGATTTAGAAGTTATAATTAAGGATAACACGATCATCTTAACCACAGCAAATATTAAAGCATATATGATACAAACGCTGCAAGGGTTAGAATATTTACATTTGAACTGGATTCTCCACAGAGATTTGAAACCTAACAATCTCCTAGTCAATTCTAGTGGCATTTTAAAAATTGCCGATTTTGGCTTGGCCAAATTATACGGATCACCGAACCGCATCAACACACATCAGGTAGTAACACGATGGTACCGCTCACCTGAACTCCTATTCGGAGCCAAGCAATACGGCATTTGTGTGGATATGTGGGCTGTGGGATGCATATTGGCAGAGTTATTGCTCAGGGTTCCGTTTCTCCCAGGCGAGTCGGACTTGGACCAGCTAACCAGGATATTTCAAGTGTTTGGAAACCCAACTGAGGACAGTTGGCCTGGTGTAAAAACGTTAAGTGACTATGTAGAATTTAAACCGTATCCACCCGTACCCCTAAAGAACATTTTCATTGCTGCAGGGGACGATCTGCTGGATGTTGTAGCCGGACTGCTAGTTTTGAATCCACTTTCGCGGAAGGACTGTTCAGAAACTTTAAAATTACCATTTTTTAGCAACAAACCTGCACCTACTATAAATGCAAAGCTGCCGCTACCGCAAAATATCAAGAAACAGAAGGAGCTGGAAAAGCCATCCCTGAAGAGGAAACTGTTGGACTCTGCAGAAGGTGGAACTCTTTCAAAACGCTTATTGTTTTAAAATTTGTGATAATTTAGTGTATTATGAAACTGAATTGTATTTGATTTGTAAGTACCCAGTATGATTAATTCAATAAATGGTTTTCATACATATGGTGTAGTATATTAATAATTATTACGATCAAGTAGGTAGTAAAAATTAAAATATAAGTTTTTCTCCAACCACACGAATAAGACGTCATATTGTCGAATAATTTTGTATAAAATGTAAGTCGTTTCGGGATGTTCACCAATTACCGTGGCAACTGTACACTTTTCAATTCATATTTGCACTAGTACAAAAATGGATGCAAGATAGGGTTTTACATGGTAAATTTTAAATAAAAAACAAACGCTTCGGCAATCGCCGTCATTATTTATTTTCCCTGTATAGTGATCGTTTATTTGCTCCATGAATGTTTTAATAATTTTAACTAGATTCACGAATCTTTGTTGCTATTTAGAAATCTCATGAGTGGGATTTCTTACTAGCAACAAAGATGAGTGCTAATCTAGTTAAAATTATTAAAAAAATGATCACGAATGTAATTCGGCGTGATTATTTTTTAAACAGTCCAAGTTGGAGATAGGGTTTGATGGAGCTTCCAGATGAGTGTCCTGTTATTTTTTAACAACTGCTGCTCACCTACTCCACTTTTAGCTAGTTGCGTTACAGCAGAAGAACGTTTTGAATGGTTTGTGAAAAAATAGTCGCTGTAATCAGCTACTAGCAAATAGTCAGTGTAATTTTGATGCTGTTGGTCGATTTGAAATTTTTTGTCTTTACTATTGGCTGATAGGACTGTTTAAAAGATAATCATTCGAATATTGTGAAAATATTTCGAGATGGGTAGAAATAGCAATCAATAAATGTCATATTAAAATGATCATTCTTTTCCATCGCTGTCGTCTGGCTGATGCTTGGAATTTTTTGTAATCTATAGTTATTAAGAGAGCTCGAGGACTGGCACAACTTTGACCCACAACCGAGAAAACCAAAGACTTATTTTGGAGTGCCCTTCTCTTAGATGCATAGCTGTCCCCAATTATAAAGCCCCATCCACCCTATTTGATCATGGGACAAAATTTCCTCTTCCGCTCTCCGAGCCATGAACTTGTTTTCCCCTGTTTTCATAGGCAGGGGCCCTTACTAGTTGCTAACAGCCAGTGCCAGCTGTACCTAGGTTTTTTACGAGGTTATTACGCCTCCCCTTAGGTGCGAATGCGAATAAAAGAATATTAATAAAATATTATTTAAGTAGTAGAAATACATATTAACACAGTCACATGTCCAAGAGCCATTTTGTAAGTGTATATTATGTGGAAATTATATTAAACAAGCAAACGGCGCGCTACGCGCACGTGTGAAATAGGATACGCCGAAGGCCAAGCTGCGAGCCGACCGCTAAGATAAGAAAAACAAATATAAACATCTGCAAAGCCGGAACGTGAGTTTGATTTTGTGCCACAGACAGACAGACACACATTAAGGAAAATTATATTATAGATTCTTATCAAATTTTGAAGATTTACCACCTGAACAAAAGTAAGTTACGTAACAAGTCCAGGAATGTGTAGCCACATTTCAGGCTGATGCCAAGCACCCCGTAAACAGCACTTCCGAATAAGTTAAATACAATATTTTTTAGGCAACTGCGCTTTTTTAGCATATTCTTAATTTTAGCTAAGTATTGAAACACTACAATAATAAAAAAGTACAGTTCTAGATGTGTTTGTAGTTGATTTTCTTTGAAACCAGTGTCAATGTACGTGGGTGTGCTGAAAAGTAATGCACACATGCTTGCAGAACGCGAACGCAATGACCTACGAAGACGCGCATGTTTGTATTCATAAGCTACATCCCTCCTCTATGCGTATACCAAGTTTGAAGGAGTTTCGTTCACCAGTTCGTTTTTTAGTAACGAAAGTATGGAGACATGTTCTCGTGCTACGTCAACGTGAGTTAAAAAGCGCGCGGTTAAAGAATTTTTAACTGCTAAAAACGTGATTGCTACTGAGATTCCTTGCAGTTTAAAGGCCGTTTATAGTGACGATATTGTTGACAGGAGTACTGTGAATCGATAGGTAATAAAATTGCGTGGTTGCTAGTTTAGAAAAGCCGTAATTGATGACGAAAAACGCAGCGGACGTCCGATCACTGCCACAGACGATGAACATTGCAAAACGTGTCGACAATTTGATCCAAAATGACCAGCGGATTGCGATGCGCTTTTGAGTGATTCGCCGGTCATTTTGGTTCAAATTGTCGACGTGTTTGCGATGTTGTTCGTCTGTAGCAGCGATCGGACGTCCGCTGCGTTTTTCATCGTCAATTATGGCTTTTCCGGGCTCGCAACCAACGAAATGTTATTAGTTATTACCCATCGATTTACAGTAGTCCTGTCAACAGTATTGTCACCATAAATGGCCTTTAAACGGCGATGAATCTCAATAGGAATTGCGTTTTCAGCAGTTAAAAATTCTTTAACTGCTCGCTTTTTACCTCGCGTTGACAAAGCACGAGAACACTTCTCCATACTTCCGTTACTAAAAAACGAACTAGTGAACGAAACTCCTTCAAACTTGGCATGCGCATAGTGAAAGGATGTAGCTTCCGAATGCAATCTCGTTCGCGTTCTACAAGCATGTGTGCATTACTTTTCAGTCCACCCACGTATATATTCAGAAACCCTTCGACCACTAGTCCAGTCACTATGTCCAAAAATAAGGCCTTTGCTGGAAAGTGAATCGAAATTTGAAATTCTTTTTTGGGGTGTTTAGGAGGTCTAGCAAAGCTTAACTTCAAGTTGTCGACCAAGATTTCCTATGTGCTATTTCCGCCATCTTGATAAATGGGTTTGTTTGATTTTTTTGCGATAAATCGGTTCCCATTAACACTACGTGAAAATAATGTGGACATCTTTTTTATAATTTTGAATGCTCTACAATTTATGTTATATTACTTTTTCGCGTACGAGCGATATTTGTCGAGATATCGAACGCGAAAAGAGAGCATGAAAAAGTCGAGATTTTTTCGAGCTTCTGGGCTTGTGTCTCATTTCTCTTTCTATTTAGCGAAAAAGTAGCCATTATCAAACTTGTAGAGGTTGAAAATAGCTTCAATTTGACCTACTTATTATAAATTGATATGCGACTAAAATTACGACTTTTAGAGCGGGTCCAAGTTGTCAAGTCGGCGCTTAATTTGTATTTCATGTATCGCACTACTACATAAATGGCATAATAAACTTCATTGCATTATGAGAATCGTTATATTTCAAGTAGCCAGTACGTAAATTGTTATTTTTGACGTTCTCAATGAAAGCGACAATGACAATGAGGCTGCTGCAACGCTCGAATAAAAATCGTCGAGGAATGGGAACACCCTGACCATGAATGTGTACTTGAAGAAAGTAAGCAGCAAGAAGAAGATAATATATATATATATATATATATATATACATCCTTCTATTAAACCTGAACCATTAGGTATTCCATACTATCCTGCTCCAGCTATTTGTAGAACAGATAGAAAAAATTGAATTGCATATTCGGGTGTATATATGGGGTGGGAGAACCGAATCTGTAACATATACATAGAAATAAAGAAATTAGAATTATTCATATTATCATATTAATCACACCATGTTGAACCAGTATATTTTTCGCACTAACCTGAGCCAAAATATACAATTTTATGTAGTTGAACGAATTATTCTGAACCATTCCAGCGTTGCCACAGTTAATACAAAGTTATTTATAGTTTTTATTTACTTGAGGATTATGTTACTGTTATCAGTTTGCCGGAAAAGATATAAAATTAAGATTTCAGTAAATTCTGCATTTTGATTTCAGCATTTTAAGGGGGATATTTCTGAAATGAATTAATTGTACATTACAACAAATAAATTGTATTTATTTGATAACAAGCTCATCTTATAAATGCTTCATAATGATTCACAGCCGGCAGGATGTGATAAGCAATATTATCATTGGGGGAACCTCCCCGTGAGCGGCCGTGCAATATTACAAACGAAATCACATTGCGTTTTCGGTTTTACTAGTAATAAGTTGATGTAGCGTGGTGATAGTTATTTCATTTATTAAAACGATTTACCGCTGGACTTGAGTGTGCTTAATTGTGTAATTAATATGTCGAGTAGATCGCAAAAGATCATGCCTTTAGCGCTGCAAAATCAAACAAAAGGTAGGTAAATAACAAGTAAAATAATACTGCCTATAATAAAAATATCAATTAGCCGTATATACGGCGTAACAGCTTTTTCTTGATAGCTACCAGAATAGCTTACTAAAGTAATTTACCTAATTGTGCTTCCTAAAGGGAGTGATGGGTATTGAAGTTCAGTTTTACATTTTTATAATTTTTACAGTTATTTTAAACAAGAGAAATAGATTTAAGATAAAATTTTTAACATAATCTTTGCATCAATAGCTATCCGTTTAGCAAATTTTAGGAATTTTTGACTGGCCATTGGCATGTAATCCAATTTATTGTACTGCCCCTCTTTGTCAAGCATAGGACAACAAGACAACAATCAAAGCGGTAGTGTATAATATTTACACTGGAAAATTGAAAATTCCAGCATAGGCTATTGTAGGTATTTTGAAGTTTCTTCAATTCTTTATTACATACTTACTTTTATTTTCGACGTATGTATTTGTCATTGTTTAGAATAAATGGAGACGGTGGTATAAGTATAACAACTAAAGGTAACCCCTTCCACCCCAAACACGCATCTGGGTTTTCCTTAAATATTTTGGTGGAAGGGGTTAGCTTTAGTTGTTGTCATTGTTTATTTTACATAATAACATAATTATAGTATGTACTTTTGTTACTAACTTACATCGATTTAATAAATATCGTTTTTTTTTCGGAGGAGAAATCTTAAGACACCAATACGCCCGTACGTGTTGGCGTGCAGGATTCTTACCTGCTAAAACTCCCCCATTTTGCCAAGTATAAGGCACCCGGAAAGGTTGTGTGTACCATACATCAGGTGCATCTGGTAGTCAGGCAACTCAGTTCCAACTATCAGTAGCTTTCATACATGCTTTGATTTCTTAGCTAAAGGCCCTGGAGTCTACGTTCTTCTGCCTCTTTTTTACTCATAACGGTTCTTATAAATTGATGTATTTTCCTCCAGTTTTCTAGTGTTTGTGTCATGGTCTCAATTATGTTATGTACGGTTAAGTTCCTTCCAAGTTCCATGTATAGCTGTGACCGCTCTCTGTGCCACTTATCACAAGTCATCACCGTATGCTCCGCTGTATCAATTTGACCGCAGTATATGCAATTCTCCGTTTCTGATTTACCGATTTGGTGGGTATATGTTTTAAATGACCCGTGGCCTGTAAGAAATTGGGTCATAAAGTAGTCAGTTTTCCGGAATTTGCACCGTATCCATATGTCAATCTGTGGTATAAGTCTTTTTGTCCACTGTGCCACTTGCGTGTTATTGTCCCATCTCCTCTTCCATTCGGTATCGGCTCTTCGCTGAATGGCTGCCTCTTCTTCCCTGCCATTACCGTTTCTGGTCTTATATGCATATGCTCTCTCTTTAATTAGGGGGTCAATTGGTGTAACCCCTGTGATAACATATAACGCCTCTGCTGACGTCGTTCTGTATGCGCTAGCCACACGTAGTAGCATTTTTCTCTGAAGGCTCGTTAGCATTTTCTTATACTTCTCGTATCGCAGTATATCGTGCCATATAAGTGCCCCATAAGTTATTGTGGATTGTACCACTCCATTTAGCATAGTTCTTTTATAACTACCCAATCCGCTGAGGTTAGGCATTATTTTCGTCAGGGCTGTCACCCGTCTTTCGGCTTTCTTTATGATTTGCTTCACGTGTTCTCTAAAACTGAGTTTCTCGTCTAGTCAAACCCCCAGATACTTCACATGCCTGGCAGGTCTTATAATATTCTCGCCCACTTTAAAGGTTATTTCCTCTCGTTTCCTTGATCCCTGGATAATTACCGCCTCTGTTTTATTAGTTGCCATTGTAAGGCCGTTATTTTTCATCCATTTTTCAATGGCCTCTAGAGACTCGTTTGCATCCTCCATCAGGGATTCCTCGTCCGTGGCCGTTACTGTAAGGGCCAAGTCGTCCGCATATGCTGTTGTAGCGCAGCCCTCGGGCATTGGTAACCGTAATACGGTATCATAGAGGACATTCCACAATGTTGGACGCAAAACAGAGCCCTGTGGCACCCCCTGCGTCACATGCATCGTCGCCTTGCCTTTGGAAATCACTCTATCATTTAGGTAACTATCTATCACGTTGACCAAATATTCACGATACCTATCTCCGTCAGCCTATTAATGATTTTGCTCCAGGTCGCTGTGTTAAATGCATTTTTAATATCAATTAAGATTATGGCTCCCCATTTCATTCTGCTATCGGTAGCCAAGGCAACCACTCGTTCAATGGCATTAATGGTAGATCGTTTGCTTCTGAAACCAAATTGAACCTGTGCTTCACCGTGGTTTCATATAATTTGCCCATAGTATCCAATAAGCATATTGGTCTATACTTTCTCGTACCATCCTGTTGTATAGTGCCTTTTGGAATGAGACATACCGTAGCTGTTTTCCACATGTTCGGAAAACTTTGACCTTCTAAGAGGTTGTACATTATCTCTAGTACACTGTCTGGAATGGATTGGACCATTTCTTTTACTGCTTCAGCTGTAATCCTATCCGGCCCCGGTGCTCTCTTTGTCCTTAATTTATCTGCTGCCCCGTCAGTTCCTCCCTGCTAAACGGTGTCCTTACTTGTATTCTGTGCCTGTCTATGAATGTCTTCTCTCATGGGAAAAAGTTCTTCCAGGATTTTCATTATATCCTTATCGATATCATAAGGACTAGGTGGGTTTTTAAGATGTTTTGTAACTATTTGGTAGCCTTCGCCCCAGATATCATTGTCGAGCTCGTCGCAAACGGTCTTCCAGTGTGATTTCATAGATCTGTTTATAGTAGTTTTATATTCTTTTTTGCGATCCTATATTGCTCTTCAAGATTCTCCAGCCAAACGATGTCAGTTCCACGCTCTCTCGCTCTTGTCAGCCTCCTACGAATTCTATTGCATTCTTGACGCTTGTGCGCTATTTCCTCATTCCACCAGTAGGGCTGTCTTGCCCTAAGCCCTGTTGCGAGCTTCCTGGAGGAAAATTCTTGTACTGATTTAATAATTTCTGTAACATTACCGAGGTTTAAATTTTGGTTCTGTATCATTGTGAGGAGAGCTTCTCTAAAAATGCTTTTATTGAGCGTTACTGCGTCTTTGAATCTAGATGACGCCCTAGCTTTGTTACCCTTGATCGTAAAACATATAAACCTATGTAGGCTCAGAGATTCTTCTTCTGCCACTTCCCACTCTGCTATGATGCTTGCCAATTTTGACGTTCTTAATGTTAGTTGGTTAACGTTACTTACCTACTTATTATAGTGTATTAATAAATCAATCTTTAACATTAGTTTTTTTAATAAACCCTCCACTGTTACCAATTTCTCGTTAAACCAGAGGTTGATGTGAGCTGATAAAATTTCAGGGAATTCAACATTGATTTCTTAGTAATATACAGTTATTTGGGTTATCTCCAACAAATTTCCTTTTTAACATTAAATGTACATGGTCTCCCCTTATCGTGCTCACGTTTGGAATTGTACTAAATTTATTTGACGAAATAGAAGAAACTATCTACGGAAATCTGTAGTCTTTCTCAAAAACGTTTTAAGTATACAGCGTGTTTCAAATCCTGGCGAGCGAACTTTTGTAGATAATGGGAGTTAAATATCTGGTATTTTACACCTTTCAGTGGTTGTGCCTGTGGATAAAGAATAGTTTCTTCCCTATCTGAATTTTTAACCCTACGGCGCGGCGTATGCTTGTGTACCCACCGTAAAAATAATTTGCTTATATTTTATCTGTTTCTTAAATTAATGTTGTAGCTTCATCTTCTGTTCGGTTACAGATTGCAGTAAAAGTTTTGAATGTAACTTTAATAAATAACTTTCAACAACTTTCAACTTTTTACAGCGGAAGCCGCGGTGGAGAACAATTTTTGTCTGAAAATATTTTTTCGAAAATGTGAGGGGGTCTCATAATTTTGCAAAAAAACCTATTTTTATATTTTGGTTCGTTTACAGTGTTACAAACCCAAATGAGTTCCTTTATACAGCATTTGTTTTAAATGTCAAAATAAGTCAAATTTTATATATAAAAAATGGCCCAAAAGGCACAAAATAGAAAAAAGTATAAAAAACTCGTGTCATAAGTTATTTAAATACTAAAAAATAACCCCTTACCACCAAAATATTTAAGTAGAACCTAAATACGCATTTCGGCAGCTAGGCTGCCATCTTTAGTGAAAGCTAAAACAAAGAAAGCTGGACGCAGTTAAGAAAACACTTCTATACTCCGTCAACTATCAGAGTCTAATCTAAGTCATTTATACACTCGTCCTTTGGACTCGTGTTGCAAAACCTTCCTCATGAAACTTGTCCTTTAACATACTATTTTGGACTGGATTTTAATAACCAAAGCATAAATACAATATTGCCAAATCTATTGGTTCAGCTTTATCGGAAAAAGTATATACTATATACAGAACTCAAAGCAGCGCCAATCCCTAATGCGCACATCCCTCGAACTTAAAAATACATATATCTATCAAACCTGAGCCATTTTAATCATGCAATTTCTACCGTCTGGTGATTTTTTAACCCGGCAAAGCCGAGTGAGATGCAAGCAGCCAGTATTAAGCTAATAGAACGAGACTGCACCTATAATGTTGTTAGCTTAAATAAATTGTTATTAAAGCAAAACCTACCTGAACCACATATATGGTTCAGGTCCGTCAGGCTGGTTCAGAATTGTGCGTACAGATACCCTCGGGTGGTTCAGCTTTGTACCATTACTGTATCTATATATATATATATATATATATATATATATATATATATATATATTGCGGAAAATTAACCAGGACCATCAAAACGGAGAAGAAAATAAAAAAATTACAACACCAATAAGTAATTAATTAATTAATTAATCTACAAGTCGTAATATTAGTCGAATTTGAATTCACAGCAGGTAAAATTGCAAGCATTTTCAAGTAGTGTTAGCAAGAACCGAGTTACTGCAACAAAAGCAAACTCACAATTTTTTTAAGATGGCGGAAACAGAGCATGGTAAATCTTGGTCGACAACAATTATCATTCTAAATAGGTAGCTGCAGTAATTTAAAGCATTTTATAAGGTCGAGGTCGAGAGGAAATTTCTAATGAAGTAAAATTAATAGTAGGCCAGGATAGAATCCCAGTTCTGATGATGTTAAAAACTTGGGTCTTTATCTTGATAATGATTTCAAATTTACTAAACATATTCAAAATGTCTGCAAAAATCATATAGTTCCTTGAAACTTATTTATCAAAATCAACAATTTTTAAGTGTAAACGTGAAAACCGTTTTGTGTAATGCATTCATCTTGTCCTATTTTGATTATTGTGACGTTGTTTATGATTCACATTTAAGTAGCTTTAATATTTCTAGAATTCAGAAAATTCAGAACTCATATTTACGCCTCATATTTGGAATACGAAAATATAAAAGAATTTCTTATAAGCTGAAAGATTCAAACTGGCTTAATATAAAAGAAAGGCGCTTCTTTCATTCTGTATGTATTTTCCACAAGATCATTTTGAGTAAATCACCGAGTTACTTATACAACAAAATAAAGTTTAGAACTGACGTACATACTTTAAATATAAGATTTAAAGGAACGCTGACTTCACATCAACATAAGTCAGAATTTCTCAAGCACAGAATAACTAAATGCTGTAATTCGTTACCAAATGTAGTAAAAGGCTATTGTACGTCAATTTAAAAAAACTATTTTTAAAAATTTTATGGATAAACATCAATGAATCAATTATTAGGGTCAAAATAACACACTAAAAACAGCCATAGCTGTTTTGTGCGTAATATTTCGCCTGGCGCCAAAGCGTATAGATTGTTGGTTTTTTTTTCTTTTCTTTTTGTTTTTCACCGGGTTAAGTGGAAGAACAGCGGATAGATCTGTTTTTCTATCAAGTTGAACTTCGCCCAAGACAATATTACGTTTTAGTCAACATATTTTCTGTGTAATTTATTATTATTATTATTATTAGTAGTAGTAGTATTATTATTAATATACAATCATATAATGTTGTATACTATCTACTTGATGAAATATAATGATTCCAATAATGCAATGAAGTTTGTTATGTCATCTACATAATAGTACGATACATGAAATAAAAATCTGGTGTGATACACTCACACAACTTCCTTTTACAGTGATCTTATAATTAGTCAAAAATTTCATTTTTAATTTTTAACCATTTGTTAAAAATTTTCAAAAATTACAAATTCTACAAAAACGGTACAAAATCGAGTGTTAGTTGAAGAGACAAATTTTCTCTAGAATTTTAAGGTGAATTCAAAAATGTAATAATATACCGGGTGTTTTATTTAAAATAGGAGTTAATAAAAAAAATAGAAAAAAAAACAAAAGAAACCCACTTTAGAAGTATTCAACTGGAAAATCGCCTATCTCACATCAATACACATTAAAAATGTAAGAAAAATGTAAAATTTAAAAAAAATCGTTAGAGCCGTTTTTGAAAAAATCGAAAAAAACTGAAAAATCACAGGAGTAAACACCTACTTCCGGTTATGCGATTTTCTTCAAAAGCTTGCTGTCTCATCTACATAGTACATAAACCTTATATATGAAGTTTCAATGCCATACCTCTTTTCGTTTTTGAGATATTCTGTTCACAGACACACAGACAGACACACAGACAGACAGACAGACAGACAGACAGACCAATGAAAAAAAATATGTTTTTTGGGATCAGGGGACTCTAAAACGTGAAGATCTGTTGAAAACTCAATTTCGAATTTTTGGGGTGAATCCAATACTTCCTTTATAGTAGTAAAAGGAAGTAAAAATTACGCGCCAACTTGACAACTTTGTCCCGCTCTACAAGTCGTAATTTTAGTCGCATATCAAATTATAGTAGGTCAAATTGAAGCTATTTTCAACCTCTACAAGTTTGATAATGACTACTTCTTCGCTAAATAGAAAGAGAAATGAGACACAAGCTCAGAAGTTCGAAAACAAATCTCGACCCTTTCACGCTCTCCTTTCGCGTTCGATATCTCGACAAATATCGCTCGTACTCGAAAAAGTAATAGAACATAAATTGTAGAGCATTTAAAATTATAAAAAAGATGTCTACATTATTTTCATGTAGTGTTAACGGGAACCGATTTATCGCAAAAAAATCAAACGCACTCATTTATTAAGATGGCGGAAATAGCACATAGGAAATTTTGGTCGAAAACTTGAAGTTAAGCTTTGCTGGACCTCACCAATACCCCAAAAAAGAAATTTTAAATTTCGCTTCACTTTCAAGCAAAAATGACATAGTGACTGGACTACACACCGTACACAAATTTTCTACAATTTTTTTGCCTTGGAAATTTTCACTTTAAGTTCCTGTGTCCTACATGTAGTTTTTTAGCTTCCAATGAACATTTCTTTATTATGTAATCCATGAATATTATGAATAGTACCAGACTTAGTCCTCTTCCTTGTCTTAGTCCTTATTTCGTTGTAAATTGTTCAGGTCTCATGTTACTGACTATATAATTAATATTGTATTTGTATATATTGCACTGGATCACAACGCATGAGCTGTCTTATTTACTTGTTAATGAGCTATTATTTTTTATTATTAATTTGTTCACACGTTGTGCCGTCATAGATGTGTTAATGTCCACGTTGCAGCGCCTTAAATCTTCTATTTACCTTCAGGTATCGTTAACTTAATCTGTTTTTAACTTATATTTTTATGTTATCAAATTAAAATTGCCCTTTCATGTACATAAAATTAGTAACTGCTATTAGAGCAAGCTCCTGAAAAATCAGGGGTGGATTCCTTTATCTAGATAGCTTATTTCTGAAATTTGATGTTCTAATTGTTTATCATTCTCAAAAGTCAATATAACTTATGTCAGCTATATGTCAAACAGCTTTGAAATCAAAATGACAAACACTAGATCGTTACAATCGTACACAACGATATTAAAACAGTAAGTAATTCTTTCATAAATTGTTACGTGCAGAATGCGCCGCCTGCCAGAATTTCGAATTCGAACGCTATTTTCCCGCGCGTTGCGCAGTGACTTTATCTGTCTTCGGGCGATAGTCTTTTACCTGGAAAAACCATTGGGAGGCCGGGACCCGCTGCGTTCTTCTTTGCCAGCTTTCGAAGCGAGCAGTTCGCTAATAGTGCTATTCACTAGTTCGGGGATTCTTATTTAGGGCTATTTGGTTGGTTTGGATATGTAGAGTTAGGAATGCCCTCACGTTTCGTGGATTGAAGCCCCCCGAACATATTTAAGGACGTTGGTTTCCTTCGCTACGGCGGATATATCGGTGTTAGCACACTCGAGCTGTTCCTTTCTGCGCCCAAAAACCACCTGGGGTGAGTAACTATTCCGCGCTAGGAAGCCTGTCCGTGCGTGTTCTATTAGAACCTTTGTTTTCCCTCTTACAGTAAGTCGTACTAGGTAACATTTCGTCATTGAGCCGTACGTGGCACAAATTGCGTTTTCGCTCTGAAGTCGCTCGACCTTTTGGCCACGTGCTGCAAAGTTAGCGAGGCGATCTGTCGAGCCTCCACGGACCGCTTCTCCTTGTCGCCGGCGCACAGGTAGGGCACAAGAGGGTACCGTATTGTGGGGTGTAATTAAACCCGAGGTTTGGCCTTTTGACCCGTGGGAGCGGCGCTGTTATTGCCGGCCAAAACGGCCACCGTCGACCGCGAAACGTTCTCTGCCGACGTCGAACTACGATTGCAACGACGTCCAGAATCAGAGCTCCAAGTCTGTCCCGGCGAGCAGCTGGCGAGGTTGCCCATTTTAATATGTTGTAACCCCAATGTTCTATCAAAACTGTAAGTACATTTAGTGCATGTGATATTTAATTAGGGCGGTCCTCACCTTTCATTTCATGTTAGTTATAAGTTAGTCAATGTAAAAGATATATATTGTATTTCTGCATGAAATTAAACGATTTTAAATTATCTTTATACGAGTTGTGTTAGCTACGGTTCGTTTGCCTTTATTGAAGCTATCTTTCAGGAAGTATTGCGTGCTAGGTATAGAGTTTACAATTTCTCCATAGTTCACCGGGGTGCAATTATCGTATCTTCAAAAATTGTTGGCGCTCTGGGCTTTTTTTATTTTTAATTAAAACTCTACCGATATTATTCTTGCTGTCATTCATCCCGCGGCATACTACCGATTGAGCCGACGGCCGGCAAATTGCACCCAAGTGTACCTATTGTGTTGTTTGATGCTGCTTTGAAAAACTGCCCAGAACCTTAGATCTAAAAAGGCCTAACAAAATAATTCAACTTTTTATAGTCTTTATTTCCTTTTCTAGTTATGACTTTAATACTAAGATCACGCACCTGTCACTTTATAAGCACAACGTTCAGGAAGTCTACCAAACTGCTCCTCTCCGCCTACCAATCGACTTTCCCAAGCACCTTCCCGCAATGGATGACCCCACGAACAGACCAGACGTCCCAATCGTCCAAAATCAACAACTCAACCTTTCCCACAGTACGCAGGCAACAGCCCAAATCTGCACACACCTGCTTGCAATACTGCATTCGTCGACCTCCTGGAATATACCTCTTTAACCCATGATCCTCCTCTGGAGCTCTCCCTTAGTACCACACAGCTCGACGTAATACAATTTGATTAATGTATTATGTCAAATGGACTTTTCCAATAAACTTGACTTATTATTCTTCTCAGTATTTTCCCGCACAAATCCATTCATAAAACAACATGGACGTCACCCGATGGGAAAACAAAATCAAATTGATCACGTAACTATAGAAAAGAAACACAGGAAATGCCTTATGGATGTTAGAGCTATGCGTGGAGCTGATGTTGGATCCGACCATGTATTAATTAGGGCAAAGTTTAGAGTTAAACCAAAAGCAATAAGTAGAGAGAAGCAAAGGAAAGTTAAATACAATACTCAACGCCTAAAAGACGAAGAAACACAAAAACAATTCTAATCCCAACTGAAGAAAAGATTAGAAAGAAGTTACAGCATGGAAGAGACGTCTATAGATCAACTTTGGAA
The DNA here is from genome assembly GCA_940337035.1 of Agriotes lineatus. Lineage (NCBI taxonomy): Eukaryota > Metazoa > Arthropoda > Insecta > Coleoptera > Elateridae > Agriotes > Agriotes lineatus. The sequence goes on along the minus strand of OW679199.1, from coordinate 36,797,882 downwards.
TAAATAGAAAGAAGCTATGAAGGAAACGGCAGAAGAAACAATCGGTAGGAGAAGAAAACATGATAAGATGTGGATGACACGGAATACATGGGAACTAATTGAGGAAAGAAGTAAGATTAAACAAAACATATTAAATGAGTTGACACCTGAGAGGAAAAAACAATTAGAACAGTTATACTGGATTAAAGATAAACAAATTAAATAAAGTGCAAGAAATGATTGAAGGAAGCAACAAGAGGAGCTAATGAAGGAAGCAGAAAAAGCAGCTAGAATGAATGATATGGAGACTTTATAATATAACATAACTCGGAAAATGGCAGGTCAGAAAAGCACGACAACAACACACATGAAAGATAAAAATGGCAATATACTCAAATCGGAGCAGGAGATAGTTGAGAGATGGCTGGAATATTTTAAAGGAATTTACTTGAAACGGGAATGAAGGGACGACAAAGACGAAACCGAAGAACTGAATTTGAATACGAGTGAGATATCGAAAGAAATTCAGATGGCTATAAATACGCTGAAGAATGACAAGGCAGCAGGTATAGACAACATCCAAGCGAACTAATAAAGGTGAGCGCGGAAACATGTGTTAACATACTGCATAGCTTAATCCATAAGATCTGGGTAGAAGATAATTTACAGGAAGAATGGTCTATAGGACTGATTATTAAGTTACCAAAGAAGGGAGACAGGACCAACTGTGACAACTGGAAGGCCATAACAATTCTAAATACCACAAATAAAATTTTAAACAAAAATTATAATAGAAAGAATGAAAGGTGAGATAGAAAACCTACTTAGAACTGATCAAGGAGGTTTCAGACCGCGAAGATCTTGCTCGGATTTAATAGGCACCTTAAGGATCATATTAGAAGAAGGTAACGAGTGGTAAAAAGCAATACACCTGGGTTTTGTTGATTTCAAGAAAGCTTTCAAAAAAATTGATAGAGCAAAAATGTGGCATATACTAAGAACATACGGCTTACCCAGAAAATACATTACACTAATTAAACTACTATATGAAAATTATAGCGCATTGTTTTCAACATAATAATTCAAGATAGGAAACATTTGCCATTGAAACGGGAGTTAGACAGAGATGTATCCTGTCTCCCCTTCTGTTTCTTATAGTTACAGACTGGGTGATGAGGAAAACTGCAGATAAAGAAAGGCTTAGAGTGGAGGTTCGGATATAAACTGGAGGATTTAGAATATGCAGATAATGTTTGTCTAATATATTGTTACGTTTTTTTTACGTTCGGGCTATTTACAAAATTATACGACGCTTCTTGGATTAAACATTTATTTACAATGATTAATTACAATGATTTACAAACACACGAATTATCAAGGCAGAACACAAATTACTTAAACTAACAAACTATTTCTAACAATGATACATTTATTTATTTATATTGCACTCAATAGTAATGATTAATATGGTTAAATTTATTTGTTATTTATTTTACTAGAGTTATATACACGCGCGTTCTCAAAAGCGTAAGTCATTCGTTGAACCTGGCTCCATTCTCGAAGTCTGGAACGCTGTGAGTCATATGTCCGCAGCGGCTCAGCCCAAGTTCGTTACAATATGAAAAAAGAAGTCACATGCAGGAAAAGTTAAACATACTGAAGAACATAGCATATACAGTTGGGTTAGAAATTAACACGGTCAAAACCAAGACATTAAGTATAAACACGGAAGATAAAGAAGAAATAGTATTAGAGAACTGTAAAATACAGAATGTTAAAAAGTTTACGTACCTGGGTAGTATTGTTGACGAACACGGAGTATGCCACGTAGACGTTAAAACAAGAATTTGTAAAGCACAAAACGCCTATAATATGCTACGAAAGATATGGGCCTCAAATGAATTATCCAAGAAAACTAAGCTACGGATCTTCAATACTAATATAATAAGCGTACTGCTGTATGGAGCCGAGACATGGGCACTGACTAAGCAACAAACAAAAGAACTGCAAATATTTATTGATAAAGCCTTAAGGAGAATTTTTAAAATATATTGGCCGGACGAAATTTCCAACGCTGAGCTATGGGAAAGGGCCGAACAAGAACCGGTAGAAATCACCATAAAAAGGCGACGCTGGAAATGGATAGGACATACGCTAAGAAAACCAGTAGCAGACATAACACGGCAGGTAATGGATTACAACATCAAAGGCAAAAGAAAACAAGGAAGACCAGCTCTGACATGGAAAAGAAATGTTAACAGTGAAATTAGTGCGCGAAATATGTCCTGGAATGAAGTGAAAGTATTAGCAAAAAATAAGGAGAATTGGAAAGAGTTTGTGGAGTCACTTTGCAACAATTGAAGACATTTACTCAACCACTAATGTAAAAAACGGGTTAAATTAAAGTGTAGTGAACCGAAAGTGTAAGGCTGACAACCTTATTACTTTTACTAACAGTCAGTGAAACGTCCCTTTGGACGCCCTATGATCCCCAGAGGACCAACAGGAACGAAGAAGAAGAAGAAGAAGATTATTCTTCTCCAGTGATTCACCTTTTTAGATTAATTCTGTTAGCCATCAGTTTTTACCACATACTTGTAATCTTCATCAGTTTTATGTCTTTAATTATTCTTCGTATTTTTAAATTTCCATTTTACTTCACCGTGTAGATTTTATTACTACCCTTCTTATTTTATCCAAACATTTTTTAATAAAACAGAGGTATTTTTGATATTTTAATCACACCAAATTATTTTTCTACATTTTCAAAATTTGTTATTTCTTAATAATCGAAACAAATTACTTAATGATATCAATTCTATCTAGTCTTATCATATTTGATTTAAACCTACTAAATTTCTAATTTATTTCAATCAAGTATTTGTCATTCCTTTCAAGCTCAAATGTATAAAATATTATCTTATTTTCGAATCCATCTGTTTTTCAAATAGCCTTTTTCCACTCAATTATAAATTCTCTTTTACTTTGTAATTGCATATTAACCATTCACATTCTCACTTTATATTTGACTAGATCTAAATTATTTTCACCCATTGTTATCCCTTAATTTTTTCTAAAATTAATTGTAACACACACAGGAGTTTATATCATTACAATATTTTTTATTATTCTGATAATTTTGTTGTTTTATATCTTTTTTTTTGTAAGCACTCGTATAGTCTTGTTTACGGAACCATATCAAACGCTTTTTATACGTCGATAAACGCAGAGTATGCTTCCTTTTATTATTCTCACCTTGTTGTATTACTTGTTTTATTGTAAATACACAAACTTGTGTACTCCTTCCTTTTCTAAATCCACATTACGCCTCTTCTATTGTTGGTTTTGTTTATTGATTAATTTTTGGTAAATCCTTAGAGCTGTACCAAAGAGTATATATAAATTATATACCCTTTGGCTGTACTAAGTAACTCTATACTTCTATAGTTATTACAGTTCTTTCTGTCACCTTTTTTAAGAATAAGTAATGTTAATGCCACCTTCCAATTGTTTGGGATTTGTTCTTCTTTCCAAACATACTTTCCCATTTTTTAATTCTTTTATTACTTCTTTTTTTATTTCATTATTTTTCTCTTCTTCTATTGCTACTATCTGTTGGGAATTTTGTTCTATGCCTTCTTGTTCTTCAGTCTCTCACAGTAATTCTTGGAAAAATTCTTTCCATCTACTCATTTCTTTTTTTCGATCAGTAGTTTTCCGTTTGAGACTATAATATTAGTTGTATCTTTTACTTTTTCTTTTTTTAATAATTTTAATACAAAACATTCTTACCACTTATTTTTATTCTCGGTTGCTACTAGTTCTTTTTCTTTTATCGTGCATCTGACCGTATTGTATGCAAAAATGTTTGGAATTTGGGCAAGTATGACAGCGATAGCTCGACGAAGGAAGAAAGCAAGCGAAAAGAAAAGGACAGATCAGTTGACAGGGACGAAGTCGACGAAATCTTTAAGAAAAACAGGAAAACAGTCAGATCTCCACTGAAAGTAAATAAAAAAGACACGGACATGAAAGAACTGAAGGGAATGATGGACTTGTTGAAAAGGGTAGGCAAAATCAGGAATGAACAAAAGGAGTATAGGAAAGAAATTTCGGAATTAAAGGAGGAAAATAGGAAAAAGTAAATACATTAGAGAAAAGACTAGAATCAGCTGAAAAGAGATAGAGAAGAAATAACATCAAAATAACAGGAATCGTGTGTGCACAGGGAAAGGAAAAAAAAGAAGTAGATAAACTTTTAAGTAGCAAGCTAAACATACAGTAAAATCAACTCAGGTAAGGCATATAAAAACAAGAAATAATAAAGTGTTCATAATATCAAAATTGGAAGAATGAGAACAAAAAATGGAAATTATGAAGAACAAACATAAGTTAAGAGGGTCAAATATATTCGTGGACGACGACTTATAGGTACAGGAAGCCAACACACCAGCAAAAATTAGAAGCATAGTGAACCAATAAGAGTCAAAAGGAATGGAAACTGAAGTGGGCTACCGAAAAATAATTCAACAGAAGAGTGGATTTGAGATTCTATTGCCGATATGTTGTTAAGAAAAGAATATCGTAGAACCGCAAAAAACTAGGAAAATGAAATAAGGATTGATATACGGAGACAACAGTGCGGACTAGGAAAATAAATATGGCAAAAAAAATAACATAGAAAAAATAAAAACGTACACTAAATTCTGGCAGTGGAATGTAAGAAATTTATATCAGGCGGGCAAGCTGATGCAAGTTATACAAGAAATAGAAAGATATCACATCGACATATTAGGAGTGAGTGAAACGAGATGGACAGGAAGTGGTAAATTAATAACAAGAGATAAACATAGTTTCTTATATTCAGGATTAAAAGAAGAAAATATACATCAATACGAGGTGAGAATAATGCCAGCGTGGCCGAGCGGTTAGGGAGTTCGACTGCGGTGCTACGGTGCGGGGTTCAATTCCCACACCTGGCAACTGGCGGACGGCCCAACCAGTCGCTTTAAAAATGGGTAGCAAAACCACGGTTGTGAATCTAGGGAAATAAGACAATTATTGAAGGTGTGATGTTGACTACATCACCCAGTACACCGTTAACAGTGTGCCAGATGACTGGGTTTCAGAAAGAAATATTTCGGCGACCCTGACTCGCCGAGTCTCAGGCTATGTTCCTATGTGTGGAATGAAGCGCCCTGAACGTTCCTTTTTTTACGTAGTGGAAATAATTCTAAACGAAAAATTGAAAAACCTACTAATAGAATGGCAACCAGTATCTGAAAGAAAAATAATGGTCAAGCTAAATACGCAGAATCAAAAGATAACAGTATTGCAGTGTTATACACCAACAGATGTGTCTGAAACGGAAGAGAAAGAACATTTCTACCGCCTACTAAGTAAAACAATCATGAAAATCAGTAAGAACGATGTGATTATATTGATGGGAGATTTTGACACTCAAGTGCAGGGCGAAAACGAAGACCTAGAACATATAGGGCCGGTTGCAGAAAGCAATGTTAAGTCTGGTGTTAGCTAACATCGCGTCAAAATGAACAAAATCGCATCAAATTTTGTTTACTAATGTATTAGTTACCATAAGCATTTGAGATTTGATTCGTTTTTGTTCACTTTGACGCGATGTTAGCTAACACCAGACTTAACATTGCTTTCTGCAACCGGCCCAGAATATAGTCCAGAGAAATTAGACAAAATAAAAGCAAAACTTCGGAAAAATTTCCAGAAAGCTGGATTTAGGTATGAGCCTTGATATTGTGGTTCTAAACCAAATGTTAAAAGTCCTCATCGATCCAAGTGCCGCTAAAAATTTTAAGGGGGGGCAAAGGTCATCAGAAACGGTACTTCGTGAATATCTCGTTAACGGCCACTTTTACAGAAAAAATATTGTTTATCAAATTTGTAGCTTATAAAATTTCTAACAATAAAGATATCATCACTTTTATTCGTAAAAGTAACCGTTTTGGAGATAATTCGATTTACAGAGTTGAAACGTGCACTATTTACCACACCACCTTCGAGGTAGAATACAAGGTGCGTTTTTTTTTCATGTGGTGTCCCCAGTAGGCATATTCCACGTTTATTTTTGTTTGGAAAATGTTTATTTAAAAAAAAATTATTATGAACTTGTTCATTAATCAATTTTGGATTCAAAACAGGAGTTATTAATATTCATCTTCAGACTCTATTTCAATCGGTATGCTTTCCTCTTCATCATCTTCTTCTTCTTCTTGTTCTTCTGCTGTCTTCTCTATTTCCATAGGTTTAGTCAGGAAACGTGATGGATCTACATCTTCAGTGGAGTCGCAAGTATCGATGTAATTTATATCGGGTGTTACATTTTTTTGGGATTTTGTTCACAACGTTGTTTATAGTGTAGTCATAGTGACGCTCTCCAAAGCACCCTACATTTATTAGTCTACCCAATCTTCTACCTTAAAATAATTCCAGGATTCTTAAAATTTCTTAAATAATTTGTTATAAACGTTTGAAGAAAAAATACTATATGTTATTCGGAACAAAAGTATCTTTATGTGGCTCGGCTGTAATTATCTGCTTCGCAAACTCGGCACATAAACAGTCCAGCCACGCCAAATTAAGTATAATTTTTGCTCCTAATAACATAATATACTATTATGCTCCTACACGAATAGCAAGCAGATGTCCCTTGAGGTTTTATGACAACGAAGGGGAACTTTTCGGAGCACATTCCTTCTCTATCTAGACTACAGTGTACTATATATGTGTTTCTTTCTATTTTTATGGGCTCTGAAACAAGAAAATTCTGGAATATTTCAAGTCGCAACTCCAATGAGATATACATGACATTGAGGAGTGCATCTATTCGTTATAACCCTGTAAATCGAATTATCTCCAGAACGGTTACTTTTACGAATAAAAGTCATGATATCTTTATTGTTAGAAATTTCATAAGCTACAAATTTGGTAATCAATATTTTTTCTATAAAAGTGAGCGTTAACGAGATATTCACGAAATACCGTTTTTGGTGACCTTTGCTCCCCCCCTTAAAATTTTTAGCGGCACTTGGATCCATGAGGACTTTTGACATTTTGTTTAGAACCACAATATCAAGGCTCATACCAAAATCCAGCTTTCCGGAAACTTTTCCGAAGAGCAATGTCTAATTTCCCTGGACTAATAGGGAAACATGGAATAGGCAGACGAAGTGAAAGTCGTGAATTATTGATAGAATTGTGTGGAAACCATGAACTTCAAATTAGTGGAGCCATATTTGCACACAAGAAGTGCCACAATGGAACCTGGGTATTTCCGGATCAAAGGACTGAGAACCAGATCGACCACATCTACATTTGTAGCAAGTGGAGAAACGCTCTCGTGGAAGGCCGCAATAAAAGAGGCGCTGATACAGATACAGATCACCACCTACTGATAGCAAAAATATGTTGCAAATTTGCAAAGCATAAAGAAAATGGCGTAAATATTATTATAAACAGAACATACGACGCAAGAGACCAAGAAACGAGAAAAAGGGAGAGTCAGAGAGAAAGTAGAAGAGATTAGCTGGCCATAGACACACGTTTAAAACCGCCACGAATGTAGTTTTTCGTGGAAGTTTTGAACGCGTGTCTATGCCCAACTTATGACTGCGCATATGCACACGTTCAAAACCTGCACGGATGTAGTACATTCGTGGCGGTTTTAAACGTGTGTCTATGGCCAGCTATTGGCTATAATATGACAATAAAAGAAAGCTGGCAGAAATGTAAAGGGGCATTTAAAGAAGCAGGCAGGGAAATACTGAGTATTAAAAAACCAAGTCTTGCAAAATGGATCAGCCAAGACACATGGGAAAAGATAAGAGAAAGATAGACAGACATATATGGAAGAGTTAGCAGAGAAAGTGCAAGTAGCGGCCCACAAAGGAAACAGTAAAGAACTATATAACACACTAAGACAACTGGCAGGAAAAATAAAAAGAATAGTAAATGTGCCTATTAAGAGCAAAGATGAACAAATCCTAAACACAGTAGAATAACAGCTAGCAAGATGGAGGGAACACTTCCACGAAGTGATGAACAGAGAAGGCCATGACATACAGTTACCATAAAAAATCATGATCCTGACATACAAATCAACACAGACCCTCCAACCAAGGAGGAGCTAATCAAAGCGATCTAACAGATGAAAAATGGAAAATCACCTGGAAATGACCAGATAACAGGAGATTTACTGAAGATCGATGTAGTGTACTTACTACCGATATACTACACCCACTGATTAAAAAGATATGGATAGAAGAAACCTTTCCCCAAGATTGGAAGGAGGGTCTTGTGGTAAAGGAGATCTCCAAAATTGCAAAAATTAGAGGGGAATCAGTTTTTTAAGTGTGCCCAGTAAGCCATTTTACAGAATAATCTTAAACAGAATAGAAGGAATCCTTGATGCAGGATTAAGGAAAGAACAATGCGGATTTAGGGCGGGTCATTCATGTACAGATAACATTAACACAATCAAGATTTTAATAGACCAATCACTTGAATATCAGATCCTACTGCAACTACTGTTTATTGATTATGAGCGGACCTTTTACTCAATTAACAGGAAATACAACTAGAAAGGGCTTAAAAATAGAGGACTCCCAAGTAACATCCTAATAGACCTCTAGCGAAAAAAGTGGGGTATCAATTGGAGCCTTACAGGAACTGAGATGGAAGGTCCCTTTAATTTAGTGTTTATGTTTCTAATATTAATTTAATAAGGGTACCGCCCAAAATATTTTTGTATAGGTAGTCGTGTTATCAAATCTCAGGTTGATTAAAAGCTACTTATAAATTGATACTTAAAATAAATAGTTGTATGCCCTTTATAATATCTTATTTATCTGCAACTAATCAAATAAAAATGTTAGCTCAAATTTCGGTAAAACAAGACTCTCACTCGGTTAGGTCCACCCTGAATGCATTATTTATTGAAATTCGTTAAGTACGGATCTGTCCTCCGGTGTTAGCTCAAAAGCGCATAATCGAAAACTCTGAAATTAGCTCAAGTGTTAAACAAGATGGATGCCTTTTACAAAATTGCGTTTAATTAAATGATAAATATTGTGAAATCGATCAACGTGTTATCCATAATTGTTTGAATTAGACTGTTTTCCCGCCATTTCCGGATTTTTGGCTGTTAATGGATGTTCAATATGCCTGGAATCGGCTTCCTCAGGTCGTACTCTTGCTTTATGGTAAGTTTAAGGCTCCTAGCGCTAATATTTCCGTGTAAAAACTAACCTGCGATTTCTGCAGTCAACGGCAACCTCCTCGGGTGATGTCAAGTAGCCGGATCTTCTCCTGGGGATGCCAGACTCCTATTTGCTGGATGGACGTGCAGCAGTTGAAACCCCTGGCTCTGGAACCTCTTTCTTGGCTGCAGATCAGGATTGGAGGCTGGAATGAGTATGTCGAAGCTCTCGGAGACCGCAACAATGAGAATTATTTTTATGTGATGAAAATTAAAACCCACACTTCCACTTATAGCCTGGTAATTTGTCTACACAATGGTGTACCTTATTTTAATAAATTCAAATGGCTTCTATCCTAAAACTCAATTTATTTGGAGACACAAAAACTGGCTGTCATTACATTAATTTATTCATTTGTCAACCTCTATTAATTTGTTATAAACAAAAGCTAGTTAAATTCAAATAAATTGCGGATATTAACATGGTTCAAAACATTAACTTTTTACAATAATTCTACTTAAAGTTATGTTTTTGTACACCAACACTATATCTAAAATAATTATTTACATTTATATTAATTTAGCATGTCTATTTTTTACTGCAGGTCTTTTTAATTAGCGTTTTAAAAGTTCACGTCACTGCACTGATCAGAGTATTTAATTCGCGCATTTCCTGCATTTTGTTCCAATTGAAATTCACTGTTTCCTTTCCTTTCATAATTTTAAATTCGTATGTGTTTTCTTTTCTGCAAATCCTATAATCTTTGCCTTTTGATTCTTACGGTTTCTGTCAAACGCTTTAATGCCTTCCTTCTCATCTACCCGTTGCATGTTCTTTTGCTTATCCATCCTCCAATTACCTTTCTTATAAAACCCTGACTGGATTTCACTATTAAAATATGCCTGATTTCTACGCTTCATTCCCTTGCGTTTTGCAATCCATCTTGTCATTATTAAATTCCATTCGGCTTGGCCTCTACATCTAGCACAAATCTAATTAACTAACTGAACTTACATCCAATTTGGATTCCTGTGCGAATGGGCTTTGCTTACTGCGTTCATTAATTAATTATTCTGCAATTACTGGCATCTCATTACAACTGTATTCATTCTGGCAAATTAAAATTTTAGCTTTGCGGTTATATAAGATATCTCACTCTGAGCTTTCATGAAATGTCCATTAATTTGGCAATGCTAACAGAGTTGATCTATAGGGCTTAAAACCATAGCAGAACATTGGAGGATTTGGAATATGCTGACAATGTGTGCCTAATATCAAACAGGACGCAAAAAATGCAAGCAAAACTAGATAGTCTCCAGAAAGAATCACGAAAAGTTGGTTTACGAATTAACAGGAAAAAAACAAAGATGCTTAACATTAATGTAGCAAACAGTGTTGTGCAAAGGAGGATCGTAAACAAATGTTGAACAAAGAATAAACAAAGCAAGGGGGACTTTCTCGGGAATGAGAAGTGTATGGCGGTCAAACAACATCACTGAAAATCTTCAACACAATGGTGAGATCAGTGCTGCTCTACGGGTCAGAAACATGGTTCATCACCAACGCAATCAAAACAAAGCTGCAGTCATTCATAAACAGGTGCTTAAGACACATTCTACATATCTGGTGGCCAGAAACAATTTCAAACATGGAGCTATGGAGAAGAACAGAACAACAAGATATAAACGTGGAAATAAAGAAGAGGAAATGTGGCTGGTTAGGACATACATTAAGAAAACCGTGTGAAGAGCCATACCAGGCGGTGCTGGAATGGAATCGGCAAGGGAAAAAGGAAGATAGGACGACCACGAATAAGCTGGAGGAGAAGTGTTGCAGATGAAAGTAGGAAGTCTATAGCACAGCTGAAGCCACTAGCAAACGATAAGCAACAGTGGAAAGAATTTGTAACCACCCTATGTCCCCTCGGGGAATAAAGGGAACTGTTATTATTATTATACTAGGAGTTATTATCGCATTTGTAAATCATTTTACTGCAAATTAGTAATTACTGTTATGAAAAATAAACGCAGGAAATTCAATAATTGTAGTAGACTTAGTTTTATTGAAAAATATTATTAAAGAAGTTGCTTACAATCACAAAAATAGTTGAATATCAATTGTGATAGAAACAGTTTTATTGCTAATAATTTGTTTGTAATATAATGTACTTAAGTGAATTAAAATTTAATTGTCTTGTTAATTTGCATTTTTCTAGTTTTTGCCATTTCTTTATCGAAATAAGCTATTGTCGAAGGATTTAACAACAGTTTGGCAGTTTTTTCTTTAGAGGTAAGAACTTATGTTAAAATTTGTACCAATTTTTGTACTTATTATTAATTTCTATCTTCGTTCAATAGAGATGACAAGTACGACTGAAAGCAAAACGGCAAGACGAAATTCTAAACCACATCGGTCCAGGGCGGTGACCTCCTTAATCACACTGTATTTACTATCAATCCTGTATTGAAAATAAAGTAGTGTAGTAAGATATTTCTTTTTAATATTTAAATTTTTTGATATCTGTTTAGGCAAATATAACATTATAGTAAGTATAAATTGAGTTGTAAATGTTATAACATGTACCAATATATATCGTAGTAAAATTTGGTAACCGTATCTGTTTTCTGGTAAGGTGTTGATTTAACAAAGTGAAGCCGGTGTGCTGTTGAATAACAGAAAGGTTTTGAAGGTAAATATCGACTGATAAATTTGAAATATATTATCAAGTTGATTAAATTTATTAATATAAAAAGCAGTTAGGTACCTAACGGGTGTTCATTAATTATTCTGGTCAAGTTGCCTTTGAAATATTTGTTGTATGAATAATATGTTAGTGGCACTGTAAGTCATTATGACAAGAGCTCACAATTATATCAAATTCGAGGTTAGCAGGTTAGATTTACCGTCAGTTTTGACACAGACTTACGCAAAATCTAACCTGCTAACTTGGAATTTGACATAATTGTGAGCTCTTGTCATAATAAGGTCACTATATCAATAAGGTACCGCCATTCCATTCCTCGCGTGAGAATGTGAGAAAATTGTGAGATAAGGATAACAAATACAAATTTCCCAAGTGCAATAGGGAAGACACTAGTTTTTGGGATTTTCTTTTTGGTGTAATGGCACTTGTAAAGTGAGGAATCTGTTAGGTTATGTGTTTTTATCCCCAGTTGGAGAAAATTGTGCGACAAGGATAGATATAAAAAATCACTAATGGCGGTACCTTATTGATATAGTGACCTTATGTCATAATGACTTACAGTGCCACCTACATATTATTTATACAACAAATATTTCAAAGGCAACTTGACCGGAATAATTAATGAATACCCGTTAGTTATTATCAAAAACTATATGGTTGTAGATAAATTATTGTCCTTGACTTGCATATAATGGCTGTATTACACTTTGATGATTGCATTCTCCTATACTATATTGTTAAAGAATGCTAGCTCCTCGTCGGCTGCATAGTCATTAATTATGTATTACAATTGCACCACGTTGGGTGACCTTATGTTATATATTGGAGTTATCTCATATATTTGAAATAGTCATATAATTTATGTATTCAATATTTTACTTTAAGCTTGCCCTTAATTAATACAATGCCCCGTTAGTTAAACTATAATTGCTTTCAAATCAAGTACTCTTATTTTAGGGTGGTTCGCCAAATCTAGATCTCTATTAGTTGAATTTCAAATTATATTTAATGACGCTTGCTGTCAAACTGATTTCCACACCTTCTCAAACCAGGTATTGACAAATCTATTTTTTACATCTACATAATTATGAATTAATTTATTAAAATAATTACTGTTTTGTATTTTACTTTTTCCCTTATTGCTCGTTATTTAAAATGTTTTGATATTAATTACTAACACAAACCTTATCACTTCTTAAGCTCACTCTGCAAATATCCAAACACTACTACTCCTTCCCTCAAGAGATCTCGATGTTCACCTTGTGTGATACCTACAGCCTGTTCCTGTCAACCAATTCCAAGTGAATCCAGCTTCAATCCCCTCATCAAACGTCAACTTCAACTCCAATAAACTCCCGGTAAGTTTCAGCTTTATAAATGAATCTGATCTTATCTTGTTTATTCCTTAGATAGTCCTCTGCACTCAGCAATCCCCTCAGAAGCCTTCCAATTCTAGTAGCACTCCTACTAACCTCCTTCTAGATGAATGACCTTACTTCCATACAACCACCAATGTCAAAAATAAATATTTAATTATGTGTCACGTTCACCAATAAATCCAATCTTCTCCAATTCAGTAGTTCTCTGGTTCTTTCTATGTAATTCACTCTATTTGTCAATCTCTTCACAGATTGTCCAGCCCCAACAAAATTAATATTTCACTTTAATTTCTATACCTCGTAACTTTGTTAACAGCCTTAATATTTGTATTCAACCAAACAACTATACCAATAAGGCATAATTTCTAGTTTTTATTAAGCAAAATTAAATACTTCCAAGACCAATTGTACATTTTTCAATGAGTTTATTTATGTAACTAACTTAAACAAAAATTTCATTCCTATTAGATACTATTCTTAGGACACTCTTTTCAATTTTAAATATAATATTATTACAGGATATTCATTCTGATTATTATAACAAATACATTTGTCAATTGTAACCTCGGCTTGTTCTTTATTAACATTCACTGCAACTATCAAATTTGTATATTCAATTAATATCTTAATATCAAATTACCTCTCTCATTGTCTCAATTAATTTCATTATTAATATTTAAAAATTAACACCCATCAAGATTTAATTATAGTAATCTTCCAAATATATCAGTTTTAAATATTTCTTTGTTATGATTGATCATACCACTTCGTGTATCATAATAATATATAGCCTACATTAGATGCTTGTTAAATAAAATACTATTTTCCGCAATCAAAAGTAATTACTTTTAATACCAAAATCTGTCACTGAAGTTGACGTCTCTTTTAGTGACACAAACTGTATTTTGCTATGTAACAGATTTAGTTCCTAGGATTAAACGTACTTTTGCTTCCATGGAACTAAAAGCAACTTCCATTTGTGGTGTGAATGTAGTTGTCATAATGATTTGAGAAATGTCAAAAGTAATCAATCATCTAAAATTTTGGACATTTTGTACTTTTCTAGGTTGTGGAAAAAATAATATGTATTATTCGGATTAAAAGTGACTCTGACTTGCAATTTTTGCGTTTGCTCGGCTATGGTGCACTTCGCCTTGCAAATGCAAACATAAATATACGGTACCCCCCACCCAAGAAAAGCGCCCTTCCGTGATTTTCAAAAATATTTCGATACTCAGCATCACTCCGTTTCGCTAATACAATGAAATGCTATGAACCAGTTATTTACCAAAAAAAACAAAAAAACAAAAAAAAATTTTTTTTGCCGACGACCATAGCTCAAAAGTTGATGTTGCCTTCATTTTCGGAGGACCTATCGTATGAAAACGATCCAAGACTTCAGGAAGGTTCCTGGCGACCGGAATCGTGTACACATACGAACATACATCCCCCGCACAGCACGTTTAGGCACCCCCCAATGCGGGGAATTGATCTAGTGGGCTGGGATCTTCACCAAAAGATCCGCACCGCCGAGACGGAGATTTGATATAGTGGGTTCATTGGTCGGTTGGCTAGAATTTTAGAGATATTTGACTCAGAGTGGTTTTCGATATGAGGGAATTTCAATACTTCGTACACTTCGTGTCGAAGTAATTGCTCGTCAAACAACCACTTTTAATCCTAATAAAACAATATACTATTAATCCGAGGAACTAAAAGTGTTGCATAGCAACATACACTTTTTGTGTCAGTAAGAGAAACGTCTACTTCAATGACAGATTTTGGTAGTAATGACTTTTAAGACGGTTGCCGAAAAACATTATTTTTCAACTGAAAAATAAATCTTATTAAACAATTGTTTTCTTTATAATTAGTATTTCGTTCTAGACGTTTCTGTTCAGCTATTAACTATTACGTACAGCAAAATAGCTAGACATCCGCGCTTTAATAATAACCATCCACATTAGTTACTGTTTTGTGCCATCCACTGTCATTCGGATTCGTTATTTATCATATTGTAAGTTTTGAATTAGCCACTATACCTACTTCAAAGTTGAAATTTTCCGTTATTTGTGCCTCACAACCCTGGGTTTTAAGGTCACTAGATCAACGCACTAAAAGTGTAAGGTACCGCCAGTGGTGATTTTTTTTATATCTATCCTATAAAACACAATCTAACAATAATTTGACTTTACAGCAGTGCCACTACACCAAAAAGAAAATCTCCAAAAGCTAGTGTCTTTCCTATTGCACTTGGGAAATTTGCATTTGTTATTTTAATCTCACAATTTTGCACATTCTCACGCAAGGAATGAAATGGCGATACCTTACACTTATGGCCAGTATTATAAACGATGAATAAATCATTAGATAACTATTTGTGGAGTAAATTATATCCATATATATAATAGGCTTGTCTGGGACGCTGTTTCAGCAGCCAAACCGTAAGAGATAGAGAAAAAAGTTATTAAAGTTATATGTTTGGAATGGTCATGTCAGGTCAGGAACCGAATTTCAGTCACGTGACACTTCCGGTTTTCGAGAAATGACGTGATTTCCGTCCGTCCGGGACGCTGTTTCAGCAGCCAAACCATAAGAGATAGAGAAATTTTTTTTAAAGTTATATGTTTGGAATGGTCATGTCAGGTCAGGAACCGAATTTCAGTCACGTGACACTTCCGGTTTTCGAGAAATCAAATATTTTAAAAAATATTATTGTTTTTATTTAATACGCGTTCTATTTGAAAAACGGTCTTTTTTGTTTTATTAAATGAGACATTTGTCTCACTGGTTGCTAGTATATAATATAATAAACAAAAGCGCATCAAAATTTGTTTACTAATGAATAAAATGTCATAAGCATTAACGTTTTGATGCGCTTTTGTTTACTTTAACAACGAATTAAAATTAACCTGTACGGATTTATTACCGAATAAAGTTATTTTGCGTTTATAGTACCAAATCTACGGAATAAATTAATTTATTCTCAAAGTAAATTTTATTTCAGAAATAAAAAGTTTTATAATAACGAGCATTAGTGTATTAATTTAGTGACCTTATTGGGTTTTAGAGTCCCTGTATATAGTAAGATAAGAGTCGGGCAAACGCGGTTCAATTTTTGATTGGCTACGATCCACTGCGCATGCGCAGTAATCTAAAAATGGAAATTTGAAGGGTGGCTATGGCAATGACAATTAAATAACGTACGTAATATTGTTCAATTCGACGACAAGACAAGTTTTTAGAGGTTATATGTTTACTACATCACCAAAAAACCGCTCGTAAATTACTCAATCCGATCTATCTACTGCAAAATCAGCTGACCACCAATCGGTAAACGGTAGATACCTACCAGTGTAGTTTTCGTAAATGCATTAAGTTTACCATTTATTGACAATGTCAAACTGACAAGTAATTAAATTCATCAAAGTGACACATACTAAGGAAAACAACTCCGGCCTTGAACGCATCATTTATTTTTGGAACACTAATGGCAGCTGACATTTGTGTTTGCCCGACTCTTATATAACTATATACAGGGACTCTATTGGGTTTGAAACGAAAGCGACATCTGTCTTACAATGCCTGAACTATATGTGCGCTATTTATGTGGAAATTTTACCAGGTGTCTACAAAACCTCACCCTAAATGACTACCGCTTGAAACTTTTTAGAAATCACTTATCAAAAAGTAAACGTCAGAAATGGTTCTATGAAGTCTTAAATGAAAGATCAAAAATCGTATCTTCCTGTAAGCTGTTTTACAGTTTCTGTTTTCTATTTTGCACAAGTAAATTCTACTGTTGAATGGCAGAAATACAAATGGAAAATGCCTACAAAAGTGTCGATATTTAAAATACAATTTTACAATGTCAACATTTGTCTTTGAAATTAAATCTTGTTTCCTATGAAGCGTATACATCGATAATACGTGATTCCTATGTATCAGTCTGTTCCTATTATTTCAACATAAGCCAAACGCCAACCTTAAGTATTGGCTCGTGGAATGTTTTAAGTTTATATCAGCCTGGTGCTTTGAATAACTTATTACAAGAAGTGGCAAAAGTATAAGTTAAACATAACTGCACTGCAAAAAATACAATAGCCTAGTGAAGATAACCTTTCCAAGAAAGCATACATATTGTAGGTATGAAGTAACATATCAAAAGAAAGCTCATTAAAGAGGCTTTCCAAAAATGCAAAAATATTTCAAAAAAATTCTAAATTATTAGATTTAAAATATTGAGCACCCTGTATACCATTAATACCCAGATCCAACATTTTACATTCGAAAGGTAGTTCATGAAAAACATAATTTTTTGGTAAAATTTTTCCCTCATTCAATTGTTTTGTTATTTACAGCAGCCGCTTGAAGTTCAACATTTTTTGTATAAAATCGTTAATTAATAAAACAGTTGATGTTAGATTCATACAACTTTATATCAAAATTAGTATTTCAGTTCAAAACTTTTAAGCTACCTAAATATAGGGCATTCCATTTAAAAAAAAGTTTGATTCGCCACTTTTTTATACCACCCTGTATAATCAAAACTATTTTAATAATATGCACCACTTTCGTACCTACCACTTTTATATACACAATATTTATGAAAATTCATAGTTTTAGAAATATCTTTCATCCTCCCTATTCTGCATACATTCAGAGTTATTGCGTGACATCCAACGAACTACACACCAATCAAATGTATTAACACAGACATGTGTGCCTCGGCGTCCAACGATCCATAGTGTTTGTGTCACGCCGGGGTAAACATGTTAGAAACTGTATTTGAAAGTTTGACTACTTATCACTGGTAAAAACATACCTGGTAAAATTGTAAACAAAGACAGTAGTCCATATTACAAAAGCAAGGTTAGTTTATAATTGATAGGCACTATTTTACATAGCAGTTGTGCAAAATCACCAAGACCCTGTCCTAAAATCACCGTGATATGCACTATAATAAAATAATTGACCGTTTATAATAATACACTATTAATTGTTTTGTATATTATTTATATTACACTAAATGTAGGCACAACTTAAAACATTTCTTAAGAGATTTTTCTTCTAAATCGGATGTTAAACCCACCTTGCAAGTACAAAACTTTATTTTAAATTATTCTTACATACAATAAAGCATATATCATTGTTTGAATATAATATTGATCTAATAATCAAAACCATAATCAAAATATGAGGAATCAAACGTGTGTACTCGCACATAGCCATCTTCTCCACCTGAACTGTAGCTTTTGCCATCAGGGTGAAATGCTACGCTATTAATTGGCCCGAAGTGGCCTTTTACCCTTCCAAATTCCTCTTCAAATACTAAATGGAAGAATCGAGAATCAAATTTGCCTATCCTCGACGACGTCGTCGTCACATCCATGGCATCTTGTCCACCTCCGAGCACAACGTGCTCTAAAATGGGACTAACAGCAGCCGAATTTACTGGACGCTCAGTTTTGTATGTTTTGAGCAACATGAGGCTATCTGAGTCGAAAAGCTTGGCTGTATGGTCCTTTGACGATGTTATGAACATGGTTGCATCTTTTGACATCTGCATATCGGTTATGACACCGTCATGCTCTTTTGTGTTATTAAGTTTCTTTCCAGTCTGAAAAAAAAATTGTTAAATATCTGATACTGTAAAACCAACATAATTTACAACAGGTATAATATGCGAGTCCATTTAAATGAGTTTTATGAACAGATAACAGTAAAACTAGAAAGACTAAATTGGTGTCGTACTTTATAATTATTACTTCAAACGACATTTTGTACAAACCTCAAGAATAATATATTTATGAATAATTCAAACAGTCATTCAACATACCCTCAAGTCCCACTGAGTAACTTCTCCATTTTCGTGGCCAGTTAAAAGAGTTTCATCTAGAGCGCCCCACAGTAACGATGAAACCCTAGGTCCATTGATTGGTATACGTAAAATAGGCTCAGCCTGCCCAATACTGTCATCGGCATTTCGGACATCGATGATAAATATTTCACACTGATGCCCCATAGCCTTGTCAGTCGCATAAACGGCCATATTTGCGGAGAAACTGAAGTTGCAGGCACGCACTGAGGAGTTTGTGGTGATATTTCCTATTACTTTGCCCGTTTGACAGTCCCATATCTTTAGTGTGTTGTCTCCACCACCTGACAGGAATTTTGTTGTTGTCCAGTCGACGTCGATGCACCACACAGCTCCCTGGTGGCCATTGAAGGTCCCCAAGCGCTCCCCGTTTAACGAGTACCAGACATTTGGCTTGTTGTCCTTGGAGGATGAAAATAAGAGGTCTCCTTCGCGATTATATTTGATTTGCGTTATAGCACGCTCGTGTCCGTGCAGAAGTAAAGGTTTCTGCAATAATTTTTGGAGTTATTCCGTGCATTTTGAGGTTATAAAAGTAAATTCAATATGGTTTCATTTTAATTCCATATGTATTATATTGTATTAATAAAATTTGTAAAATATGTGCCGCCCTTACCATTTTTGCTATTTAAATACGTAAGTACTAGATATTCTTCTTGATTATCACGAAAATACTGAAATTAAAACGTGCACAAACAGAGATGTAGATACTGAATATCTTCTTTCATAAAGGCAATGTTGCCAAACCGATTTTACGAACTAATAAATTGTGTAGGTATTCCAAACAATGAGTAATTTTACTCACTGATTCCAAAGTACGATTTCATTACTACATGTAGATACAATACAAACGTTAATTCGTTATGCTATTATGGTTAATTATTCGGAACTATGCCGTATAAAAACACGTCGTAAACTCATATAAACCATTAACCCCATCGTATCCTAATTATTATTTTACCTTCTCAGATATTAAAATGTAAGCTAACATAAAACATTATGTAATTTAGTATTTTTTTTACTTTCTCCAAAAATAGTTTCTTATAATGATCAAACAAGCAATATTAATATTTAGGAAAACATATTTATGGATCCGGCAACATTGTAGGCACCAGATCTTGTATGAAATTAACAATTAGCATACAAGGGGCACATAAAAACTATGTGTACATAGTTACTAACAGAAACATTTATCTATAAAATTTAAAGCGTCAACAATACGAAGAAGTAATGTATAGTATAATCGAAATATAACTAAAAGTAGCATAATAAGGGAAAAATGAGAGTACTTAAGTTTTTCATCATGTTACAATATACAGTGCTTTTGTAAAGTAGTGGATAAATTCCTTAAACATTCAAGGAATAACTTTCGGAAGAAACGCTGGGACCCGTCGATTTTAATTTTTGAATGCAACCAATTTTTTTATTACTGAATTTGATAGAACATATTTTTTACTTACGCTAAGTTAATTTTTGCATATAGGTCACATGAGCAAAAATTAAGAAAAACAATTTTAAAATTGAAAAATACTAAATTTAATTTTAGAAAGTATGATTTTACGTTTTTATCAATGGCAGCAATCAATAAAAAACATGTCGGTCGTCTTGGCTACTGTCAGGCAGACAACGGTGCACAATTTGAACATTTAATTTACTTGTTTTAGGGCCGGTTTCTGAAACAAATTTTTAACTGACAGTTAACAAACGAGCCCATTAATTTAACTGATTCATAAAATTACGTCGGGTTTCTGAAAACAATCTCCATTAGTTTATAGACCGGTTAACTAACTACGGGTTCTACACTGAACTAATAGTTATCAAAAAATGCGATAGATGCGCTACTATCGCCTTCGTCAAAATTGACAGAAAATTCTAACCTTTTTGTGTTTTGGGTGAATAATTTTTGTTAAATTATGGACCCCAAGCGAATGGAAGAATTTCACCGAGGGGGAAATTTTTTCCTCTTCAAGGTGGTTACCACCAAATATAAGTCGATCTTGGAACTGGAAAATAAACAATCCGATGCGATAATCACCGCAAGAAGGAATTTGGCTTGGCAAGAAATTGCCAGAGAATTTAATTCGCAAAATCAAATGGTCCATCAAACTGCCAACCAGCTTCATGCGCTGTACGATAATTTAAGAAAAAAACATTCTGAGCACACGCGAGTACTAAAGTGCTGCCAAGAGAACTGATTCTGTTATATGAAAGTCTTCAAATCTTTCAGTTCTTGTTAAAAACGCCAAAATGTCTCGATACACGCTACCACGTGCAAAAGAAACCGTTAATTCCATCTCCGGCGCGCAAACGCAAGTGCTACTGCTAACCTATGCTTTGCTACATATTTGTATTATTGGTGGTATAGGCACATTTTGTTACATGAAAATCTTGGGATCTATATTAAATTTGAACAGGAACAATACCAAACGACGCCAAAACAACGGTTTCACGGTTTTTTATACTCTTTGACACTTTTAACCTGGGCTGTCACTTAATTTAACTGACCACATTGCTGCGTTAATTTAAATGTGCAAAAACGCACAGTTAAAGTCAAATTGACGTTTCAGAAACCCATTTACTGCTTTATGGAACAGTTAAACTAACTGGCCCGATAAATTAGTTTCCAGAAACCGGCCCTTAGAAGTTATCATTGCAATTAAATTTAGTATTTTGCAATTTTAAATTTTTTTTCTTAATCAGTCTATGTAAAAAATGCATTCTTTCAAATTCCGTAATAAAAAAGGAGTTTGCCATTAAAAAAAACATCGATGACGTAATACCTTCTCCGCTGGTCACCCTGTATGTATAGATTTTATTTGAAAAAATGCGCAAATAAAAGTAAAGATCAACTGGTCCCAGCGTCTTCTCCGAAAGTTATTCTTTGAATTTTCAACGAATTTATCCACTACTTTATGAAAGCACTGAACTACTACAACTACACCATTTACTGTAAAATATCGAGAGATCCAAAAAAACTGATCCTCAGCGGACTGTGGAAATTCAAACGTGTGAATAGTAAGTTGGTGGCACTGTAAGTCTGGCAAATTCGAGGTTACCAGGTTAGGTTTTCTGTCAGTTTTGACACAGACTGACGCAAAACCTAACCTGCTAACCTCGAATTTAACATAGACTTACAGTGTTACCAACATATTATTCCTAGGTTTTGTGTCAGTTTTGACACATTATTTTTTCCGCCGTTCAAGGACGTAAGGAGGCTAAAACCACCACCGCAGGCTTGCCAGACTACGGGTTCCTTTTTCAGTATATTCAAAGAGACCTTCCATAACAGTTACAGACTTGTTAAAAATACTGTAAGAAATCCGTTGCTGGCTGTTCGACTATGAGACCTCACTGTGAATGATATCCAAGATACTGGAGAAATTCTCATTGTAACACTTCCAGATACCAAAATGCATTTAAATAGAAAGTTCACTATTATTGGAGAAAGCTGCGTCGTTAACCCTTTAAGCGTATACTGAAAATATGCGTCGTTACATCCTGCGGACACACCTAATGATAGATTCTTCCTGTTTTACAATAATGGGAAATGTACTCGATAACCTGTGGGAATTAACACCTTCGGTCAACTTCTGTCTAAAATTGCCGTATATCTGAAGTTAGAGAATCCTAAAACTTATACGGGGCACTGTTTTCAAAGAAGCTTGGCAACTTTGCTAGCTGCAGGAGGTGAAGATCTAGTTTCGCTGCAATGACATGGCAGCTGGAGTTCTTCTACCTTGCAGAAGGATACATCGAAAACTGCGTAGAAGAACGCATCAAAATTACCAGAAAGGTGTTTGGGGGAACTACATCTAGAACAGCTAGTTCTGCTAATGTTAGAACCGAGTTTTCTACAAGTAACGCTTCGTCATCAACCAATGATGGCACTTTTCAATAATTTCATAAATGTGAATTTCACTTTCACATGAATGAGAAGAGTGAAAATTAAATTTTATTATTGGCTTGTCTTGTTCTGAATATTTATAGTAGTTAAGAAACCATTATTGTTGCTATATTTGTTTGGTGTTTTAAAATTTTTTAAAACACGTTTTGGGAAACGTCCTCGAGGGCGACGGTAAACAATTTGGGGGAGATTGTATCTCCTTGTCTAACTCCTCTCTCTACTGGGATTTCATTGGTCTCAAGATCTTCATTAATTTTTATTTTAAGCGAGGCGTTTTCGTAGATATATATTTTTTAAATTTATATCGCACTCAGCCAACAGCCGTCAGGTCAATTATAGGCGTCGCTGTGCGTTTATGGGGACTTCCAACCCCACTAACGACTGTCATGATGTTGTTATGACCGCCGGGACCAACTATTTCCGTGACAGCCCTATCACGAGGCGCCGAGCAATGCAGCCGTGGAACTCCCATCCAAGTTCTGACCAGAGAGAGCTTGCTTAACACTGCTGATTGAACATGGACGCTTGTTCAAGCTACACCACCCGGAACCTTTATGCCTGATAAGCGTGATATATCTTGAGTCAATCCATGCCCTTGCCATTTCTTCTAGTACTGCCCATCTTTCCACAGAGTCGAATGCCTTATGATAATCGATATAAGCGATGTGAAGTGGGATGTTGTATTCAGCACATTTTTCGATTTGTGTTTTAACTACTTGAATGTGGTCAGTTGTACTAAAACCTCTTCTAAAACCTGCTTGCTCGATTGGTTGATAGAAGTCGAACTTAGTGGTGAGTCGGTTGGTCAGTATCTTTGGAAGTAATTTATAACAGATTGATAATAAGCTGATAGGCCGGTAGTTTTCCAGATTTGTGCTGTCACCTTTTTTATATTGCAGAATTACTTCCGCATTTTGCCATGATTTGGGTATGTGTCCGTTGACAACACATCTATTTATCAGCTTAAGCATAGCTTTTTCAAGGGTTCTTCCTCCCACTTTGAGCATTTCGCTAGTAATACGGTCTTCTCCTGGAGCTTTACATGTCTTCATTTGTTTTATCGCTGTTCTTAACTCTGCTGTGTCTATCTCTGGTAGAAAAAAAAATTGCTATTAGTTCATAGGAACTCTCTGTTTGACTTGCAATTTTTGCATTCACTCAGCTACGCTACGCTTCGCCTCACAAATGCAAACACAATAGCTTATCAAACAAAGTGCCCCTTATAATAAAACAATATACTTACTATTTTCTGCAAGCGTCTTAAAAGTCATCACTTTTAATACCAAAATCTGTCATTAAAGTTGACGTTTTTCTTACTGATACAAAAAGTATATGCTGCTAGGCAACACTTTTAGTTTCTAGGATTAAAAGTTTGTGTGTTTGTTTGTTATGGACATGGTCTAGGCATGCGGACTACCCGGTATCTTCGACACCGACTACTTTAGTCATATGGTCACTTTTACTTTCTATGAACTAAAAGTAAGTCCTAGTTGGTCCGCTGTGGATACAATTGTCCTAATGCTTCTGAAATGAGAAACGTTAAAATCAGTCACTCATTTCAAATTTATAATATTTTATACTTTTCTTGATTGCAGAAAAATTAGTATGTATTATTCAGAATAAACGTGGCTTTGTTTGACTCGCAATTTTTGCTTTCACTTGGCTACGTTTCGCCTCATAAATGCAAACATAATTGCTTGTCAAACAAAGTGTCACTTTTAATCCTAATAACACGATATACTATTTTCTGCAACTGTCTTGAAAGTCATTATTTTTAATACCAAAATATCAAAAGTATATGCTGCTACGCAACACTTTTAGTTCCTACGATTAAAAGTATTTTTACTTCCAATGAACTAAAACTAGGTTCTACTTGGTTGGCTACGGACGTAGTGGTCCTAATGCTTTTTAAATTACAAATGTCAGAAGCAGTCTATCATTTAAAATTTAGAATGTTTTCACTTTTTTGGTTGTAGAAAAAATAGTATGTATTATTCGGAATAAAAATAGCTCTGTTTGTGCCACTTTTAATCCTTATAAAACAATATACTATTATCACATCTTGTTTGGTAATGTACTACATTTCTGTCAATGTTCAAGTGTTGGTGGTATTGTAAGTATATGTCAAATTCGAGCCTCAGTCCCGGCCAAAAAAAAATTTTACCGGGACCCCGAATTATCCCGGAATCGCGTACTATAATGATAGAAACTATACCGAATCCCAAAAATCAAATATTTTGTGCCAACGAAGCTGTTTAATTAAAATTTTTTTTTTTTAATATACCTGCATCAGAATCGCCGTTTAAAGCACGCCTGAGCATGCGAAAACAGGCGATTAAAGCACGCCGAGCTTTAAAGGTTGTCAAGGAAACAAGGTATATAGCTAACATTATAACTTCATCGCTATCTTTATTTTGCTGACTGTAACTATTTCGATTCTTGTACCGTCAATAATAATATTAACTAAATCTGAATTGATTGAATTGATGCTACTAAAATTATAATGGGTGTTCATTAGAATTTGTGGTCTAGTCGGCTTTGGAACTGATGAAGTCATGTCGTGCATTAAATCATATGGCTGATAACTGACACTGGTGACACTGTAAGTCTATGTCAAATTCGATGTTAGCAGGTTAGGTTTTGCGTCAGTTTTGACACAGATTTATTTTTTTTTCTAAAATTCTTGTATATACTTTTCCTATTGTAGCAATTGTTGGACCTTTATAATTTGTTATTAACATTCTTGGTGTCTTCTTTCTTGTACACTTCTGTGCAATAAAATTAAGCACACACGGCTTTGTTGTATTTATTAATAGCATTTTATTTTTGAAAGGTCTTCGTTCTGGTTTTTTAATAACGGTGTTATTTTCAAGTTATGGTGTTTTATCATTTATTGAAACTACTGCTAAGCAATTACAATAGACCCGAATTATACAAACTAGAATATTGTGAAAAATAGTCGTAAGACCTGTGCTTAATTTTATTGCACAGAAGTGTACATTGACGAAATGATTCCTATCCCCAAACTCTCAGAATAATCTTTTCCATGATGTGTATTGTTTTTGTGGAAAGCGTCCACTAAGACATACAGAAGGTGAGTATATTTACTCTACCTGCTGTGGTACCTCAATTACATGAGGTCACACACAACTACCTGTGTCTTCGCCATAAATGAAATGAAAGGGAGGTGCGAAGGTAAAACCAAACGAAATGGATCTTGAAAAGTGCTAACCCTTGAGCTTACGCGGAAGGAATTTTGTGACTCAGTCCTCTGACTAGCCTTCTTACAAAGAAAAAATACTTCATAATTTTTTCCATTTATTAAATTTTGTATTTCTAACAGTTCCTGTTTACGTTTTCATTAAAATATTTCGTCATTTCTCCAGCTATTTAGTTGTGTGTGGCCTGGTGTTTAGCCAATTTGAATTTTTTGAATGGCATATTCTAGGTATTTCTGATAAACCTTTGATGATTCTGTTCCTATTCCATTTCAGAGAGATTAGCCTTATGATCAGTGGCCACTATCGGTGTGCTATGTGTGCAATGACACACGGGGGAAATTCTTTCAGGGCAGCAAAAATTATGTAATAATATTATTAATTCTTTTTTAAATTTCCATTTCATTCCATAATTATTTTGTAGCCTTTCTATTAGATACAACATATTTTTCCGAAAAATAGCAATAATGGAATGGCATTACTCATTTTATGTTCTTTCACTAATATTCTTTTTCCCCTTTAATTTCAGATTTAGTAGGTAGTGGTCACCCTCCATTTCTGGCCCTCTTTTCACTTTAGCATGGTTGACTTTTTTCCATGTGTGCTTATTGACCCACAAAATAATCAATTATAGATTTTTGTTCCCTGGTATATTTGTGTATTTTCATATACATAAATCTTGTGCTTGCAATAACAAGATCATTATCTATATTGAACTGGTTTGTCAATAACCATCACAATGAGCCTTAAATATGTTAAATACCTTCAGGTACAGTGATATTAATCTGTCTATGAATTATATTTTTATTTTATCAAATTCAAATTGCCTTATTTATGTTTAGAATATCAATAATTATTATTTGTACTAGCTCCTGAAGAATAAGGGGTGGATTCCTTTATCTAGATTGCTTATTTCTGAAATTTGATGTTCTAATTTTAAATATCATTCCCATAAGTCCAAATAACTTATATCAACTATATGTGAAACAGTAAATCTTTAATAACTAATTCACCTTTTTAGTCTTTATTGCCTTTTGTAGTAATTATATTACTACTCAAGATTAGCCACCTTTCACTTGGTTTCAACAATATTCTGGATGTCAACCAACCTGCTCCTCTTCGCCTACTGATCCAACCTCTCAAGCACCTTCCCGTAATGAAAGGCCCCACTGACAGACAAGACGTCCCAACTGTCCAGAATCAGCAACTCAAACCCTCCCCACAGTATACAACCAAACAGACCAAATCTGCAGCTACCTACTTCCAATACTGCCTCCTCAACTAATGGTCCTTCTCTGGAACTCTCCCTTAGCACCAAACAGCCCGACGCAATCCAATTTGATTAATATATGATGTCAAATGTAATTCTCCAATAAACTTGACTTAATATTTTTTCTCCAATTATTCCCATTTGTAGATTAATTCTGCTTGCCATTAGTTTTTTACCACTTACTTGTAATCTTCCTTAGTTTTGTCTGTAATTATTCTTCTTGGATTAAATTTCCTTTTTAACTTCACCACGCCAATTTAGTATACAGGCAGACCTCGCCGTTCTAGGCTTTGTGGTTTGTTGATTTGATTTTACGCGGGGCACCTTTGTGCTCCCTTTTCTTTGCCGTTCGCGGATAGAATTGCCAACTGTTTCAACTTTTACACACTAACGGCCGGTCTTATAAAGGCCACCAAACTGACGTTAACTTTAATTCGCTGTTAAAATAAACAAAAGTGCATTAAAATTATTTTACTAATGAATAATTTGTCATAAGCGCCAACTCGAATTAAAGTTAATGTCAGATTAGTGACCTTTATAAGAACGGCCGTAAGTAAATAAAGCAGACTTATGCGGTTTACGTCATGAACACCTAAATAACATTATTTATTACAAACTTGTAAACTCACTTTACGAGCCCATTTCTTTGAATCTCTTATTACCAAATCGGACCTGAAATAAATTGTAAAATTATAACTTGAATAAACAAATGGACATTCATTCGAGCTCTAGATTCAAGTGGCAGACTTATTTTACGTATGGAATTTTAGTTCAAGCTTTACTGTCTTCTCGGGCGTTTCTGCCGAAAATTCAATTGAGTTTAATTTTTAAAACACGGAAAACCATGTCGTCAAAGCGAAAAGTTTCTGCCAGACAAAAAACGCAGAAAAGTTTTGGTTTTTTGAGGTTGCATAGTATAAATAAATCTAGTTAAGGGAACCTAACCCCGTTTTTATCATTTATGTGTTTACTTGCGCATCGCGGTTTTGTGCTTTGCGGCATTCTTCTGGAACGCAGCCACCGCGAACGGCGAGGTCTACCTGTATTACCCTTTTTATCATCCAAACATTTCTCAATAAAATTAGGGTTTATTTTAATATTTTAATTACACTAAATTATTTCAGATACATTTTTTAAAATTTGTTATTCCTAATAATCGAAACCAAGTGCTTAACAATATCATTTTTCTACTTTTTACATTCTATCTCATAATATTTGATTTATACCTACTATTTTTCTAATTTTTTACAATTAAGTATTTGTTATTCCCTTCAAACCTTAATTTTTAAAATATTATATTATTTTTGAATCCATCTGCCTTTAAAACAGTCATACTTCACTCAATTAGAAATTCTCTTTTACTTTCTATTTGCGTAATAATTATTCACATTCCCAATTTATATTTAAATAGATCTTGATCCTTTACATTTTATTTTTCCAACTTCCTTTCCTTTTTCTTTTGTTTCTGTTGGCGAAAATTCTTTAATCAAGGTCAAATGCAACTATAACGTTTTTCTAATAATATAAAATGATAACTTATTAAGTTTATGCTTTATTTTATTGTAAGACTTTGTTCTAGTATTCTTTCACCTATTGTTTTCCTGTATTTTTCTCTTACTTCTGGTATTCTTAGTCCGCCACTTCTTATTTTCTCTTTTGTTACCGTTTTCCTTTCTTCATTCTTTTCTTCCATTCTACACTCACCAGCACGAAAAACGGAGCACTTGCATTTTTTGATTAGATTTAAAATTGTATCCCTTTGTGATGTTTTATTAATACATTTATTATACATGTTATAATGTTAAATGTATAATAAATGTATAATAATAAATGTAATAATAAAACAATACAAAGGGATACAATTTTAAATCTAGTCAAAAAATGCAAGTGCTCCGTTTTTCGTGCCAGTGAGTGTATATAAGTAGTAAATAGTGGTCGCTTCCTATCTCCGCTTCTCTTTTCACTTTTACATCTTCTACTTCACTCCAGCTCTTTCTGGTTATCAGGAGGTAATCTATAATAGATTTATCTCCTCTACTTGGTTCCTCTCTTGTGGAGTGGCGTATCTACAAATTTAGTTCAGGGAAAATAGAGAAAAATATTGATATGGGTACAAAACAAATTGAAAAACAGTAGATATAAAATATGAAATTTAATATAGATACATACAACTTTTGATACAATACCCTACAAACTACAAATTTTAAAACTTATATAATAACATACTCTTATTTTAAACATACAATTCACAAATACAAAAAATCATAAAATGCAGTCCAGTCTTCAATTTTTTTTGCTTGCGAACCTATCTATTACATTTGAAACTTCTATTTTTATATTTCTATGAACATGGATTAGCTTTAATCCTACCAACCGCTTCTGTTCCATAGAAGTATGCAGCCAAGTTTTTAAATGCTTGAACGGAGAAGAACTTTGCTCCGTGGACGCTACACTAACTACTGGCAATGTAATCAAAATATGTGGAAATTTGTTTATAAAAGGAAAAATGTCAGCTTCACAATATTTATAGGCAGACAAACCTGTATCAGTATCTGAGACTATAGATGCATTGCTTGCCAGAAATCCATTTCTGATTGGAGTTTTAGGCAAATTAATTCATCCAAAATGTCATCAAATTTACCAAGGTATTAGACGGAGAGCCAGTGACAAAAATAGTAAAGTCATTTCATTAAGAAAATATTTCATCTTATTATACTCTCTTAACATCGCTGATAATTGATTTGATGTATGCCTGGTTTCCGGTGGTGGAGACAGCTGCAGCAGGGGCGCAAAGTGCTTGAGATGACAGATAAAATAAATGTATCTGGCAGTACTGAAGTGTATTGTTGTTTACACTGTCGGTGTATGTCCAATTTGAGGTTAGCAGGTTAGGTTTTCTTTGTTATTTGACACAAACTGACACAAAAA
Source organism: Agriotes lineatus (assembly GCA_940337035.1). Taxonomy (NCBI): domain Eukaryota; kingdom Metazoa; phylum Arthropoda; class Insecta; order Coleoptera; family Elateridae; genus Agriotes; species Agriotes lineatus. The sequence goes on along the minus strand of OW679199.1, from coordinate 36,767,389 downwards.
CTAACCTGACAACCTCGAATTTGACGTAGACTGACAGTGCTACTAACAATAAACTTCAGAACTGTCAAACATATAACAAGTATCACAGGCGACTTTTATTACAAATTTATTCGATCTCTCGGTATTTCATTTTCTTATGGTCCTTAGGAAAAGTATCCCCAGTAGGTCATGTTTAGTTATGTGAAACTGACCTGACAAAATGTCAGGTATAATTTTTAAAATTAGGTTATAATTTTTGACATTAGACAAATACACCTATAGCTAAAAATGTTTGTCAAAGATAAGAAATTATAACCTAATTTAAAAAGGATACGTGACATTTTGTCAAGTCAGTTTCACCTAACTAAACATACTTTTCTGAAGGAACAGAAGAAATAGATATATCTCTACTTCTTTCCACCACCTAAAACTAAAACAATACAGAAGCGATTGATTACTAATAATAATCAATGGTACTAAAAATCGCAGATCAACCCCCTTACAGTTTATACACCACGGCAGCTCTGAAAGGTCTTTACTTACCGCGATGGCCGAGCTAACTTACTTTCGGCGAATTAGTCGTGGGTGTAATCATCAACTGTATCCCTGCAATCTCTTAAAAAAAACAGGGCGCCAGAAATCCGAAGATTTCAAGTAATTACTAAAATAACTACAAGCAACTAGCGTTTATTTAATAATCAATTATCAGTTGTCTTGTAAAGTCAGTAATAAACATTAAGATTGATTTAAATATAATTGAAATGTCATAATACAGAAGTGTAAATATATTGAAGGATGCAGCAGGCACCAAAGTTAAAACCCCTTTCGGGTTCCCAAATTAAGTTTGAATATCAAATCACTCAAGGAATAAGCTTATTTCTCTCATATCGTTCAACCGTTTACCCGGTTATTGAATTCAAGAGGCGTGTAAGCACCTTTTACAAATTGCCTAATAAACATCAAAATTATAGTTCAATGATTGATCAAGTTTAAATATCGTAATAATCAAATACATATCAAACAAAAGCGTATGTTAAAATGAACTATATAATTAAGTTATAATCAAGACTGTAATTGCAAACTTGACAGTGGTTGGTTTTGGAAATTAAATTTCTGATATTAATTATGCTTAGCGGTGAATAATTGTCACCAGCCGAGCCAGATAAATTCTAAGGCCGGTTTGGTCATCTGCTTTCAAAATGAATGATAACTGCCAAGATAGGCACTAACCTTGGATATCGGCGCCTGTTAAGTGTAAGCGGAAAAGCTGGTTAGGGTTGCTGTTGTGAACTACTAATGTTGTCTTAATGGCCCGTGATCAAAGCAGAATCAAATCCCAGGTTGAGATGTTTAAGATGAACTTCATTCGGAGGAATCGATAATTAAGGTGGCTCGGTGTCCAGATTGAATTTGCTGGTTCAAACTATTATTTAAGAGCTAAGGAAAGGGGAATTAGTATGTGAATAATGAACAAAGAAGCGCAATCATACCTGATTTAGGTTATCAGCTCTCGGAAACGAAATTAATTAATTGTAGTGCAATAGCATGCACAATGATTTCACAGAAGCCTGTTGATTCGTTGAAATGCAGGAAAGAAGTGCACGCAAAACAAGGTATCGGCGAGAAAACAGCTGAAGAGTGGCGTGCTGCGATAACGAACAATTCGGGAAATCCAGAATCGGTACCATTGCGCGGAACAAGATTTGATATTATTTGAAATACAGCGAATTATAACTCAAGTGAAAATATACGGGCTGGCCCGAAATAGATGGGTAATTGGCGAAACAAATAGACAGAGCTAAAGATTTGTTTCCGGCAGACTTCCGAATTAATTATCAGCGACGTTAAGAGAGTAGGTATAATAAGATGAAATATTCTCTTAATGAAATGACGTTACTATTTTTGTCGCTGGCTCTTAAGACTATATTTACTTAGGCATTTGAGAAACGCATTTATCTCAGCTTGGCTTTTAGACATGCAAACGGAAGGTATCATAATATTAAAATTATAGATTTAGAGATTCTTCATCAAATCGAAATAGAATCTTGGGTTATATTTTCAAAAATAGGATTGTATACAGTTATTCTGAAATAATCTTTTGCATTATTCGCGTCGGTATTGCTGCTATTGGTCTGTCGTTGTGTTAGTTGCGGTACAGATATTTGTGTATTGGCACGATGAGGTTTTTCTTCCACCATTTTGGGATTCTTACCTCTTCCCAGGACATATTTTGTGTAGCAATCTTTTTCCTTCTTCGCTAATCCATTTGATCATCTTCGGGTATATTTCGTCTTCTCCTTCTGCTTTTTGCTTGACTGATTTTTTTTTTGTTTTGTTCGTCTTACTCCCGAGGTGGTTTAGCAAAAAAGAAAATTCGGAAAAATCCAAAGGGAAAGCCGGAAAATTTAAAAATATCGAAAGTGTGTTTTTCTATACACTATACGACTTTCTATTTGCAGTCATAGTTTTATGATTCTGTGCTTAATGGTTTGAAGGGTTTTCCCCATCATGTCATAATCCAAAACGTTTGCCGGTCAGCTAGTATTTAATATAATGATTCAATATTTTGTATGCCTAGGAATGCTATATTCCTGAGAACTGCAAATGCCTGCATTTTGCATATTGGACCTTTTCTTTAAAAGTGAATATAAATATTGCGGATATTTGGAATATAACAACTGTTTGAGGAAAACATGATATAATGCTATGGATATGCTCTAATAATTATTAATTCGCTTTTGGGGTTGTATATAAAATTAATTTAGACTGATTAAAATATGCTGTCTTGTATGTTTATTTACTTGATCCCAAAATAAATGGTAGTATGCCCTTTAAGTATTTTATTTATCTGCAATTTATCATCAAAACGCTAGCTCAGTAGAACAATTAACTCTATTCCCAGGGGTGAATTAATAATAGATTGTAATTTTTTACTTGATCTGGTGCGCCACTGTATACCTGAATTAGTTCCAATACGCAGTAGTTATTGTATGCAATATGCCAAAACCTACAAAATGGTTCGTATTGTGCAGTCAGCGTTGTTGACTTTAAAATAATCAAAATTGTGAACATTCACAGAGGTATTTATTCAAATCGTAGCGCTTTGGCGGTTATTATTATCATTTGTTTCAGGCATTAATTTGTTACATGACGTGAGAAAAGACGCCGCCGGAAAATTGCAGTTGTTTTTACCTTCGCCTAACCTCAAATTTGGGAAAACGCTTATTTCTCGAACTGCTCCTCCGCTGCGGCCGTAGAAGTACTCGAATTTTCTTCGATAAGGACCTCCTCTCATATGCACATCGAAATCCAACCGTTGACTCTTATATTTTAGGTGAATTTTGCCTACCTCAATTCTGAGGCTTCCGACGATGCTCGCTGACGAGTTCCTGGGGTGTTTCTCGACCTGGAGCGGCTTTCCACGCTGCAGATGTTGTCGGAGGCCCTCTTACAGTGCTGCCCACGGTGTTGCACCACAAAACTCTGGCTTAGGATCTTTATTTTGGCTGTACGCAGTGATCTGAATCTTGAGCTGGACGTTGGCGAAACCTCGGAAACCCCTCGTGGAATTTTTTAATTTTTGGTGGCGGCAACTTTTACAAACGTTGCCACATAAACTTTAGGAAATGCACAACACAATGGTATACTTTTTTTCTTTCAAAATGGTTATTTATTGTATATAAAAAATGTAATTGTAGTGGAGCACAGATTTAACGTCAATCTTAATTTAATTCCTTTGTCTCTCTCTTATTTCCGTTATTAAAAACAAAATCTAATCTATTACTATGGTTACCAAGGCACCGGAAATTGGTTTTGATCAAATTAAATACATTATGGAAATGAATTTGATGACAAATTATATTTACAAATTTCTTATAACTAAAATATTGTCCATTTCTTAATTTTAATAGGTCTCTTTGCGCGACAAACCCTTTTTATTAGTTACTCTGCTCTATTTCACTCGCGTTAATTGCACTGATTATTTTATAGAGTTCATTTCTTAATAAATGCTTTTCCATCTCCTGTCTGCTTTTCACTTGCTTTTTCATGTCTTGCTGCCTGACTTCTTATTTGCTCTTTGCAACGTATTATTTTCTTCTGGCTTCCTATACCTTTTTTAGATTGCTCACAATTTCCCTGCTTAGCTATATTGAAATCTACGCTTCATTAACATGCACTTCGCAAACCTTTTTGTGACTGTTCATTCCTTTCGGCTCGGCCATTCATTCTGCACAAACCTAATATTTAATTAATTCAACCCTGTGAAAAACAAGCTTTGCCCTTTGCGTTCCTTACTCAATTCATTTATTAATACTGACATCTCTTTTCCAATGCATTTACTGATTGAAATTTTAATAGTATTGCAGTTACATAAAACACCCCAACTCTGTGCTTATTGACTTGTTTCTTAAGTTGTAATGCTAGCAGAAACGGGTCGTGGGCCTAAAACCATCACAATAAATATCATAACCTATCATATACACTGTTAATGCATCATAGGTTCATAATTCACTTATATGATTTAAAATACAACCAATGGTTATGTATAAGTTTCGCAGCTTCAACCTGTATACTTTTGAGATATTTTTACCTGCTATTTATTCGCCTTTCAGATATTTAGTTTTTAAATTCTCATGCGGAGTTGTGACGTCCCGCGTGCCTCCAAATTGTTTTTGAACGTTTTAATTACGTTATTAATTTGTAGGTGCTATCACGCCACAAGAACTCATGACGCGCGAACATTTGGAGCCACGCGGAGGGCAAGAAAAACTCGACGAATTTCGAAGAGATCCTGCTGATAATCCAGTATCGCACAGGTGTGAAGCCAACGGGTTGCGCAAGCTTCGCGGCGCCATAAAATCAGGCATCCCAACTCTCCAGCTTTCACCTAACTAGCATGTTTGAGCCCCACTCTAAGTACACCATGTCGGTCGTCCTGAATCATATTTATTTGTTTTTTGTAAATAATTTTAGGAAATATTTTATTTTGTACGATAGTTAAAGAAAATAAATATCTGTTCATACTTGACTTATCTCTTACTTCAGCTGTTAACGAATCTTTGGATCACAGCTATCCACAAGTGGTAAAATAATCAAATTTAATCTTGAGCTCAAAGTAAAATTGGCCAAAATTACGTTTGGTTGCATTGTCTATGCCAAGTTATCTTTTTTATTGTGAGAAAATGGATAACTAAGTCTTTTTAAAAAAACGCAGTGCCATTATTTGTGCTAATTGACGAACAGAATTAAGTGTCGCAGGTTGATATAGTAAGCTTTTATCATGTAAATAGTAAAACAGTTTTGCTGATTCATACCTACAGGTTGTTTATTTAGAAGAAACTATTCCTGACATCTTTAAATGGCTTTTTAATTTAATTTTTTTAAATGGAACGTCCAGTATTATTGTGGGTTTTTGTATTCCCCAGTTAATTGTCTAGGATTTTTAATCAGGGTTTGCATTTTTCAAAATATATAGCATTGTGTTGAAAACCAAACAATTTACGAACAGTTTATCGGTGTTTCATAAAAAGCAGGACTTATAACTAAGAATTAGAGACAGAATCAAGTGGGGGGTGCTGCCATTGGTAAAACATTATTTTAGTATTTGTTTGCTTGAAAATATGTATAATTAATCAATAATCAAACACATATTTAAAAAAAATTGATATAAATCTTTAAGACCGCCCTGTCTGTAATGGACCTATTCGTGTCACCTGTATATATGCATTTCATATATTTTTATTACATCCTGTTAGCAATAAAGCTTAACCGTATGTTTGATTATGTCTTAATGAAGTAGTTAAGCAGTATAAGTAGTTACGCTGTATTACGTGGTTACGCATTATAAGTGCATCATATGTGCGTGAGTAAAATTTGTGAATAGGTATGCAAGACAACTAATTCGAAGACGCAGAGTTAAAAATAGCATGAGGCCAGCGGGGGCAATTGAGCGCAAAAGCAGTCGTGTCCAAGCTCGCAAAGTGCCCAGGGACGCGAAGCCCGATTTAAAAAGTGCATTATCAAGTGCCTGTGGAGGTTTGCGTTTGCAAGCAGCCGATGCCCGTTGCATCTCCAGCAGAGGTGCAGTTTACCAGAGTAGAACATCACCTTGGAAGTCATTCTGCAGTGTTTCCAGTCGACCCCGCTCAAAGCTGCATATTTGACCTCAAAGAAGCACACAGCGCTGAAACCAGCTTCTCTGTTGGGAATATTAAAGTGTTACGGTTTACTTTCGTGTTGGTTGAAATGTTATTATTTCTAATTTTTGAACGCATGCACATTGCATTTTCATTATCGGAACGCACTTTGTTTGCGCGAGCAGTCGTGTTTGACGGCGCAATTCTTTCTTCTGCAGCCAGAAAGCACCTTGAACGGTCGTGTTTCGAGACCCAAGCCAAAGCTGATTTTGTAATTAATGGTCGTAAACGTTAATTTACGGATTTGTCGGTTTGGCTATATTTATTTCGTGGGGACGACTAGTCGCTCACTTATAAACCCATTATAATATGGATTTGAGGGGTCCGGAAACCGCATGACGCATTTGTCAAAGTTATTGGCGCTTCCATTGTAGAAGGTAGGCAACATTAGATTTGCTCTAGATTGTTCGCTAATGTGATGTGTATTTGTCATGAATTAGCATTCCCCGCAAAGCCGCCAATTTTGAGCTATTCTTAATGGAATTCGGAATACACTCCACCGCAGGCACACACCTGTTGGCTTGATAAACCTTATCGTTCCGCGTGAGCAGGGACCACATTTCCACGGGAGCAGCACATCGTCGAACAAAGACGCTGCATCTTTACAAATTTACTGAGGGAATCTTCGAACTATTCAGACTGGAGGACGTCATCTAGCATTTTTTCTTACATTTTAATAGAGCAATTTCCATAATGCAAGCGAGAAGGTACTCGGTTCTTTTGCAAATGGTAGATGTACATATTATTTGATTTCACAAGCAGTGGCAGAGTTTTGCCAAGAGGAACTTCAAGGTAAGCATATTTATGACTAACGTATGAGTGACTGTGTGAACGTAGTGTGTACTGCTAGTCGTAATATGATTACACTCTTTGCTACATAAGAAATTCATGTGTATTGCCGTTTGATCTATGTATATATTTACTATTTGTATAACCGTTGCTACTCGCTATGCGATGTTTGAAATATTGCTTTACTTAAATTTTTATCTTTGAGATCAGTTATCACTGTATTGCTGTTCGCGGCTTCAACTTTGCATTTACATAAATTAATGCATGCAAATTAACTATTTTAATATGTGGGTCATGTTCCTGTTATATTGAAAATTTGTCGTCTTTATTTATTAGTGCAAAATAAACCAAATATATTGATTGTTTTTAATGTAATATTGGTTGTTCTTTTGAAGCAACGTTACAGGTGGTAGTAATTTTAGTTCTCCCCAGCAAAATATATAGCAACAATTAAGTTTGATTCCAGTTATAAGGTTTGATATACTGAATCGTAGTAAATTATATTTCTTTGGGGCTTTGTCAAACCTGGCGCCTAAAATTAGATCTTTTGCATATTGTGGTTTGTTTAATTATAATAAAGTGAATCCACCCACTCACCTATTAAATTGAGTTAGCCACTGAAATTTCACGTAAGGATAAATTGGTTATTTGGGCAATAACCGCCGTGCTGTTGTTCACACTTGATGTTTATCCACCACCCCTTTTGCTACCGGGTGTTCAAAGTTTAATGCCGATGCTGAATATTTGGTATCAAAAGCCAGGTTAGCTACAATAATCAACTACCTCCATTCACTGCACAAACCAGTGAAATTAAGAGAACCGGAAGCTTAGCAGTGCATGATGCAATCTTGCAATACCTGGGAAAACGCTCAGCTTGATGCCCTCACTGCGCCAGTGGAATTCGAAGATTGAAACCAGCGCATTTATAGAATAGACAACTTCGCCTATTTCATTTGTGCATGGAATTCAAATACTTTTTGTGCTGTCGTTGTGTGACTTTGCATATACAGTTGAACATTAGCGCACTATTTGAAGTGTTTTCCTTTTTATACGAGTATTGTGCATTTTCCTTGTATTTTTATGCAATATTGCGAGTAGAAACAGCTGACGCGCGTAAATAATTAAAGCATTATTAACAAACAGCTTCACTGTACGTTTGGATGTAGTTCATTGTTGTTTTATGTACCTATATTCTCTTCTAGTTGTGTTTTTTTACAGATTATATATATTTTTATTGCTGGCAGTGTTTGCATGCATAATTTCAGCATTCAAAGTGACAACGAGCGACACAACAATATTAGGTTTCCCTTAGCCGCACTGACGATGTTAATAGAGTCTTATACCTCTCCGACTAATTAAGCTAGCAAACCCCGGGCAATATAAATTAATAATACAGTAGAGTATAGGGCTGCTAAAAAGCCGCATTACATGTCAATGCGGTCCTTTCATTCTCCATCCTGAAATACAAAATACACAAGAATATTGAGGACTATGTCAACATTTTATTAGAACCAAAATGTACATGGAAACAAAATTTCATTAACAAGTGAATGCTTTAAAAATATACATTACATAATTATGCCTAGGCACTGCACGAATGTACGATGAGGGTACATTTTAACAGAAGTAAAAAAGATGCTGTAGAAGTAATTTTGTCACGATGTTTAATCACAGAAGTTGTAGTTGTACAGTCTGATGGAAACTCGGAACACAAGAGTACATAGAATGGTAAACTAATAACAAAGTTACATTACAAAACATATTGGTCATACTTGGAAATCATCTTTGTACTTTACATCGTACTTATTGTAAACAACTGTCCGACTATTGATAACTTAAGTTGATCACCTTAATTAAGTATTTACCATCCAAGCGGCCACGCGAGGACTTATAATACACTCGATGACGATACAACTTGCATAAATATCGAATTTGTTTCTGATTGCATTAACAGGCACAATAAAGTAATTCTACGATTGCATACATTGGGATAGGTTTCCTTTAATCACATTACAATACTGAACAGACCTCGTGTAAAGTAATAAAATCGCCGACGCCGCTCCGTACACGCTCAAATGACAAAGAGACGAGGAATAATTCGCTAGGAGGCTGCCGCAACTGAAGCACGAAAGTCTCAGGCAAAACGTGAACTAACTCCTACCTACACAGTGGTGTAACACATCTCAAAACTATAGCCGCTTCGTTGCACCGTTACAGAGGTTGGCTTTGGGAAGCGAAGGTAAAACGTTTACTCTTACTAGTTTTCTTAAAGTAAATATCGCAGCACATCATGGTAACTATAATGAAGCAAAATAACGAAGGTAATAATAACGCAACAGTATTCAACAACTGCCGTTTTAGTAACGATGATTTATTCTTATTATTGTTTGAGAAACTGTTAAAAAGTCGAAATCATTGGAATTTTATTGCAAGAGTTTTTATGAGCAGAACGTGGAATTCTGATTGAACTGATGCATTTATTACCATATATCAGTTAGAAATTGAATGGGAATTTTATAATGCTTCAATACGTATAGAGAAAGCTTGCAACGGATAATTCTCAGCCTTTTTAGCATACATTTAAAAGTTGTACTGATAGCAATTGGTGTCTTTGGAACAACAGTTTTTACCTTCACACTCTACTGTTGGCAGGACGGTAAATAGGGAACAAAGATCGTCTATAGCTTTGAGATAGTCAAGTGAACACAATTCTGCTATTGGAAACAAAATATATTTAGGGCTTTCAAGACCATCAGCACCATTATAAACTACATCACTTATCAGACAAATTAACTCTGAACAGCTACTTCTAAATGCAGCTTATGCGTAACGTCGTCGACGTATTTAAAAATAAGGCTTCATCGGTCAACAGGGATTCCAGGCATCACCACTGGGATGGTTTTGGTTATATTTCTGTAGTTAATAAATAGAAAGATAATAGACTGCCTGGATGTTTGTTATTAAACCAGAATATGGACTCCACGATTTCCCATTTTAATCACTAGCAAGCATTCAACACTTTTAAAATTATCAGTATTTGGGCGTATTGTTAACTAGCTGCTCCAAAATGAGGTTTTGTGGAAATCCAGGAATTGATGAGGCACAATTTGGGGTTCTAACATAATATGCATATTTACAAAGGTCCGATATTAATACTAATACAATTTTCTAGTAATCATGTCATTTTGTACAGTGCACATCTGTATCAGCAGACCAATTGGCCTTGGAGTCTTTTTTAAATTTTGATTTGAATTTTACTGAACTAGATACAATGAACAACTAGAGAACAAACTATTGACTTAAAAAATTGGTAATGTCGATATTCTGCCAAAATATGTCCTAAAATCTCATCCAAGCACGCTAATATCCTCAGATCCATTATAAAAATAATATTTTCGATTCACATTTAGTAGCGGTCAAAATTCATCTTAGAGATTAAAACAATAGACAATCTCAACCGGAATTGTTTTTAATTGAGATATCAGAAACAACAGACTAGAATACTCATTTAGAGCCAAAGTCAACGGATTGCACTATTTAAACATCAAACGAATGCCGAATGCTGCATGTAGAAGCAACTGATCCAATCTTCTAACAACTAAGTCCTACTAAAGTAAGCAAAAGTTTGTACTGTTAGTTTTACAAACGAAAATAAATATTCGAAATTGACTAAAAGAAATTGCCTTTCACCTCGTCATCTCGTTTATTTTCAAAAATACAAAACGTGGTTCCCCGAGGGGTAGGATTATGGAATATCCTAGAATTTCAAAATTCAATAAATAAATAACATCGTCGTAACAAATTGCATCCAATTCAATATAATATTGCTAGATGAATAATACATAAAAAATTAAGAAATTGTTCGTATGTTACTGACGTGATGGCTAACAATATGTAATTATAAAATACTATACAAACGGTCCATGTTTTGTCATTCGCACTTACATTCTCAGCAGTTCCTATGTGATATGTTGCTAGTTTGCTCATATACCTTCTTGGTCAGGTTCTGGTTTGCTGGTCCTGACTGTAGACCCTGTTTGTAGTTTGCAGCTGTCCTCGTCTGTTTTTGGAGTGTTTCTATAACGATGAAAAAGAAACCATTAGAAAAATTAGCAGTTAACGTTGGTAAGTGTAAAAGTGAGACAAACAGATATAGAAAGATGCCTTTTTTAACAACGGAAATAAATTATAAGCCAGATTATTTATGAAGAGCAGCAGTTAAAAAAATTTCAATGTTCTTGCCCAATCAGATCTCCGGGTGAAACGTGTTTTTGTCACCTGGAACATCAGAGGCGTTCTATAACCAAAATATCCTAATAAAAGAAATGAAGAACCATCAGAAATCACAGGAACAAGTCTGGTTATTTCCATACCAATTATGGATACACTGTTAAAGGTGACTACAAATATAACAGAAACCAGTTACCACTTAGTTGGTAAATTTGAACTTGCATTAACGAAAGAGGCAGGAGATTAATTCAGTTCTGCCTCGAAAATGATCTTTGTATAATGAACACCATGTTCGAACAACATAAGGAAAGGTTTTATATATGTGTAAGCCCTGGAGACTATATTAGAAACCAAATCTCTTTAATACTTATACGAAAGAAATGGAGATCCACCATAAACAATTGTAAAACGTACCCTGGAGCAGTTTGTAGCTCAGACCACCAGAATAAAATTACAAACCATAAATACGCCACAAAAAAAAAACAAACAATACATGTGTACACAAGAAAAAACGAATCTGCACTACCCAAGTTCGAGACAACTGTGAAGAAAAGATGAAGAGATTACTAATGTGTCCACCAATTCAATACGAACACTGACGAAAAAGTTAGAAGAGATGCACATCAAAATATACAACAAAAAAAACAGGGGAAAACAATAGTACATAAACCATAAATAGCAGAATATATCCTCAAAAATTGTAGACGAGAGAAAATAACTAAAAAAAGGCTTAAACACACAGAAAATCAGAAATCAATATAATATTCTAAGTGCCAGAATTAAAAACAATATGCAGAAGAGATGAGTACAAGTACCTGAGGGATATATGTGAAGAAGTAGAAGTTCATACAGAGAAAGGCAAGACTACACCTTTTTCAATTATAATTCAGAAAGTATAAAATATATTTCGGAAATAGTAACTGTAATTCAGATTAATGAATTGTAAGTCAGAAAGAGTCAAATGTAATTGAGAAAGTATAAATTGTAATTCAGAAAGTTTCAATTGTAATTAAGATTAGTGAATTGTAATTAAGGTGTAAATGTAATTCAGTTTGGTAATTTATAATTCAGAAGATACAAATTGTAATTCAGATTAGTAAATTGTAATCTCCATGAAAAAGCTAAGTTTCCTTGTTCCTTTTTAATTGTTTCGTTGATAACGAGGCCAGATTGTCCCTCGAAACGTTCGTTATTTAATAATTTTAATTTGCAGAGTGGAGAAATACCCAAAAATGAATATGAATTATAGATTCACGCCACAAAGAAGTTTCAGAGATTATTGTAACTCGGATTAATAAATTGTAATTCATAAGGCGTAAATGGTAATTCATAGTGTAAATTGTAATTTAAAAAATTAACTTGTAATTTAGAAAGTGTAACTTGTAATTGAAATTAGTAAATTGTCATTAAGACAGTGGAAACTGTAATTCAGATTAGTAAATTGTAATTGAGTTATAAATTGTAGTACAGAAACTGTAACCGGTAATTGAAATTAGTAAATTGTAAATAATAAAGTGTAACTAGTAACTGAGATTAGTAAATTGTAATTCCGAAAGTGTAACCTGTAATTGAGGTTAGTAAATTGTAAATTGTGATTCAGAAAGTATAAAATATACTTCAGAAATAGTAACTGTAATTCAGATTAATGAATTGTAAGTCAGAAAGAGTCAAATGTAATGGAGAAAGTGTAAATTGTAATTTAGAAAGTGTAAATTGTAATTCAGATTAATGAATTGTAAGTCAGAAAGAGTAAAATGTAATTGAGAAAGTGTAAATTGTAATTCAGAAAGTCTAACTTGTAATTGAGATTAGTGAATTGTAATTAAAGTGTAAATTGTAATTCAGTTTAGTAATTTGTAATTCAGAAGATACAAATTGTAATTCAGATTTGTAAATTGTAATTCAGATTAATAAATTGTAATTCATAGTGTAAATTGTAATTTAAAAAATGTAACTTGTAATTGGAATTAGTAAATTGTCATTAAGACAGTATAAACTGTAATTCAGATTAGTAAATTGTAATTGAGGTGTAAATTGTAGTTCAGAAAGTGTGACTCGTAATTGAAATTAGTAAATTGTAAATAATAAAGTGTAACTAGTAACTGAGATTAAAAAATTGTAATTCCGACGTGTAACCTGTAATTGAGATTAGTAAATTTTAAATTGTGATTCAGAAAGTATAAAATATACTTCAGAAATGGTAACTGTAATTCAGATTAATGAATTGTAAGTCAGAAAGAATCAAATATAATTGAGAAAGTCTAAATTGTAATTTAGAAAGTGTCAATTGTAATTCAGATTAATGAATTGTAAATCAGAAAGAGTCAAATGTAATTGAGAAAGTGTAAATTGTAATTCAGAAAGTCTTACTTGTAATTGAGATTAGTGAATTGTAATTAAGGTGTAGATTGTAATTCAGTTTAGTAATTTGTAATTCAGAAGATACAAATTGTAATTCAGATTAGTAAATTGTAATTCAAGTGTAAATTGTAACTCAGATTAATAAAATGCAACTTGTAATTCAGAAAGTGTAACTTGTAATTGAAATTAGTAAATTGTCATTAGGACAGTGTAAACTGTAATTCAAATTAATAAATTGTAATTGAGGTGTAAATTGTAGTTCAGAAAGTGTAACTCGTAATTGAGATTAGTAAATTGTAAATAATAAAGTGTAACTTGTAATTGAGATTAGTAAATTGTAATTCAAAAAAGTAACTAGTAACTGAGATTAATAAATTGTAATTCCAAAAGTGTAACCTGTAATTGAGATTAGTAAATTGTGATTCAGAAAGTATAAAATATACTTCAGAAGTAGTAACTGTAATTCAAATTAATGAATTGTAAGTTAAAAAGAGTCAAATGTAATTGGGAAAGTGTAAATTGTAATTCACATTAATGAATTGTAATTCAGAAAGTCTAACTTGTAATTGAGATTAGTGAATTGTAATTAAAGTGTAAATTGTAATTCAGTTTAGTAATTTGTAATTCAGAAGATACAAATTGTAATTCAGATTTGTAAATTGTAATTCAGATTAATAAATTGTAATTCATAGTGTAAATTGTAATTTAAAAAATGTAACTTGTAATTCAGAAAGTGTAACTTGTAATTGGAATTAGTAAATTGTCATTAAGACAGTATAAACTGTAATTCAGATTAGTAAATTGTAATTGAGGTGTAAATTGTAGTTCAGAAAGTGTAACTCGTAATTGAAATTAGTAAATTGTAAATAATAAAGTGTAACTAGTAACTGAGATTAAAAAATTGTAATTCCGACGTGTAACCTGTAATTGAGATTAGTAAATTTTAAATTGTGATTCAGAAAGTATAAAATATACTTCAGAAATGGTAACTGTAATTCAGATTAATGAATTGTAAGTCAGAAAGAATCAAATGTAATTGAGAAAGTCTAAATTGTAATTTAGAAAGTGTCAATTGTAATTCAGATTAATGAATTGTAAGTCAGAAAGAGTCATTTGACTTACGTAGAAAAACGTACAATATCAGTCCTTCTCAGGAATAACCAAGAACACCTGAAGACGGGAGTAGATTAAAACTCCCGAAACATTGTATGATATACACCCTAGATAGACAGTGGAAAAAGTTCGATAACTTGTAATTGGTTTTAGTAAATTGTCATTCAAAACTTAATTGAGATTAGTACATTGTCATTAAGACAGTATAAACTGTAATTAAGATTAGTAAATTGTAATTGAGGTGTAAGTTGTAATTCAAAAGGTGTAACTTGTAATTGAGATTAGTAAATTGTAATTGAGGTGTAAATTGTAGTTCAGCAAGTGTAACTTGTAATTGAGATTAGTAAATTGTAATTCATAACATGTAACTGGTAATTTAAATTAGTAAATTGTAATTGAGGAGGTTTACATTGTAATTCAGAAAATGTAACTTGTAATTGGTTTTAGTAAATTGTAATTCAAAAGGTGTAACTAGTAATTGAGATTAGTAAATTGTTATTAAGACAGTGTAATCTGTAATTAAGAATAGTAAATTGTAATTGAGGTGTAAGTTGTAATTCAAAAGGTGTAACTTGTAATTGAGATTAGTAAATTGTAATTGAGGTGTAAATTGTAGTTCAGAAAGTGTAATGTGTAATTGAGATTAGTAAATTGCAATTAATAACGTGTAACTCGTAATTTAAATTAGTAAATTGTAATTCAGAAGGTGTAAATTATAATTAATAATGTGTAACTTGTAACTGAGATTAGTAAATTGTAATTCCGAAAGTGTAACCTGTAATTGAGATTAGAAAATTGTAAATTGTGATTCAGAAAGTATAAAATATATTACTTGATATTTAAGTGTTAATTTCCATGCCAACATGACTTAATAATTGACAACTTGATTTACGTAAAGGGCTCTTAGTAAAAGCATATAACAATGACTTGAATTCTATGATTGACAATTTTAAAGTGTATTGTTTTCAACCAAAACTAAAATCAACCTATCCAACAATTTTTTGAATATGAATAAAAATTTGTTAAAAAATTTACACATCCTGTATGTACGTAACTACACAGTAATCCTACATAAAAGTCCTCCCTTGGTTTCTGAATTAAAATTGATGCTTTCTGAATTACAATTTACACTTTCTGAATTATAATTTACTAATCTGAATTACAATTGACGCTTTATGAACTACAATTTATTAATCTGAATTACAAGTTACTCTTTCTGAATTACAATTGAAAAAGGTGTAGAAAATTACAAAAAAAATCAAGCAAATCACTAGAGTGTAAGCCTAAAATCTGGGCTATCCAAAACGATCAAAACAAAGCCTTATGACCAGGACTGTAGTGGTAGGAAGTCTATTGCACTTTTAATTTGTACACGAGTGACGGAATAACAGCACAAGAGGGAGGTAGTACTGTATGATCAAAAAACGTATCCTCTAGAGCAGCGTTTCTCAAACTTTTTTCATGGCGGAGCCCCTATATGGTCGGATCTAATATGATGGAGCCCGGTATGGTATTTAGTTGAAAAAAGTTAAAAAATAAGTAGGGGTAAAATTAAAATAATAAAACCAAGCTAAAAATATATATTTTTATTTTTAGTGCGTTTTTAACAAGACTAATGTGACGAATTATATTGTATTTTATTTCTACAAATTTCTTTAATATTTGGCTTTATTGAAGATAGACCGTTGGCATAACCACTGTTGTCACTGTAAATAAAATTTACCCCCTTTTAAGGAATTTTTGATGGCAACGCAGAAACAGGGATTTTTTACACTTCACTGGTCGAAGCCACTCGCGGAGCCCTTCCGCATTATTCGCAGAGCCCTGGGGCTCCGCATTATTCGCAGAGCCCTGGGGCTCCGCATTATTCGCAGAGCCCTGGGGCTCCACGGAGCACACTTTGAGAAACGCTGCTCTAGAGGGCTGTGGAATTGTTTTGTTAAAAATGTATGTTGGCAATCGTGGTAGTTAAAATCATATTGTCATTTTATATACGGATGGGGCCATAATTATATATAACAGCAATGAGATAACATGAATAACAAAATAGAATGCTTGAGTAAGAAAGAGATGGCCATACGAAAAAATTATTTTAGTAGGCATGTTTAGCTGACTTATGTCATAATTAAATTAAGCATCAAGCCTACTCGAATATTTGCTACTATGTTTATCTCTTTCTTACTCAAGCAATACGTGTTATATTCTTGTTCATGTTATCTCATTGCTGTTATATATAATTGTGGCCCCATCGGTATATATCAATTTAAGGTTATATCAGTAATGTCATTTTAACAAATACAAACATTTTTGTTGAATACATAAAAATGTTAATAACAAAAACAACTTCAGCTGATCAAAGTGATTTCCTCCATTTTCCATGCACAGCACCACTTTGTGTTCAGTGATAAAGTTTTTAATTTCTATGTTTGGCTCAGATGGAAAATGGTGGTGGCTTTTGTTTACCCATGTCACAAATTCCTGGCGAATATATAAACTGGGAAAGATAGTGATATGCTTTTCATACCAACAACAATTGCCCATCATTATCTACTTATGAAAAATGTAGACCAAATGCCAATGTCCTCCCAAGCATTCTGAAGCATGAGTCATTTTATATAATGGCTAGTCATTTTATGTAATTTCCTAAATTGCCTAAAATGCTAGTCCATTTGTCTAATGTCTATCGAAATCGTCGTCATTATGTAGAATGCCTAGGCATTTTAGATAATGTCCGCACGGTTGCATGCGATATGTTTAAAGTTGAAGGTTATGTTAATAAACTGGCATCGCCGATTCGAGTGTGTGATTATTGCTAAAGCAGTTTTAGAACTGTTTTAAACTGATATAAAGGTATGTTTATATTAATTGCTTATCCGGTAATAATTGTTAGTAAAATTTTTTAGCCTACAAGAACCGTATTTGTACCATATCTTCGCTTAGTCTTCCTTTGAGGTTATATAATATATTTTGAAACAATCGCCCTGTTTAATATGAAGGAGATATTTTATGATTATTATAGAGCCGGTAAGAATAAAATGGCAAAAAACCAGCGCAGATTTTCACGCCCCAAGTATCAAGAGCTTATAGACGAAATCAAACTCATAAAATCTTCAAATGCACCGCCAAAAAAACATCCAAGGATATATTGGCTTTTACAACATTACGATGTGTTGTCGATTAAGGGAATGGACAAACTAATAGTTCCACTGAAGAGTGAGACCAACAACATAATATATTACGTTCACGATGATGAAATATTTGATATTTTAAAAGATATCCACACCGCTACAGGCCACGGCGGCAGAGACAGGATGCTAAGGCAAATCAGTGAGAAATACAAGAATATTACTCGTAGGGAAGTTATGTTATTTATATCTCTCTGCAAAACCTGCCAACAAAAGCAAAAACGAGAAAAAAAAAGAGTCGTAACGAATCCAATGGTGTTGAATAAAGATTTAAATTCTCGTTGTCAAGTGGATTTGATCGATTACCAGTCCCGGCCGGACCAAACGTTTAAATTCGTATTGGTTTATCACGAGCACTCGACAAAATTTGTAGTACTTAGAGCACTTGAATCAAAGGAAGCCGAAGAAGTTGCACGTCATTTAGTAAGTGTTTTTTGCATCTTTGGTGCACCAGCTGTGCTTCAATCAAACAACGGTTGCGAATTCACAAAGAAAGTGATAGCTAGTCTTAAAGATAATTGGCCGCAATTGAATATTGTTCACGGTAGGCTGAGATATAGCATGGAGAGGGCCAATCAAGATGTAGAGCACATGATAACGACTTTGCTTCAAGATCATAAGTCTATGAAATGGAGCGAATGCCTCAATAACGTTCAATTTATGAAGAATTCTGCTCTGCAGTCAGGTATGAAGACGTCACCTTATGAAGCAATGTTTGGCTGCAAACCAAACGTTGGGTTAAAGACATTCAGTCTGCCGCAAGATCTTCTTCAAAATATTACCACAGAAGAAGAGTTAGAAAACTTGCTACAAACTGCCGAAACAGAACAAGACAAGTCCTAAAAACTAATAAGCTTATAAGTATATTCGTTTATTTTGTTTTGTGTAAGTTCATGAAATGTTTCTATGGATGCGTATTAAAGGTGTTAAACAGAATAAGAATGAAAGTATAACTGACACACATGAAGATATGAAAGTATCAGCTGAAGATGCGAATGTCAAGGAAGAAAATACAGTTGAAGACATAAATGTGTGCTAGCTGTCGGGCGATTGGAGGGACATTAACCATGTTAGTTTTGGTCAAGAGTCCTAACGCGGGCTTGTGAGACCCCTAATTACCGCTACCGCGGATCATTTACCGGATTCTCAAAGGTACCAGCTCTAGCTTAACTCGACGTCGTGTTGATCTCACTCGTTGAGGGTTCGTCCCGTTGTTTCTGTATTGGAAGTTTTGTTATGACATCTTTTCACCCGTTGAGATTATCGTCCTGTCAACCCCTGGCTGTGGCTGTTCCCACCTCCCACAAATAATCTTGTAAGCAGTGGCTGATTTTGCCAGTGCCGGCGACTTCAGTGGACATCAGGTTGACTTCCCCAGATTCAGTCGTTGTCCGGAAGATGTGTGTGCGTAATTTAAACCACCGTCGATGCGCATCTAGTTTGAGATTTTATGTGTCACCTTTAACCCTTTCAATGCGAAAGCCGTATATATACAGTGCAATACATCTTATGCGTGCGGAAGCCAAATATTTGCATGTTTCAGAGTGGGGGTTGTTTTATATGGTGGGAATTATTACTCGTCGTCACCTCATGCCCGTGGAGACTCAGTGACACTTGTGCAACGAAAGGTGTGTGACGATATCTCACAAATTGCTTAAATACAGGGACCGGCAGAAAAACCGGACGGTTTTGAAATGGTTTTTACGTTTTTCCTATTTGAGGTTGGCGGCGTAGAAAAAGACAATTGGTTGCTTCAATCTACGCCATTTAATTTAGTGACAGCTAAAATGCAGCAGTGGAACCCAAGCCACCGTGCTTTCGTAGTAGAAACCTACTTTAAAACTGGTGATTCTGTAGTCAATACTCAGCGATTGTTCCGAAGAGAGTTCAATATCGTTCTTCATGGTGCTATACCCAGCCGAAATGCAATAATGCGCTGGGTCAGAAATTTTAGGCAAACATCTTTGGCTGCGATGTGAAATTTCCTAACACGGCTCCAGCACTGTGTCAGAAATGGTGGTCGTCACTTATCAGACATAATTTTCAAATAAAATAAATAATGTTGTTGTAATTTTGTATTTTTTGCAATTAAAGATATATTTTAGTAAATGGCAATTCTTTTTCTCTCATTTTTCGTAATATAAATGTATGTTGTTGTAATTTTGTAATTTTTGCAACCATTTCAAAACCGTCCGGTTTTTCTGCCGGTCCCTGTATTACACGCTAAACAGTACCCCGCACAAGCAGATGAGTCCGCGCTAGGAGCGTGCTGCACGGAAAGGGTTAATGAACATTCAGTAAATATCGTCGTAGAAAATTGTGGTTGTTGTCAAATTCACGAGCAATGAGGTCATTATTGTAAACTGATGTTGCTGTTGTCAAACTTATGATTTTTGATGCCATTTGAGCACCGGGGTAAAGGCTACATTATGCCGTAGTTTGGTTTTATCACAGATGGACTATTGCGACGTAGTATACGATTCATGTCTTGATTATCAGGATAAAGTTAGGATTCAAAAACTACAGAATGCCTGTTTGCGATTTATATATGGTATACGTAAATATGACAGAATAACTTATACACTTAAAGATGCTGGGTGGTTAAATATGATCAACAGGCGACTCTTTCATTGCTCCGTTTTGTATTATAAAATTCTGCTATTTAAGACTCCACCGTACTTATATAACAACATCTCATTTCGTACAGATGTGCTTAATTTGAATTTGAGGTTTAGGGGTAATATCACTGTTCCATTACGTTACAGTGAATTTGGAAAACGTTATCTATATAACATTGCGAAATGGTTTGGTGACTTGCCCGTACACCTCAAAGTACAAACACTTCATTCAAAACAAATTAACGTGTTCCCCTATTTATTTATTTTTTTTTAATGGGTTGTGGTTTTCGGGCAACAGTGAAGGCAAAGCCAGATATATTTTTAGTATTGTGTTTTTGTTGTTTTTGCAACGTAGGGTTAGGTGGAAGAACAGCTCACTGCTTCTGCTTTGAGCTGAATCTCGCCCTCCATATATTTTTCTTTATTATTAATGATTGAATATATGTATTTTTATTTCTTTTTACATAAATTGTGATCCACTGTTATATGTGTAAATAAAGACCATATTATTATTATTATTTTTGCCGATAAACTTTGTTTCTAGCAAAGTAATTTTAATTGTTTACTAACCATTTCATGTTGTCTCCATTTTGTACTATTACTTCATGTTTGAACTTAATAGATTTCATTTAATTAATTTGAGTGTTATTATTTCAACTGTTGCATGCGAATTTGTATTGTGTTTTCTTTGTAAGGAATACAGGAAAGTGGTGGGAAATAGGAACTACAGGTAAGTTCACTGCTCTTGCCGCTGGTGGAAGTCGAGCACTGCAGACACTTTTTTAGCCCCGTCTATATTTTCCACTTTTATGTAGACGGGTTGTGTACCAATATTTAACATCTTTTAGCTCGTATGCCGGATCGCAGCCCATTCTAAGGTAGTACAGAACTAGCCCTTCTCGCTGAGCGTTTTAAAGCTGGGGCAACCATTTTGTTACCGTCCATCATAACGGAGTTAGGTAAATTTCTCGATTATGTCGTCAAGTCCCGTTTTGTGGGTAATAGATTTGGCTTCCAAGCATGTGGCTTTGTTTTGCCCACTTGAGGGTGTGTTTTGTGTTGTTAATAAGGTTTTTGAGGGTAACAAATGCATAGGTTAACACCACATTTCCAAATGTCCACAACCAAAGTCTTCACCAAATTAAACCGCAATGTGTAAATTGCAGCAGCGAGCATACCAGCCAATTCAACAGGTGCCTCCCCAATCCAACTCTCACAAAATTACCATAAAACCATTTATCAACGATCATATATTTCCTCACCTACCATATGCAAGTAAAACGCAAGCAAAGCCACTTTTAAACAATTGCCAACAATGTAACTACTGATGAACAAAACTCACTATTATTTACCATGAAGACAGAACTGCCCTAAAAGCATCGGGGAGAGTCGTTATAATGGCTAAAAAAAATCAATCAACACTTGTCACTTGCAATTGCCCACAATAATTAACATCGAAGCCATAGCACTACTGATCGAGTTACAAAACCAACAACAGCTAAAACTAATCGAGGCCTTCCCATTCGCAGGAATTAATTTCGCTGGATAGTTATTTCACTGGAAAGCTATTCGTCAGATTGTAGGGTGTGTGTCATATAACGAAATTCGGCAAAGTACTGTGCCTCGTTCTAGCCTGTTTAGGTTAGTTTCAGTCTTTGATATTTTTTTTCACTATCACGGCTGGCATTGTCACCACAATCAGCATGTGTCTTCAATTTTGATATCTGGCTAAATGCATTCCGGCAAATTGAATTCCGGCGTGACGGATTCTGGTGAATCGAATTCCGGCGAATGGAAACGGAGCCGAACTAATTTGTGCATATAAACAACCAAATAAAAAGCTACTAGCTGATGATATTGAGAATATATTCTTCAATAATACCTTACTAGCAGGTGATTTAATCCCATGGCATCCAAATTTTATCACCACCAAAGCATACCGGCTCACCACCAATCTGACATCTTGAACATCGCTCTACATAAGAACACTTCTACAATTCATCAACAGGTACTTCCAGAGCTGGATTCTGATCATTTCCAGTACTTTTAGTTCTTGGTCATCAACCAAAACTTAGCCTTAAGCCACACAATAATGATAAATGGACAAATTGACTGGGAGGTATTTAATAGTTCAATCCAAAATAACCTAATAAATCCAACACTATATAACGACAACGAAATTGATAAGACTACACAGATTAATTCAGCCTATCAAAAATGCAATTGTTTCATCTACTATCCATTCACAAAACTCGTGAACTGTCAAAACGCTGTCAAGTTGGTACCTTGTTTAAATTCTGCTTGCTGATTTTGGCAGCACTGAAATGTTTGAAATTTAAAAACTTGACTTGTCAAATTTTCTTGCAAAAAAAAAATAACCTCCCAAATTCTTCAATTGAGGCGTTGATTTCAAAAACAACATAAGTCCAAAAATGAAGTTTTGAGAAAATCAATTAAAAGTATTTATTTTACTAATCGTATCTTAGTAACAGTTGGACATGTGTTGTTTTTTACCGAAAAAAAACAACTTTTTTTGCTACCTGCAGTCAGTACCTGTTGCTCGGACAGCTACTGCTTTATTTTATGATTGGTATGTTTCAAACCTTTTACTTTGGCATCCCGTATTTGCACTGCTTTTTTACTTTCTTTTCCTTCCTTCTATGCCAGTTACACTAAATTTTAGGTTAGAATTTGTTTCCAATAAAAACATCATGTGCTGTTTTTAACTGAACCGATGTGGACTTATGCTGTTTTTGCCGAATTAGCTAGAATTCAAAGCGCTGTAAATCTGTATATGTGAGAATTTTGAACGAACAAATAACACCAACATATAGCTTGCAAAAAAGTCTACAAGATGCCCCTAATATCTCGATTTCGTTACAGTGGCGACAATGGGGTGTCCTATTTTTGAATGGCTTCCTAGATCACGTGGTTTTAGCCGCCATGTTTAGGCTAAATCACATGTGATTCGTGATATACTTTTGGCAGTACTGAAGTGTATTGTCAGTCTGTGTTAAATTCGAGGTTAGTAGGTTAGGTTTTGTTTGTTATTTGAAACAGACTGACTCAAATCTTAACCTGCAAATCTCAAATGTTTTCAGTACTGCCAAACGTAAAACACGTATCACAGTCGACTCTGATTACGGATTTAAATGAACACCCGTTAGAAATTTGCCTAAATATGGCGGCAGGGGTGTGGCTTAGTTGTATTGTCGCCACTGTCCATATAAAGGCGCTGTAGATTTTGTCAATTTTAGACATATGCTGTTTTTGAAATCAACGCCTCAATTGCAATGGAACAGAAACGAAAGTGGGCTTTATTATTGGAAAGAGAAAAAAGGCTTGAGTTGATTATTACAAGGAAAAACTAGAAGGAAATAGTTGTGACTTTTGACACATGTAACATAACCTTAACTTTAAATATTACTAGAAATCCAAAGTACATTCCCAAAAAACTGTAATTTCTAGGCACACTCAGCAATTATTTAAAAAATTTGACATTGACAGTTCATGAGTTTTGTGAATGGATTATACCACAGTTCGAAAATGGAGACGTTGACCCAACTACTAGATACTACCGCCTGCGAGGGGGTAATCATTTGTGAAATATTTGGTACACAATTAGTGAAATATTATGAAATAATATGAAATATTGTGAAATTTTATGGAATATTATGAAATAATGAAATATAATGAAATAATGTGGAATATTATGAAATATTGTGAAATATTATAAAATATTATGAAATATTATGAAATAATATGAAATATTGAGAAATATCATGAAATATTATGAAATATTGTGAAATATTTTGGAATATTATGAAATATTATGAAATAATGTGGAATGTCAGTAAAAATTATTGGAATTCGAGATGAAAACCCCTTTACCTATGTCAGTTTATAATTATTCATTGCTTTGGAATTAGCGGGACTTACGAGGGGAATTAGGTACTTTGGGGTAAATTCATACGTTGAATTTAAGAAATTTAATAGGTATAAAATTTGTATTACTTCCGATTTAACCTGAAGTGGCGTTTAATTATGTTTTTAAGTGCAACACCCTGCATCTTTTTATATTTTTGGAATCCTAAGTAAATTCTGAATACAAGATCCCTTCTATTTAAATTTTGACATTTAGGAAGCAATTTAATCTTCTTATCTTGTTCAACTAAGGCGCCATAACTCAACAAATTTGCTTTAATTTGCTGGCAATAAGAAAAGAAATGAAAACTGACATTAAATGTCAAAATTTTAGAAATCTGCGTAATAATATTTACCTATTATTTATAATTACTAATTAATAAAATTGTGTTCTGAATGACCTTAGCGCGCAATATCTTTAAAGGTCAGTTGTCAATATTTAACTAACATCACAGGAGGCATTGTTGCCGCAGATGGTACGCACCTGTGAGGCGTGCAATAGCCGGAGCGGGGCAGGACCGTTGCATTATTGTTATAAATGCGGAAGCTGGCAACGTGGTCGAATGTTTTCCCATTTAAAATACGTATTAGCCTATGCTGCCTGCACTGAGAGACAAGAGAGAAACAACTTGGCTTGGCTTCTAGTATATGAGGCGCCTTATTATATCCAAAATTTTCATAGATTTTCAAAAATATAAAAATATATAGGTGTTTCGTTTAAAAGAATAAAGTTGAAGTCATTTCCGGTCAAACCGGAAGTGGTACAAAATTCATAACACATTTTTTTAATTCCCCATCCCCATCTGATTTTATCCCCGGCAGATTAAAAAAAAACCAGGCCCTTAGGCTGCAGGCCACTACTTTGCTATTCACTGTAAAAACCCGTGCCGAGAAGGGTTTCATCAGGTAGTTTTATCTTGGGACAGATGAGAGACAGTAATAACAGTGTAAGTTTAATCGGTATACCTACTGATAAATCATTAGACGTGTAGAACGTTGTTTTTTGTTTTTTCTCTTGGTCAATAATTAATAAGTAAATTGAATTAACTTAAAAATATAAGTATATACGTAGAGATAAGAATAAACAGATACATATCCCCGTATTTGTAATATTTACCTATTAATCAAATACATATTTGGCTGTAAAAAAGGGACAAGAGACTATACATACTGCCCAGCTGCATAAAAAATTATTAAATGTTGAACGCAAAATAAAATATTCATTCTAATGCCCATTGCTAAATAACCATAGGGCCGGTTGCAGAAAGCAATGTTAAGTCTGGTGTTAGCTAACGCGACGTCAAAGTGAACAAAAACGAATCAAATCTCAAAAGTTTATGGTAACTAATACATTGGTAAACAAAATTTGATGCGATTTTGTTCACTTTGACGCGATGTTAGCTAACACGAGACTTAACATTGCTTTCTGCAACCGGCCCATAGAGAACCACATCTGTTAGCCAAATTGCAACCCAAACATTCCAGAGAAAGCGAAAGTGTCCAATGCTTCTTAGGGCGCTTGTTAAAGTTGAACGGCAAATTAGTTGCCGACAGCCTCAGGGCCTGGGCTTTTCTAAATCTGCCGAGTACGCAAATTCCAGAGCAATCATCAATTAAAAACTGACGAAAATATTTAGGTGTTTCCATACTTTTTACTATTTTACAGGTGTCCCAGAACTCACGAAGGGACTCTTCAGGCAAATTCCTCATCATAAAGTACGACGTAAATCGAAAGGAAAAATGTTGAGGGTCAAATATCGAGAGATCCAAAAAAAACTGTTCCTCAGCGGGTTGTGGAAATTCAACGTATGAATAATATGTTGGTGACACTGTACGTCAATGTCAAATTCGAAGTTATCAGGTTAGGTTTTCCGTCAGTTATGACATAGCATGACGCAAAACTTAACCTGCTAACCTCGAATTTGACATAGACTTACAGTGCCACCAACATATTAGTCATAAGTTGAATTTCCACAGCCCACTGAGGAACAGTTTTTTTTGGATCTCTCGATATATTTTAACTTTAATTTAGAAAGAGCTCTAAGTTGATCAATAACACAAAGCTTCCTAATTAATTTCTTAGGCATATTTCATTACTTTCCTTTGTTTTTAAGGAAACGTAACAATTGGTTAAATTAAGTCGCTCACCATTCAAAAAGTATAGCTCAAAAATGATTCCGGTGGTGAAACACTTTTAAATTAACTAGGTATCGGTAAATATTAAATGTCTGAACGACGCCGACAGATTTCTGAAAGAATGATTCGAATGGGTTATTTAGCATAACTGTTGACACAGTGGGTAAATCCTGAAAAAATAAACAAAGATTTTGAAACATGAACCGTTAAAACAAATTATAAAAATAAAATGTAGTAGCTATAGTTACAAAGTATTAGTTTTACACCATCACACCCCATTTAATATGATGGAAGGAAATATGTGAAATATTATGAAATATTATGACATATTGTAAAATATTGTGAAATATGTGAAACATTTTGAAATAATGAAATATTATGGAATATTGTGAAATATATGAAATATTTTGAAATATGTGAAATATTTTGAAATATGTGAAATATTATGAAATATCAGGAAATATTATGAAATATCAGGAAATATGATGAAATATCAGGAAATATTATGAAATAATATGAAATATTGTGAAATATTATGAAATATTATGAAATATTGTGAAATATTATGGAATATCATGAAATAATGAAATATCATGAAATAATGTGGAATATCATGAAATATTATGAAATAATATGAAATATTTGGAATATGGTACAGCATTTTTACAGTGATTACCCCCTCGATCGCCTGCCATACAGCATTTAATCAAAGATAAGCACAGAGCGAAGGGAAAATGGATACTGACCAGAGACCCAAATGTAAAAACTCGTTTGAATTATTTAAACCACAAAATTCAAAGAGCAAATTAGAATTTCTAGATATTCCAATTATATTAAAGAATTAGAACCAAGCGACCCAATGAGGTGGAGAGCAGCCGAACGCATCCTAACGCAACAACATGACACACCTACTTGGACAATGCGTTTTACACAACAGGTATTGAAACGTGTGAATTATTTGCAACATATTTATCATACACTTTCACATCTAGTGAACAAAGTGATGAAGACGGTATTCAACAAATGGAATACGAATTCGATAAATTTAGTTCATCTGTTCCAGGGGTCACACTTGAAGAAGTCAAAGATATAATAAAGTTCCAGGCCACGATTTAATTACAAATGTGGTACCCAAAAAATACACAGCAGCTGTCTTTATTTATGTTAAACAAGCGTTTGACAGATTTTCGCATAAGAGAATAATTTTTAAACTAATTAAGAACAACACACCGAGCTACCTTATGGACATAATCACATAATTTCTTCAAAATCGTTCCTTCTCAAGATCCATAAACACAGCAACTTCTGAAATTAAATCAATAGAAGCAAGTGGACCACAGGGTTCTATACTGAGACCAATTTTGTTTAATATATTCGTGCACGACACACCTGCAATATTTTTGTAGACGATATGACTATATTAAGTCAAAGCGAAGACATAAATATCACAATTATCAAACTTCAAGAAAGCGTACATATTATAGCCCGGGAGCCAGCGACATATTTTTGTCAGTTATATCCTCCCGGTCGATAATTTGAGAATCGCTTCATTTAGTTGTGCCGTGAAGCGCAGTGATCGTCAGCTGCGAGACCATGGTCGGGATAGGCGATAGCAGCCATCCACGCACGTAAAAAAAAATTATTTTCAGTGATTTCCTCCCGGCTGAAAATTTGTTAAATAATAGCTTACATATCACTTATAGTAATAAAAAAAGTCAGCTGGCTGAATGGCGCAGGAAACCACGTCAGCTGATACATTTAAATAGGTGAGCGGCCGTCAGACGTGGCTTCCGCGCTACACCTTTGACTGCATCAGCTGACGACTTTCCCGTCGACATACAGCCAGCTGACTTTATTTTTATCAAAACAAATATTCTTTGTATTTTTACACGTTTATACAAGCAGCTGACGTATAATCCGACATCAGCAGCCAGCTGACATTCTTTTATTACTATAAGTGATATGTAAGCTATTATTTAACAAATTTTCAGCCGGGAGGAAATCACTGAAAATAATTTTTTTTATACGTGCGTGGGTGGCTGCTATCGCCTATCCCGACCATGGTCCCGCAGCTGACGTTCACAACGCTTCATAGAGCAACTAAATGAAGCATTATACGAATTATCGACTGAGAGGAATTTGGTCGCAAAAATCTGTCACTGGCTCCCGGGCTATTATTACGAAATGGTTTAATCAATGGAAAATGCAGCTTAATCCTTTAAAATCTGAAGTAAAAATTTTTACTCTCTGCAGATTAATCAATATCCTCAACGTGCAGATTAACGACCACATCATTACATCATTCAATCTTGGGAGTATACCTTGATAAGAGGTTAACGTGGGACTATTATATAAATAAGAAGCTTATAAATTATATCCATTGCTCAACAAGTTTCCATTAAAAATCAAATGCAAGACTCTCATTCACACTTCCATTATCCGATCTATCCTAACCTATGGTTATAGAAGGCTGTACATTCCTGTAGGAATTAGAGCAGCCCCTAAGGGCTCTTTAGACTGTTTTAGTGTTGGCGGTGAGTCACTCCACTACACTACACTCATTACCTTTCTCTTCACTTTATTTCCTGTCTGTCTTTATAGTATGTTGCGTCTTGTTGCTTCTTTCACGATTATTTTCCATTCTCTTCTGTTCCTAATCTTCTCCCGCCATTTTGTTATTCTCATTCTTTTTATATCTTCTACTATTTACTCTTCCCATCGTACTTTAGGTCTCCCCCTTGATCATTACTACTCATCTGGTTTATATGCCCATACCAACTTATTTTTACTTCCTTTTACTACTATAAAGGAAGTATTGGATTCACCCCAAAAATTCGAAATTGAGTTTTCAACAGATCTTCACGTTTTAGAGTCCCCTGATCCCAAAAAACATATTTTTTTTCATTGGTCTGTCTGTCTGTGTGTCTGTCTGTCTGTGTGTCTGTCTGTGTGTCTGTGAACAGAATATCTCAAAAACGAAAAAAGGTATGGCATTGAAACTTCATATATAAGTTTTGTGTACTATGTAGATGAGACAGCAAGCTTTTGAAGAAAATCGCATAACCGGAAGTAGGTGTTTACTCTTGTGATTTTTCAGTTTTTTTTGATTTTTTCAAAAACGGCTCTAACGATTTTTTTTAAATTTTACATTTTTCTTACATTTTTAATGTGTATTGATGTGAGATAGGTGATTTTCCAGTTGAATACTTCTAAAGTGGGTTTCTTTTGTTTTTTTTTCTATTTTTTTTATTAACTCCTATTTTAAATAAAACACCCGGTATATTATTACATTTTTGAATTCACCTTAAAATTCTAGAGAAAATTTGTCTCTTCAACTAACACTCGATTTTGTACCGTTTTTGTAGAATTTGTAATTTTTGAAAATTTTTAACAAATGGTTAAAAATTAAAAATGAAATTTTTGACTAATTATAAGATCACTGTAAAAGGAAGTTGTGTGAGTGTATCACACCAGATTTTTTTGACTTTTATTACTCTGGCTATATTCTTGTTTTCTAATATTTCTTCCACCTCACCATTTGTTAGCCTTTTATATTGTTCCTCGTTTAACTTCTTTCTTATTATTTTCCTCTCGAAGACCTTCAGTTTCTCTTCATCTTTTCTTGTGAGACACATATTTTCCGCCGCATAGGTGACCACCGGTCTTATCACTGTTCTCTATACCCTTAATTTTGTTTTCTTGATTATCGTTTTGCTATTCATTATCGTTTTATGTCCGTAGTATGTTTTATAAACTGACTGTATCTTCTGTTCTATCTCCTCACTTCTGCTGTTCTTCATATTTATAATTGTTCCTAAGTATTTGAGTTCTTGTTTTGTTCTACACAAAAATACAACATCATCCGCGTAAGCGAGGCATTGGTAGGCATGTCTTGGTATGAAGTAGTTTGTATTTATATTGCTTCTTCTTAATAGCGCTTCTAATACTATGTTGAATAGGGTAGTTGAAAGGGGATCCCCTTGCCTTAGTCCTACGTTACTAATGAAAATTTCAGATGTTCTTCCTTGAAATTTTATTTTGTTTGTTGTGTTTTCTAATGTTTTTTGTATTAATTCAATTATTTTGTTTGAAAACTTCTATTAGCGCTCTTATTACTTCCTTTCTTTTGATTGTGTCGTAAGCTTTCCTAAAGTCTATGAACAGTGCTTGTATTTTTATATTTTTCCTGTTACACATTTCTTCAATTTGTTTTATCACCCAAATGTGATCTACCAACGATTTACCCTTTTTAAATCCACATTGATAGTCACCTATTACTTCTTTTGCCTCTTCTTGTAATCTTTTATTGATTAGACTTGTAAAAATCTTGTATATTGTGTTTAAAACTGATATTGGTCTGTAGTTTTCTGCAATTTCTGGGTCCCCTTTTTTATGAATTGGGCTTATAATTGCCATAGTCCATTCTCTTGGTATTTCTTTTTTTCTCCAAACTTCTCTGACCAGCTCGAAAATTCTAGTAGCCACTTTTTCATCTGAGTATTTTATTAACTCTATCTTTATCTCGTCTTGCCCTGGGGTTTTGTTGTTTTTAATTTTTTTAATTACTTCTGTAAATTCACTTTGGTAATCTTTCTTCCTCTCTCTCTTCTGTTTCAAGCTTTTCTGCTTCTTCTTCTTCTCCCTCTTCTTGCGTTACTAATAGTGTCTTGTAAAAACTTTCCCAGATTTGCATAATCTTTTCGTCTCCCAGACGTATCTGGCCTTGAGCATCTCTGAGTCCACAAGTGACTCTTGTAGAGTAACCTGATTTTTCTTTTTTTAAACTTTTGTAAAATTCTCTGATCTCTTGTAGTTGAAGTTTTGTTGTAATTCTTCAATTTTTTTATTTAACATCTCGCGCTTTCTTCCTCTACAAGTACTATTTACCCTGTTTCTAGCTTCTTTGTATAATCTTCTTGTCTCTTGGTTATTGTTTGCCAGCATTCTCTTTTTGGCTTCCTTTTTCTTCCTAATTTCTCTTTCACAATCTTCAAACCAAACTGTTTTGTATTTGCTTATTCCTTTTTCTATAACCTCTGCACTTTTTTCTAATACTTCTTTGATTCTCTTCCATTCCTCTTCTACTGTCTCTGCTTTTTTTTGTTGACTCAATTAATTCTTCCGATTTATCTTGGTATTTCTGCCTTTCCACCTCTTTTTCTAGTGTACCTAGGTCCCGTTTCTTTTTCCTTATAATTTTTTCCCTTAGTTGTGGTTTTTGTTGTTTTAATACTGCTTTTACTAGATAATGATCGGAACTTATTTCTGCCTCTCTGTACGTTCTTATTTTTTCAAAACAGTTCATAGTTACTTTTGTAATCAACATGTGGTCAATTTGGTTCTTTGTTACGTTGTCTGGGTGAGCCCAAGTCACTTTGTGTTATGTCTTTCCTTTTATTCCATGTTGTAATATTTATCATGTTTCTACTTGCCGCAAAGTTTACTAACATTTGCCCATTTTCATATGTCTTATTATGGAGACTTTCCCTACCCGTTATTAACCAGTTCCCTTCTTCTTTTCTGATTTTAGCATTCAGATCTCCTGCCACTATCTTGATATGGCAGACTTACGTTAATGCATATTTAGTTCAAGCTTTATTGTCTTCTCGAGCGTTTCTGAAGAAAATTTAATCAAGTTTAATTTTTAAAACACGGAAAATCATGTCGTCAAAGCTTCAAGTTTCTGCTTCAGATTTGCCATTCAAAAAACGCAGAAAAGTTTTGGTTTTTTGAGGTTGCATAGTATAAATAAATCTAGTTAATGAAACCTAACCCCGTTTTTATCATTTATGTGTTTACTTGCGCATTGCGGTTTTGCGCTTCGCGGCGTTCTTCTGGAACGTAACCCCCGCGAACGGCGAGGTCTGCCTGTATTAGTGATGTTAGTAATTTATACACTAAATTCAACAGATCTTCACGTTTAAGAGTTTCCTGAACCGAAAATAGTATATTATGATACTAGTGTATAAGCACGCCTTTAAAGCACGTGCGACAAGTTTAAGAGCACAACACAAAGCGGAGTGCTTTAATGGCACTTATACACGTGTATCATACGTTATTTTTTCTATGATCGTAACAGAAATATAAAAACTTAGTTCGGTGACACCTTTTCCATCACATTGTGTTAGATATTCTAGGTTATGTTGATATTCAAATTCATGGCTGAGCTTGTTTTAATATATTAAAACACGTCACCAATGGCAACGTGCTAAAAAGACCGAATTCGGGCGCTAATATTAAGAGTGCTACAAATGTCACTTTTTACACTAGAAACTGTGCAAAAAGTTGTCATTTTGACACGATCGTAGAAAAAACATGTTTTTGTTCATTGGTCTGTCTGTATGTGAACAGAATATCTCAAAAACGAAGAGGTATAGCGTTGAAACTTTATATATAAGTTTTGTGTACTATGTAGATGCAAGCTTTTGAAGAAAATCGCATAACCAGAAGTATGCTGTTTACTCTTGCGATTTTACATTTTGTACGGTTTCTGTGGAATTTGTAATTTTTGAAAATTTCTGACAAATGTTTAAAAATTTTAAATCAAATTTTTGGCTAATTATAAGATCACTGTAAAAGGAAGTTGTGTGCGTGTTATCACACCAGATTTTTTGGTATTGGCACTATAACGCCGGACCTCCACTCTTCAGGCATCTTTTCCGTTTTCCATATTTGCTTCATTAATTCGTAGCTCCTTTTTTTTGACTTCATCTCCTTCTTCTTTCAACATTTCACCGCGTCTAGATACTGTCTGGTCCTGCTGCTTTTCTTCTTCTAAGATTTTGAATTATTTCGTTTACTTCCTCCTGTGTTGGTTCTTCTACTTCTATTTCTTCTTCTTCATCTTCGCCTCTCTTCTCTTTGTCTTCCTCTTTTGTTGTCGTTTGTTTCATATATCTTTCCCATTCTCTCTTGTCTATGTTGGCAGTGGTATTTCTTTTCCTTTTTTGTTTTCTCATTTCCTGGTATAACTTTGTGCTCTTTTTACTATCTTTTTCTATATCTTTCATCATTTCGTCGATCCACTCCTGTTTTTTGTTTCTCATTACTTTTGATGCTTCCTTCCTTATTTGTTTATATTCCTCAGTCATTCCCTCTATTAGATTCTATCCATTTTAACCTTATCTCTTTCTTACTTTTTATTAATATTTTACATAGATCGTCAAACCAATTCTTTCTAGATTGTTCTTTTCTTCGACCTATTACTTTTTCTGCTGTTTCTAATTACTTCCTTTTTATACTAGCCCATTCTGTTTCTACAATATAATTTTCCTTCTCTTTGCTTAGTTGATTCCTTAGCTCTTGCTCGTACTCTCTTCATTTTTCTTCATTTTGAAATTCTTCTATGTTCCATTTTCTTTGTAATTTCCTTCGTGTAATGTTCTTCACTACCCTCATTTTCACTTTCGCTATAACTAATTGGTGATCAATGTTTATACTTATCCCTTTATAAGATCTTACGTCCTGTATCATTTTTTGTTTCTTCTTTTTAATTACGATATGATCGATTTGATTTCCTTTAGTCTTTCCTGGTAGTAGCCATGTCTTTTTATGCTCATTCTTATGCTGAAACATTGTGCTTGTTATCATCATAATCTTTTGTGCTGTTAGGTTGCATAACCTCATTCTATTATCTGTGGTTATGTCATGTAAAGTATGTTTTCCTGCTACGTTCCTTGTACAGGTTGCTATGGAAATGAGTGCAAATATTTTAACCACCAAAACGAACAACTTTTCTATTTATCGTTTTTCATTTAATCGCATATTTTGTCAATCATTTATCTCCCCTCAATTTGACGAGCCGCTTGGTAAGCAAATCTAAGTTAAAGGTGAATGACACAAGTATATTAAAACTGCAAAGTTCTTCCACAAAAAACATGCGGTCAATAACTTACCTACCTCAATTGATTAAGTACGTTGGTGGCCAGATGTGAACTAAAGGTTTTATCAGTACCTATGCAGTTTGTGTTGCTTTGCATATCAAAGAAATGTTTTTGTGCTTTGTGCCATTAAATTAATATATTATTCCATAGGCGGATATGCATTTTTAGAGTAAAATTGTTTTGAATGTTAACTCAGTTTTGAGGGTGTTTTTGAAAAATTATAAATGGAAAAGTTGTTCAGTTTAGCGAGTTCTATTATGGGTTAAAATATTTGCACTCATTTCCATACCACCCTGTATACTGCTCTTTCCCTATCTTTACGTTAAGGTCTCCTGCTATTATTAATGTATCATGTTTCGGTGTCCTTTCACATACTTCTTCTAATTTTGCATAGAACTTGTCTTTTTCAGTATCTGTTGCCAATTCTGTCGGTGTGTATATATTTATTACTGTAATATTGGCTATGCTATTTTTTATTCTTAGGTACGATATTCTGCCATTTATTTTCTTGAATTGTATTATTCTTTCCTTTATTTCTCTACTTACCATAAACGCAGTTCCATTCTTTCCTTGTTTTTTTTCCCCTCCATACACCATTGTAAATGTTTCCTTTTCTATTTTTCTTTCCCCTCCCCATATTATTTCTTGCAATGTCAATATTCCTATTTTATATCTTTAAATTTCTTTACTTTCTTCCATTTTCCCCATTTTTAGCATTATTTTCAGATTTCATGTTCCGAGTCCTTTTTCACAGTGTGTCGTCATCGTTTCTTCCATCCAGTTTCTTGCTTCTAGCAGTTTTTTGACTGTCGTTGGTACTCTTTTGTGTTTACAACATTTCCTCTGTCTCTTTTTATTACTTCTTATCTATGTTATTTCCTGTCTCTCTTTCCTTCCTTTTTTCTACTCCCTTGTGGGGCGCTAGTATGGTCTGTGCCCAATACTTATTTTTTTTGGAATTGCTTCTTTATGTGCTGTCTCACCGGTTGATTTTCCATTTTCCTCGTCAGTTGATCTTCCTCTTTTTTTACTCTCTTTGTCTTCTTCTCGATTTGTCTTATCTCGCCCCTATTTTTCTGGCTTCTTTCATGTGTGGTATTATTTTTTTTCCTTGCACCATTTGTTGCCTTATCCATATCTTCCTTTACCCACACATCAGTACCTCTCGATTTCTTTAGATAATTCAAGATTTAAATTTTTTAAATTGTTGTTGACAATCCAACCTTTATTGGTCTGCTTTCACTTTCCTTGCGCTCCCCTAGTCTAATTATCGAGTCGATTTCTTGTTCTAGTACTTCTACCTCGATTTTTTCCCTTACTTTAACAAATATCTCCTTAAAATATTTTACATCCTCATTGTTATCGTCTGAGATTCCAAATATTATTAGATTCCTTTTTCTACCTTCGTTTTCCAGTCTTTTGATTCTTAATTCTTGTTTTGTTGTTCCTTCCGTTTTAGTTATTTTATTCTTTTGTTGTTGGATGTTTATTTTTGTATCACAAATTTTCTCATCCATTTCAATCAGTTTTTTCATTATATCCGCTAGTGTCACTTTATTCCCTTCCGTCATACTAAATGCAACCAATTATGGGTGCTTCCTGATATTGAGTTTTGAAACACACCTCTCGCGCATATTGTTTATCCCAGTAGATAAATTTGAGGTTACAATTAATTATTGCATTGACCTGTTTATCTTGAGTGTTGTTTTGTATTTCTACACTTCTTTTATTCTCTTTCTCGCTGTTCTCTTAAATATGGTTGATAGATTCACCCAAAAATTTGATTTGTTTTTGGATCCACTAATTCACTTTATTGACCTTGACCTTCAATCTTAAACTTGACAGTGACACGCAAATAAACAAAATTCAAATATTTCAAAACAAAGTGCTCAGAATACTACCTAACATTCCATGGTTTATTAGGAATTCATTAATACACCGAGAACTATAAATACCAACGATTAACGAATTTGTTATTAAATTATACAACCGTACAACGAAAAATTATCATCGTGCCCCGCAACAAAGTCCTACTCCTTGGGAAGGAGAAATATTCACACACGCGTGGAACCAAAACTGGCTCAGGATATCCTGCTATTTGAAGAACGTGATTAAGACATAATTGGTGATGAACGAAACCCTTTGGTGCATAGTCAACTATAGTGATTCGTATTACCGCAGCTACGAATAGTAAGGATTTGCTGAACTAGCTGAAACTATTAAAAAAAAAGTTTGCATTAAGCCAATGAGTGCCAACTTTTACTTTATTTTATTTATTATTTTTTATTGGCAACAAATTAAACGCGCAGTATTTTATTTAAACATCAAGTACACTTGCTCAGTAGAAATAATAACTGACAAGTAAAACTAATATATGTTTTGTAAGTTAATAAATGTACAACAAAAATAATAAATGCACAGTAAAAACATTCAACGTTTAGTAACAACTATAAATGTTTAGTAAAATAATAAATTTTTGGTGAAAATAGTAGACAATCTGTAAGAAACCAAGTGCCCAGTAAAATAATAAATCTAAAGTGAAAATTACATATGTTCTGGAAAAATATAGTATTCAGTACAAATAATAAATGTTTAATTCAAAAATCATTCAGGGTCAGTAATAACTTTAATTATTAATAAGGCAAGACAACAAATTAAATGCACAGTATTACACTAAAACAATAAATAACTAGTATTTGACTCCACCACACAGAAATTACTTCAATTACAATAATTACTGTATTTTAAAACTGAATTGTAAATAATAAAATTAAAGAAGAAAGAAAACGTTTTAACGTCTTTAATAAAGAAAGCACAAGAGTGTTCAAAATTATGTTCAAAATATATAAAAATATCTGAGCTTTGCTAATAATACTGAAACAGTAAAAGGAAACGCTTACAGCCGTATTCATAGTCGTTCGCCAGCGGCTCGCCGGCGAGTTGCCGGAGTTTCGTTATGAATAGTATGTTGGCGGCACTGTACGTCTATGTCAAATTTGAGGTTAGCAGGTTAGATTTTGTGTCAATTTCTGTCAAAACTGACGGAAAACCTAACCTGATAACCTCAAATTTGACGTAGACGTACAGTGCCGCCAACATACTATTCATAACGAAACGCCGCTGTTAGTGTTGCGAATTATATCAATTTGCAAAGAAAAAACAAGTAGCTAGTGGGATTCGAATCAGCTACACATGCGGAATCCGATTCTAGCAAAAGACGCTTTAATCGCTTGCCCACTATCAAGCACCTATTGTAATTGCATATGGCTGCGTTATAATGGCGCATTAACTACGTGGCAAATCGAGGACCAGCTACAGTCGATTGGTGCCGATGAAAATTTGCCTTTATTTTTCGCAGCTTCTACAGCATCAAGTTTATTAAAAAATATTTCTTCATAATTATAACAAATTTACTGAATCACTTAGCTATCTTTGTTGTATTATTTGGATTAATTTCAATTACAGTCAGAGTGCTATGCAAACAGAATTGTAACAGAAAACCTATTCTCAAATATCCAGCCGGCAATGGAAGTCGCTGTCACGGAACACATTTAGCGGCACTTTTTGTTAGCATTAACGTTTGCTATTTTTTTCTTTGTATTTGCTACCAATTGTACCTCCGCATAGAAATTAATGTTTAGCTCGTAGCGATTTAATTAAACTCTACTTTATCACTGACAGCATATAGCATTTGCGTATTGCCGCTGTGTATCTTTTTATGTATGTATACCTTCATACCGAGTATACGACGTTTGTCTAAACATCCTGGCTTTTATTTCTAGCGGTGTTTGAGTGTATATTTTCAGAATTATAGGTGGAAATGAGGCAGCCTCAGAGCAAGCCGTGTTGACAACCGTTGCCACACTGAGGTAAGAACCGGGTCTTGTGCAGTGACGACTGAGCTAGCTAGCAAATGAAGGGCAATTTAAATTCAAAGTAACATAAGATAGGGGCTAAATAAAAGCCGCATTACAATTATAAAATCAAACTACTTCAAACAACAGCTGAATGAATAGATCTCACACTTAACTTCAATAAGACACATTTTTTAGCATAAACTAAGGAAACCAAACCATTTTAAAAATCCAGATGAGACTTCATAAACACATATAAATCCTGAATATTAGTTACAAATGCACTCAATGCAAAATAGTGAAGAAAAATAATGGATTAGAAGTACAATGCCGACAGCCCTATACCTAACTGCAACAGGCACTTGGAACCACAGACTAAAGAACAGATATTCCTGCTTAATAAAAAAAAATTAAGCTAGTGACTTACATGGACGGCTGCACATCAGCATTAGGCAAAGCAGTGTTGATGCCACGACCCTGTTCGCCCGTGGCGATGTCTTTGTGGGCCTCCTCCACAGCCTCTTTGATTATTTGAGCAACATTTTCAATACTTTCGTTACTAATATTGTTTTTTGAATACACCGGCGGCGGTTCAGTTTTACTATCAATTTCAATATTTTCTACTTTTAAATCTGCTTCTACTACTGGCTTCGTGGTGGGCTCTCCCGAAGAACTTGTCTTTTCCGTGCCTTCAAAGTTGGGTTGAAAATTTGTATCAAAATTAGCTTCAAAATTCGCAAAGGAGGGAGAACTGAAACTGGCCCAGCCGGTGTTTGCCTCAGATGCAGTCTTCTCGTTTGCATTCCACGGATCCTCCATACTAATTGGTGCTACAGCAGACTCACTTTCTCTGTTTGGTGACGTCCATGCTGTAAACAATTTGAAGTAGAAAATTAGATCTATAAATTGTACTAAAAAAAAATAATTATAGTGACATCTTGCCTTTATCTTATTTATTTATTTGGCCGTGTTCTTTTAGAATACCTTGTTTGGTTTGAATGTTTTGGCTTAAATTTGAAATCACATAATGATATTCACCAACATTCTGCATATTAGGAATTAATTTGGACAGCTGTTTGATGGATAAAATTAATGTAGAATACAAAGGGATCCAGCTGGAAATGTATTAAAAAATGTGTTGCAAAAGTCCAAGAAGCGATGGAGTTCAGATTGAAATTTATAAGCTGACAAAACAAATATAGCCACATTAATAAACGACAAACTAAGAAACGGAAGGGAAACGATGTTGGTTAATATTTATCAGTGTGGGTTTAGGCATAACACATCCAACTGGCTAAATATTTGGAATTAAACAAATCCAAGCAAAAAGCTGGGAAAAAATTTGAATCTTCATAACTTAATAGTAGGTTCTTCCGGGATATGCCGCGGTCGTCGATTTAAACTTGACGTTTTGCTGCCTTCTGCTCCTGGTTATATGGCGAGGAGTCGTTACGGTCGGCTGCTCATGTAGATCTTGTATGTTATAATGAAAAGTCCGAACAATTTCAATGGAGAAGACGGTTACCGCCTTAGTAACACATGGAAGGTAGCTCTGCAAGACCGATCAAACCATAAACAAGTTTCACGTGAGCAACATAGCAGAAAAACGACAAGTCCGAGTAACATACAAGATTTACATGAGCAGCCAACCGTAACGACTCCTTGGTATATAACTAGAAGCAGAAGGCACCAACATTAGTCTTTAGAAAACTTCTGAAGAAGCTGACAGCACGCGCAGCAAAACGTCAAGTTTAAATCGACTACCATGGCATAACTCGGAAGAACTTACCATTATGCACAACGGTCGTGAAAGCCTGCATTCGACTATTCATACCTTATTTATCGGTCAAACTAAAAATGAGAATTGATGAAACTTGAATGTCAAGAAAGCTTACAGAAAAAATTGATGAAAGGATTTAATTTCTCTGAATTAGCAGTACCTCCTGTGGGTGACTTCCCGATGAGGAATGTATGGTGGAAATAATTCTAATAGTCAAAATTTATTTGAAACAGGACAAATGGCAAATTTGAAATGTCACATAACTTCTGGCATTTGTAATTTAGTTAATGCCAGTAAATTTATACAGATTTGTTGTGGTTACTGTTGTTTAATTTTACATTAATTGCCCCTTGCACAGAACTTATTGTTCTGCATGCTCGATGTCGCTTTCAAATTTGTCCGACATAATGCATAACACACTTTTATAGCCAGAGTAATAATGTAATTTATTTCAACCGTTCCATGATTTACCCCATCTACCACCCAGGATACGCACCCTCTAGGTGTGAAAATCGTTTTGGATATGAACGGATTGAGATTTGGACCATGGAATTTTCGCACAAGCAAGAGAGGAAATGCAGAAGTACAAGATAGAAATAAAGCCTGACTGAAGTTAAAAATAAACAGATGATGGTTACGTACTGCGATATTCCGGCATACCTACAGGGAGAAGAGCCGTCGTCGGAGTAGGACTGATAGCAATACCTGAAATTGAAGCAAACGTAAGATAATTATTCGACTATACACATCAATAGAAACAGCAGAATAGATGAAAAAGAAGCGTGCTGAGAATTAAAAAGCCACAGATAAAGCAAGAGGCAGAACTAAACACATCATGATTAGTAGGTTGAAACACGAGAGTAGGATATGAATCAACATTGAAAATGGTAAAAGAATGAACAACTTTTGCACAGAAAATCAACTAATGGGAGGCAATACCTTTTTAACCAAAAAATGATTAATAAACCAGAAGAATGAGGAGTCGGAAGTACAATAGATTTCATAGTGTTCGACAGGGCTATGAAATATGCAATGCATGATGTCTAAGTGATAAGAGGAGCGGAATCGGTGCCACGAAAAAACCCCAAAAAAATATACAAGACTAAAGTTGGAAGACAGAAAAGAAAGTATACAAAAGATTATAAAATCTTGAGGAAAATGAAGTAAGCGAAATGTACATGAACGACGGAACAATTTCAAAACATTGGAAGCAAGAACAAGAGCATAAGAACATAAATAAAAAACAAAAAAGCAAGAAGTGTTAAGGAGAAAGTCAGAAAAAAGAAAGAAGCAAAAATGCAGCCATAAAAAGACTTTGAAAGACAGCTAAAACCATCAGAACTATGCAGTAACAACGAAAAGCAAGTGAGAAACACAACCACAACTATTTAAAGACAAAGGAAACAGAAACATGGAGTGATTACTTTGAGAGCAAGTTTAGAGACAATAATGTAGTAGAAGAAGAAAATGAAGTAAGGAACTTCCAATTCAAAGAAACCGTTGCCCTAGAAAATATAACACAAGGAGAAGGTCTTTCAGTAGTGAAGAGCAAGAGGAATGGAAAGATCGCAGGAGATGAGAAAACAACAGAATGAATAAAGAAAAGCTCAAAAAACGGTACAATGAGTGCTGGGAAACAAAAATAATATATCAAGACTAGAAGAAAAATAAGGGAAACGAGACTCAGTCAATTGAAGAAGTCGGCTTGTTTATCACTAGAAAACATGC
Source organism: Agriotes lineatus (assembly GCA_940337035.1). Lineage (NCBI taxonomy): Eukaryota > Metazoa > Arthropoda > Insecta > Coleoptera > Elateridae > Agriotes > Agriotes lineatus. The sequence continues at coordinate 36,725,612 of OW679199.1, read as the reverse complement.
AAATAACATTCTCTGCACAAAAAGCATATCCATTAGAGTAGCATACATAGTAGTAAAACTTAACAAACGATACAATATAAAGGTTATTCAAGTGTATGCCCCGACATCTGACTACTCAGACGACGACTTCTACGACAAGGCATTGATGGCTCTAAACGACACACCCGTCCACTGTAACATAATCTGCGGGGATTTCAATGCCAAAATAGACCTAAAATTGGCAAAGGAAGAAACACCACTAGGAAACTTTGGAATACCAGGAAGAAACGAAAGAGGAGACAACCTACTCATATTCCTACTACAAAACAACTTATACCAGATGAACAGAATCTTTTACAAGAAACTGCACAGAAGATGGACATGGCAGAGCCCCGACGATAAAAACAAAACAAAATTGATTATGTAATTAGCGACAAGAAAAAGATAGTAAAAGACATATTTATGTTAGGTTAATGAAACAATACCAGTGATTTATGTTTACCTATGATAGGTTCACACATCCAACCAGCAATTCCTTCATTCACCCCACATTTAAAGAGAAAATATCAGCCAGAAATTTTTTTTTTGTTTAACAATGTGATATTAACATTTTTGTCAAGACACGTTAAAAATATTTATTGTTTAAAATAGTTAAAAAACACATGTAACGTTTCGCTAAACTACCGTTAGCTTCCTCAGACAAGTTTTTGATAAAATAGGACAATCTTGAAATAGCATGATTAACAATCTGGGAAAAGAAAAAACACAAAATTAACATACATATTTAAATAGGTAGGTGAAAGGATACAATTTCCTCAAAAATTTTATTACCTGTTGTTAATTTTATTATATTTTTTATAAATTTTTGTTAATGATAAAGAAAGGATTAATATGTAAAAATGGAAGAAACTACTCTTATTAAACAATATAAAACGTTTCAGAAAACAATTAAACATTTATTACTCTTAAGGTTTTAATAAATATCAGTGATTATTACTTAACGGGGGTTTTATAATCATAATTTTGGGTTGTGTAGGTTAAAGTCCTTGTGCTCAAAACAATTATCAATTGATAATTTAATTTCGATTGGCGTTGAAACTTAATAAATTAGTATTCGCACTTCTTTGACCTTTTTTTATTCTGTTTTCGGCGAAAAAACTTGTAATAAGTTATTATTTTATGACACATTCTAAAGATAAATCTATTAGATTGATGAAATTAATTAGAGTTATTAATCTACCTTTAACAACTTAATACTGCTTAATAATACATTGTTACAATTCACAGACCTGTTTAATTATAATTTGAGGGGTTTAATCGTTCTTTTCTATGTGTAAAACATCAAACTGTAATAGTAAGTAGAGATTATTATATATTACTAGCAATCACCAATAACACTAACCTTTTAAAAAAAAAATTTAACCAGAGGGTCACAGTTCCTCTAGAATAATTTTGTGATAATGCAAATTGATGCGATGAATTATTTAGGTAGTTTGGTTATTTTTTATGTTAAGATAAAATCATTTATCATTAAGTAGAATAGACGTCAGGGTATTTATTAACAATGTTCTCTGATAACTTATCTAAACAGCAAACGTTTACGGATTAACTTGTGTTTTATTGGAGAATCTGGAAAATTAAGTACAGTGAAATCTCACTTACCGGACACCTCTAATAAGCGGACACCTCTCTTACACGGACATTTTGTTGGGAACCAACTTGCTTGCATTAACTTTACTAATAAAATTTTCTCTAATAAACGGACACTCTCTTAAACGGACACGGACACCATTTTTCGACAATTTTTAGACTGTGAATATCTCTTGTACGGACACTAAAATGCAGGCCCACCTAATGGCGTCAAAACAATCCATAAATCCAACATTTAATGATCATGTTGTTAATTTATCGAATTCTTTTGCAATACGGGCGGTATTAAGTCAACTCAAATCAGCGTTATGACCGCAGGAAATTCGACACTTTCATTACCCTATGCACGATATTACAAAACAGTCCATGTCGCCCAATTTTAGAGGCCTGCAATAATTCAAAACTACTTTTTCTTTTGCCTGGGCATCCCATTCTGATAAAAATAAAAATTGGAAAAATGTTTCCTGCTTGCTTTTATGGAAAGACAGAACAAGAAAATTAGGCCCCGGGCCGTCCCGCGACCGCGGAGCCTGCGGGCATCAAGTTACGCCACTGTAATCAATTTGAACCAGACGACGATTTACCCTTATCAGTAATGGTTGAACTGTATAGGAATATTCCAGAAATCGAAGACGTCGACCCTGACGAATTTATAAACACTGACAAAGAAATAATCCTGGATGATGTAACCGAAATTTCAGGTGAATCAGCTGCCGTTGATATGCAGTTGGCAGAATTAGAAAACGATGGCGACTTAGAAATTTGTGAGAATGTAATCAATACCTACACGGAAGCATTAATAGTGAATAATTTTAAATGCTTTGCTAAAGTAACGACTTTAAAGTATTCCAACCGTCAAAATATTTAGAGATACACGCGGAAAGTATAATAAGCAGTCAGAAAAAACCATTACGTCAAACGAGTATTTTAGATTTTGTAGCAACTATTACATAACTTTTTTTCAATTATTTTATTCTTATTAATTGTTAGCGCGTATACCTTTGCATAATACGATTTTTTTAAACATAAAAATGGATTTTTCCCTTAAGCGGACGCCTCTAATAACCGGACAAAAACTTGGGCACCGTGCGTGTCCGCTTATGGGAGATTTCCACTGTATAGATAGGTAGAATTTTTTTTAAATATTTTGTGTTATACTATACCAACAGCTAATAATTTGTTCTGGTAAAAGTGAAAGCATAATCATAATAAGAATAATATAATTGTAGGTGGTCCATGCCATTGATGGTATTTATTAGTTTTATTTCCTTTTTTTGTTATGTTTGAAGTATGAAATACTTGTTGAGGCGTGCAATGCTTAGAGATGAAAACTTGTTCCTTCTTATTTAGGTGTAGAATAGCTGGTATAATTAATTTGTTGTTTTTTTCTAGTTTAAAATTTCCAGTTAAGTTATATATATACAGGGTGGTTCACTTTTTTGTAGCAGGACTTTAATAGTATATAGAAAAACTTATTTAAAGGCGAAAATTTCATATGAACATAGGCCCTGAAACTCTTCGTTTTAAAGATACAGGGCGTTCAAATTTTCGAAAAAATATCATTTTCTTTTTACAGTATCCCAACCAGGTGAAATAATTAAACTAAATTTGGTGTGCAGCTCTATCCTAAATGGTACTACATTCTGTGACAATATCAAGGCCCTCGATCGACCAGTGGCGGAGATGTGGGGTTTCGCATCAATAAATTTAAAAATGCACTAGTACGACCCTGTTCAAAATCGAAATTGTTTATTTCTTCAAAAAAAGCGTTTAATTCTTTACAAAAAATGTCTCTTCACATTTCTCCATATCTCCCACGGTTGCGTAACAATTTTCAATAGTTTGGTCAAATTCATGTTTTTTATTCAAAATAAACTCTAACTAGCTTTGAGGTACAATATTCACTTTTCTTTACAAAATAAGGAAATGCTAGCCGTTTTTCGCATTTATGCTAATAATGGAATAAGAAATTAAAGAACTTTATTTTTAATGTCCAGTAATAAGTAATAAAGAATGTAACTTGTTTAATTAGAATATTCTACCCCAAAACTAGTTCGAGTTTATTTTGAATAAAAAACATGAATTTGACCAAACTATTAAAAATTGCTACCCAACCGTGGGAGATACGGGGAAATGTAAAGAGACATTTTTTGTTAGAGAATTAAACGCTTTTTGTGAAGAAATAAACAATTTCGATTTTGAACAGGGTCGTACTAGTGAATTTTTAAATTTATTGATCGCGAAACCCCACATCTCCGCCACTGGTCGATCGAGGGCCTTGATATTGTCACAGAATGTAGTACCATTTAGGATAGAGCTGCACACCAAATTTAGTTTAATTATCTCACCTGGTTGGGATACTGTAAAAAGAAAATGATATTTTTTCGATAATTTGAACGCCCTGTATCTTTAAAACGAAGAGTTTTAAGGCCTATGTTCATATGAAATTTTCGCCTTTAAATAAGTTTTTCTGTCTAGTATTAAAATCCTGCTACAAAAAAGTGGACCACCCTGTATATATGTTCCTCAAACTCCCGAGTTGGAGCATAGGGCCTCTACATATGCTTGCCATCTTGTTCGGTTCTGGGCAATACGTTTAACTTCAAGCCACGTTCTTCCCGTTAATTGTATTTCTTTAAGGACTGCTCTTCTCCACGTAGGTCTACCTATTCTTCGGCTTCCCTGCGGGTTCCATTCAAGTACCACTTTAGAAATATTATTGGCTTCTCTTCTTAGCGAGTGACCTATCCAATTCCACTTCCTTCTTCTGATCTCTATGGCTAGTTCAGTCTGTTTAGTTCGTCTCCATAACTCCTCATTGGTGAGAAAGTCAGTCCAACGTATTTTTGTTATTCGTCGTAAACATCTATTAACAAATACTTGCAGCTTATTGTTGATGGTGTTAGAAGTTTTCCAAGTCTCACATCCATATAGCAATACGGGTTTGACGTTTGTGTTAAATACCCTTATTTTATTGTTCCGAGATAGGCGAGGACTGTTCCAGATATTTTGTAGTGTACCAAATGCTACCCTTGCTTTTCTTATTCTCTGATTAATATCTTCTTCAGTACCACCACTTGCTGCTAATATGCTGCCCAGGTAGCAGAATTCTGTTACAGCTTCTATCGGCTGGTTATTTATATGCAGCGGTTGTTGGTTATTAGTGCATATTCTCATTGATTTAGTTTTCATGATGTTTACTTCGAGACCTATTGCTTTTAATTTTTCTACGAGCAGATTCAGTTTAGTTTGCATATTCTTGTATGTGTGTGCTAGCAGGCATATGTCGTCTGCGTAGTCTAGATCATGAAGTTGGTTCTATAAACCCCATGTGATACCTGTGCGTTGGAAGTTTGTATTTCTCATTATCCAATCTAATGCGATATTGAATATAAGAGGGGACAACGGGCAACCCTGTTTAACTCCTGTTAAGACTGTGATGTCGTTACTAGTTTTCCCATTGTGTAGTACATTGCAATTTGAATTTTCATACAATGATTTTATCATATTAATTATTTTAGGTGGTATGCCAGATAATTGAAGTATTTGCCACAGTGCTGAGCGATTTAGGGAGTCGAAAGCTTGCTTAAGGTCAATAAAGGTCATATATAGTGTGCTTCTCCATTCAACAGATTGTTCAACAATTATTCGTAGCGTACCAGTTAAGTTAGGTTATGATAATTTAGTTGGTAATGGAAGGTGTAAGTTTTGACTAAGTGTTCAACAGCTGTAAAATATTATAATTAGAAACAATTTTATCATTAATAGTACACTACTTACGAGTATGAAATCGTAATTCAATGAATTTTTATAGGAAAGCACGTTTTCCTTTTAGTTTGCAATTTGACATGTAGAGTCCCTGTATAATATTATGCTATATACAGGGACTCTATTGACATGTAAGGTCACTATATCAAAAGGTACCGCCATTAGTGATTTTTTATATCTATCCTCGTCGCACAATTTTCTCCAACTGGGGATAAAAACAAAAACTAACAATAATTTGATTTTACAGCAGTGCCATTACACCAAAAAGAAAATCCCCAAAAAATAATGTCTTCCTTATTGCACTTGGGAAATTTGTATTAGTTATCTTTATCTCACAATTTTCTCACATATTGACATGATGTTGTAGGTGCCACCTAGTGGTTGAATATAGAGACTTTAATCATTGTTTGTAAGATCCAAACATTTTCCTGTAGAGCTAATTGTTTAGATAAGTTAAATTTTTATTTAAATAAATAATGAAGTATTTGGTACTGTTTAGATTATTATTCGATTTGTTTTTCACATATTATGTTTCTATTAGAGATATACTACCGGTCTTATAAAAATCTGACGTTAACTTTAATTCGCTGTTAAAATAAACAAAAGCGCATCAAAACCTCAATGCTTATGACATTTTATTCATTAGTAAACAAATTTTGATGCGCTTTTGTTTACTTTAACAGCGAATTAAAGATAACGTCAGATTAATGGCCTTTATAAGACTGGCTGTTAGTGTACTAAAATTTTTTGTGATTTTTGGATTTATGTTTTTTGTTTAAAAGTAATTCAAGAAGTTTAATATTAGTACTTATTGTAAAAGATTTTGTAGATAAAAAGCATAAGACTAGAGGGTATTAATTCTGAAAAATTAAAAAGTAGTATAATAATTTATTTGTAGGAGTTATTTACTTTTTGTTTTCCAATTGTTATTGACTTAAAAGCTACATGGTGGTTGCTAAGGGATGTTTTGGATGACAGGTTATTTCTTTCCAATAATATTGTCGTACGTTTTGTTTAACGTTTCTGTGTCAGTTTTATAATTTATTGCTTTTGGTGATTTTTTAATTTCAATGCATTCTAGTAATAAATGTTTTTTCAAATGTGTTTCATTATGTAATATTTTAGGATTGTCTAAATCAAAACTATGTAAGTGGTCGACAGCGTGATCTGAGAGAGCAGTATTTGGTTGTATTGGATTAGGTAATTTTTTTTAATTGATTGTTGGTGTTGGGTCATTCGCCGTTTTATATATTGTTTTGTTTGTCCGATATATGTTGAATCACAGTTTTTACAAGATACTTCAAAATTTATCATTTGATTTTAAATTTTTATTAGTTTTGTTTTTTAAAGTTTTTATAAAAAAATTTGCCAGTATTTTCTCTGGTTAGAGTAAGGTCTAAAAAAATTATAGATTTGTTTATGTTTTCTTTTTCTATGGTGAATTTTAATCTGTGATGAACACTATTGAAAATTTTAAAGATTGAATCGATTTTTAATTTATTGGCACTCATTATTATGTCATCAACATATCTTTGGTAAAAGCAGATATGTTTGTTACTTTTAACAATTTGGTTTTCAAAATCCATTAGTATTAATTCGGCGATTACACTTGATATTGGAGAGCCCATAGGTACTCTATATTTTTATTGTTAAAGGAAAAATAAGTGTTATTTAATACGAATTTTAAAGTATTGCTTTTTATCTACAAAATCTTTTACAATAAGTACTAATATTAAACCTCTTGAATTACTTTTAAACAAAAAACAAATCCAAAAATCACAAAAAATTTTAGTACACTATATCTCTAATAGAAACATAATATGCGAAAAATAAATCGAACAATAATCTAAACAGTACCAAATACTTCATTATTTATTTAAATAAAAATTTAACTCATATAAACAATTAGCTCTACAGGAAAATGTTTGGATCTTACGAACAACGATTAAAATCTCCATATTCAACCACTAGGTGGCACCTACAACATCATGTCAAATTGCAAACTAAAAGGAAAACGTGCTTTCCTATAAAAATTCATTGAATTGCAATTTCATACTCGTAAGTAGTTTACTATTAATGATAAAATTGTTTCTAATCATAATGTTTTACAGCTGTTGAACACTTAGTCAAAACTTACACCTTCCATTACCAACTAAATTATCATAACCTAACTTTGGAAATTTTAAACTGGAAAAAAACAACAAATTAATTATACCAGCTATTCTACACCTAAATAAAAAGGAAAAAGTTTTCATCTCTAAGCATTGCACGCCTCAACTAGTATTTTATACTTTAAACATAACAAAAAAAAAGGAAATAAAACTAATAAATACCATCGATGGCATGGACCACCTACAATTATATTATTCTTATTATGATTATGCTTTCACTTTTACCAGAACAAACTATTAGCTATTGGTATAGTATAACACAAAATATTTAAAAAAATTCTACCTATCTATAGTTAATTTTTCAGATTCTCCAATAAAACCCAAGTTAATCCGTAAACGTTTGCTGTTTGCATAAGTTATCAGAGAACATTGTTAATAAATACCCTGACGTCTATTCTACTTAATGATAAATGATTTTATCTTAATATAAAACATAACCAAACTACGTAAATAATTCATCGCATCAATTTGCATTATCACAAAATTATTCTAGAGGTACTGCAACCCTCTGGTTAAAATTAAAAAAAAAAAGGTTAGTGTTATTGGTGATTGCTAATGATATATAATAATCTCTACTTACTATTACAGTTTGATGTTTTACACATAGAAAAGAACGATTAAACCCCTCAAATTATAATTAAACAGTTCTGTGAATTATAACACAATGTATTATTAAGCAGTATTAAGCTGTTAAAGGTAGATTAATAACTCTAATTAATTTCATCAATCTAATAGATTTATTTTTTAGAATGCGTCATAAAATAATAACTTATTACAAGTTTTTTCGCCGACAACAGAATAAAAAAAGGTCAAAGAAGTGTGAATACTAATTTATTAAGTTCCAACGCCAATCAAAATTAAATTATCAATTGATAATTGTTTCGAGCACAAGGACTTTAACCTACACAACCCAAAATTATGAAAATAAAACCCACGTAAGTAATAATCACTGATATTTATTAAAACCTTAAGGGCCGGTTGCAGAAAGCAACGTTAAGTCTGGTGTTAGCTAACGCGACGTCAAAGTGAACAAAAACGAATCAAATCTCAAATGCTTATGGTAACTAATACATTAGTAAACAAAATTTGATGCGATTTTATTCACTTTGACGCGATGTTAGCTAACACCAGACTTAACATTGCTTTCTGCAACCGGCCCTAAGAGTAATAAATGTTTAATTGTTTTCTGAAACGTTTTATATTGTTTAATAAGAGAAGTTCCTTCCATTTTTACATATTAATCCTTTCTATCATTAACAAAAATTTATAAAAAATATAATAAAATTAACAACAGTTAATAAAATTTTTGAGGAAATTGTATTTCAACATTGTCCTATTTTATCAAAAACTTGTCTGAGGAAGCTAACGGTAGTTTAGCAAAACGTTAGATGTGTTCTTTAACTATTTTAAACAATAATAATTTTTAACGTTGTAACGCTAGCCTCCGCGTAAATTATTATTAAACAATAAAAATGTGTTTAATTTACGCATCGCCCAGTCTCACGTTATTTCAAGTTATATTTTTCCCGTAATGATAAGCGCGCAGGGACCGACGTCACGTCCAGAGATAACCAGGTAGTACCGAGTCGAGTCGTGCGCCGCTATCCCCACTCGCTATCCCCCACTTGAAAACTTTTCTAGGGCCCATAAAAGGAGCTGCACCGTTCAATCAAAAAGAGATTCCACGAGACTTTCCCTTCCGACTCCGAGACCTTCCATACCGATTTCCCCAGTCCCAGATCCCCAATCCTGACCGTCCCGTTCGACTAAAGGGAAATTTTTCCTGCTAGCACCAGCTCTCTTCAGGAGATTCCGCCCGACCGAACTTAGCAAGCTAGATAATAAGTTGTTTCGACCCAGTGGTGAAAATCCGCCTGGATGTCAATAACTTATTAATTAGTTAACTTCCCCGAGAGTAGATTTGACCTAGTGAATTATTTTGGGAAAATCTCGCAGTCGCCACTAAGCAGAATTCGACTCAGTGGTGAAAATCCGCCTGACTGTCCTCTGTTTATCGTGGTTTGACCTAGTGGCTTGTCAAAATAAATATCTAGATGTCATCCATTCTCCCCAGCCGAAAAATACGGCCCTAATTAAAATAACCCGCATCCGACCTGTAAATTGGTATTCCTGTTAATTTCAATTCAGAATTAAAATAATCCGCACCTGAACTTTAAACTAGCATTCATTATAATCTCCAGACGTAATCAAAACAGCCCGCACTCAAGCTTTAGACTTGTATTTTGATTCATATTTGAAACCGTCCGTGCTCAAAGTTAGCAGTCGTTGTAATTTAAATTTGCCAGTCGTAATATAGTCCGAGAGCGCGAGATTTCCCCGGCCCGCTTTGGAGGAAAAGCGGCAATATTTGGTCGGCGCTCGGACTCTGAAATTAAAATCATATTTGTTCACGCAATGCGGCCTTTCTAGCTTAACCGTCTCCGGACACCCCTTAATGAATTTAGAGGCGGGCTTCACCCCCTGCACTATCAGTAAAATCTCTAGAGCCGTGATATGATTTACTGTATAATTAGCAGACCGTTTAACTCTGTTTTGATTCCAGCTACTGCGCAAGGACCATTATCAACCGCACGTGCAACGCCTGGTGCTCCGTGCAGATAAGGACGCCGGCTATCAGCTCCAGCAGTCCACACGGGTTTATTGTTATTTCTTGTGTAAATGAACTTTGGAAATATCTATTACTGAAATGTATCGTAGGTAAACATAGTAAACTGTTTAAATGTATTCCGATGGTGTTTTTGTATGCTAAATTATCATATATCTGAGGGGAACCCCCTACGACTTTGAGCTACCCGACGAGCGTAGAGTTTAACAACCCTTATGAGAAGGGTCAGATATTACGTGTCTTGACAAAAATGTTGTTAATATCACATTGTTAAACAAAAAAAATTTTTCTGGCTGATATTTTCTCTCTAAATGTGGGGCGAATGAAGGAATTGCTGGTTGGATGTGTGAACCTATCATAGGTAAAAAAAAATCACTGGTATTGTTTCATTAACCTAACATAAATATGTTCAGCACAAACAGTCGTAAACAAAATTTTAATATAGTGAAAGACGTGACAATCCTAAATAAATTCAACACGGAGAGTGACCATCGAATGGTGAGAGCGGTGGTAGAAATATACACTGATTAAGAGAGATATCGAATGACAAAAAAGAAGCCAGCACCAACATGACTAACACCTACAGATATGGAAGAATATGAAGGCAAAATCGGTAAGCAATTAGAAGAGAAAATTACAAATAATGAAAACATAGACAGCTTAAACCAGAAAATAACAGAAGCCATTATAAAAAGCCAACAAAAATACTGTCCTAAAAACAACAAAGAAGAAAAACTTAGCACGAGATTCAAACAATTAATTGAAGAACGAAGAAAATTGAGACAAGATAAGAACAAGGAAAGTCAAAATCAAAACATGAGAGAAATTAATAAGGAAATCTCTAAGTCAATCTGAAAAGATGTAAGGAAGTTCAAAACGGATCAAATAAAACAAACCATAGAAAACAATAGAAGTTTGAGAGCACTTAAGCGAAAACTGAGCAATGGAAATTATTATTATTATTATTGATAGTAAAAAGGCAGCTTAAGCTGATATATCCACAAATAATATTACATGATATTGCATTATGTTATCATGTTTGTTTGTAGGTAGTTGTGTTGTTGTATTAATAGCCTACTTGTGCTAGCATTTTTTGTAAAATAATTGCCCAGTCTATTTTTAAATTGATTGATGGATGTGGCATTAGTTAGTTCTTCAGGTAATTTGTTCCAGTCACTCTCTACGCGATTACACAAGAAGTTGTGTCGAGGATATAGTTCTGCTCGGGTTCTCAACAGGTGCATCTTGTGTCCTCGGAAAGTGTTTCTTGATTGGAATTTGAACATGGATTTTAGCTCTGGGCAGTCGTAATAATTGTTTAATATTTTGAAGGTTTCCATTCAACTAAAAAATGCTAAAGGCGAGATATCATCAAATGGAGAAAAGTTGTTGCACATTGTGGAAAAATTCTACACGGAACTGTATAAAACAGAAAAAGCAAACTTGAACAAAGCTATTAAAAAGAAAATACTCAACCAGGGGTCAGAAGACATAGCTAACATAACCATTAACAAAATAGACTATGCAATTAAAAGAATGAAACAGAACAAAGCACCTGATGAAGACGACATAGTAATAGAAGCGCTATAGAGAATGGAAGAAAATTAGTGAGAAGACAAATAAAAGATCTATTCAACTTATGCCTACATGAAGAGTCTATACCAAAAACATGAAACAATGCCATAACTATTATACTGTATGAGAAAGGCGATAAAACAGACCTGGAAAATTACAGGCCTATTAGTTTGCTAAACCACCTATATAAGCTCTTCACCCGCATCATAACGAGACTAGAAAATAAACTAGACACATACCAGCCCAGAGAGCAGACTTCTAATAATGGCCTTTGTAGATTTTCATAAGGCCTTCGACTTGGTAGAGCTAGACAGCATAATAGAAGCCCTGAATAACAACTGCATTGATAGTCGTTATACAAAGCTTATATACAATATATACCAAAATGCAATAGCAACAATAAAACTGCACACCAGTGACCCATAAAAATAGAATGTGGCGTCAGGCAAACTCTTCATTACATCACCATATTATGCTTTCAAGAAGCTTGACGGGGAAAACAGGGGTATAAACAACAATAGATGGAGGAATATCCCAATCTACGTTTCGCAAACGATGTGGTCCTAATAACTGACAAATTAGATGAAATAAAAGAAAAGTTAAATGAACTCGATATAACATGCACAAATATCGGCCTAAAAATGAATTCAAGTAAAACCAAGTATATGACAAACCTCGTCCCCGAGCGGACAACTAACAGTACGAGGCCAAAATATAGAATTGGTAGAAAAATACTTCTACCTTGGACACGAAGTGAGAATAGGCAGGGATAACCAAACGCGCGAAATCGAGAGAAGAATAACTATAGCCTGGGCAGCATACGGAACACTAAGAGATGTTTTCAAAAACAACGTCCCAATATGTTTAAAGCGCAGTGTTCAGTCATGACTTAAAGAACAGAAACAAAAACGCTCATGAAAAAATCAGCGTATAAACTAAGAGTGGCCCAAAGATGTATGGAAAGGTCAATGCTAGGAGTCATACTACGAGCCAAGATTAGAAATGAAGAACTGAGAGGTAGGACAAGTATAACAGATGTTGTAATTCATATTGCTAGAATGAAGTGGAGCTGGGCAGGGCATATGCCCAGACTAAGAGAAGCTAGATGGACACGTAAACTTCTAGAATGGAGACCCAGAACAGATAAATATAGCAGAGGCAGAGCACCAACACGCTGGACGGATGACATACAGAGCACCTCCACAAACTGGCTACAGGCTGCGCAAAACAGAGAGAAGTGGAAGAATTCAGGGGAGGCCTATAACCAGCAGTGGGTTTAGAAGAGCTGGTTGATTGATTGATTGATTGAGGAGAAAAATATAGCACCAATCCACAAGAAAAAAAAAATCAAAATACTGTGACAAATGTAGAGATACCACATTGGTTTGAAGAGCAAGCAGCTTTTAGGAAAGGTTAACAAATATCATATCTAGACACTAAGAACAATCATGAAAAAGAAAAAGGAAAGGAACTCGATATAGCTTTATAGATCTAAAAGCTGCATTTGATAACATATCTAGAAAACAAATATGGATATACATATATGGAGGTGACCATAAACGAAAGAAAGGAAGCACGAGGTAGTAAGATTAAATGGACAAAAGTCAACATAATAAAACAACACATTTACGGTATGTAAAAGAAGTTCATCTAAAAATAACAGAAAACACTAACCAACTACAAAAAGCACTAACTTAACAGTTAATATCGAAAAAACCAATAGAAATGCGAATGTAGAAGCAAGGAGACACGGGGAACTAATGAACCAATTCAAGAAGTACAAAGCTTTGAACACCTAGGCAATGGTAACAAACAACGGAAGGATAGATAGAGAAACAGAAATAAGGTGAATAAGGCTAGCCACATCGGTTGGGTTTACGGAAAGTAAACAAGAAAACAAAGCTACACATCAGCAAAGCTATATCCCAACAAAGGGCAGGGAGTCATGGATAATGAATAACAAACACAAACTTAAAATAATGGCAGCCGAGATAAAATTTCTTAGAAAAATTACAGGACAGACCAAATACCACCATATAAAAAATGCGACGTGCAGGGAAGAGCTACAATAGAAACCGCTGACATAATAATAGAGAGTAAACAAATGATATAGTACAGACATCTAATACAAATGCGAGATAACAGATTACTAATATGAGCACTAGAGGCAACAGCCATAGGGCGGAGATCGTGTGGAAGACCTAGGAAAACACGGATGGACAATGTAGAACAAGGGTGTCAAACTCGCTGCCCGCAACGATCATTTTTGCGGTCCGATCAATGTATCGGCACACAATAATATATAATCAAATAACAAACCGACGCAAAACAAAAATAAGATAGGTAGAATTCGCTCAACGTTTTTTTAATTATACTCTTTTTTTTGCTATTAGTAAACAAAATGCGTACATTTATTTTGAATATACCACAATTAGGTAAATATGGTATTTAAGCATAAATAATATCTAAAATATGTCAAAAGTTAGGTTACTGACTTTTTTGACAGATGAAAAATGTTTAAATAATTTTAAAAAATACAAACAAAATGCGTTAAGAAAAGTTGATTAAATGTTCAACTGTTAAATAATTAACAGTAATTTGTTGTTGAACGAAAAGCTGAAAATATAGATATAGGACAAAATAGGACAACAGCGAGTGGTGGTATCACTAGTAAGATAAAAACTCAATACTGTATTGTTGGTTGCACTGTCAGGTTATGTTAAATTTGAGATTTTCAGGTTAAGTTCTGCGTCAGTCTGTGTCAAATAACAAACAAAACCTAACCTACTAACATCGAATTTGACATAGACTGAATTGACAGTGCTGTCAAACATGTGATAAATGCTAATAGTATCGTTGTTATTCTTCTTAACACTAGTGCTGTTAAATGAATCTTAACGCAACTCGTTGCAAAGGAGTTATTCACATATAACACAATAGGATAAAATAAAATAATTAACAGTATTTAGCTGTAAAAACAACTGATTTGCGTAAATTTTAGTCACAGTGCAATAATATGCAACGATTTGTAAAGAATTAAAAATACGCAGAAAAAATTTCAATTCTTAGAACTGAATTTGAAACAAGATTTTCTTCTTCTTCTTCTTTCCCTAATACCCTTTCATGGTGTCGGATGTGAGGTCCAGTCCTTCCACTCCTTTCGGTTCTTTGCCATTCTTTTCATATCTGCCAATGTTTTGCCGCTCTTGATGCCAATTTCTTCAATCCTTTGTCTCCACCGCTTTCTGGGTCTACCCCTTTTCCTCTTTCGTCCCCCTGTTGACTCTGTGATCTTTTTTAGTAGCGATTGTTCATCTTTTCTTATTATATGGCCATACCATATTAGTTGCTTCCTTTCTATAAAGTCCATTATTCCTTCTTGTCTTAGAGTATGTTTAATTCTTTCGTTCGTCTCTCTATCCCATTTGGTCTTCCCCGCGATTCTTCTTAGGGACTGCATTTCAACTGCATTGATCTTGCTTTCATGTTTTTTGTTTATGGTCCATGTCTCACTCCCGTATGTTAATGTTGATCTCGCTATTATGTTCTATACTTTCAATTTCACTTGCTTGTCTATTTCTTGTTTTTGTAATATTGGTTTGTTGATTGCATAGTATATGTTCCTCGTCTTTTTCATTCTATGTGCTATGTCCACTTCTATTCTTACATCATCTGTTATTACTGAACCAAGATATTCTACTGCTGTGACTACTTCTATTGTATTCCCGCTTATTTCTATTTTTCTTACCATTTCCGTTTTTTTGTTATTTATAATCATAATTTTTGTTTTGTTAGTGTTTACCTCCATTCCCATGTTCTCTATTTCTTCACTCCATATTTTAACCAGTTCCTTCATTTTATTGTGAGTGTCTGCTATAAGTATTATATCATCTGCGTACATTAGATTGTCTACTTTGATTGGCCTTAGTTGGTAATGTCCTATTTGTGATTGCAGATGTTGTGTTTTTGTTCTTGTATTTACTAAAATTTTGTCCATCACTGTTATAAATAGAAGTGGAGTAAGGCTATCTCCCTGTTTTATTCCTTTTGTCATAAAGAACGTGTCAGAAGCTTCTCCGTTCATATGTACTCTTCCTTTGAGATTCTGGTACATGTTCTTAATATTTCTGATGAGTTTCCTTGGTGTTTGTAATTCCGATAAATACCTCCATATGTGACTTCTATTTAAATTGTCAAACGCTGCCTTTAAATCTATGAGTGTAACAAACAGCTCTCCTCCTCTTTCTATTGCTCTTTCTGTTATATTTCTTATTATGTGTATGTTGTCTGTTGTTTGTTTTCCTTGTCTGTACGCTGCTTGTTCATCAGCTAGCTAATGACCTAAGTTATGTAGTGTATTAGTTTCTTTTGTAGAATCTTTGTATACATTTTAAATACTGTAGAGGAAAGGCAGATGGCTCTGTAGTTTTCACATTTTCCTGTTTCTCCTTTTTTGTAGATTGGAATAATTATGTATTTTCCCAATCCTCTGGTATCCGTTCTTCTTTCCATGCTTTCTTAAATATTTCATGTATCCATATCTTCCCTTTAGGGCCCATGAATTTTATAATCTCTGCCTCGACACCATCTGCTCTCCCTGCCTTGCCTAGTTTAAGTGTACCAATTGCCTCTTCTACATCCTTCATTTCGATATCTATTGCGTTTTCTTGTTGTTCCTCATCTGTATCTTTGTATTCATCTTGCTCTTCCTGTTGGTTTCGGTTTTCTTCAAATTGTTCCTCGTAGTATTCTTTCCATACTTGTAGAATTTCTGTTGTTTCCGTTTTTAATTCATTGTTTTTGTTTCTTATTCCTCTGACTTCTTTTCCTTTGTTTCCTCTTATCTTTTTTACTATTCCCCAAAAATGTTTGATGTTTTTAGTATATAGTTCATCTAGTTCCCGTCTGAACTCTTCCCAGCATTGAGTCTTTGCTTTTCTTATGTCTGTTTTGGCTTTGTTTCTTTTTCTTATATATTCTTCTTTGGCCTCATGATTTTTGGTGTATATATATTTTTTCCATGCTTTTTTCTTCTCTCTAATTGCTCTCTTTACCTCTTCGTTCCACCATCTGGTCCTCTTGGTGTCTTGTTTAAATTTCTTTATTCCACAGATGTCTGGCGTTCTTTATAAGTGTTTCTTTGAATATTTTCCATACTTCTTCCATTGTCCCTTCCTTTCTTTTTAGTTCAAATTTTTCGAGTTTGGCATCTGTGTTATTTTTGTACTTTTCTGCCCTATCAGTATCTTTTAGTTTATATATTACTGGTATTCTCTCGTATTCTTTTTTCTCTTCTTCTGTAATATTTATGTCGTTTATTAATGCTCTTACTAATCTGTGTTGGGTGGAGAGTTCTGCTTCTCCTATTGTTTTCACTTCATCTATTTTTTGTTCTAGTTCCCTCGTGTATACCACGTAGTCTATGAGGCTTCTTGCTCCTCGTTCGTCTGCTACATAAATGTATTTTTCCTCTAGCGGTTGGTACCAAAATGTATTACCAACTATTAGGTCATTTGCTATACAGAATTCGGTAATTTTTCTCCCATTTCTGTTCTGTATCATTTCTCCGAATTATTCCAAACTGCACCTGTGTTTATGTTGCTACCTACCCTTGCATTCCAGTCTCCTAAAATCATTATTTTGTTACTCTTTTCTTTCGCTCTATCTGTCGCCATTTGTAGTTGTTCGTAGAATTCTTCCCTCTTATTTACTACTAGAGCATATATTTGTATTATGTGAAAAATTTGACCCAAGACTACTTCTATTGCTATTATTCTAGTATTGATTGATTCTGCTTTTATTACTCTTCTGTTTAATCTATCGGCAATAATAATTCACACTCCTTCTTTACTTCTTTGTCCCGGATCTGTTCCTGAGTAATATAACGTATAATCATTTCTTAGCTTTATATTTCCTTTTCCTTGTTTCTTCGTTTCACTTATTCCTAAAATATCTAATTTGAACCTGCTCATTTCTTCCGTTATTTCTATCGCCTTTCCGTTTAATGAAGTTATATTCCATGTCCCTATGTTTATTTTATTCATGTCTTTCTTTATTGCTGGTATTCTTCTTTCGTGTTTTCTTTCTGTTTCTGTTTCTTTTGCTATTGTATCATAATTCTTTGATATCTTGCACTCTGCATTGGTTTTATTTTTATATGTTGTTCCTGTATAATTGCATTTTTTCTTCTTATCTAAATCTTTAACCTTTTTCATAGCCATTTCTTCTTCGGTCATCATCAGTTTTCTTTGTAACTACGTTTGCTCGTTTTTTGAAAATCTACTTGTCTTCGTTATCTTGAGTAGTTTTTCTCGCAGTTCCACCTCATCGTTGCTTTCTGGAGATCTCTGGCTCATAGTTCTTTCTTTTTTTGAGATCTCTTTTTCTGAGGTACTTTTCGGATCGTCCATACTTAAGTCATCTTCCATTCTCTTTTGGCTATCTCTTATCTTCTCTTCTCCATCCTCTGCTTCCTCCTCATATGCGTTTTTGCTATCCTGCTTATCCAGTTGCTTTAGTCTATCCAGTGAAACTACCTCTCCGTTTATTACCAGTCTATTATATCTCAGGATAACATGATGACCATTTTGCCTATATTATTTCATATATGTTATTAATTCCCTCTGTTGTTCCTGAATTTCTTTTGAGTAGTCTTCCTCGAGGTAGATTTTGGTGCCCTTTAGTTTTTTTGTTGCTTTTAGGATCTCTATCTTTTTATTCCAGCTTCTTAACTCTATACTTATTGGTCTTTTTCCTCTCTTCTGTTCACTTCCTAATCTTCTTATCTCTGTTATTTCCTCTTCCATATTTACAATTATGTCCATATCGTGTAGAATTACTCTTACTTTCTCCTTTAAATGGATATCTTTCTCCTCTGTATGCTCCTCCACTCCGTGTATGATTATTTTATTTTTTCTTATTTCTCTCTCTAATATTTCGATTCTTCTTTCTTGCAATAAGAGTTCCTGTTTCAGTGACTTATTTTCTGTGTTCAATTTTGCGTTATCATTTTTTAATTTATTAATTTCCTCCTGAAATTTATCAAATTTCTTTTCCATTCTCCAGTTACTGTCTTCTATATTTTCTAATTTACTGTTTATTTCCTGTAAAAGTTTCATCATACTTTGTGGTTCTACACCGTTTTCCTCCGTTTCTACACGTAAATTTAATAACTTTAATAATTTAATTTGTGACTGTTAAAAATGAGAATAAACAAGATTTAAAGATTTTAATTCTTCTTCTTTTCTTCAATTTTCTCAATAAATATAGACTCAGTACCCAGCCATATGCAAATGGAGGTGATCGAGATTCAGTGCGACTCAAATTTGAAGGCAAAATTCATTGAAGTGGGTGTACCTGAATTTTACAAATATTTACCAGCCAGGTTTGAAAATACGCAGGACGTAAGTATTACATTTTTCTTGTTGTTTTATATATGTTTATTATAATGTATTATTCGAAATAAACCTAAGTTTCTTTTGATTTTTTTTGCGGCCCACCTAGAGTTAAACCTTGTTTGTTTGGCCCAAGTTAGCCTTTGTTTGACACCCTTGATGTAGAAGAACTAGTGAGGCAAGGATGAAAAACAATAACTGAAGTAACATAAATAACAGATACAATTAAGAGATTTAGCAAGAGGAGTTGGAACGCCTAAAGGTACACAGGAAATCGATAATGAAGAAAGAAAAAAGTTGTAAGAGGAGTACTAGAGCAAACAAGAGATTTTAACTAAAAGAACTAATACAAAAAACAGAAGAAACAGCTGGAGTCCATGAAAAAACTTTATATGAAATTTAAAAAAAAATCAGTAGCAACAAGCGTAACAAATGAAGAAAATAAGTAGAAAAAGAAAACAGTGACCTGTAGAACAGATGATGAAATATTCTAGAAATTTATCAAAAGAAAGAAATAACAGCACCAGATACAGAAGAAAAGGTAAGAAGAAAACAGTTACATGAAAATGATAGATTCTCAAAAGAAAAATTAATAAGAAACCAGTTCAGTAGTGATGTCAAAAAAGTAACTATTCGTTACACGAGTACGCGTTACCCGGCAAAAGTACTTGTTTATTTTTAAAACAGTTACTATAGTCGTTGAGTGAACAAGTATCGAGAGATCCAAAAAAAACTGTTCCTCAGTGGGCTCTGAAATTCAAACATTTGAATAATAAGTTGGTAGCACTGTAAGTCTATGTCAAATTCGAGGTTACCAGGTTAGATTTTGCGTCAGTCTGTGTGAAACTGACGGAAAATCTAACCTGGTAACCTCGAATTTGACATAGACTTACAGTGCTACCAACATATTATTCAAACGTTTGAATTTCACAGCCCGCTGAGGAACAGTTTTTTTTGGATCTCTCGATACTTGTTCACCCAACAGTATTTGGTTTAACCTTGTTTTATATTTTATCGCCATCTTATAATACGAAGCTCAAGTTTGAGAATGTGTTGAAAATTAGAACGCTCTCTGAAAATGTAGCTGTTTCATGAAAATATTTTTACGCACATTCAAACAGCGATTGGCGTTCTTATTCTTAGCTAGGACTTTTTTAATGCTCTAAAATGAAATACGTAATTTTCCAAAGAAATGCTTAATGTGCACATAAACGAGGCTTCAGGGATGTTTACTTACATTTATAATTCTCCGAAAAAATGTATTAGCTATGACTAACGCTCTAAAATGAAATAGATAACTTCCCGAAGAATGTTTAATATGTGTTAACATATAAACGAGGCTTTGGGGATGTTTTCTTTCATAGTAGTTTTACAAAAAAATGTTTTAACTAACACTTTTTAATACCACGAAATAAAATAGGTAATTTCCCGAAGAAACTATTATTAACGCATGTTCACCTCTTTTACATATTAAATGCGTAACAAATACAACTCCTGATGTTAAGTGTGCATAAGCCCTGAGCGCAATGCTCAATTCTCAGAAATAATGAAGTATTCAGTTTTGTTTGTTTACGTCAGCTTTCGCAGCTCCTCCGTGTACGAGGAGTACTCGCCACTCAACTTTCAAGTACTCGATCCGAACTGGTTGCGACGAGCAATGGCTTTAGAATAAACGAGTACTCTGTAACGAATATAAAGTACTACAACGAAAAGTAACGAATAATTACAAGTACCGAAAAGTAACGAAAGTTGACATCACTACAGTTCAGAACTTTAAAAGATTAAAATGTTACCGGACTATATCAACTAGTCCTTTCTGGACTGATAAAAAGCTAATATGGGAATAACGATAGAAGAATGGGCATACCAGCAGCCTGGTAGGAGGACCTATTGAAATGTGAAAATTGCAGAACAATTAGAATTACAGAAGATGTAGAATGCAATAAAGAAGATCCGAAGACAAAATCAAGCAGGTTTTTGCCTATAAAAAGCATGCATCCAGCATCCATAAAATATCTATATTTTACATTATTACTGAACAGGTAACATTTTTGATTCTGTTTGGATAATGCAAGTAGTTAAATCATAATTTTTAAGGTATTTATTTGTTATGCCCTTAAATAAAGCATCTTAAAAGAAGCTAAAATTGATTATTGTTTAACTCGCATATAATAGAATAAACGGTAGAATTTAGCGATATAAATTAAGATATCAGAAGAAAGCTCACTAGAAGGGGTTGTCAAAGATACAGAGAAACATAGGGTGTTCCGTTAAAAAAATTTGAAATGATCAAATTTGCAAATTTTGAGCACCCTGCATAGCATCAATGCTCAGATGCATAATTTTTTGGTAACGTTTTTTCTATTCAATTAAATTCCGAAATATTTTTTTAATAAAATCGTTATTATCTCCAAAACCGTTAACTTTAGATGCATACAATTTTAAGTATGTATTGTCGGTAACCTCATTTTACTTTGCATTGTAGAGGCTCAACTTGCCCGGAATTCGGGTTACAAAGTTGAAGCGCACAATTCGTGGTTGCATAGCAACCATTGTGTTACGTGTATGTCTTGGTGATGTGTTGACCTTGTTACTTGATTGCTTAGGTCTGTGATTTTGAGTGGAGCACAGTTGATTTGGTGCCCAACTGTGAATGGTCTCACCAAGCCCGATTCTATTGAATACTTTTAATTTAACATCTTGTAAATTCAGGAGAATTTCTATAAGTCTTACCTTCGTATACAAATTCTTACATAACTAAATCGACTGCCCATACATATTGCAGAAACTTGATTTTCGTGTTCTTAGAACCAGTAGTACGTAATGCAACACTTTTACTTGCCAACGAGTTATACGAACCTCTTGTTTAAATCCCCTGTATACTCAAATGTATTGTCGACATTAATATAGATAATTTAAAAGAGATTATAGATGTGGCCCGTAATTCTTTTATGAATTAGTAACTACCTACAAATATTATTATTGTGTTTATATTTCTTTTGTCATGTAACTCTTCAACTCTTTTTGCTTGTTGCTGTTGTTTTGCATGTCATTTACTTATACAGGCTGTTTCCTAAAAAACGCCGCAACCCATAACCCCGTTGTTTTACATTTTAGACCCAACAAACTATATATCTTCTTAAATGGCAAGACAAGAGCTACCTTTTGACATCGCCCGTTCGTAAATATCTTTCAACTGTTTTGAGCAACGATGTTCAACTTTTTTATTTTAAATGGAACACCCTGTATATTTTTACATATTTGGATTCAGGATGAAATTCTGCATGCAGCAGTATGCTTCATTTGTTTTTTGGACACTTAGAAATGTTTAAAATAATTTTTTAATATTTCATGTAGACAGTCGTACAGTACCATGAAATGTTCAAGTGTGCCGTGGAAAACAATCAGAATGTTGAAATATTTTATCTAACACGTCCAGAAAACAAAGAAACTCTGAGGCAGAGGATTATCAATGCTTGTCGCGAAATGCCTCCCAATTTGATATTGAATGCGACCAATGGAGTAACTAGATGTCAGTTGTGTGTTCAACAAGGTGGCGGTCAGTTTGAGCAATACTTGTAGATACGTTTTGTAGTTTTGTTTAAATTTGTTTCCAATAAAATATTTCAACATTCTGATTGTTTTCCACGGCACACTTGAACATTTCATGGTACTGTACGACCGTCTACATGCAATATTAAAAAGTTATTTTAAACATTTCTAAGTGTCCAAAAAACAAATGAAGCATACTGCTGCATGCAGAATTTCATCCTGAATCCAAATATGTAAAAATATACAGGGTGTTCAAATTAAAATAAAAAAGTTGAACATCGTTGCTCAAAACAGTTGAAAGATATTTACGAACGGGCGATGTCAAAAGGTAGCTCTTGTCTTGCCATTTAAGAAGATATATAGTTTGTTGGGTCTAAAATGTAAAACAACGGGGTTATGGGTTGCGGCGTTTTTTAGGAAACAGCCTGTATATTTATATGTATAAATTGTCCTGTAATTGACGGTGCTGTTGGACAATAAAGTATATTATTATTATTAATCGCCAAGGCTGCGGAAAAATTCTGGTCCCCACGGGATTCGAACCGAGGACCCGCTCATTGCAATTCTAGCGCTTTCCCAACTGCACTACTCGGCTTCTTTACAATTTTATATTATACTTAATTATATTTAAAAAAAGAGCAAGTTTGGTTCTTCACACTTTTGTGAGCCACCATTTACAATAAAAACATTTTCCTAATGTGCACATCTTTGCCAAACCCTGTATATATAATGTATAAGTGAAATCCTTGGCTATATTTTAGTAGTGGATTTTACGTCACAAATTGACAAAAAAGTTCGTATAAACACAGGTTCAATTCCCAGTCTTTACGGAGATATTAGAGAGGGATTAAAATTGGATTTTTGTCATTTTACTGAAAACTGGGATATTCAAATGAAAATTGGCAGATCTTTTCTAACAATAGAAGGCTTCTTTATGATTCTTCTTTATTTTTATGTATGGCTTTAAGGGGTTGAAATTAGCAATCCATAATTGATTTAATTTTTTGTACAAAAACTATTGGTTTTACAAAAAAACTACAGAACTAAAAAGTTTCTTAAATAAGCTAATTTTAATAAGGTAACCTGGGGGCAGATGCCAAACTGGGGAAGATGGCAAACTTAAAATATCTGTGCCAGATAGTGATAGTATGCCAATTGCTATATAGTGTAGTTGTAATGGTCGTAGTGTTCAACGTAAATGTGCAAATAATATAAAATATAGCCAAAATATATATAATTACCTAGATAAAATTATTTTTAAGCTACTTTATAGAAATAGTAACCACTCGTCAGCCCGAAATATTTTTAATAATGTATTGTTTATATCATTAAATGCAAGGTTATGTACAATCCTACATGCATGTGGAGATTTTCGGAGTGAAATTTAAATTAGTAACTTAGTTTGGCATCTTCCCCCTAACTGCGGGGTTAGTTGCGTTACGCTCATTGGGGTGGGATGGCATTTGCCAATACCGTATTTTAACGTTTGTGTTAATTACCGCAGTGTGAGATAATGTCTAGAAAATATAATAGAGATTGAATAGGGCTGAATGGACGGAAGATAATCTTTAGGCTGCTGCTGAACAGCTAAGGGACGGAAATTTGGAAAAACATTGTTTTTGCTCAATCATTTTCTATTATATTCTAACTACTCCAAACCAAACTTCTAAAATAGGTATACTTTGAAATTTCTTCATAATTATCACACACTTACTGCATCACTTACCTTCCTTTGTTATATTATTTGAATTAATTGAAGTTATAGTCTGGGACAGTAGGACGGGCCGATTTTTTTTATGTTCAAACACCGTTTAAAGTCGACAAAGTTGTACTTTATTGTACTAGTACCATAATGATAATGTAATTTGGAGTGAACTGCCACTTTCAAGTAAATGTATAAATGCAAAAAAATACTTTAATAAAAAACAACAAATTTGAACATTACAACTAACAGTGCTTATAAATGAAAAATCAACGATTAATTATTATTATGGTAATAAATATAGTACGTTTTTTTCCTATAAAAATTTTCAAGGTCAAGATAAAATTGGCAAAACTGCTTTTTTAAAATTATTAGAAAATTTATTTTCGCCAGGTTTTTCTGTAAACGACTTTTGTCACTTTGACATTTAAAATTAAATTGTCAGTTTTTCTTTTTTGAAATTGAATACGCGTAAAAAACGGAATCTTTTAAAATTAAATGTAGTGAAGTGTGCAGAGGAACTGTTGGATCTGCATCTTAACACACCAGAAAAAGACGTTTACGAAAGATTAGCAAGAGCTTTTGATGTACATAGAACTTTAATGCCAGATTTTAAATTTCCCACCAATTTTTGGTTCCAAAAAGTTACTAAAACAAATTCTACCAACATATATTTGTTTAAAAAAATCGAAGTTATGCCAACATAAACCCTAAATTCTTTGACCTTGAAAATTTTTATAGGAAAAAAACGTACTTTATTTATAACACATTTTTTGTTGTCTTAAATGTTCATCATGAAAAATCTGTCAATAGCGATTAAGGCACTCTATCTCAAGAACACGTTAATTTAATTTCGCTAGATATTTATTTATTATTTAAGTTAAAAAACAGCCGAACATAAAGCTTTGCATGCAATTTATGTATAATCCAACTTTATTCGCTCATCTTATTTATAAGACTAGCTCGGCCATAAGATAGACTTGTTCAATCAAGTCTTAGATTATTTACTTCTTTCGTAAATAGCTATTTATTTCATTTTGGAACTATAATCTTGTTTATTGGTCCTCAATTTCGAGCGTAAAATGGCTTTTATGGCCCTAGGGCAGTAGTATGTAACCGAAATATTGAATCTTTTAATTTTATCCGTTTTGAGAACCAAAATGAAATAAAACGTGTGTACCACGTGCCTAATCATGATTATAGCTCTCCGCTTTGCGTCGCGCTTTAACATTCCCTCGTGTTATAATCTATTGATTATGCCTTTAATATATAAATAACTATTTCAAATTCCATTATGACACTGTAAAAAAGGTTGCTTTGTCGAGCTTGTAAAAAAATTATTCTGCAGAGGATGTTTTTCCAAAAAAATAAAAATAATGTTTGTAATAGTACTAGTGCAAACAGAAACGTAACACAAAATCTAACCTCAAATATCCATTTGGTAAATCAAGTGTTACTGAACAATTATTATTGGTACCGCGCAAATTCAAATAAGATAATATTAATTATTATATTATATTGTTGATAGCAGGGAAGAGCAGGGTCCTCCTTTTCTTTGAATTGTTCTTATTTTTATTCTTATTTTTGTATATTATGTAAAATGCCTTTTTTTTTTAGAAATAAACATTATTATTATCACTGTGCATCTGCTATTTTTTAATGTGAGCTTTAAACTATACAAAACATAATAAAATACTGTCCATGTTTTACTGACCACTTTTAATATTTACGTGTGGGTTCACAGAAGTACTCGATCTCTTTCTGCTCTTAATACATAACACGTTTTTACACGTTGCACTACCCCTAATAAATATCGATTGTCTACCTACGTTTGTCGTGACTAAATTACTTATTTCTGGAATTTTCTGTTTGGTTTGTTTATCAGATTATGCAGCTTTTGTGGCGACATCTACGGGAGAAGCGTTCAACTATAAAATATATCTGTATTACCGACTTTTAAAATTACCTCGTGGTACGGCTGCCACGCAAATAGTTGGTCCCGGATGTCATAATAACATCATGACAGTCGTTAGTGGGATTGGAAGTCCTCATAAAACGTACAGCAACGCCTATAATTGGCCTAACGGCTGTTGGCTGAGTACCAAAATAAATAAAATAAAAAAAAATAAATGGCGGCAAATTTGAAATCCTGCAATATCTTTGGTCAAGCTGCAATTGAAGAGAAAGTTTAAATAATAATAAACATGCACAGTTAAGTATTGATTTTTACTTGTATTTTATTATGAACTGTTTTATTCTTTTCAAATTTTCTTTTTATGATTTTTTTAAACTTCTGTTTAAATATTATTTTTGAGTGTTTTTTTTAATATCTCGTTTCAAAGGTATTACAGATTTATGCCTGTACGTCAAATTTCACTCACATGTTTTTTGTCGTCTCCGAGTATAGCTTGACCAAACTTTGAAGACTACTGATCTACCACCTTAACTATGTTAAGTTTGTATTTTATTTGGTAGAAAAGATTTGCCAATTTTCATTTGAATATTCTTTCCCAATTAACAGCAAAATTACAAAAACTTAATTTTAACCCCCCCCCCCCCCCTCCTCAAATTCTCCATAAGGGTTCGGAATTAAATCTATAGGTACTTAAGTGAACTTCTTCTTCTTCTGTTAGGGCTAGCCCTGTCTTTTCCAACCATTATGTTGTCGCTATGCATGGTCTTGGGATGAAGATGTCCATGAACCGACACATCTCTTTGGGGGTCTTCCTATGGGTCTGCTGGTGCATGGCTTTTCCGCGAGGGCAATTTTGGCGAGTTGAGTTTCATCAATTCTGTCTACTTGGCTAAATTAGAATAGCATTCTCTGGAGGTTGTCTTTGTTGTCGGCTATGATCTGCGTAACATAGAATTTTAATTTCTTTGTTTCCCATTCTGTAACCTTCTACAAGCTTTACGCTATTATGCAGTCTAGTATGAGATTGACGAGCATTGGGCTGAGGCTGTCTCCTTGTCTGATTCCTGTTGTTATTGGTATTTCCTCTGTTAGCATGTTGTCTGACAGCACTCTCATGTGGTGGCCCGTATTCATTTCTTTTATGATTGGAATAATTTTTCCGTCAACTGCTTTTTCTTGTAGGATATTTACGTCTTTTAATTTTACACAATTAAAGCCTGCGTTAGATCAATAAAGCAGATAAATGCAAGCTTATCACATTCGATGGCCTTTTCTATAACTGGACGCAGTATGAATATTGCATCCACCGTTGACCTATTCGGTCTGAAACCGTGTTCTTCCTCGTTAATCTGTAATTCTTGTGAAAGAGCCTGTGCGATTATCTTTAATAGCATTTTTAATATTGTGCTAAGCAGACGTTGCCACGGTAGTTTTTTGAATTCTTTTTTTCTTCCTTTTTATGGATGGGAATGGTGATGCTGGATTTCGATTCCATGGGAATCGTTCCGGATTCCATAATTGTATTGTATAAAGTTGTTAACTCATTACGATAGTATTTCAGTAACACCCTGTATCATACTTGCTGACCATTGTAGCTTTTACAGGCGATAACGGCCCATCGCCATTGTTATTTTCCTCCATTCGTCTTTGTTTAACGTTTTCCTTCTCCAGTCACTATTCCCAGTTCATTCAGATCGTTGATCACTTCCTCCTTCCACTTTAACCTTGGTCTCCCTCTTGCTCTTGTTCCCACTGGATGAATTTTTAACATTATTTTACCCATTCTGTCACTCCCCATACGCTGCACATGCCCCAACCACCTGACTCGTTGTTTAACGCACTGCACTATTGTTGGTTATTTGTATAGATTTTCTAGCTCTTTATTAGTCCTTCTTCTCCACATTTCACCCTTCTTAAGGCCACCGTATATTTTCCGTAACGCTTTTTGTTCCTATATTAGTAATTTAGATTGACTCACTGCCCCTAATTTCCACACTTCACACCCGTATGTAACAATTGGTGTTAACACACTTTTATATATCCGGATTTTTACTTTCTGAGATACAAATTTTGACTTCAGTATTGCTGATAATGCACCAATCTTACTTTAAACTTTTCCTCTTCTCTTTCGTCATCTGTAATCTGCACCGCTAGGTGTGTGAAAACGTTAACTCCCTGTAGCTCCCGTACCTCTTCTCCCTGTTGGTTGATTGTTAAGCTTTGGTTTTCAGACGAACTACCCTGACTTCTCAACACCATGTATTTTGATTTTTCTTCATTGATATGTAATCCAACCTTCACAGCTTCCTCCTCAACTTTATCATTTTTATAAGGTCTTCTTGATTATTTGCACCTGCTTTGACACAAAAGCTATCCGTGGTCTTCCCCTTCCACTTGACACTGCTTGATGTATTCTGCATCATTATTTGCACTAATTTTATTAATTTTCCTGGGATTTTTAACTACCTCTTAGCTTTGCAGTTTGTTTCTTATTACTGTCGCCAATATTTTATATGTTGTGTCTGTGCTGTAGTTATTGTACTCGTTCTTTGTTCCTTTTTTAAAAATCGGGGTAATTACTGCCTGTGACCATTCTTTTGGGATTTCCTGTTTTTGCCAGATTTTCTTAATTAAGTTATGTATCTCTGTAGTCAACTTTTCTCCTCCATACTTAAGTAGTTCATTTTTTACTCCATTTTCGCCTGGTGCTTTCCCATTTTTTAATTTTGCTATTATAGTTTTTATTTCTTCTCTCGTCGGTACCTCTATGTTACTTTCCGTTTCCTCTTCTTCTTCTTCTGCTGTCTCAGGGTTTACCCTTTCTTCATTCTCTTCATTTTCTAGGGTTGTTGCTTCTTCTTCATTAAGTAGCTTCTGGAAGTAGTGTTTCCAACCTATTAGGGTTTCATCTTCATCATTTACCCTTTAACCCCTTTCATCGATAAAAGCTATTGGTGGCAACCTCTTCTTGTCTGCTTTATTTCTTGGTAAAAAAATTTCATTTCACCATTTTTTAAATATTCCTCTGTCTTTTCCACCTGGTTTTGCCAGTATTTTTCTTTTTGCTTTTCTGTATGTTCTTTTTGCCTTTTTCCTCTGAATTCTGTACGCTTCCATTTTTCTTGTCTTCCTGTTACCAACATTTTTTTCTTAGCTTCTAATTTGTTTACTCGTTCATTTTCACAATCCCTGTTGAACCATTTGTTTGTTCTCTTCTCTTTTCTCTTTTTCCTATTACTTGTTTTGCTGCGTTCTTTATCAGTTCTTTTATTTCTTTCCAGTTTCCTTTCATATCCTCCTGCTCTGTTTTCCTTTCTTTTAATCCTTCTTCTTTTGTGTCAGCCTTTCCACATCATATTCTTCATTTGGTTTTTTGTTTGTTTTGTTTTTCTTGACCGCGTAGTTACCCTCCATTGTGACAGTTACTAAATAGTGGTCGGAACTCGCATCTGTCCCTCTTCTAGATTTTACATTTTTCATCATTCTTAAATGTTTTTTTGTTATCAGCACATGGTCAACCTGGTTACAAGTTTTGCCATCTGGTGCCTTCCGTGCCTTTATATATGTCTTTTCTTTGAAAATACGTGCTTGCTATTCTACATTCTTTCCCTGCCGCGAAACTGACCAATTTTGCCCCATTTTCATTGGTTTCTTCATGATTTTAGCATTGAAATCTCCAACTATCATCATTAATGTTCTTGGTTCTTTGTGTAGTATTTCATCGTAAATGTCTTCTAGGTTTTCGTAAAACTCGTCCTTCTGTTCTTCGGTTGGAGCATGACAGTTAATTATATTTGAACATTAATAGAAAGGAATAAAAACATTGTTTTTATTTACTTGCTTTTTGCTTTCTATAAACATCCTGTATTTCCCATTGAGAATTGACCGTTACTGATAATCGGTATCGGCCGAATTAGGCTTATATGGTTATCGGTGATATCGGCCTTCCTTTTTGGCGATATATTGGTAAAATTAATTTCCTTTTAATTTAAAAAAAAACAAACAATGTGGAGTATGAAATATAACTACTATCTAATATTTAAAATTAAATTTTTCTAAATTATGTGAAAATATTAGGCACTCGATGAAGTGCAAAATATCTTCCAGCTTTGCCTCACTTCTGGAATACACTGTATCAGCAAAAACATTCGATCAGACGATGCCATTTCAAGGGCTCGCATCATCAGAAATTGTTAACAATACTAACTAATATGCCACGAGTAAAAAATGAACGTGTTAAACTGCATTATTAAAACAAAATTATCAAGAAGACACCTGCTTAAACAAACCTAAGCATGAGCTAGTATTTGGGGGATTACCCCGCTCGAATCCAGCAAGCACACGTGCATGCATGTAGTCATAAAGTAGTGGGAGAGAGCAATGATGATATATCGGCCTCGATAAAAAAAATCTGTATTTCCCATTGAAGAAAACCTTTTTTTTACTCAAGAACAATTTCAGGGTTTGTACAAATTGAAATCTGATCACCCTAGCGAAAACAGAAACACCAAAGAACATTGAATTGGGGAACCGAAGCGCAAATAGAAATACTATACAGGCAGACCTAAAAAATTATAAAGTGAAGAAGAATTAAAACAATTGAAGGTTGAAAACAATAAAAATATCGCAAACAGAGAACAACTTGGAGAGAGATAGCATCTAAAGCCCTGAGGTGCAATTTATGACGGAAGATGCTTAAAATTCGTATTGAGGTTATAAAATGTGACTGTAATAAAAAATTTGAAATCACTATTAAAAATGCTTGCAGCAGTTTCCAAAGTTTTTCTGCATATTTTCACTAATTAACTTTAATTTTTTTTTGACAGATTCAATAAAAATCTCTTTGTCTCATCATCACTTTGCAGACTCGTCTTCACCAACAAACAATGGCGAAATGCTTAAATATAATAAATACTTTTCTAAATCTGCACATGTAAAGTTGGTCACACTTATTTTTTGTACTCAATGCTACAGGTCGCAAAACAAAGTATGGGAAAACTGCAGAATTAATATTAATTATTATTAACCATGTTTCTCTACTAACCATAACCAACATTATAAGGGAAGCAAGTAAAAGTAGAGGAATTTGCCCTGGATTTTGCAGTTTGGCCCAAAGTAGAGTCAAAAATATAAATCTTACAAAGACTATGTTAATGAACCTTCGTTAACAAGCAAAATAAAAAATTGCACCCCTGGGCTAACAGAAAGCTAATAACCATTCATTATGTTTTTTGTATGAATTGCCATATTTGAGTTAATAATTTTCCCATGCGATTACATTAATTAATATACACAGAAAAAAGAAGCTTACGATCAATATCCATAAACGGATCCTCAGGTGGTGGGGAATCGTCCTCATCACTGTCGCTGCTATAGACGGCATCGTGGCGCTCGCTTTGCTTCTCTATGACAGTTTGGAAAGTGTGGTCTCGATCCTCGAAGATCTGGTCATCGGCATCGTCCAAAGTGTTGATGTTTTGAGCGCACACTTGCTTGAACAATTCGTGTTGTTGTACCAAATCGCCTTCAGAGAGATCAAAGTTCATACCCGTTCTATGATCGATGGTTCTGCACAAAACATTAGTAAAGTGTGTGCTGCACGTTACACGAGCGTTACTTACTGCAATGTGTCGTCACCGTCATTGAAATCATCATCATTAAAGCCAAAGCTCGCTATAAATTGTGGAGTGAGTTGATGGATTTGATACTGCGCAAACATCTATAATTAACGGTGTGCTGCTTTAAGTTGAACTTGATGGGGAATAGTTTACTTACCTGTTGGTGAAGGATGTTGGACTGAGGGAACGGAACGTCCCCGTATTCATCGCTATCCTCGTTGGAAGTGTTTGGATGGGCACCTCCCTATAACATTTATTTTTCTAATAAACACGAACTTTTAAAATAACTGCGTGATAGAATATTGCAATTATCCAAATACAATTATTTATTATAAATTTACAAATTTCTGTGCGCATCTGATGTAAAGTACAGAATATTGATCAAGAACAGCAGTACCAATAATATTTCTCTGGTTTTCTTCACTTCTTGTAGAGTAGTTTCGCTAAATTTATCGAAAGCTTCTGCGACTTCCGGCACGTTATCTTTTAAGAACTGTCCCAATGGGCTTGTTGAACACAATTCTGCTATACTATTCGCTATATTGGTTAAGTGGCCCATGTAACCCTGTCGTACGCCCTCGTTTTCAGACCTGCAATGGCGTTTGAGGTTAATTTGCTCCACGGGTGAACGGCAGGCAACTTACTGCTGAGCATCGTTGTCCTTCCAAGCGTCCAAAATTCTTTCTACTAACTTACAGTTAACTATTAACTGTAACAAAAATATTGCATGATCATTTCTAACTATAAGATTCGACTTTGAAAATTGTAACTAATTGACAGTTGCAAATAGATTAAAAAACTAATAATTATAACTGCTAGTGCAAACAACAGTTATTTATTTTCATAACAAGCGTCGAAAGCTGCAAATATTGTGCGAGTGTTGATTATCTAAACACAAGGGCATCTAAACACAAGGGCATCTAAACACAAGGGCCAGAGGTCCTAAAGCTTGTACACTTGTCGCCCTTGAAAATATCCTCATAATACCCTTGGTATATAAATAACTAAAACAGCTTGTATGACTGCTTAATTCTTGGATTACATGCGAATTTTGTCAAAAACTCGGTGACACACAAGGGTTTTCCCTAATGAAGCTACGAGTGCTACACACATTAAAGAGCGGGTACTGTAGAATAACCATTGGGAAAGGGTGCTACATGTCACAATCAAAAACACATACAACCTTACCAATTATAGATACAAAAAAGTTCATAGATGAACATTGAAATTACACGATTTAATTGTTTTTTTAAATTTGACGTCGAAATCGGCGCTGACGAGTTCATTGTGAACGTACCACATCAGCTGTTTCAACCGATCGTAATTTAATTTTACCTTACTCTTTCGTACTTTTTTTGAAAATGAAAACCGACCTACGATCTAAGTCTAAACATTAGCAAATTTTTAATCTACCATACAATTTAATTGGTCCAGTATCTTCGGAGGAGATAGCAAACAAACATACAAACATACTAAGAAAGCGACCACCGATTTTAAGGTATAGATATGAGAAAAGAAACAACGTACGAACAGCACAAAGAACAATCATGTCGTTCGTCCATCGCGTGCATTTTCCTCTTACAATATCAATTTTAAAGGTATCAAACTTACATGTTTATATAAGGCATGCTCACCCTCCGTCTCCGACGGAATGTGAGCTTTTAAAGCAGAGGTAATGCAGGCTTGCACCTGAGTATGCAAGAAATTATTCCACGGAAATGCGAAAAAAAGATCCAGCAGAACTTGCATGGTTCCTAGCGATATTAATTCCTTCAATAAATCAGTGTGATTTGTTGATATGACTGCCGCAAACAATCGGGTTACTTGCAACCGGGTATTGCCAAGTGGTGGATCCAGCACACCCAGAGTGGTGTTGATTGGTACTTTCTGAAACATTAAAATTAAATGTGACATTACATATGGATTCATCGAGTCATGTTAATAAGAGTAATGGCAATACGACCACCTGGAATGGCGTTATTCATAAAAGCAAAAGGTACTTGAGAATCAGACATGAGTTTTATTAACAATTTTTGGTTCTTTAGCGCCATCAATTACCCCTTAAGATATGGACTATACGTTTTGAAACATCCTACATACTAAGTGCAGAAAAGACAATATTTAGCAAGCGCAGGCGTAATGTGTTTAGTCAGACTAACAATAATTATAACAAATCCGCCTCAGAATTCTTAGTGGTATAAAATATGTAGAACCTATAATGAATTTCTGTAACTTTGATTTGGATTTCCATTTTAACCAAAAATAGTAGCATTTTAAACGATAAATGCTTTTCAGTTTCCGTATAAAATTATATTTATAATAACAAATATTTTTAAATACTTTTAAAGCTGTATTTTATCTACGAAAATCTCCATGATGAAGTATTCATCTGAAACTTGTCTTAGTTTATGAAGTGAGTTCTTTAATTTTAATAGCTGAATAATTTTCCGTTGTGAATCATGGTTTATACTTATGAAAAACGTATAAAATTTAAAAGCTATTCTCAATCCTCGACGATAAACAAATCATGTTACCTGTTTTTGTACTAGTTACCATGGTAGCACATATTTGTTTTGTGAGTTGCTATGGTTTATGGACTATTTTATTCGCTAGTTAAAAAAGTAACATTTTATCCACAAATTAATGTAAATTAAACACAGTCTTCCTCATAACAATTAACATATATTTTTTACATACGCTACATGTTTCGGTTTATCTGTTAAACCATCTTCAGACTAAAAGATAAAGCTTATAAAAATACGGGGAAAGAAACAGAGAGCAAACACCTCACCTAATGTCAAAATTGGACAGTCATAAATAAACAATTAAAATTAAAACAGACAACGTGACCAACATGTTAAATGAAATAAATTATTTGTTTATATACAACGGTCGGCCAAGGTGAGAACTGTAAAATACGTATCAAAGCCACAAAAAACAAATAAATGGAATAAGTTAAGCAATTAATCAAATTTTAGATTGAGAAATATATAACTGCTACTGTTTGCAAACTCCGTGACCTCATTGAGGCCGTTTAACTGGGAGACAATTTCGAAGATTTCGTAAAAATTTAAATTATTGCCTTTAGGGCAGACGTTGAAGAATTTTAACATTGGCGTCCCGGTCAAATTTATGATTATTCTCAATAATGTGAGAGGCAAAAGCCGATTTATTATAATCAAGATGATGAATGTAATTTGGTTTTATTAAAGAAATGTGTTCAGACATGTGTTTTTTGAAAGATCTCCCGGTTTGGCCCACATAAAAAGAGTCGCTAGAACCACAATTTAAAAGATAAATACCTGATTTGTTAAGGAGGGAGATAGGATCTTTGTTGAAAAGGGTGAGGAAAAGGAAATTGTAATATTGAAGCGTTTAAAAATGTTTTTTAGAGAATTGACAAAAGCTTAAAAAAATACAGTTGAAGATTTGGTTTAATTCCAAATGTTATAAGGAAGGGTTAATTCCGAATTATATCAAGATGAGAAGCAGCACCGTCAATTCACGTTCCGAAAAAGCCTTAATGGTAGGACAAAAAAGTTGGTTAAAAGAAGAAATTCACTACTGGTACAAATCCAAAGATGAAATTAACTTGTACAGACTACACATCCAACTATCTTATGTAATCAACTTTTTAATATGGTCTGATATCCTTTTTTATATAAAAAATAAAGTAGCAAATTTTGGTAGGTCGTTATTCGATAAGTTATTCAATAAATTTAACAATTTAAAGACTAAACAATATAATCTTAGATCCAAACAACCAGCTAAATTTTCCAAATCTCTTCCTAATCTATTTAATTTAGGGTGTCAGCTTTAAGAACATAAATTATTTTAATTCCTTAAAGTTGACGCTTTACGTCAGATTTATGAACGCACGAGTTCCTAAACCTGACACATTGGTTAGCTTGGTTGGTGTAATAAGTATTTTATTTAACAATTAACCGTGCGTGGTGACAGTAAAAATAAATTTCAGTTAATATGAATAAAAAGAAGAATTTGAAGTATTCTGACGAATCTATGAGATTAGCTATCAAGGATGTAAAGGCCGGGATGCCAGTTGCAACTGCAAGCAAAGCACATGGCGTTCCTCGGACCACTTTGCTTTACAAGTGTACCGGAAAATATCCAGAAGAGCGCAAAATTGGTGCACCTACCGTACTCTCCAATGAGGAAGAGCAAGGCTTGGTTACCTGGTTGATGCACCTAGGAGATTCTGGATTTCCAGCCACGAAAGAGCAGCTGTTAGATAGTGTGGAAATGATCATATTACGAAGATGAAAAAACAAACAAATTTTCTAAATAATCGCCCTGGGCGGCATTGGTACGACTTATTTTTAAAAAGGCACCCTGTGCTATCCGAAAGAATTACCCAAAACCTAACACGGAGCCGAGCAAATGTGAGCGAGAGAAGGTGCAGAATTGGTTTGGACAAAAACTTGCTAAATGTTCTAAATAATCCAAATAGTGTGGAATGCGGACGAAACTGCATTTTTTTTTAGTCCAAAGGGAGGGAGGGTTCTAACTAGGAAGGGTAGCAAAGCTGTCTATTCATTCATAGCAAATGACGAACTATAGTTATACCTTTTTGTCATTTTCAGGAAACAGCAGGAATGTTAGCACCAACTATGGTTGTGTTTCCATATGAACGCATACCACCATACATTTCGAAACCAATGCCAGATACATTTTGCATAGGCAAATCAGAATCCGGCTGGATGACTGGGCAAACTTTTTTTGAATATGCCTCTAATGTGTTCTATCCATGGCTAGTGGCAAATGAAATAGAACTTCCAATTATATTCTTTGTGGATGGGCACTCTTCTCATCTAACGCTGCCATTGAGTGACTTTTGTGTAAAAAATGGGATAGAATTAGTGGCATTGTACCCAAATGCCAAACATATATTGCAGCCAATGGATGTGGCTGTTTTTCATCCATTAAAAATGCAATGGAAAATAGGAGTTCATAAATGGCGATTGAAACATTTTGGTGAAAAATTAAAACGAGAAAATTTTGCTCCCCTCTTAGAGTCAGTAATAAAGGACGCTGTGAAAATTGAAACTTTACAAAATGGATTTCGAAAATGCGGACTTTGTCCAAAATTTGATAAAGGATACAAATAACGATACCGATGTAAATATTTCTGTTAATACCACAATTGATTATAATAATGATGTTATTGTTTTTAAAGTATTTGGAACAGGAGATAGGACAAAATAAATTAAATGATTTTAAAAGAAAAAATGAAACAGAAGTAGAAATTGAGGATAAATCGTTGTATTTAATCTGGAAACATATTTCTGATCGAGTTGCTCCCATAGATGATAATAGTGAAAGAGATTCTCAAAATAAAAACCTGGAAAATCTTAACAATTATAATGAAGATGTATTAATTCTAGAAGCGGATTGATTAAATCAGATTATAAATGATGAAATAAATAACATTGATGGTGTGGATGTTGTAGATATCAATGAAATTAATAATGATGATAATTTGAATGACTTGAAAAGACAGATAATGAAGAGGGTGGGGAAAATCTGCAAGAAGGTAACGTAAATGAGACTTTTGAAGATGTGAACAAAGATGATAGTGTAGATGAGACCGTTGAAGATATGAACAAAGGCAATGGTGTAGATGAGAATGTCGAAGATGTGAACGAAGACAATGGTGTAGTTGAGAATGTCAAATGAACAAAGTAAAAGAACAGAATAGACATTTTGGATCCACAACTCCTTTTGATAATATTAAAGTACCTTCTTCTTTTCAAAACTGTTTGTTTTGGCCAACAATTCCAAAAACTACTCTGAAACAAACAAAAGAAAAAATACCATCTGTCGCACCTTCGCAACAATGGAGGGAATATCATATGAAAAAAGAAGAAGCAAAAAAGAAGAACGAATTGGAGAAAGAAGAAAGAAAGAAAAAACATATTGAAAGGCCCTTCAGAGCAAGAGAATCGATAAGCAGAAAAATAAGAAAGCAACCGAAGTAGGCGAATGTGAAACAGAAAAAAATGAAACAGAAGAAAGCGAAATAGATGAAGCTGAGATAGAAAAATCTGAAAAAGAAGATAAAGAAAATAACAAAGAATTAGTGCCAATTAAGAAACAGCATGTTATAGTAAAGTATGAGGAGAGTATTTTCTGGAATTGTGGAAGATATAAAATTAAGGGGCAAACTAGCTAAAGTTAGTGTTATGCAGCTAAGCGGACCTTTCTATTGGAAGTGGCCTAAAAGTAAAGATACTTTGTGGTATGATTTCCATGATATTGTGGAAATAATATCTGCTCCTTCATTAATCAATAGTAGAGGTTTTTATAAATGTCCCGAAATAGAAAAATTTCAAACTTTTATTAAATGACTCTGTACTATAATAATTATTTTTGAATTCTACTTATGGTAATAAAATAAAATGTTTCAATGTTTAACTTACATAGTGCCTTTAAAAACCACTTTTTCTTGACATATCAGCTTTACGAGCAAAATGTGTAAGCTTTATAAGCCGTTCACGATCTTTTTGGGTCAGGTGAGGCTATGACCATCTAGTAATTTTGTTGGCAGAACCTCTGTTGCAACTAAACTCCCTCATGAAAATTGACACTTTTTGTGCTAGGTTAGGTTGTTTTCAGTTTAAGGTTATATTTTCTGAATAGGTACATTGTTGCCGGATATTCTTTAGTCTCCATATCGACTCGCGTTCTTTTAAATTTGGTGTGTCCTTTTTAAATTGGAAGTAGCATCGTTCAATGGAAATTTTTTGTTGTAACAAAATTATTTTGGGCATTTTGACTTTTCCTTTGACGGAAATTAAAATTATTTTTACACATTTGATAAATCATTTATTTTCTTACGAATATTAAAATAATAAATCTGGCAATGTGGTGGCAAGAAAACGTCGAACAGACACTGACAGAAAAAAAGTTGCATCATCGAATCAGTTAGTCCAACATGAAAAGAAAAAATCATAGCCAACTCTGTCCCAAAAAGGTCGTGAACGGCTTATAGGTACATGTTCATTTTCGTATGTCAGCTTTAAGTACAATTAATATCTATATTAAAATTTAGTAAAATAATTATTAATATCGCTATAAGCAACTGAAATGTAAATACACATCACTTTTTAATCACTGAACTTGTACCTAACATACATTTTATTTTTTCTTTACCTTAACTATTACGTTTGTGATATACCATAACCTAAAATTCTTCTAAGAGTGTCAGCTTTTGGTACATTTACTTTATACTTATCGCCATGTTCTTTCCATATTTTTCAATAAACATTATAAAGAATTGCTTAATATGAATCCTAATCCTCCGCGCCTCTATGGCTTACCTAAAATACATAAAACTAACATTCCTATTCGCCCTGTAGTTTCCTTCCCCAATACTCCTGTATCTAAAATTACTTCGTGGTTAAACCAGATTCTCCGCTCCTTATTAAATTTTGAACCACAATATTCGGTCAGTAATTCCCTAGACCTTATTTCTAAAATTTCACCCCTTCACATCTCTGACAACACTATTCTTCTTTCCTTCGATGCTGTTAACCTTTTTTCTAGCATCCTCATTCACCAACATCTGGTCAATAGCGACTTATCTAATGATCAAGTTTTAAGTCTTTTGTCTTTAATTAAACTTTGCTTAAAACAAGACTTCTTCCTGTTTGATAAATCTTTCTTTTCCCAATTATCGGGTCTGGCCATGGGTTCTAATCTTTGCCCTCTCTTCGCCAAAATATTCATAGACAATCTAGAATCTGTAATTTTCAAGAATGATACCTTTAAAAAACATATTATCTTTTGGGGCAGATATGTAGATGATATCCTGGTACTTTTCGAGGGACCTCCAGAGCTAGCCCTAACGCATCTACAGTGGCTTAACACCCTTCATCCGATTCTGTCATTCCCTTCTCATCTCACCATCCATTATCTCAAAAACTGAATTCCTTCAAGTTCCTTTTTAGGCGTTTGCTTCTGACCCCTCTAAGTAATAGCAACTTCATTAATGAACTCAATATCATAAAACAAATTGCTGTTAATAACGGTTACTCACTTAACCTTATCATGCCTATCTTTCATCGGTTACAACATTCACTAACTCAAACCAAATTGTTATCTACTAGATCTTCTAACACCAAAAGTGAGCTCACCACGTTTCGTTCACTACCTTACATTTCCCCTTTTGTCAATTCTCTAAAAAACGCTTCAATATTACAATTTCCTTTTCCTCACCCTTTTAAACAAAGATCCTATCTCCCTCCTTAACAAATCAGGTATCTATCTTTTAAATTGTGGTTCATGCGACTCTTTTTATGTGGGACAAACCGGGAGATCCTTCAAAAAGCGCGTGTCTGAACACATTTCTTTAATAAAACCAAATTACATTCATCATCTTGATTATAATAAATCGGCTTTTGCCTCTCACATTATTGAGAATAATCATAAATTTGACCGGGACGTCAATGTTAAAATTCTTCACATTTTTACGAAATCTTCGAAATTGTCTCCCGGTTAAACGATCGTTGCCTCAATGAGGTCACGGAGTTTCCAAACTGTAGCAATTATATATTTCTCAATCTAAAATTTGATTAATTGCTTAACTTATTCCATTTATCGGTTTTTGTGGCTTTGATACGTATTTTACAGTTCTCACCTTGGCTGACCGTTGTATATAAACAAATAATTTATTTCATTTAACATGTTGGTCACGTTGTCTGTTTTAATTTTAATTGTTTATTTATGACTGTCCAATTTTGACATTAGGTGAGGTGTTTGCTCTGTTTCTTTCCCCGTATTTTTATAAGCTTTATCTTTTAGCCTGAAGATGGTTTAACAGATAAACCGAAACATGTAGCGTATGTAAAAAATATATGTTAATTGTTATGAGGAAGACTGTGTTTAATTTACATTAATTTGTGGATAAAATGTTACTTTATTCACTAGCGAATAAAATAGTCCATAAACCATAGCAACTCACAAACCAAATACGTGCTACTATGGTATCTAGTACAAAAACAGGTAACATGATTTGTTTATCGTCGAGGATTCAGAATAGCTTTTAAATTTTATACGTGTTTCGTAAGTATAAACCATGGTTCACAACGGAAATAATTCAGCTATTAAAATTAAAGAACTCACTTCATAAACTAAGACAAGTTTCAGATTAATATAATAATAGGTACGTTGAAATTAGACGAAGGTTAAAATCACTTACTAATACGGCTTACAAAACTGCTGAAGATGCTATTTGCTATGATCCAAATCAGTTTTGGTCATATATTAAAAATTTAAAAAGCTCAAACTGCGCAGCTGCTGCTTCTATGGAATGGAATGATCAAACTTACAAATATTCAGCTATCCCGGATGCTTTTGGTCAGTATTTTAAGTCAGTTTATAATAATAAGAAAGCTTTATATGGTACAAA
Organism: Agriotes lineatus; assembly: GCA_940337035.1. Taxonomy (NCBI): domain Eukaryota; kingdom Metazoa; phylum Arthropoda; class Insecta; order Coleoptera; family Elateridae; genus Agriotes; species Agriotes lineatus. The sequence continues at coordinate 36,684,235 of OW679199.1, read as the reverse complement.
TTTTGTCGAACTAGACACTGGCGGCTATATACAACTATAACAAATCTCTTAAATTTTACCAGCCACATAAATCAAAGTTTGGAACAAAGGTATCAAGTAGACTGTGTATATACGGATTTCAAAAAAGCATTTGATAAAGTTGATCACGATATACTTTTACGAAAACTTAAGCAATGTGGGTTGTCTTAACAGCATGTTGAAATTTTTCGCTTCGTATTTATCGGCACATAGTTTTGTGCTCAAATTCGACGGTAACACGTCATGCAAATATACAGCTAACTTGGGTGTCCCACAGGGATCAAACCTAGGACCTGTATTATTTACAATATTTATAAATGATTTAGTTCATTGTGTGCAGCACTCGTGTTGCCTACTATTTGCAGACGATTATTACTGAATGTACACCACTGCAACAAGATATAAACAGAATCTATAACTGGAATATTGAAAACAAACTGTTGTTTAACATTAGTAAATGCTCTATAATGTCATTCACACGTTCTACTCAGCCGCTTGAGTTTGACTACAAAATGAATGATGAGTTTTAAAACGAATTTCGAAAACTAAGGATCTTGGAGTGACTTATGACAACCGACTGAAATTTAGAGATCACGTGGACGCAGTAGTTGCGTCGGCTTACAAAATCCTAGGATTTATTATTAGGCAATCATCACAATCTTCCAATGAACGCATACTGAAGACCTTGTACTTTACACTGCTTAGACCTACGCTTGACTATGCTTCAGTAGTATGGTTCCCGCATTTATATGTGGAGATTAACAAAATTGAAAAAGTTCAAAAAAGATATTTAAGATTTCTATATTTTAAGAAACACAGGATGTATCCAAATTATCATATAATTAGAACAACAATGCTGTGTCAAGAATTTCAAATTATGTCTCTCAAAAACAGAAGAAAAGCTCAACTCATTCTATTTTGTTATAAATTGTGAATTTTGAGATTAAGGATACATATCTTTTAGCTTTGTTAAACATAAATGTTCCTTCTAGAGCTACAAGACCTGCAAGTCTATTTAATATCCCCCTCGTCACTTACTTGGTACACACTCCCATGCTTGATATGCAGCGACTAGTAAATGAGCTCTATCAAACCGATATCAATTGGCTCCTGATTTTCCTGGTTTTTTTTTGGCTTAAGCTAAAGCTAAAGCACAATAACCAGCTCCAGTTGATGTTATGCGTTTGGCAGTACTGAAGTGTGTTGTTGGTGACACTGTAAGTCTATGTCAAATTCGAGGTAAGCAGGTTAGGTTTTGCGTCAAATTATGTCAAAACTGACGCAAAACCTAACCTACTAACCTACAGTACCCACAGTAAAGTTAATTGGAATAAATCTAGTCGTCTATTAGGTCTGTTAATGCGATGACTTGAGGTAGTTTACGTTGAAACCTAGTGTGAATGTTCGTAGTAAACCCCACCACTAAATGCACTTGAGAGTTTATGACAGGATTGGCACGATTTTCCCCAGCCCGAAAAAACCCACCTGATAAAATCTGCGAGTTTTAGACTAAATGAGGGTTTTTCAAAAATTGACAAACGAAAGCATTTTAAAGCTGTAAGTGGTATCAAATCTTCCATTAATAACAATTTAAATCCTTTAGTAAATCATGATTTTTTTCAAACTAGAGATTTTTGCAGTAATATTCGTTTTCGTGTCTTTTAAACCAAAAAAGTGGTTTTCCAAGTGATGTCTGTCTATCAGCCTGTTTGCGCCCTCTCTACAGTCCAGACGGTGTAATAATGAATCGCCTGAAAATTGATATCATCATTTCTGATATTAATTCAGAGATCCCAGTGAGTTTTGGTTGAAATGCTCTTATATTTTTTCCGTTTTGCGGAGAAATTTTACAATTGCTTAATAAAAATTAAATTTCATAGAACAACATCATATGGTATGCATTTACCTACAATTTTCTTTTGAATAGTTGTTTTTTAAAAAGTATAGTTTTTGGAAAAATTGCAAAATAAAATTTGTTCAATGATTTTCTCAAAACCCAAAAATCACTGATCAAATCTCAACTGATTGGTCTATTAGAATTATTTTACAACTATTAGATAGTCAATTTGGCAGGATTTTTAATGCTGTATAATATGTTAATAGAAGCACATTACAGAACTACAATACCATCGCTTGAATTCAAATGAAAATCAACGATTCCAGTTCGGTAGCGATTTAATAATTATTAATTTATGCAATCCATTATTTGATTTTAATTGCAAAGCAAAAACAAATAGTTACTCTGGAATCTGTGATTTTTATTAACCAAGTTCAAGTGATAGTATTGTAGTTCTGTATAGTGATGTAAATTACCCGGGTATTTATTTTTGGGGGTAAATACCCAAAATGGGCATTTCAGCGGGCATTTATAGCCTTATTTACAAATATTATAAAACTAATCTAATAGCTACCTGTTTGGTAAAAACCCGGAAAAACTTCAGCATAGTGTACCCACTGGGTTTGACGTTTGCCGCGCAAGCGCAGAAAACCCCGAAAAGCAGTGTTTCCAAACGATAGAACATTGTGCACTACGTACACACAAATCTTAAACTGCAGCTAACCTAAAATTATAGCTCCCAGACCAAAAGATTCACGTATGTGTGTTTATATATGCGTGTCGATTTCATTAAGCGTGTTTTTTGCCAGTTCGGATCCGTTGCAACGACTTGTCGAGAGCCGCTGACTTGCAGAACCATTGAACTTGCGCGAAGACTTGGGGTGCTATATTGAAGTTTAGTCAAAAACCCTAACGGTTACCTAGCGCTTGCGCATCGCTAACCAGTGGCATCCACAGTGGGTGGCTCAATGAGACCGGCCGCATATCATTACGCATGTTGGAATTTTAGTTAATTGTTGTTTGTGGCTAGTGGTGGCTTAGCGGGACTGCGGCCTTAGTCAACTTTATAACTATAAGTTATTCTCTAAAGTCGCTATGATGCCTAGATGAAAAGTATACCATTCAATACAGGATTCTTTCATTTATAATATACTTTATATCGAAATCCAATACTTTTTAACAGTTAACATTTGACAAGATTAATTTCTTTCGACAGATTCACTTGACAATACAAAATCTGAACGTCAAATAAAATTATGAAAAGTAGAATCAATTAATGCACATTTTTCCACGACCGGGAGTAGTAGTCGGTTTCTATAGCATGAAAATTGTGACAGAAGTAAAACATTTATTCCCTAAAGACTAAATAAGACAAAAATTTCCCTAGGGAGTTTTCATTATGACTGACAAATTTGAGGTTAGCAGGTTAGGTTTTGCGTCAGTTTGTGTCAAAACTGACGCAAAACCTAACCTGCTAACCTCGAATTTGACATAATTGTGAGCTCTTGTCATAATGACTTACAGTGCCACCAACTTTAAAATTTCCCATAGGCTAATTAATAATTTTTTCTACAGCCGTGATTTTAAACTGTTTCCAAGGGTCATATGCGGCGTGCTTTATGTTGTCTATAAAACACGCCATTCCATTTAAAGCACGGAGTACTTTAAGAGGTTATAAAACCTTATTTGTGAAGATTAAAAGTACAGTTATTATATCGGACCGATTTGTATGCGGAGGCCCGAGGGCCCCCTTGGAGAGGGGTGGAGCTCCAAGAGCCCCCTTGGAGAGGGGCCGAGCCCTGAGGGCCCCCTTGGAGAGGGGACGAGCCCCGATGGCCCCCTTGGAGAGGGGCGGAGCCCGATGGCCCCCTTGGAGAGGGGCGGAGCCCTGAGGGCACCCTCGGAGAGGGGTGGAGCTGCAAGAGCCCCCTTGGAGAGGGGCCGAGCCCTGAGGGCCCCCTTGGAGAGGGGCCGAGCCCCAAGGGCCCCCTTGGAGAGGAGCGGAGTCCCGAGGGCCCCCTTGGAGAGGGGTGGAGCTCCGAGGGCCGCTTTGGAGAGGGGCGAAGCCCCTAGGGCATTTAAGCTAACAAACTCCTCGGCTGTAGAAAAAATATTGAAGCCAACTCGTGTTTTACAGTTTAAAAATCTCGGTCGACCATAAAATTCTCGCTTCGCTCGAATTTTAACATGATCGACCTCGATTTTTAAATCCTCTGTAAAACACTAGTTGCCTTAATAGCTATTAAAATAATTGTAACTAAAATGTCAATAAATGACGTTTAAAAAAACGGGTTTTCGTTTTAAATCTTCCTGCAAAGTGAAAAAAATAGTATATGCAACTCGGAGAGAATGCGATTTTGCTTCAGTGCAATTTCTCTCCCTCATTGCATACTCTACTATTCCATCCGCTCTGCTATAAACTACTTTGTTGAAGAAAATGCACAATGCTTACTTTTGGAGGATCCAGCAGTAGTGAATGGAAGTCTCTTAGTCGATTTAGGACGGCACCAGTTGTACTGTCGACAATCGTTTGCCTTTGTTCGATATCATTAGCTTCATCACAACTGGAATAAAATCAAATTTATGACGAAGCTTGGATTCAAAACTTTTGATACTCACCTAACCTTATTTACATCTAGAAGAGCTAAAAGTACTTGAATACCTCCTACAATACAACTATCGTTTTTACTTTCTCCTAACATATGATCTAGTAGTAATGATACTGTTTCAGGTCTAAAACGGCATTGAAAATTAAGAGTCCAGCCACGAGCATGACCACTTACGACTCTAAAGTATTAAGTAGCGGATCAGGATCACTCCGTTCAGTGGAATTCCTTTGATTATCCCGAGATATCTTAATAAAATCACACAATAATTGAGCGACATTAAAGTGCCTCTCCTTGTCGACCGAGGGGTCCAGCAGAGACACCAGCAATTGCATAATCCGTTGACTATCTAGCCACTGGAAGCATTCGTTAGTATTAAGTGGTAGAGTTGCCTCAGAGCCTTACGTTTAAAATATTCTGCCGTACTTCGACGCCTTCCACCTGTGTCATGAGTTTGAGAGTGAGATCCATGATGGCAGATGTACCCAAGTGCTTGAGCAGAATCGAGATAAAATTCTCTTTAGCCTTTAAAAAGTCTAGGACCTGTAAGCAAGTGAACTGATAGGATAACCAGTTCTGGTGGAGAGAGCAGGGACGGAGTAACAGGATTCGTTTTGTAGTGGAAAGGAAGGGAGAAGGGAAGAAATCATGTTATATAACATACACTAGAGACTACTATAGTATATAAAGAATAGAATCGTCTGGCTGAGTGTCCGTGTGCTTTCTAGATATACATTTTTTTATCTGGTACCGTTTGTAAGAGTTTGCTAATGAAAGCGATAGTCCTGACAAATAACCAGACGATTTTGTATTATGATAGCACCTGTTGGTTTTCAATTTCAAAACTTTAATGAACTAGGTATGCTTTACAAAAGCTTATCATTACAATTATTACTCAGCTTGTTATCATAATAGTTGTGATAATTTAAACATTCCATTTTGTGTAGGGATGTAAGTTTCCATAACCAACTGAAAAGCAGCATACACGAAATGAACATGCATTGTAAAACTAACGTTTCCATATTAATTTACAATGCAATTGAAAAAACTAAAAATCACCAAATATAAAACTTACTGTTGAAATTGTTAAAAAAATCATGCAAGCACTAAAATTACACAAGCACGACGCATCGACATAAAACAAAGAACCTGAAAATTATGCAATAACTAAAAATTAAAAACAGCTTTTCAAATATCTCAATTGCAACAAACCATTAAAAATGATGAATACAAAAAAAATCAAAATGCTGAAAGTTTTAAGGAACGTGAACTTCTCTAATGCGCAAAAAATTGTCAAAATTAAAATTATTGAAATATTTACTAGTCCTGTTCGTCCCTTAAAAGTTTCACACTTACATCCCTATGAGCTACTAACCTGCTCAGTCTTTTTGGCAATAAGGACACCCATAATTTTACTAAAAAAGGAAGCCAAAAGTGGATTTAAAGGAGGCTCGCTGTCGAGGAAAACGTAGAGCTTAGAAAGCAGAGCCTCGTCGCTAGCCAGCCTCTCGTTAAGTGCAGGAACATCACACGTTAGAATTTCACAAGCTATGTTAGAATATTTGAATCGCGTGCGTTCATCTAGCTCTGAAGAAGGCTCTATGGTCGTTAACGTCACTAACTCCTCTATTACCTCTGGCTTTGTTAAACTGAAAGAAGATGAAAACAAGTCAGCTAAAAGAATTTGGTGAAAGCACCACAGGACTAGAGCTCTGCTGCTACTTACAAGTCCATTAGTGTTTTATTCTGCACTTTACATTCGCTAATAATATCTTCTTCCTCCATAAGTTCTTGTAGCGTGACATCCTGGAAAGAGAGCTTGTAGAAAGTGCCACAATTAACATATAAGAGTTACCTCTTTCGCCAGCACAGCTTCTATCTGTGAGGATGACGCGTTGTTATACTTCCAAAACATATTAGCAAATTCTACAAAAAACGCCAGCTTGAATGTAATATTTACTTCACAGTTGCAACATAAGTTTCACATTGTAAAATTAATGTAAGTACATATTATGACAGTTAGGGAAGAATTAATTTATTGTCTAATTTTTGACATGTGCTAACCTTATGTAAGGAAATTCATGCAAATACATAGTATACACGTGCAAGATAAAATTATTTCTCGTACCTTTTTAACGCTTCTGAAGACGTTGGGTTAGGTTCATTTGAAATGACCTCTGTTATCAAAATGTTCTATAAATTGTCATAAAACAGATATAGAATCATTTATCCTAAACTACATATCACAATTTTTACATTAATTACCAAGTACGGATAAGAGGTATAAAGATATTTTCAAAAATTTGCAAAGAAATGCACTTTCTGTAATGACAAACTAACCACCATAATGGTTTACCCACAATGCAATACCACGACAAACGCACCCGCTGTGGGCGGGAAATTCGAATTATTTAAATTTTTAGGAAAACGGAGATAATTTTTTTATAAATATACAATACAGAGTGCTGCATAACGGCGGATTATCTCCATGTCACATTATTAGAGAAAGCTTCCTGAGTGGGACAAAAAAAATAAAAAAGTCTTTGTGTAATATGTTTTGATAATATTGGAATCTGAAGTGCGACTCTAAATTATTATTAATGTGTGTATCGATACACACACTATTAATATTCAATATCATGATGAAAAACATTACAAATAATTTTTCTACAGCTGCTATAGAAAGTAGACTTTTGCGCTCGCTTTTGTCAACCCAAAGTTGACGTATTCTGCGAGGGTCAAAGTGGTTTGCCACTCGTTACATGCATATATGAAGTACTAGCAAGATGCCCGTTCTTCGTACGGGGAACAAATTTTTTTTCTTCTAAATCTCAAATGAATTCTAGGGCGCCTCACTTACCCTCACTAATACGCTAAATTCTTCCAAAACAATTCCTCCAAAACTCTTTTATGCTTCATGTACCCCCTGGAAATGTGTACATAATTATTGTTCTCCTTGTATATATTGATACAACTATAGTTTTAGTATAACAATGAGATAAAATTAAAATATATATGTACAAACTAAATGTATTTATAAATTATAGGAAGATACCCATTTCCACCACTTGGGGGTGGAATTTCTAAATCCTATTTATTCTGAGATATTGAGTCACTCGTGAAAACATAGTTTACTCCTTTTCATCCCTTAGCGGTAGAATTTTGAAAAATTCTTACAGCCCATATTATCCTGAAATAAACCCACAGCGAAAAAAAAATAAATTTAACGTTCTACCCCTTTTCACAGCTTTAGGGGTAACATTAAAATCCCTTAAACCCCTTTCTAAATATTTAAAGAGTACATCTGTATGCCAAACAAACAATGTTCTAACTCAATCAACATAGTAGATACGAAGAGTTCTTTAATTCTTCCCGAATTCAGATTTGCACCTTTAGGGGTTGATTTGAGAAAATCCTGAAATGTCTTTTTAGACATTTGTATTGGATACCTATGCAGGCAAACGTCAAGTCGATATCTTATCGGGTCTAAGAGATATTGAGGAATTCGTAAATATACACTTCACCCCTTTTCACCCCCTTAGGGGTAAGATTTAAAATCCCTTTCGCTTTCTAAATATTTTAAGAATATCTACATTTATATGCCAAAAAAGAATGCTCTAGCTCAATAAATATAGGAGTTACAAAGGGTTCTTTAATTCACCCCGAATATGCAAGCAAACACCAAGTCGATATCTTATCGGGTCTAAGAGATATTGAGGAATTCGTGAAAATACAGTTAACCCCTTTTCGCCCCTTTAGGGGTAAAATTGTAAAATCCCTTAAACCACTTTTTAAATATTTTAAGAATACATCTATATGCCAAAAAAGGAATGTTCTAACTCAATAAACCTAGGAGTTACAAAGGGTTCTTTAATTCACCCCGAATCCAGATTTGCACCTTTAGGGGTCGATTAGGGTAAAATTCTGAAATGAATTTTTAGATAGTTCTATTGGACACCTATGCAAGCAAACACCAAGTCGCTATCTTATCGGGTCTAAGAGATACTCAGGAATTTGTAAAAACACAGTTTACCCCTTTTCAGCCCCTTAGAGTTAAAATTTTCAAATTCCCTTACACCCCTTTCTAAATATTTAAAAAATACATCTAAAACAAAAAGTTCTAACTTAATAAACATAGGAGATACGTAGGATTCTTTAATTGGCCCCCAATCCAGATTTGCACCTTTAGGGGTTGATTAGGACAAAATCCTAAAATACGTTTCTAGGTATTTGCATTGATAATCTTTGCAAGCAAACACCAAATCGATATATTATCGGGTGTAAGAGATATTGAGGAATTCGTGAAAATACATTTTACCCCTTTTTACCCCCTTAAGGGTCGAATTTCAAAAAATCCCTTCTTAGCACTACCTTACGTAACAAATTGAACCTTCCACCTAAATTTCAAGTTTTGTGTGCTAGTGGTTTCGGCTCTGCGTTGATTAGTCAGGGTTGTGACTTTCCTTTATATATATACTAGCAAGATGCCCGGTCTTCGTACGGGCAACAAATGTTTTTTCTTCTAAATTTTAAATAAATTATAGGGTGCCCCCCTCCCCCTCACTCAATACGCTAAACTAACAAACTCCGCAAAACAATATTGCAGGAAAAAAAGGAAACAAAATTATTTCGAAAAATTTCCTGCAAAACTCTTTTTTATGCTTCACGTACCCCCTGGAAATGTGTACGTAATTGTCGTTCACCTTGTGTATATTGATAAAACTATAGTTTTAGTATAACAATGAGATAAAATTAAAATATATATGTACAAACTAAATGTTGTATTCATACATTTTAGCAAGATAAACTTAACACCCTACCCCTTTTCAGTTTTCCCTTTTTATCGCTTTAGGGGTAACATTAAAACTCCCAAACCCCTTTCTAAGTATTTTAAGAATACATCTGTACGCCAAAAACACAATGTTCTAACTCAATAAACATAGGAGATACGAAGGGTTCTTTAATTCACCCCGAATCCAGATTTGCACCTTTAGGGGTTGATTTGGGAAAATCCTGAAACGTGTTTTGAGACATTCGTATTGGATACCTATGCATGCAAAAAACCAAGTCGATATCTTATCGGGTTAAGAGATATTGAGGAATTCGTGAAAATACACTTTACCGCTTTTCATCCCCTTAGGGGTAACATTTTAAAATCCCTTAAACCGCTTTCTAAATATTTTAAGAATACATTTATATGCCAAAAAAGAATGCTCTAGCTCAATAAACATACGAGATACGAAGGGTTCTTTAATTCACCCCGAATCCAGATTTGCACTTTTAGGGGTTGATTATGGCAAAATCCTGAAATGCGTTTTTAGACACTTGTATTGAATACCTATGTAAGCAAACACCAAGTCGATATCTTATCGGGTCTATGGATGAAAATACAGTTTACCCCTTTTCACCCCCTTAGGGGTAAACTTGTAAAATCCCCTAAATCACTTTCTAAATATTTTAAGAATACATCTATATGCAAAAAAAGGAATGTTAGAGCTCAATAAACCTAGGAGTTACAATGGGTTCGTTAATTCACCCCGAATCCAGATTTGCACCTTTAGGGGTCGATTAGGGCAAAATCCTAAAATGTGTTTTTAGATACTTCTATTGGACACCTATGCAAGCAAACACCAAGTCGCTATCTTATCGGGTCTAAGAGATATTCAAGAATTCGTGAAAACACAGTTTACCCCTTTTCACCCCTTTAGGGTTAAATTTTTCAAATTCCTTTAAACCGCTTTCTAAATATTTTAAAAATACATCTATATGCCAAAAAAACAATGTTTTAACTCAATAAACATAGGAGATACGAAGGGTTCTTTAATTCACCTCAATCCAGATTTGCACCTTTAGGGGTTGATTAGGACAAAATCCTAAAATACGTTTCTAGGTATTTGCATTGATAATCTTTGCAAGCAAACACCAAATCGATATCTTATCGGGTGTAAGAGATATTGAAGAATTCGTGAAAACACATTTTACCCCTTTTCACCCCCTTAGGGGTCGAATTTCAAAAAATCCCTTCTTAGCACTACCTTACGTAACAAATTGAACCTTTCACCCAAATTTCAAGTTTTTAGTGCCAGTGGTTTCGGCTCTGCGTTGATTAGTCAGGGTTGTGACTTTCCTTTATATATGTATAGATATATACCGGGTGTCCGTTCTCAAAGTCGAACATAGGCGATTAACATTGTATTGAACGTTTTTGCAGATTCCTGCTCGCCAATTCAACCTACAGGACAGGTAATAGTATCAATGGAAAGATAAAATTATTACGCATCAAATTATACCAATAATAATATTCAAGTTGCGATTTTTATTTTAAAATATTAATTTAAAACTTGAGAATTTTTAAATATGCCATGCCTTGCTTTTCAAGTTCGATAGCATTTGTCAAAAAAATTGGTAATTAATTGGCGTAAATCAGGTATTTTCTGTCAACGTCTGTTAAAATTATCTACAGAAAAATTAATTATTTCATTGAAGAGCGAGTGAATGCACTAATGTTAATTCCCTATGTTCGACTTTGAGAATGGACACCCGGTATAATACTAACAGTCCAGTGAGACAAATGTCTCATTTAATAAAACAAAAAAGACCGTTTTGCAAATAGAACGCGTATTCACCACACGTACGTATATGACGTCATTGTTGGTAGCAAACTACTTTAGTCGCATTCGCCTTGATAAAATTTGCCTAGAATCTAACCTAAAAAGTTCGGATTAGGATAATTACGATAATAATTAGTGTTAGAGACTGAAATTCGGTTCCTGACCTGACATGACCATTCCAAACATATAACTTTAATAACTTTTTTCTCTATCTCTTACGGTTTGGCTGCTGAAACAGCGTCCCGGACGGACGGACAGACAAGTCTATTATATATATACAAGCAATCCAGTGAGACAAATGTCTCATTTAAAAAAACAAAAAAGACCGTTTTTCAAATAGAACGCGTATTAAATAAAAACTGTACCCAGACCTGGAAGGTGTCAAAGTGGTTGCCTAACCGATCGACGTTTTAAGGCCTCTCCGTTTGGCTGCTGAAACATTTTTATTTAATACGCGTTCTATTTGAAAAACGGTCTTTTTTGTGATTTCTCGAAAACCGGAAGTGTCACGTGACTGAAATTCGGTTCCTGACCTGACATGACCATTCCAAACATATAACTTTAATAACTTTTTTCTCTATCTCTTACGGTTTGGCTGCTGAAACAGCGTCCCGGACGGACGGACGGACGGACAGACAAGTCTATTAGATAAAGGATATGGATATCGAGAGATAAAAAAAAACTGTTTCTCAGCGGGCTGTGGAAATTCAACGTATGAATAATATGTTGGTGACACTGTACGTCAATGTCAAATTCGAGGTTAGCATGTTAGGATTTGCGTCATTTTGTGTCATAACTGACGGAAAACCTAACCTGATAACCTCGAATTTGACATTGACGTACAGTATCACCAACATATTATTCATACGTTGAATTTCCACAGCCCGCTGAGGAACAGTTTTTTTTTGGATCTCTCGATATATAGATTACATACAGTGAGGTCGTAAAGTTTGGAATAAATTCGATAAAACATTTTAGAAGGGTTTTCACAGAAAATCGTCGGACACGTCAACCTTATTTTTTAAAATGCCATATTTTTACGCCAATGGCATATTTTGTCGTGTTTTGTTTTGGAGCTGTGACGTCACCGTCATTTTTTTTTTAAATTGCAACCCTTATTTTTCTTCACGAATTTGGATAGAACACATTTTTCTGAGTACACAGATGTCAAAAAAGTATGACCTTAAAGAGGAAAACTTTTGAGATAATCAGTCCCAAAGTTTCGAAAATGTATGTTAAAGTTATTAGAGTGGGCCAATCATTTATCAAGGAAGCGCTGAAAACAAAAGATGGTTTTGACAGTTATTAAAATTTATTCGAATCAACGACTTTCAGCGCTTCCTTGATAAATGATTGGCCCACTCTAATAACTTTAACATACATTTTCGAAACTTTGGGACTGATTATCTCAAAAGTTTTCCTCTTTAAGGTCAAATGTCGCATTTTAATACAGCATGTTCTAGGCAAACATCTCTTGCAAGAATAACAGACGTAATGACTCTTCATATCTTGTTGTCTGGGGCATATCACACATCGTCCTTTTGTCTTCTGCCGTTTTGGTATTGGTTCGTCACTTTCAAGTTGTTTTGACCAGTTATCCCTCAGGTTCCTGGATAACCTTGATTTTTTTTGTCGTTGTTGCTTGTGTTCCGATACTAATGCCAAGTCCAGTTGTTTCAAGCAGTGTCGACGTTGCAAACCATAGTCTTGAGTATTCAATTTATACAGGCTGATTTTTTTATCATGTAACAACTTGTAGGCAACCCACTATGCAGAAGCATTAATAATACATGCTTCTGCATAATGGGTTGTCTACAAGTTGTTACATGATAAAAAAAATCAGCCTGTATATAACTTGGACATTGATCGCGCAAACATTCAATAAAACAAAAAAACTGTCAGGGGCCATCTTCTGCTGTTGCGAGAAACATCGTGAGTAGGTGGGGCGACGGTTCAGCGTGGGAAAATTTTGATAAGCGTGGGAATCTTGTTTTTCCATATTTTTGGAAAAAAATGTTCAAAATTAGACTTTTAGCTCCAAAATTTATTGTGGGAATCTTGTTTTCCATATTTTTGGCAAAAAAATCAAAATTAGACTTTTAGCCCCAAAATTAATCGTGGAAACCGGAAGTGAAATCGCAAAGGTGTCATCTTCATTATCTTGTCATCCGCCCACGAAACCGCAAACGGGAAGTAAAACCGTTGTTGAATCGCTTAATCTTTAGAGACAACCGTACTGACCAATAACCGGAAAACGATAATAATGAATCGGCCGAGGGAACTGTATTTATACCGCAGCCGGCATGTCACATGACCCTGGGGGGCGGGGCTAAAATGTGGAGGAGTGGGGGTAGTCTCGTCTTCACCTGGGCGTTAGTTATCAGCCTGCGGTTTCGTTGCCCCGTCGTTGTCTGTGTTATCTTCAATGTTACCGGAAGTGAAACAAGATCAGGAGCTTGGGAACATTTCCCATACAGACTCGGTTAACATAGACGCAAACCTACACCGCTCGGGGGTGTTTGCACGATTGTCATTTAACCTAATACATCAAACGAAAGCTCATTAAAGGGCTCCCCAAAAGTCACCCTGTATACTTTCCATAAGAAAATACATGTAACTAGATAAAAGCCCTAGATTTAAAAGTCACTAGATGTGAATAACATCCCCTAAATTTGAAAAATGGCACAGCAGTTTTACCAACTTAAGAGGCCCTCGGTACTCCACCCCTCTCCAAGGGAGTTCTCGGGACTCTCCAAAGGGGACCCCTGCAGTGAAGACCACCCCCACTCCTCTACAGGAACTATATTTGCGCGTTGCCAGATGTCATTTTTGCGATGTTGACGTCATTTTTTGGGGATTTTTATCGGATGTGAGTCTGCGAATGTAGTTGACAGACTTGTTGAAACTTGTTCAGATTGTTTAAATAGGAATTTGCACGGATGTGAGCGTCTGCGGATTTGTGCTGAAGATAGCTAATGACGGGTCAATGACCTCCATTATCAGTGTCTGAGAATTTACACAGAATGTTTTGGTGTCGTCATTGTTGGGGAATGTAGTTGTCAGACTTGTTGAGACCTGTTGAGCTGACGGATGTTAAATTGGGGACTCTGTTGGATGAATTACGTAGAATATTAAAACATCTCCAGTGCTCCCCTTTGTTCTTGTGTTAGCGCCGTTCCGGGTAGCTGACACTGCAAATCATTAAGCGCCCAGAAGGAATTTGAGAATAGCTCGCAGGGACGGAGACGTGTCCACACGTAGTAACCAAATACTTAACAGGATAAAGGATGTACAATAAGTAATCGGACTAAAGCTAGCAGGCGTTTGTAAAATAAAAAACATTGCAATGCAAACAAGATATAAGTCATTTGTTAGATTTTTTTCTTAGCTATCAAATTATTAACGACAGTCGCACTTTCAAAGTTACCGATAAACCTAAAATTTTATCATTGTTCCGACCGTAAACAGCATAAATTTGCGGATCAAGTGAAACCTAAGGCAAAGTTTTTAAGAAGTATCTACTCTGGTAAGCATTAGACGAAAATGGGACATAACCGAAGCCACTATCAACACTGAGAGGTATTTAAGTGAATGCGTAAAAAGTGATTTATTTCTTTCATTAAGACGTATCATTCTACAAACACTATTTTATTCTAGTCCGATGTAACGACTTACCATTATGCAAAAACTGAGACTAAGAAAATTGTAATGTGATTTTAGAAACCGTTAAAACAGTTGGGAATCACTGTCTAACATGGATGAACTCGAATTGCAGAATTACGATATATAGCAAACTTATTTGCCAAATTACAAGTCCAGGAGTTAACAAAAAAATAGGAAACCATATTATTGACGCACGATTAAAAGAAACATTTACGTCTTCTTTGGCGAGAGAGCACGGAATTACAAGAATGGAGGCAAAAATATACAATTACAAGATAGGTAATGTGTTCGACCCTCTGGAGGCCCGTTTAAGTGTACTGGCAGTATTTACAAGATGTGCCGTTTTATTCTGTGCCAATCGCTTCTATGTGAACCAAGTTAACAGATAATTAACAGCTGTTGTGTTCTGTTTAACTGGGGCAACAAAAATACAAGAAAGTTGATCGGAAAGTGTTGACAAAATTAGAAGATTTTCAAGAACGTGATTCGGGTTGAAGTTTGCTCGAGATAATGAATTTAAAAGTAAATTTAAATAATTACACTCCATTAACAGCAGGTAGCTGTATCGAGTTACCTCAAGATATGCAAAAATAAAAAAGCTGTAGTTAACGTAAAAATAATGATGCATATTGTTTTCGTGGTCAGTAGTATCAACACGTTAACATCCTGCAAATAATTTTGATAGAATATCTTCCTATCCGCATTTCAGTAAAGTTTTAAATTACTCAGGACTAGAATTTTCCAATAACATTTAAAAATATATCAAAATTTGAAAGAATGAATGATTTACGTATACATGTTTATATGTTAGAAAGAAAAAGCAAATTTAGTATAAGTGTACACTACCCATATATATTAAATATAAACTTAGGACGCTAGAATAACCTCTAGACGACGTTTTAACACTAAACAGACAGAACTTTGATCCTAATGTGTCTTAGAGAGTGTTTCTAGACACATAGACACCACTGTAAGCGATAGACGTTAGCCTGAGCAGCTTCTGCATTGGAGTTTCCATTGGCCATTACATACTCGAATGGTACAATGACAAGACGTCGAAGAATTGTTAAAATTTCTTCCTGGGAGTTGTACACTGTGCATATTAACATCCTTAATTGCCTCATGCTCCGAGTAACAATTTTCAAGGTGTACCTAAATATAAATTTTCGAACGCTATAATAACCTCTAGACGACGCTTTAACACAAAAGAGATAGAACTTTGATCCTAATGTTTTCTAGAGAGTGTTTTAGACGCAAAGAACACCACTAAATGCGATAGATGTTAGCTTTAGCAGCTTCTGCATGGTATTTTCCATTCGCAATTACATAGTTGTCCGGTGTAATTACCAGATGTCGCAGAATTGATATAACTGCTTCCCGAGAGTTGTAAACTGTGCATATTAACACCGCTAATTGCCTCATGCAACGAGTAACAATTTTCCAGGTGTAAATATAAATTTTGGGACGCTATAATTACCTCTAGACGACGTTTTAACACTAAAGAGAAAGAACTTTGATCCTAATGTGCCTTAGAGAGTGTTTTTAGCACATAGAGGCACCACTGAAAGCGATAGATGTTAGCCTGAGCAGCTTCTGTATTGGACTTTCCATTCGCCATTAGATATTCGTCTGGTATAATTACAAGACGTCGACGAATTGCTAAAACTGCTTTCCGGGAGTTATAGATTGTGAATATTTACATCCTTAATTGCCTCATGACCCAGTAACCATTTTCAACGTGTAAATATAAATTGTTGGACGCTATAATAACCTCTAAACGACATTTTAACACTAATGAGACAGAACTTTGATCCTAATGTGTCTTAGAGAGAGTTTTTTGCACATAAAGACACTAGGTACTGAAAGCGATAGACGTTAGCCTGAGCATTTTCCATTCGCCATTAGATACTCGCCTGGTATAATTACAAGACGTCGACAAATTGCTAAAACTGCTTCCCGGGAATTGTAAACTGTGAATATTAATATCCCTAATTGCCTCATGCACCGAGTAACCATTTTAAGGTGTAAATATAAATTTTGGGGCGCTATAATAACCCCTAGGCAAGGTTTTAACATTAAACAGACAGAACCTTGATCCTAATGTGTCTTAGAGAGTGTTCTTAGCACATAAAGACACCACTGAAAGCGATGGACGTTAGCCTGAGTAGCTTCTGCATTGGATTTTCCTTTCGCCGTTAGATACTCGTCTGGTATAACTATAAGACGTCGAAGATTTGCTAAAACTGCTTTCCTGGAGTTGTAAACTGTGCATATTCACACCCCTAATTGCCTCGTGCACCGAGTAACAATTTTCAAGGTGTAAATATAAATTTTGGGACCCTACAATAACCTCTAGACGACGGTTTAACACAAAAGAGACAGAACATTGATCGTAATGTGTCCTAGAGAGTGTGTTAGACAAATAAAGACACCACTGAAAGCGATAGACGTTAGCCCGAGCAGCTTCTGCATTGTATTTTCCATTGCCATTACATACTCGTATGGTATAAATACAAGACGTTGAAGGATTGCTAAAACTGCTTTCCCGGAATTGTAACCTGTGCATTTTGACACCCCTAATTTACTCATGCAACGAGTAGCAATTTTCCAGGTGTAATTATACACTTTGAGAAGCTATAATAACCTCTAGACGAAGTTGTAACACTAAATGACAGAACTTTCATCCGAATGTGTCTTAGAGAGTGTTTTTAGAACATAAAGACACCACTGAAAGCGATAGACGTTAGCCTGAGCAGCTTCTGATTGGATTTTCCATTCGCCATTAGATAGTCGTCTGGTATAAATACAAGACGTCGAAAAATTGCTAAAACTGCTTACCGGGGGTTGTAAAGTGTGCACGTTAACATCCTTAATTGCCTCATGCACCGAGTAACCATTTTCAAGGGGTAAATATAAACTTTGGGAAGCTATAATATCCTCTAGACGACGGTTTGAAACTTGGCTAAGATCTGGATGCAGGTTTGAAACTTGGCTAAGAACTGGGCGCAGGTTTGAAACTTGGCTACGAACTGGATGGCGTCTAATTTTGAAATTTTTACAAGATTCTCCCTCGCTCCCATGCTCAACCAGATGTGAGTCATCGTCTGCGAATGCAGACTTGTCGAGACTTTCAGATGTAGATGTCTAGTCGAATATTATTGTCTACCAATTGAACAATGAAGCCCATTGTTTTTAAAATCTGCACGACCGCTAAAAAATAATAATTGAATGAAGCCTTCGTTTGGAAATTTTTTTGCTGAATGTATTTAATCACCTCCATTATGAGATAAACCGGATGTTATTGTCTAAGGAGTCAAGCCTGTCCAGACTTGTATGAAAATGTGCAAGGCTGGTAAAAAATTGAATAATGAAGTCTTTGTTGGAAAAATCTGTACGATTGCTAAACTAATTGAATGTAGTCTTTATTTGGAAATGTTTGCTGATGTAGTTAATGACCCTCATTATCAGTTGCGGCGATGAATAAATAGACCAGCCCGACTGTCTGCAAGAGTTAGTATTACAACAGCACGCGCGCGAACATGTCTGCAACAGATAGCGTTACCGAATTAAGTTCGAATTCAATAAAAACAATCAGAGCCGCGTTAAGTATTATAAAATATAGTGATGATGCTGACAAATGGATTAAACACGCAAACAAAACCATTGTAATTGTTAGTTGATTTATCCGTAAGCATAGTTTTATAAATAAAAATCCATTCAGGTTAGAAGCAAATTTAAGTTTATTAAAGGAGCAACGACAATTATTAAAAAAATTAAAAGCTAAATTAGTAAAGGGGGCGGATGTAAGGAGTGGTCAGCAGCAAAAGAACAAGCTAGTATGGGAAGATGTAGAATCGTGTTTTAATATCCGAATAAGAACAGGTATGATTGTAAATTTAGGTTAAAAGGAAACTCAAGAATTTCTTTCTAAAGCATATAAAAGTTTTTCAATAAAAGTAAAATAAATTTTTAAAAATAACTTAATGCTTACAGCTAATGTAATATTTAGCGCATATTTTATAAAACCTAGTAGTGGTGAGATAGATTTAAAAACGTTTGCTACTAAAATGAAAAAATTGATGCTGGTACTAATTTAAAACAATGGTATGAGACTAATGTGGAGAATAAGCTGTTGAAAAATTAGAAGATTTTCAAGAACGTGATTCAGGTTGGAGTTTGCTCGAGATATTACATTTACAAGTGAATTTAAATCTTTACACGCCATTAACAGTAGATAGATATATGAGTTACCTCAAAATATTAAAAATAAAAAGGCTGTAGTTAACGTAAAAAATGATGATAAATATTGTTTTTTGTAGTCAGTAGTGTCAGCATTATATCCTGCAGATAAGAGTTCTGATAGAATATCTACCTATCCGAATTTTAGTAAAGTTTTAAAATACTCGGGACTAGAATCTTTAATGCAATTTAAAGATATATCAAAATTTGAAACAACCCAAATAGATGGAAAATTCTATGAACAGCACGAAGGAACAGCAATGGGAAACAGCCTTTCCCCTTTCGTTGCCAACCTTTTTATGTCAAAATTCGAAACTGAATTTAAGAGTAACACAGAGTATTTCCCAAGGATTTGGTTTAGGTATGTTGACGACATTTTTACTGTTTTTGATTTATCTAAATGTAGTATTGATCATTTTTTGAATCAATTAAATTCCAAATTTCCTAGCATAAAAGTCACATATGAAATGGAAAACGAAGGACAACTACCATTTCTAGATACCTTAGTAATTAGAAATAAAAATAAGTTGAATTTGATGTTTATAGAAAAGAAACCAATGTAAATAGATTCATTTTAGCGGATTCAAATCATTGTTTTCAACACAAAATGGCTGCTCTAAATTTCTTGGTGCATAGATTGTTAACCTTTCCTTTAAACAAAGATCGATATATCATTGAACTTCAGACCATAAAAAGCATCGCTGTGTACAATGGTTTCTCTTCTAAAATTATCGATAATTTGATTAGGAAACAAAAAACAAAATTGCACGTTCGAAATTCCACAACTCTTGTCAGTTTTAGAAGTGAAGCACTCAAGTACATCAAAATTCATTTTCACCCGGCTACAAAGGGCCTAGCAAACATTTTTAAAGAATCGGGCCATAAAGTTGTGTATGGTTCAAACAACAATATTAGAAATTTGTTGGGAAATCCGAAAGACAAACTAAGGACTTTAGAGAGATCTGGAATTTACGAAATTAAATGTTCCCATTGTGATTCTAAATATATTGGGCAAACACGTCGTAGTTTTGGTACCAGGTTTAAAGAGCATTTAGCTCATTTTAGATTCAACAGATTCGAAAACTCGAGTATAGATCAACATATTTACGAAACAGGTCATAGTATTAAAGAGGACGACCTAAAAATTGTGAAGGCTTTAACTTCAACAAAACAACTAAATTGTTTTGCAAGCTTAGCCATTTTTAAGAACCGAGATAATAAACTTTTGAACAAAGATGCTGGACCAATCCCGTCTTCAGTCTTATATCATTTGTTAAAATTAAATTGACGTTGGCCAAGTTCATTGGCCTTCTGCCACGCCTCTGGGTCAGACAGTATAAATAGATGTAACATACGAGCGCTCGTCCACTTCCATTTGCGATTTGGTCGCGAACACGTCGCCTTTTCGCTGTGTAAGTTTTCTTAGCTACCGATGATGACAGCGTGGCTGTCGAAATACGTATTTAGCAGTTGTTAAATATATTTGTGGTGAGAGGTTTCAACGAATTTGTGATATTTTCGAACCACAGGCTCCAGCAGTGTTTTACCCATATATATTACTGAAAATACTCAAATTAATAAAGGTGCTATACATTTATTAATGATATCCAACGGTGAGGGGCAGTTTCACTTCTGCTGAATAACAAACTTATCTAGATTGATTAAATATCAGCTGCATAAGAGAAAAACTCAAACTTTAATATGCGATATTTGTTTAAATCATTTTGTAACTAAGGCATCACATGTAAATCATATTAGAAATTGTAATAGTGTAAATGAAACTAAAATTAGAATGCCTGAAGAAGGTACAATAGAATTTAAAGACTATAAATATTAGGAAAAAGTACCATTTTCAATTACGCAGACGTGGAGTGTATTTTAGAGAAAGAACAGAATGTTGTTTCCGAAAATGCAGAGATTTATCAAAAACATGTCCCATTTAGTATTGCATATTATTTAAAATGTTTATATGACGATAGTTTATCTCGATTTAATATATATCGTTGTGCCGACTGTATGGAATGGTTTGTAAAAGAATTACAATCTATAGCATATCAATTAAATGGTATACTGATAAATACACAGCCTATGACTATTAGCCAACAGGAAAACGAATCGTTTCAAAAATCGGTATGCTGATACATGTTTAAACAAACTTTTACCGATAAAGACGTGCGTGTACGTGATCACAATCATCAGACAGGTGAGTATAGGGGTAGTGCCCATCAACATTGTAATCTTAACTATAAAGATGCACATTATATTCCCGTTCTCTTTTATAATCTCAGCGTTTATGATGCACATTTTATTATAAAACCATTGGCAAAACTGATACAAATATTGATTTTAGATTTTTAGACACGTTTCGATTTATGGCTAGCAGTTTAGAACAATTGTCATTAAATTTACCGAACAATTTAAAAACTATTACACGCAAATTTTGTAAGAGCGGAGAAGAATTTGAATTATTACTACGTAGGGGTATCTTTCCATACGACTACCTAGACAGTTTTGAAAAGTTGAATGATACAAGTCTTCCAAACAAAACGCAATTTTGTAGTCAGCTGCATGGAACAGCTGTTTTAGATAAAAATTATAAATATGCAATGCATGTTTGGAACACATTTAATATGCAAACTCTAGCCAGTATGCGGATATGTATCTTACTGTTGACGTTCTACTCTTAGCTGATGGGTTTGAAAATTTTTGAGAAAATTGTATGAAAACGTATGGATTAGATGCTCTACATTTTTACACAGCACCGGGATTGGCATTTCAAGCAATGTTAAAAACTACTAAAGTTAAACTTGAGCTGCTGAGAGATGTAGGTCGACAGTTATTCATAGAGCTAAAGCTAATAATCGATATATGGATGAAAAATATGTAGAAGCCGATCTTGAATCATATATCTTGTATTTAGATATTAATAACATGTACGCATCCGGGATGTCTGATAGATATTCCTAATATTGATCGTTTAAATACTCCGAAAAATTCTGAAACAGGCTATATTTATGAAGTCGATTTAGAATATCTTCAACATTTATTTGAACTTCACAAAGATATGCCTCTATGTCCTGACCATTATACGTCGCCAACATCCAAGCAATCAAAATTGACAACCACATCATTTTAAAAACAAAACTACGAAATACATTACCGCAATCTGCAGCAAGCTGTAAGTTTAGGGTTGAAAATTGTAAAAATCTATAGAATATTAAAATTTAAGCAATCAGCTTGGCTTAAACTGTACATAGATTTAAATATAAAATTAAAACAATCCGCCAAAAATAATTTAGAAAAAGATTTTTATAAACTTAAGAATAACGCTCTATTTGGAAAAACTCTGGAAAATGTTAGAAAATACAAGACAATAAAATTACTTTCTAAATGGAAAGGTAGGTATGGAGCCAGTGCATACATATCAAAACCAAATTTTTACAGCTGTACTATTTTAGATAAAGACTTGGCACTTGTAGAATTAAATCAGCTGGAAATAGTTTTTAATAAGCCAATATACGTTAGATATTTCAAAAATTTTAATATACGATTTTCGTTATAAATATATTAAACAGAAGATGGGTAATCAAGCAAAACTGCTATACACAGACACTGATAGTTTCATATATCACTTTACCCTTCCAAATATATACGATTTTATACGAGAAGATATTCACAAATTTGATACAAGCGATTATCTTCGAACAATCAATATAACCTTCCACAAGTTAATAAAAAAGTAATAGGTCTAATGGAGGATGAAATTTGTGGTAAAGTAATTACCGAATTTGTTGTTCTACGTGCAAAATTGTATGCTTTAAAAGCATTAGAGGATGCTGAGAATGAGGAATTTAAAATTACAAAGAACGCTAAAGGTATTACCAGAACTGCTTTGAATAGAATTACATTTGACGATTACAAAGACTGTCTTTTTATTAACGAAACAGTATTTTGCGAACAACAATTAGATCAAAAACTCACACCGTATTTTCTTTAAAACAAAGAAAAATGGCTTTAGACCCTCATGATGACAAAAGAATAGTAAACTATATGTATACTGATACTTTGCTTTGGAGCTACTGTCTACCAAGCACATTATAAACATATTCGAGTATTTGAATACACACCACATAACTTATATATTTCAGCCTAGCGTTGTACACGACCACACAGATATTTTTAAATGGCTTGAGGAAAATATCAGAAAAGCGCAAAATGGTGAAGCCGTTGGTTGGAGAAGCGGTCCTTGTTCCGGTCCTTGGCCTTCAACAACACCTCAAGACTATATTGATACTTACACTTTGTTAAGTTTTGATTCACTTATGTATAAATAAGATGTGCATATTAATTAAATAAAATATATTCAAGCGTATATTTATTCTCCCACTTTCATTGTCAAGTTTTGCTTTGCTTATGGATAAATACGATGTATATATTAATAAAATAAAACACATATTAAAAAAAAGTCTTTTATTTTAATCTTTAAAAATTACATGTATAAGTTTATTACTTAACTTAATTTCTATTTTAATGAGACAAAATTTAAGGTGGCGACGGGGATGGTGGTGACACATGTTCCAGCTGTGCGGGCGATGACGGTGTCCGCGTGGGGTTTCTGCACAGATCTGAGCGGGGGTTTTTGCACAGGTCTGCGCGGGGGGTTTTGCACAGGTCTGCG
Source organism: Agriotes lineatus (assembly GCA_940337035.1). Taxonomy (NCBI): domain Eukaryota; kingdom Metazoa; phylum Arthropoda; class Insecta; order Coleoptera; family Elateridae; genus Agriotes; species Agriotes lineatus. The sequence goes on along the minus strand of OW679199.1, from coordinate 36,660,583 downwards.
TGGGGGTTTTGGCGCATACAGACAGGTAAACAGGTAAAATGGTAGACAGGTAGACAGGTACACAGTTAGACAGGTAGACAGGTAGACTGGAAAACAGGTAAACTGGTAGAGAGGTAGACAGCTAGACAGGTAGACAGGTAGACAGGTAGACAGCTAGACAGGTGGACATGTAGACAGATAGGTAGGTAGACAGCTAGACTAATAGACAGGTAGACAGGTAGACAGGTAGACAGGTAGACAGGTAGACAGCTAGACAGACAGACAGGAGGGCAGATAGGCCGACAGGCAGGCATGTGTCAATATGACGAAAACAAAAATTTATATAATTATACCAGTTTCATTTTTGTCTGGATAAAAAACTTATCTAGACTGGTTAGAAATCAAATACATAAGAGGAAATCTCAAACTTGTTTAAATCATTTTTTGTAACTAAACAATCACATTAGAAACTGTAATAGTGTAAATAAAGCTAAAATTAGAATGCTTGAAGGAGGTACATTAATAGAATTTGCAGAGTATAGAAAATATTTGTCCAGACTTGTTTAAACAAATGTGAGCGTGTGGGAATGTGCAAGGTTGTTAAAAATAAATGTATGGTTAAGAAATTTGCATAAAATTGACTGAAAATTTACAGACATTAGGAAATCCACAACACTGTTTGTAAGCATCGAATGTAAATATTACGTAATTTTCCAGTACTTTATTAAATACACAGTTTCGAAATTGAGCCGATAGTTATTTATTTCAACCTGTTCCACTCTTACAATCATTCGAACATATGGATCAAGACTCGAATATCTTCAGGCTCATAACTTCGAATAAGTTATCCTAGCATCTCCTCTGTCAGTGTTGCAAGTGTTAATAGAGGCTATATTTGCGTGTCGCCAGATATTAGACCTGTCGAGACCTGCAGATGTGGACGTCTGGCCGGGTGTTACTGTCTAGGCATCTACCGAATGCAGCTAATGAGGGGAGTCAATGACCTCCATTATGTGAGCCGGGTGTGATTGTTTGAGAAATTGCACGGTTGCTAAAAAATTAAATGTATGGAGTCTTTGTCTGAGAAATTTACTTCGAAGGTTGTTAATGACTCTCATTATCAGTTGCGACGAGGAATAAATAGACCACTGTAACGATTTTAAACAATTGTAAGTATAATTGTATTTATTTGTCTAAAATTATTACAAATATATTATGCACCAGGCAATTATTGTGCTAGAGATGTTGTTGTCGTCTCTGTCTGAGATGTTACGATCTCCTCGTAGCCAAGTTTCAAACCACAAAAAAAATAGAAATCCGATACCTAGTAATTCTGTACAAAGTAGAACTAGCCGACGTTAATGTGCAGATCCAGAAATACCAGAAATGTTAAAACAGCTCCAAATAGATGACTTCTACCTTATGAATATAACACAAGACTTTGCTTGCATTTTGCATAGATATGTGCGATTACTTTAGCCTATGTGTATCTAGGACGAAAAGCATAACATTGCCGGATGACTGTGAATATTGTTGGGCGAGGCGAGACAGGTAGACAGGCAGACAGGTAGACAGGCAGACTGGTCGACAGCTAGACAGATAGACAGCTAGACAGGCAGACAGCTAGACAGGTAGACAGACAGACATACAGGCAGGCAGGCAGCCAGACAGGCAGACAGGCAGACAGACAGACAGACAGGCAGGCAGTTTATAAAAATCTTTTTCAAAATTATTTTTGGCGGCTTGTCTTAATTTTGTATTTAAATCTATGTACGGTTTAAGCCAAGCTGATTTCTTACATTTTAATATTCTATAGATTTTTACAATTTTCAACCCTAAACTTACAGCTTGCTGCAGATTGCGGTAATGTATTACGTAGTTTTGCTTTTTAAATAATGTGGTAGTCAATTTTGATTGCTTGGATGTTGGCGGTGTATGTCAGGGCATAAAGGCAAATCTTTGTGAAGTTCAAATAAATGTTGATGATATTCTAAATCGACTTCATAAATATAGCCTGTTTCAGAATTTTCCGGAGTATATAAATGATCAATATTAGGAATATCTAAATCATTTACCCATTCAAACCCTCCATACGGTAGATATTCAGACATCCCGGCTTCGTACATGTTATTAATATCTAAATACAAGTTTAAAATTGTCAATGGAGATAATTATATCAAATTAATATTAGAAAAGCTTGATTTTTATATAGTATAAATAAAAATCATATTGTCGTAATATTTAATTTAATGAATATACGTTTTGCTATAGTATTAGCTTCTTCAGTATTCTAGTTACATTATAATGATATGAAAGTTGCCATGCTAAAATAAGAAAAATCAAATTTAGATAAGCGAACAGATAATATTAACTTCCACTTGCGTACTTACTTGTATTATATGGAAGTCAGAAAAACATTATATTACGACAAAATTATAGTTACAACACTTTAAAAAGACGATACAGGGAAAATTATCATCCCCACAATTTAAAATTTACGAAACGAAACAAATTACATTTTGAATGCAAGCACGTACATATGAGAATGCATTTCGTTTCGTACATTTTAAATTGTGGGGATGGATATTTTCCCTGTATCGTCTTTTTAAAGTGTTGTAACTATAATTTTGTCGTAATATAATGTTTATCTGTCTTCCATAATACAAGTAAGTACGCAAGTGGACGTTAATATTGTGTGTTCGCTTATCTAAATTTGATTTTTCTTATTTCAGCATGGCAACTTTCATATCATTATAATGTAACTAGAATACTGAAGAAGCTAATACTATTAGCGAAACGTATATTCATTAAATTAAATTTTACGACAATATGATTTTTATTTATACTATATAAAAATCAAGCTTTTCTCATATTAATTTGATATAATTATCTCCAGTACTAACAATTTTAAACTTTTTAAATTTTTTATCAACTTACTTAATATTTTAAAATCTAAATACAAGATATGATTCAAGATCGGCTTCTACATATTTTTCACCCATATATCGATTATTAGCTTTAGCGTATCGATTCGAACACTGTGCTAACCCTCCTCTAATACCCCTCTCTATGAATAACAGTTGATCTACATCTGTCAGCAGCTCAAGTTTAACTTTAGTAGTTTTCAACATTGCTTGAAATGCCAACGTCAACAGTAAGATACATATCCGCATACTGACCTAGAGTTTGCATATTAAATGTGTGCCAAGCACGCATTGCATGTTTATAATTTTCATCTGAAATAGCTGTTCCATGCAGCTGACTAAAAAATTGCGTTTTGTCTGGAAGACCTGGATCATTCAACTTTTCAAAACTGTCTAGGTAGTCGCATGGAAAGATACCCTTACGTAGTAATAATTCAAATTCTTCTCCGCTCTTACAAAAATTGCGTGTAATAGTTTTTAAATTGTTCGGTAAATTTAATGACAATTGTTCTAAACTGCTAGCCATAAAACGAAACGAGTCTAAAATCTAAAATCAATATTTGTACCATCCACATGCTTTGTAAATGATATATATTAGTCCTTATTTATAGGTAACAATTTAATATCTCCCATAATCAGTTTTGCCAATGGTTTTATAATAAAATGTGCATCATAACCGCTGAGTTTATGAAAGAGAACGGAAATATAATATGCATCTTTATAGTAAAGATTACAATGTTGATGGTCACTACCTCTATACTCACCTGTCTGATGATTGTGATCACGTACACGCACGTCTTTATCGGTGAATAGTTGTTTACAAATGTAACAGCATACCGATTTTTGAAACGATTCGTTTTCCTGTTGGCTAATATTCATAGGCTGTGTTTTTATCAGTACACTATTTACTTGATATGCTATAGATTGTAATTCTTTTACAAACCATTCCATACAGTCGGCACCACAATATATATTAAATCGAGATAAACTATCGTCATATAAACATTTTAAATAATATGCAATACTAAATGGAACATGTTTTTGATTGATAAATCTCTGCATTTTCCGAAACAACATTCTGTTCTTTCTCTAAAATACACTCCACGTCTGCGTAGATTGAAAATGGTAATTTTTCCTAATATTTATAGTCTTTAAATTCTATTGTTGTACCTTCTTCAGGCATTCTAATTTTAGTTTCATTTACACTATTACAATTTTTAATATGATTTACATGTGATTCCTTAGTTACAAAATTATTTAAACAAATATCGCATATTAAAGTTTGAGTTTTTCTCTTATGCAGCTGATTTTTAATCAATCTAGATTAGATTTTTATCCAGCAGAAATGAAACTGCCCCTCACCGTTGGATGTCATTAATAAATGTATAGCATCTTTATTAATTTGAGTATTTTTAGTAATATATTTGGGAAGTACTGCATTTTTACCAACTTTTTTTCTTTCTAGCGTTTAAACATTTATACGTAAATCATTCATTGTTTCAAATTTTGATATATCTTTCAATTGCATTGAAAATTCTAGTCCCGAGTACTTTAAAGCTTTACTAAAATTCGGATAAATAGATATTCTATCAGAACTCTTATCTGCAGGATATAATGCTGACAGTACTGACTACAAAAAACAATATTCATCATCATTTTTTACGTTAACTACAGCCTTTTTATTTTTAATATCTTGAGGTAACTCAATATATTTATCTACTGTTAATGGAGTGTAATGATTTAAATTTACTTTTAAATGTAATATCTCGAGCAAACTCCAACCTGAATTACGTTTTTGAAAATCTTCTACTTTTGTCAACAGCTTATTCTCCACATTAGTCTCATACGGTGTAAACCTAAATAGAAAGCATGAGATAGTGGATTTAGGAATACTGTTCGACAATAAAATGAGTTTTCAAAAACATATTTCCACAATGAAAAATAAAGCTAACAGAATGTTAGGTTTTATAATGCGAAACTCGAAGGAATTTCGTAACATTAACACTTTAGTATCACTTTATAATTGCTACATTCGTTCTATCATGGAATATGCTTCTTTAGTGTGGACACCGTCATATGCTTGCTACATAGACGAAATCGAGAGTATCCAAAAACGGTTTTTAAAAATACTAAGTTTTAGAAGAACTGGACTTTAGTGACATCTTACACCACATTATTAAGTCGGTATAATATATTGTTTCTAGAAAAAAGAATATTTTTTAAATCGGTAACGTTTATCAAAAAGATCATTGACATGAATATAGATGGCAATTTAGATTTTATTGAAATGTTTAGCTTTGTTGTGCTTAGAGCTGGCAGCAGAAATAATACATTATTTTATCTGCCATTTTCCAGAACCAATATTTTGATGCATTCGCCATTGCATAAATTAGCGCGACATTCCCACGCAGTATATGAACATATTGATTTGCGTTCGTCTAGTTTAAAAAGCTATTACAAAAAATGTTTAAAAATTATCAAGGATGGCCATTTAAAACAATTATTTAGAAGTTAGTTTCTATGACTGACTGGCTTTATTCATTTGTTTTTTTATTATTTGTTCATTACATTAATGTTTACTTTAACAATAATTTTGTTTTATTTTTTTTTGTGTTTTGTAATTTCTAGTTATGCTTTTGTTTATGCATTATTTGTTATTAGTTTTGCTTTACAATATTATGTTTTTTAGTTTTAATTTCTTCTCTGTAATTGGGTGTATACCTGTTGAGAAGGGAAATTAAACAAATAAATAAATAAATAAATACCATTGTTTTAAATTAGTACCAGAATCATTTTTTTCATTTTTAGTAGCAAAGTTTTTAAATCTATCTCACCACTACTAGGTTTTATAAAATATGCGCTAAATATTACATTAGCTTTAAGCACTAAGTTATTTTTAATAATTTGTTTTACTTTTATTGAAAAACTTCCATATGCTTTTGAAAGAAATTCTTGAGGTTCCTTGTAACCTAAATTTACAATCATACCTGTTCTTATTCGGATATTAAAACACGATTCTACATCTTCCCATACTAGCTTGTTCTTTTGCTGCTGACCACTCCTTACACCCGTTCCCTTCTTTACTAATTTAGCTTTTAATTTTTTTAATAATTGTCGTTGCTTCTTTAATAAACTTAAATTTGCTTTTAGCCTAAATGGATTTTCATTTAAAAAACTATGCTTACTGATAAATCGACTAACAATTAAAATGGTTTTATTTACGTGTTTCATCCATTTGTCAGCCTCATCACTATATTTTATAATACTTAACGCGTCTCTGATTGTTTTTATTGAACTCGAACTTAATTCTGTAACGCTATCTGTTGCAGATATGTTCGGGCGCGTGCTGTTGTAATACTAACTCTTGTAGACAGTCGGGCTGGTCTATTTATTCATCGCCGCAACTGATAATGAGGGTTATTAACTGCATCTGCAAAAATTTCCAAATAAAGACTACATTCAATTAGTTTAGCAGTTGTACAGATTTTTCCAACAAAGACTTTATTGTTCAATTTTTTACCAGCCTTGCACATTTTCATACAAGCCTGGACAGGCTTGAATCCTTAGACAATAACATCCGGTTTATCTGATAATGGAGGTGATTAAATACATTCAGCAAAAAAAATTCCAAACAAAGACTTCAAACCTGCGCCCAGTTCTTAGCCAAGTTTCAAACCTGCGCACAATTGCGCCCCCTGGTGGCGCTGCGCCAGTATTCCTCTAGCTACATTACTTGTGCATATTAATACCCCTAATTGCCTCATTCAACGAGTAACCATTTTTAAGTTGTAAATATACTTTTGAGATCTATAATAACCTCTAGACGGCGTTTTAACAGAAAAGAGACAGAACTTTGATTCTAATGTGTCCAAGAGATTGTTTTAGACACATAAAGACACCACAGAACGCGATAAACGTTAGCCTGAGCAGATTCTGTATTGGATTTGTAATTCGGAACTACGTACTCGTCTGGTATAATTACAAGGCGTCGAAGATATATATTAACTCCAGATAATTTTATTGTGCTACTGTAATACCTAGTGTCGATAATATAATAGTTTTATACCTGGTAAGCGTGCCAACACTAACAGGTGCTCAACAACTGGCTTACAATTGATTGCAGAGGTTGTAAACGCTATAGGGGGGCATGTGGAGTTTAGTTAGCTATATAAAACTGTTATATTACATTTTTCGGCATCCAAAATATTCAAGTTCAGTAGTTCAGTATTAAGGTGCATTAAAACGTCTGAAAAGCACGTTTTTCACTATATGTTAACTACAGAAACATTTATTGTACCACTATTATACCTAGTGTCGATCAAAATATAATAATTTTATTTTTGGTAAGCGTGCCAACACTAACCGGTGCTCAACAACTTGTTTAAAATTGATTGCAGAGGTTTTAAAAGCTGTAGGGGTGCATTTGGAGCTTACTTAGCCATGTGAAGCGGCTATACTAAATTTTTCTGCATCCAAAAAATTCAAGTTTAATAGTTTAGTATTAAGGTACGTTAAAACGTTTGAAAAGCACTTTTTTCAATATATATTAACTACAGAAAATTATATTGTACTACTATAAAATTTAGTGTCGGTCAAAATATAATAATTTTATGCCTGGTAAGCGTGCCAACACTAACAGGTGCTTAACAAGTGGCTTAGAGTTGATTGCAGAAGATTTAAACGCCGTAGGAGTAAATTTGGGGCTTAGTTAGCCATGTAAAACTGCTATATTAAATTTTTCGGCATCCAAAAAATTCAAGTTCAATAGTTTAGTATTAAGGTGCGTTAAAACGTCTGACAAGACCGTTTTTTTAATATATACTAACTACAGAAATATTTATTGTATTACTATTATTCCTTGTGTCGATCAACATATAATAATTTTATTTCCGGTAAGCGTGCCAACACTAACAGGTGCTCAACAACTAACTTAAAATTGATTGCAGAGGTTGTAAGAGCTGTAGGAGTGCATTTAGAGTTTATTTAACCGTATAAAACTGCTATATTATATTTTTTTGCATCCAAAAAATTCAAGTTTAATAGTTCAGTATCAAGGTGCTTTAACACGTCTGAAAAGCACGTTTTTCAATATATATTAACTACAGACAATTTTATTGTACTACTATTATACGTAATGTCGATACCAAAATATAATAATTTTATTCCTGGTAAGCGTTCCAACACTAACAGGTGCTCAACAACTGGCTTAAAATTTTTGCAGAGGTTGTACAAGCTGTAGGAGTGCATTTGGAGCTTAGTTAGCTATATAAAGCTGCTATATTAAATTTTTCTGCATCTAAAAAATTCAAGTTCTGTAGTTTAGTATTAAGGTGCGTTAAAACGTCTGGAAAGATCGTTTTTTAATATATATTAACTACAGAAAATTTTATTGTACTACTATTACACCTAGTGTCGATCAAAATTTAATAATTTTCTCCTTGGTAAGCGTGCCAACACTAACAAGTGCTCAACGACTAATTTAGAATTGATTGCAGAGGTTGCAAACGCTGAGGAAGTGCATTTGGAGCTTAGTTAGCTATATAAAAGTGCTCTATTAAATTTTTCTGCATCCAAAAATTCAAGTTTAATAGTTCAGTATTAAAGTGCGTTAAAATGTCTGAAAAGCTCGATTTTCAATATATATTAACTACAGAAAATTTTATTGTACCCCTATTATACCTGGTGTCGATCAAAATATAATAATTTTATTCTTCGATAGCGTGCCAGTACTAATAAGTGCTCAACGACTAATTTAGAAATGATTTCAGAGGTTGCAAACTCTGAAGAAGGGCATTCGGAACTTATTTACCGTACAAAACCATTCTATTAAATTTTGCTGCATCCAAACAATTCAAGTTCAATAGTTTAGTATTAAGGTGCGTTAAAACGTCTGAAAAGACCGTATTTTAATATATATTAACTACAGAAAATTTTATTGTACTACTATTGTACCTAGTGTCCATCAATATATAATAATTTTATTCCTGGTAAGCGTGCCAACACAAACAGGTGCTGAACAACTGGCTTAAAATTTATTGCAGAGGTTGTAAAAGCTGTAGGAGTGCATTTATTCCTGGTAAGCGTGCCAACACTAACAGGTGCTCAACAACTGGCTTAAAATTGATTGCAGATGTTGTAAAAGCTGTAGGAGTGAATTTGAAACTTATTTAGCAGTACAAGACTGCTATATTACATTTTTCTGCATTCAAAAAATTCAAGTTAAATAGTTTAGAATTAAGGTGCGTTACAACGTCTAAAAACCACCTTTTTCAATGTATGTTAACTCCAGAAAATTTTATTGTACTACTATAATATCTAGTGTCGATTAAAATATGATAAATTTATCCCGGGTAAACATGCCATCACTACCAGGTGCTCAACAACAGGCTTAGAATTGATTGTAAAGGTTGTTAACGCTGTAGGAATGCATTTGGAGCTTATTTAGCCGTACAAGACTGCTATATTAAATTTTTCTGCCGCCAACAAATTCACGTTCAATAGTTTAGTATTAAGGTGCGTTAAAACGTCTGAAAAGCACGTTTTTCAGTATATAGTAACTACAGAAAGTTTTATTGAGCTACTATTATACCTCGTGTCGATCAAAATATAATAATTTTATTCGTGGTAAGCGTTCCAACAGTAACAGGTGCCCAACAACCAGCTTAAAATTGATTGCAGAGGTTGTAAATCCTGTATGAGTGCATTTGGAGCTTAGTTAGCCATGTAAAACTGCTACATTAAATTTTTCTGCTTCCAAAACATTCAAGTTTAATAGTTTAGTATTAAGATGCGTTAAAACGTTTGAAAAGCACGTTTTCCAATATATATTAACTACAAAAAATTCTATTGTACTACTATAATACCTAATGTCGATCAAAATATAATAAATTTATAACCGGTAAGCATGCCATCACTAACAGGTGCTCAACCACTGGCTTAGAGTTGATTGCAGAGGTTGTCAACGCTGTAGGAATGCATTTGGAGCTTATTTATACGTACAAGACTGCTATATTAAATTTCTCTGCCGCCAACAAATTCACGTTCAGTAGTTTAGTATTAAGGTGCGTTAAAACGTCTGAAAAGCACGTTTTTCAATATATAGTAACTACAGAAAATTTTATTGTACTACTATTACACCTAGTGTCGATCAAAATATAATAGTTTCATCTCTGGTAAGCGTTCCAACACTAACAGGTGCTCAACAACTGGTTTAGAGTTGATTCCAAAGGTTGTAAACACTGTAGGAGTGCATTTTGAGCTTAGTTGGCATATAAAACTGCTATATTAAATTTTTCTGCATACAAAAAATTCAAGTTCAATAGTTTAGTATTAAGATGCGTTAAAACGTTTGAAAAGCACGTTTTTCAATATATAGTAACTACAGAATATTTTATTGTACTACTATTACACCTAGTGTCGATCAAAATATAATCATTTTATCCCTGGTAAGCATGCCAACACTAACAGGCGCTCAACAATTGGCTTAAAATTGATTGCAGATGTTGTAAAAGCTGTAGAATTGCATTTGGAGCTTATTTAGAAGTACAAGCCTGCTATATTAAATTTTTCTGCCTCCAACAAATTCAAGTTCAATAGTTTAGTATTAAGGTGCGTTAAAATGTCTGAGAAGACCGTTTTTCAATATATATTAATTACAGAAAATTGTATTGTACTACTATTATACCTAGTGTCGATCAAAATATAATAATTTTATCTCTGGTAAGCCTGCCAACACTAACAGGCGCTCAACAATTGGCTTAAAATTGATTGCAGATGTTGTAAAAGCTGTAGAAGTGCATTTGGAGCTTAGTTAGCTATATAAAGTTGCTATCTTAAATTTTTCTGCATCCAAAAAATTCAAGTTCAATAGTTTAGTATTAAGGTGCGTTAAAATGTCTGAAAAGACCTTTTTTTTTAATATATATTAACTATAGAAAATTTTATTGTACTACTATTATACCTAGTGTCGATCAAAATATAATAATTTTATCTCTGGTAAGCCTGCCAACACTAACAGGCCCTCAACAATTGGCTTAAAATTGATTGCAGATTTTGTAAAACCTGTAGAATTGCATTTGGAGCTTAGTTAGCTATATAAAGTTGCTATCTTAAATTTTTCTGCATCCAAAAAATTTAAGTTCAATAGTTTAGTATTAAGGTGCGTTAAAATGTCTGAGAAGACCGTTTTTCAGTATATATTAATTACAGAAAATTGTATTGTACTACTATTATACCTAGTGTCGATCAAAATATAATAATTTTATCTCTGGTAAGCCTGCCAACACTAACAGGCCCTCAACAATTGGCTTAAAATTGATTGCAGATGTTGTAAAACTTGTAGAAGTGAATTTGGAGCTTAGTTAGCTATATAAAGTTGCTATCTTAAATATTTCTGCATCCAAAAAATTCAAGTTTAATAGTTTAGTATTAAGGTGCGTTGAAATGTCTGAGAAGACCGTTTTTTTAATATATATTAACTTTAGAAAATTTTATTGTACTACTATTATACATAGTGTCGATCAAAATATAATAATTTTTTCCCGGGTAAGCTCGCCATAACTAACAAGTGCTCAACCACTGGCTTAGAATTGATTTCAAAGGTTGCAAACGCTGAAGAAGGGCATTCGGAGCTTTTTTACCGTGAAACACCGTTCTATTAAATTTTTCTGCATCCAAAAATTCAAGTTCAATAGTTTAGTGTTAAGGTGCGTTAACGCGTCTAAAGAGCACGTTTTTCACTATATATTAACTACACAAAATTATATTGTACTACTATAATAACTAGTGTCAATCAAAATATAATAAATTTATCCCGGGTAAGCGTGTCATCATTAACAGGTGCTCAACCACTGGCTTAGAATTGATTGCAAAGATTGTAAACGCTGTAGGAGTGCATTTCAAGCTTAGTTAGCAGTACAAGACTGCTATATTAAATTTTTCTGCCTCCAACAAATTCACGTTCAATAGTTTAGTATTAAGGTGCGTTAAAACGTCTGAAAAACACGTTTTTCAATATATATTAACTACGGAAAATTTTATTGTACTACTATAATACCTAGTGTCGATAAAAATATAATAATTTTATCCCTGGTAAGCCTGCCAACACTAACAGGCCCTCAACAATTGGCTTAAAATTGATTGCAGATGTTGTAAAACCTGTAGAATTGCATTTGAAGCTTAGTTAGCTATATAAAGTTGCTATCTTAAATTTTTCTGCATCCAAAGAATTCAAGTTTAATAGTTTAGTATTAAGGTGCGTTAAAATGTCTGAGAAGACCGTTTTTTTAATATATATTAATTTTAGAAAATTTTATTGTACTACTATTATACCTAGTGTCGATCAAAATATAATAATTTTATCCCGGGTAAGCTTGCCATAACTAACAAGTGCTCAACCACTGGCTTAGAATTGATTGCAAAGGTTGTAAACGCTGTAGGAGTGCATTTGGAACTTATTTAGAAGTACAAGACTGCTATATTAAATTTTTCTGCATCCAAAAAATTCAAGTTCAATAGTTCAGTATTAAGGTGCATTAAAACGCCTAAAAAGCACGTTTTTCAATATATACTACAGAAAATTTTATTGTACTACTATTAAACCTAGTGTCGATCAAAATATAATAATTTTATCCCTGGTAAACCTGCCAACAATAACAGGCCCTCAACAATTGACTTAAAATTGATTGCAGATGTTGTAAAACCTGTAGAATTGCATTTGGAGCTTAGTTAGCTATATAAAGTTGCTATCTTAAATTTTTTGGCATCCAAAAAATTCGAGTTTAATAGTTTAGTATTAAGGTGAGTTAAAATGTCTAAGAAGACCGTTTTTTTAATATATATTAACTTTAGAAAATTTTAATGTACTACTATTAAACCTAGTGTCGATCAAAATATAATAATTTTAGCCCGGGTAAGCTTGCCATAACTAACAAGTGCTCAACCACTGGCTTAGAATTGATTGCAAAGGTTGTAAACGCTGTAGGAGTGCATTTGGAACTTATTTAGAAGTATAAGACTGCTATATTAAATTTTTCTGAATCCAGCAAATTCACGTTCAATAGCTTAGTATTAAGGTGCGTTAAAACGTCTGAGAAGACCGTTTTTTTAATACATATTAACTCTAGAAAATTTTATTGTACTACTATTATCCCTTGTGTCGATCAAAATATAATAATTTTATCCCTTGTAAGCGTGCCAACACTAACAGGTGCTCAAAAACTAATTTAGAATTGATTGCAGAGGTTGTAAACGGTGTAGGGGAGCATGTGGAAGTTAGTTAGTTATATAAAACTGCTATATTAAATTTTTCTGAATCCAAAAAATTCAAGTTCAATAGTTCAGTATTAAGGTGCGTTATAACTAAAGACCGGATTCTAAGCACTTTTGCTTACGTTTAATTTTAAAAGCAGCAACAAACTGTTTTGAAATCTTAACATATCTCATTAAAAGAAGCAATTTCAGTCATATTTGTTCCTGCTTTTTTTGCTTATTTGCTGTTACCAATGCTTATTTTTCAATTTAGTGCTTATTTCGGACTTATTTGTGAGTCTCTTGAATTTTCTAAACAAACTGTTTGGAAATAGGTAGGTTTTCATGAAATAACGCGTTAATTACCTAATGCCGTTAAATTAATATGCTACACCACTACATGACTGCTGCGTTTTGCAATTTTGCATTAATGCATTGCCTTGAGACTGTATCATATCGCCGAGGCGATAAGGATGCAGTTACCATTAGTTAATAAATTAGTAAGTAAACGTAAAAAATATTTATCAAAGCTCCCTTGCGAGTGAAGATGTTAAAGAGAAATTGCCAAATGTTTCGCTGCCCCCCGAACCTATTTTGACTAGATGGGGAACTTGGCTAGACGCTAATAATTTAAACTTTAAACAATTAGTTTGTGAGTATCCAGAAAACACAAGTAAATCAATACAAGACTGCCAAAATGTTCTTAAACAACATGAACTACAAAATCATTTGGCATATATTAAAAGCAATTTTAATTTTTTAAGTGAAACCATGAAATCGCTGGAGAAGCAACAAATTCCGTTGTTTGAATCAATTAAAATTACTTATAATTTTAAGAATGCCATTTAGGATGTTCCAGAACTCATTGGAGAGTTAATTAAAACAAAAATGGAACAGATTTTTTAAAAGAATACGGGATACCAAGAACTACAAAAAATTTCTTCTATTTTGAGTGGTGAAAATGTTCCTGATTTGAACATGGATCCCGCTAATATAGCTACATGTAAATACGCACCTATTACTAGTGTGGACGTAGAGAAAAGTTTTTCGACATACAAGCACATTTAAAAGATCGAAGACACAATTTAACAATGAAACATTTGGAACAATATTTAATTGTCAATTCTTTTCGGCATGAATAGAGCTGTTTAATATTTTGATTCTTTTATTTTAAATATCACAATTATTATGTTTTTATATCTGAATATAAATTAAATTGGATTTGTATTTTTATTATAAAATAATACGTGTTATTGTATAAAGATTGCCTGTTTATTTCTTCTGATTTTTTCATGTTGATTTTAAGTTGTATTTTTACTGTAATTATATAAAGTTGCATAAAAATTGCTGTCTATTTTTTAAATTAAATTACTGCTTTTTTGGAGCTTTTTTGGCATAAATTGAACTTTTTTTCGTAAAATAATGTGCTTTTTTAAGCACTTTTTTTTTTACTTAAAGGGTGCTTATTTATCCGGTCTTTAGTTATAACGTCTGAAAAGCACGTTTTTCAATATATATTAACTACAGTAAATTTTATTGTACTACTGTTATACCTAGTGGCGATCAAAATATATTAATCTTATCCCTGGTAAGCGTGCCAATACTAACAGGTGCATAACAAGTGGCTTAGAGTTGATTGTAGAGGTTGTAAACGCTGTAGGAGTAAATTTGATGCTTAGTTAGCCATGTAAAATTGTTATATTAAATTTTTCTGCATCCAAAAAATTCAATTTCAATAGTTCAGTATTAAGTTGCGTTATAACGTGTGAAAAGCACGTTTTTCAATATATATTAACTACAGTAAATTTTATTGTACTACTGTTATACCTAGTGTCGATCAAAATATAATAATTTTATCCCTGATAAGCGTGCCAACACCAACAGGTGCTCAAAAACTAACTTAGAATTGATTGCAGAGGTTGTAAACGGTGTAGGGGAGCATGTGGAAGTTAGTTAGTTATATAAAACTGCTATATTAAATTTTTCTGAATCCAAACAGTTCAAGTTCAATAGTTCAGTATTAAGGTGCATTAAAACGCCTGAAAAGCAAGTTTTTCAATATATATTAACTACAGAAAATTATATTGCACTACTATAATACATAGTGTCCATCAAAATATAATAATTTTATCACTGGTGAGCGTGCCAACACTAACAGGTGCTTAACAAGTGGCTTAGAGTTGATTGCAGAGGTTGTAAACGCTGTAGGAGTAAACTTGATGCTTAGTTAGCCATGTACAACTGCTATATCAAATTTTTCAGTATCCAAAAAATTCAATTTCAATAGTTCAGTATTAAGGTGCGTTATAACGTCTGAAAAGCACGTTTCTCAATATATATTAACTACAGTAAATTTTATTGTACTACTGTTATACCTAGTGTCGATCAAAATATAATAATTTTATCCATGGTAAGCGTGCCAACACTAACAGGTGCTTAACAAGTGGCTTAGAGTTGATTGCAGAGGTTGTAAACGCTGTAGGAGTAAACTTGATGCTTAGTTAGTCATGTACAACTGCTATATTAAATTTTTCTGCATCCAAAAAATTCAATTTTAATAGTTCAGTATTAAGGTGCGTTATAACGTCTAAAAAGCACGTTTTTCAATATATATTAACTACAGTAAATTTTATTGTACTACTGTTATACCTAGTGTCGATCAAAATATAATAATTTTATCCCTGGTGATCGTGCCAACACTAACAGGTGCTTAACAAGTGGCTTAGAGTTGATTACATAGGTTGTAAACGCTGTAGGAGTAAACTTGATGCTTAGCTAGTCATGTACAACTGCTACATTAAATTTTTCTGCATCCAAAAAATTCAATTTTAATAGTTCAGTATTAAGGTGCGTTATAACGTCTGAAAAGCACGTTTTTCAATATATATTAACTACAGTAAATTTTATTGTACTACTGTTATACCTAGTGTCGATCAAAATATAATAATTTTATCCCTGGTGAGCGTGCCAACACTAACAGGTGCTTAACAAGTGGCTTAGAGTTGATTACATAGGTTGTAAAACGCTGTAGGAGTAAACTTGATGCTTAGTTAG
The DNA here is from genome assembly GCA_940337035.1 of Agriotes lineatus. Classification (NCBI taxonomy): domain Eukaryota; kingdom Metazoa; phylum Arthropoda; class Insecta; order Coleoptera; family Elateridae; genus Agriotes; species Agriotes lineatus. The sequence continues at coordinate 36,644,378 of OW679199.1, read as the reverse complement.
TCATGTACAACTGCTACATTAAATTTTTTCTGCATCCAAAAAAATTCAATTTTAATAGTTCAGTATTAAGGTGCGTTATAAACGTCTGAAAAGCACGTTTTTTCAATATATATTAACTACAGTAAATTTTATTGTACTACTGTTATACCTAGTGTCGATCAAAATATAATAATTTTATCCCTGGTGAGCGTGCCAACACTAACAGGTGCTTAACAAGTGGCTTAGAGTTGATTACGGAGCCGGACATTTGGGCGCGGCCGTTTGGGCGCGGCCGTTCGGGCGCGGCCGTTTTGGGCGCGAAGACATTTGGGCGCAGGGCCACTTGGGCGCGAGACATTTGGGCGCGAGGAAATTAATTAAAGTATATTAGTATCAGTTTAGCTTTACTATTAATAGGTCTGAAAAATTTATTTTAAATAACGAAGATTACCTAAAGCCCGTCCAAGGAGGTGGCGGGCGGCAAAAATTTTTGTATAGAATTTTATTAATACAAGTAGGTTCGACGAAAAACAAATTACAAATTTTTACTTTCCGGTAAATACTAACAAATCTTTTGCGGAGATTTATTACATTAAAATAATAAGTAACAAAGACTAAATGAATAGAGATTGGGTATAAATAGAGCCATCGATAAAACCATCCAAACCATTTGGAGATCCATCGACAGCCTGCCAACTGTTTCAACGAGGGAGAGACGTTACTTATGAACAGTTACTTGCGGGAAATGAGCCGACCCAAAAAAAAAAATCAAAAAATTTATCCAGGCTGATAAAAGAATAAAGAATTTGATTGAAGATTATAATAATCAATATAATCATGTAGACGGCGCAAAACAATAGGAACATTGTGGAAATTTTAAGAAGCATTTCGTACAATTATGAAATGAATGCGTAGATGCTTCTTGTTTTTATTTGAAAAAATTCTATATATTTTTACTTTAAGAATAATATGTATTTTAATGGTAAAAATGGCATGAATAAATTTCTATTTTTAAAATTAATCTTTTTATATTATTATTTATTATTATTCTTATTTTTGCTTATCTTCAGTTAGTCGGTACATAACATAACGAAAAATAATTGATTATTTTTAAAATTTAACAGTTTTATATTATCATTATAAACAAAACTTGAAGCCGACTAGTTTCGTTCCAAACAGAACACATATTAGAAAACATATTAAACATTTGAAGCATCAATCGATTAAATATAGCATAGTATTATTCATTTACCAGTACAATAAATGTATTTCTATTTAAAATAATTTTTCAACACCTATATATAATCTATTTCCATCTGTGAATTAATTCAGAATTATTATTCCATATCTTATCATACTGCCTTTTTTTATGTATTATGAATTATTTCAAAAGTTATCTAATATACTACCTTCTTTATTTCTATTCCGATTTATTTCAACATTTATCCTTATTTAAAAATTAATCTCATAACGGTTTCAATAAATAATTGGATTATTCTTTTAAAATTGTTTGATTAATTACATTAACTTCTTAGAATAAATAATGATTTAATAAATGTTTGTTTCCTTTATGCCAAATTTAAAATTATTCACACTTAATGTGTTTCCTAAATCCCAACGTTAACCCTTTCTCGCGCCCAAGTGTCTCGCGCCTAAGTGTCTCGCGCCCAAGTGTCCCCCGCGCCCAAACGGCCGCGTCCAGACGGCCGCGCCCAAACGGCCGCGCCCAAATATCCTAGACCGGAGTTGATTACATAGGTTGTAAACGCTGTAGGAGTAAAACTTGATGCTTAGTTAGTCATGTACAACTATTACATTAAATTTTTTCTGCATCCAAAAAATTCAATTTTAATAGTTTCAGTATTAAGGTGCGTTATAACGTCTGAAAAGCACGTTTTTTAATATATATTAACTACAGTAAAATTTTATTGTACTACTGTGTTATACCTAGTGTCGATCAAAAATATAATAATGTTATCCCTGGTAAGCGTGCCAACACTAACAGGTGCTTAACAAGTGGCTTAGAGTTGATTGCAGAGGTTGTAAAACGCTATAGGGGTAAACTTGATGCTTAGTTAGTCATGTACAACTGCTATATTAATTTTTTTCTGCATCCAAAAAAATTCAATTTCAATAGTTTCAGTATTAAGGTGCGTTATAACGTCTGAAAAGCACGTTTTTCAATATATATTAACTACAGAAAATTATATTGCACTACTATAATACATAGTGTCGATCAAAATATATTAATTTTATTCCTGGTGAGCGTGCCAACACTAACAGGTGCTTAAACAAGTGGCTTAGAGTTGATTGCAGAAGTTGTAAAACGCTGTAGGAGTAAACTTGATGCTTAGTTAGCCATGTACAACTGCTATATTAAATTTTTCTGTATCCAAAAAAATTCAATTTCAATAGTTCAGTATTAAGGTGCATTAAAACGCCTGGAAAGCACGTTTTTTCAATATATATTAAACTACAGAAAATTATATTGCACTACTATAATACATAGTGTCGATCAAAATATAATAATTTTATCCCTGGTGAGCGTGGCCAACACTAACAGGTGCTTAACAAGTGGCCTTAGAGTTGATTGCAGAAGTTGTAAACGCTGTAGGAGTAAAACTTGATGCTTAGTTAGCCATGTACAAACTGCTATATTAAATTTTCCTGCATCCAAAAAAAATCAAGTATAATAGTTCAGTATTAAGGTGCGTTATAACGTTTGAAAAGCACGTTTTTTCAATATATATTAATTACAGAAAATTATATTGCACTACCATAATACATAGTGTCGATCAAAATATAATAATTTTATCCCTGGTGAACGTGCCAACACTAACAGGTGCATAACAAGTGGCTTAGTGTTGATTGCAGAGGTTGTAAACGCTGTAGGAGTAAAATTTGGTGCTTAGTTAGCCATGTAAAATTGTTTATATTAAATTTTTCTGCATCCAAAAAAATTCAATTTCAATAGTTTCAGTATTAAGGTGCGTTATAAACGTCTGAAAAGCACGTTTTTTCAATATATATTAACTACAGTAAATTTTATTGTACTACTGTTATACCTAGTGTCGATCAAAAATATAATAATTTTATCCCTGGCGAGCGTGCCAACACTAAACAGGTGCTTAACAAGTGGCTTAGAGTTGATTACATATGTTGTAAACGCTGTAGGAGTAAAACTTGATGCTTAGTTAGTCATGTACAACTGCTATATTAAATTTTTTCTGCATCCAAAAAATTCAATTTTAATAGTTTAAGTATTAAGGTGCGTTATAACGTCTGAAAAGCACGTTTTTTCAATATATATTAAACTACAGTAAATTTTATTGTACTACTGTTATACCTAGT
>OW679199.1:36218146-36640064 GCA_940337035.1 Agriotes lineatus | reverse complement strand
CTAAAGTTTTTCCATCGTTCCTTTTGTCTTTTGTTCGTCTTTAACGACATCATCATTCTATGTTTTTGACTTTGCCGCTTCGGCTTCACTTGTGGTAGAATACCTGTTAGTAACACATTTATTCCAAAATGATTTTTATATTGCTACAATATGTATTGCTCCTGACCACTTTAATTTTGCTTTTTTTCCAACATCATACTCTGAAGAACTCGACGTTTCGCCCACTTTCGTAAGGGGTTTCATCAGGAGGAAAAAGCAAAAGAGCACGGTAACTCAACGTGTTAACCACGCCAGAGGCGAACCACTTTGCAAGGAAAGGGGTAGAAGAGCACGGTAACTCAACGTGTTAACCACGCCAGAGGCGAAACTCTTTGCAAGGGAAGGGATAGAAAAGCAAGGTAACTAAACGTGTTAACCACGCCAGAGGCAAAACTCTTTGCAAGGGAAGGGATAGAAGAGAGAAGCTCGAGTTGCGCCTCTGACGTGGTTTACACGTTGAGTTACCGTGCTCTTCCATCCCTTCCCTTGCAAAGAGTTTCGCCTCTGGCGTGGTTAACACGTTGAGTTACCGTGCTCTTTTGCTCTTTTCTCCTGATGAAGCCCCTTACGAAAGTGGGCATAACGTTGAGTTCTTCGATCTCAATCATGACACGGTCCAATCCCGGAAGTCGTTTGTTACTTAATGACAATAGCCGTGAAAGCCTCAGAAATCATCATACACTGTGAAATAGTTCATCTAAGCACTATCTCAGTATATACCAGTTTCTAACCATTGCTGTTTGTACTTGCTTTAGGGTAAAGTTGGATATTTCAACGTTTTGGCTTGCGGAATAATGATGACCCTGGCCGCCAAAGGGTTTGTATTGTGGATTGTCAACGTCCTGTTCGACGGCATTATTATCAAGTTCTTTATCGACATATCCAAAGAGGTAATGACAAGCCCTAATTTCAGTAGCAGTGTTAATGTGACGACTGTTTCAGACAAATGGGCCAAGTGATTCATCATCTGACCTAATCCAGGGCTTTGAAGGAATGCAGTTAGTATTGAGTTACTCAGACCGATGATCAAAATCGCAATTCTGTTTCTTTTCAGCTTCGCAAGCGACGATGCACCGAGCAGACCGAAATTAGTCCGAAGCAATTCTTTCGGAACCTTCACAGGACTTCCCCGACTGCCGCCCATACAGAGTACCAACGAACGCTTGGCTAATCTAGGCAGATACAGCGTACGATCTCGTACCACTTCGACGAGAGCGAATGATTATGGTAGTTACTCTCCGCCCTACAGAGCAGAAAGTACTAACTATTCCTTGCCTAATGTCTCGCCCAATCGCCCTCAGCAGCCAGCTTTGAGAAGATACTAGGTTGGCAAACAACTGATACAGTATTACTAGAACCAAAATATTTCGTACGTTACTATAACATTTGGTCATAGACTAATCAAATGCACACAGGTATAAATTCAATAAAGATCGTATTTTAGTCAAAATAATTTAGTAAAAATAGGTGAGGAGGCACACAACCTATATTACAGTAGCTCTATAAGAACGGGCCCCATATGACTTACGATCACCATGTTTCTTCTAAAAATCAGGATGAAATGAACACAAGAATTGTTTAAAATTTGATTATTTGATAGGCTTTCTTCGTATATTGCTATTTCACTCAAATTTTCCGATGCAAGCCCATTGAGTTGGAAGAAACATGGCAGTCAAAAGTGATATGGGCCCAGTGTCCTTACCAATTGCCATCTGTGACGTACATTTTCACACTGGCACGTTATTTAATACATAACCAACAACAATATCATTCAATGCACTCAGAACTAACCTAAAAACACAACATCTTAGAACTTCTTCTTAATATACTTTAAAAAACTGTGCCCATTGGTTTCAGATCTATGACTTAGTTCAAGCTCTTAACAGATTTGTACTACTATTCCACTAATATGAATGTTTGTGGTAATTGCTCTACATAGCAAATCCCTCTTTGAGCTCTCATTTATAGTGCCGCTATTTGCTCTGGATATTAATTTGAAATAGAACTTACAAATTGTAAATATTTTTATAAGACATTACTTTCATACATCTAGTAGTATTCTAGTACATATACCATTATTATGTCACTAAATGAAGTAGTTGCTACTACAAGCTGACCAAAATATACTTATATAACTTTTATACATTATTTATATCATTGGTTACTAATATACATAGATCTTGTTGTAATTATTTATTATTTTCTTATCTTATAAAGTCGGCATTCAAGAAAAAAAATTGCCACTAACGATGAAGAAAACTGAATCGTTTTAACCTATCTTTTTCTAATATGTATCGCTTATTCTTGAATTTTCTACGAAAAGTTCTATTGTGAAATAGTTTTTTCACTTTTTGGCGTTTTTAGCTTGTCATTGTTTTCTCTTTTTGGACTTATTTTTGTTTTTTTTACTGATTTATTTTTATATATTTGTTCCATGCCATTTCTTGAACCTATACAACTATTTCTGTAATGTTATTTCTAAATAAGAAACACCAACGTATTTTTTAAGAACAGTAGGAAATTATGAAATCGGCTTGCCAGCATTTTGTTTTTAATTTTATTTTGTTTTTTTTTTCATATCAATTTTAAATTAAATGCCTAATAACTGATATCGTAAACAACAAAAACATTTGAATCACCAGAATTCTAAAAAACTTAGGTTACAATAAAAGTCTCAATAATAAGTCGTTATAGAATGTCAATGAACCCCCAGATTTTAAGATCATTCGGACTCGTAATAAACTAGCCAATAAGAAAGTAAGTTTTAAAACAATGTAGAAACAAACTTGTTTCGCCATACATTTCTTTGTCATTTCTATTTATAATAATTTTATCTTCTTTCCGTTTGAAGTAATTTATTATTTCATAAATTCATCGTCCTAAAGCAGAATACTCAGTAATCGATAAGGGTCCGATCTAATCCAATTTTAAAACCATTTTTACTAAGACTTAAGATTTTTATCAATGATTCTATTGGAATTTACAATGTTATCTATAATTTATACTTATCTTTACAAGGCAGAGATATAATCTGACGAATGTAATAAATATCTCATATACGTCACTGCGAGCTATTAGTAATTGCTTGTATGGATTGTACATATTTGTATGGTTGATTTATAGAAGATATTTGGGTCTTAATTACCCATTGCATTTGATTGATAATACTTTAGTGAGTTTAAAAGTTTTTCATAAGCTAATGGATTTATCGGATTTTCAAAAGATTTATTGGCGCCTCCTAGTAATTTTAAACACCCTTTGTTGATTATAGAAAAACACCGCACACCGTCTTTACTGTAGTTTATCGGTCTTCCCATTTTTCAATGCAGCCTGAAAGTTTGCTTAGTACGATTTAAAGCTGGTTAGAGTTATTGAGAAATGTTAGTTTAGGGCTTAAGTCTAAAATTGGTTGGCGATTGTAGTAAAATTATTATATACCCCGAAGTTGGTGACAGTCAGTAATAATTAATAATATATAGCAATTTTATTCCCATGTAATGTTAAAACCTAAATGGAGAGTCTAGTGCAGGGGTGGCGAACCAATGGCACGCGTGCCATTGATGGCACGCTGCAAAATAATTTGGGCACGGCATTAATTAAGGAATTTAGGTACCTAATCGAAACAATTTATATTTAATGAATAGAACATGGACCTTCAAGGCGCAAATAACACAATTACTGTTATGATAGATCTCATTCGTGCTTTCGAGTCTAAACTGCAAGTTTTCAGTAACGTTATTGTTACCAAAAACTGCAAGTATTTCCCGAACATGAAAAAAATCACCAGAGATTTGGATTTACACGAAAAACCAGACCAAGCAAAAGTCACTTAAGAGTTTAATTTGGCAATTAATTTTTCAATCAAAGAATTTTCATCGAGATTTTTTCAGTTTAAAGAATTATCAGAAACACTCAAGTTTATTATATATCCCGATGTGACTTCACTTGATAAACTGAACTTGACCAAATTTGATTGGTTGGAAATTGAAGAAATTTAAATGCAGCTGACTGATTTCCAGTCTAGTTCAATATGGATTCAAAAATTTATCGAAACAAGGAAAGAGTTGGAATTTCATGAAATAGAAAGACTATCTGTATCAGGTAATATGAGTAAAAATGCCAATATCAAATTTATGGAAACGTGGAATTCAATTCCAGACACATTTAGCTGTCTGAAGAAGCTGGCTTTTGCTATCTTAACAATATCTTCATCTACTTATGCCTGCGAGTCATTATTTTCAGAAATTAAGTTGTGAAAATTGGCAGTTAGAAATTTAGCATTATAGTTTATGGAGATAAATTATGTCAATAAAATTTTGAAATAATGTGTTATATTATTAATGCATGAGTTTCACTGTTGGAATAATAAAAAATCAATAAGTCGTAACATGTTTAATATTTTAAAACTTTTAAAAGTTACAAAACGTTTCGCAACTTATGGTAGCATCATCAGTTGTTATTAAAAATATGTAGTTTAAAATTTGGTTTACATTTATAACGATATTACATAGTTGAAATTTGACATTGTGTTGAATTAATTACGACTTTTTTCTAATTATGGAGTTTTCATTTTGGTTTTTATGTTAAAATTGAAAAATTTTATATGGGTACCTAACATGTTGATTAATTTAATTTATTTTAATAAATGATCGAAGATAAATTGAATTAATCAACATGTTACCCATATAAAAATTTTCAATTTTAACATAAAAACAAAAATGAAAACTTCATAATTAGAAAAAAGTCGTAATTAATTCAACACAATGTCAAATTTCAACTATATAATATCGTTATAAATGTAAACCCATTTTTTAAACTATATATTTTTAATAACAACTGATGATGAAACCATAATTTGCAAAACGTCTTGTAATTTTTAAAAGTTTTAAAATATTAACATGTTACGACTTGAGATGTTGTATCGGACTTTTTCCACTGTCTCGGGTGTTTAGCACACGACGTTTCGGGAGTTTTTGGTCTACTCCCTACCTGAGGACGGGAGTAGACCAAAAACTCCCGAAACGTTGTGTGGTAAAACCTGAGGACGAGAGTAGACCAAAAACTCCCGAAACGTCGTGTGGTAAACACCCGAGACAGTGGAAAAAGTCCGATACAACATCTCATAATAGACCACTGTCAAAAATGACATCATTCAGAGAACATGTTACGACTTATTGATTTTTTATTATTCCAATAGTGACAATCATGCATTAATAATATAACACATATTTTGAAAATTTTATTGACATAATTTATCTCCATAAACTATAACTATTTTCAGAAATGAATAACATTAAAAACTCGCTTAGAAACCGTTTGTCAGATGACTCCAGTTCAGCTTGCATTCTGCTAAAAGTAACAAAGTATAATACTAATATAAGTTATTTAGCATCTAATTTACAACAGCAGAAGTGGCACCTTTTTTTTTAATTTAAATAAACATAACGTTACTATTGCTGTACAAAATGTATATTTTTGGTTGCAAATAAAGAGTTTTAAGTTGATAGTATTTAGTTTTATTTTTTCCCCATTAATCACTCAGTCAAGATTGTTTGATGGCACGTCATGGCTTCATTAAACATTTCTTTAGAAAAAAAGGCACGTAGATGAATAAAGGTTCGCCACCCCTGGTCTAGTGTATAGTGTCTCCTTATCCTCCGGTTATGCTCACTATTTTCTAATAAGTTTAGGGCTAAACTGTTAGGATGCTCTTGCAATTTGTTTAAGTATATTTCACTTACACTCACTATTTCATGTTTCCCTGAACAACTGTTAAGATCGGTGTATATTTCTGCATTGGCGATATATTGCGGTGCATTTGTGATGGTTCTTAACATTTTTTGCTGGAATGGCCCACATATGGCTCTATTGAACAACCAAGATGTACCCCATAGGTACCTGGATCCCATAAGGCCAAAGAAGTTTGAATATAACTTAGTATATTAGAATTGTATTCTCTACAAGCAGAGTGTTTCCACCTCCTTAACAGTAGTATATAGTTTCTTAGTTTGAGATATAATTGCACTCATTTTTCAAAATATACGTACATCAGGTCCAGTTCTTTCTCGAAATGAATGCCTATTTTGAATTTTTGGAGGGTGGTATTACGGTTCCATTAAATTTAAAGAGCGGAAACACCATTCTTGTATTAGTGTGACGTTTGCCCCTGTGTCAATTAAATGTACACATAAATCATGTGCTAGAATTTGGACGCCACCAGTTTAAGTCACAATTAACGCTTAACCTCCAGCGCGGCGACTTTGCGATAAGAGCAACAGCCTTGCTGTGCACGAGTTCACGAGCGCATTTCTACCTGAACTCTCCCAGGATGGTATAAAAAGATGCTCAGCCTGTTCAAGACACTCGAATCCAGCGACTGGTAAGTTCAGCTCTACCTGGAGCAGCCACCACTCCTAAGCCCTTATGAGGGGACTGAAGCCGAGGCGCCTGCAGCTAAAGAAGGCTTGTTCGCCGAGTCCTTAAAGCCCGAAGTCACCATCGAATTCGTGTAATCTTATCCTGCAAGACGAATCGCCACTGGTCCGAGGCATTTGAACCCTACCAGAAGCCTACTAGAGCTCCAAATACCCTCCTGAACTTCAATCCTAAAGCCATTCTACTGGCCTACGCTTTCGGTAACAGATAATATCCCCAGAAGCCGTTCTGAAACCGTTCTACAGGCCGCAGTTTTTGGTACCGGAATATGCCCCTAAGAACCGATTCTTGAATGGACCCCCCCCCCTTAGCCGTTTTTAGTACCAGGAAATATCCCACCCTCGTCTACACCCACCAACTCAAAACTCCAGAACTACGACGTTAAAAGAAACTCCTGGCCGCAGAAAACCCCTCCATCGGTGAGATCTTGCGACGTCATCAAACGAAAATACAGCACTTGCAACGAATTTGCACCCAGGGGCCAGTTCATAGGCAATGCCCCCGGCTGTTTTAAAGTGCGGGCCGCAACAAAGAGCAGCATCGTCACCAATGCTCTTTGTCACGTGCTGCACGGGCTGCAGACACACTTAGAACCTTGATCGACGTCTCATAACTGGATTGTTTATTTAATTATGCTATACATACGTTCGATAATTAACTTTATTTACAAAAATTACATATAATACTACAAAAGATATAGCTAATCCTTGCAAAGTGTTCTTAATCTAGTCAATCGAAGCAATATACGAATTCTTGGCTAGTAACTACCCCAAAGGCACATATGCAAAAAAGCAATTAAAAATACATAAATAACGTCGCATCCTATCTACTTTACATTGAAGCTTTTGATATATTATTACTGAGTCTTTATTTGCTGGCAAAATCGTAGTGTCATCTACAACCATCGCTATCACTGCATTTTGGGCTATGAGCAAGTTCACTGTCTATGCAGAATAGAATATTGAATCCATTACACTTCTTTGTGAGACTGCTACTTTTATTGACACCAAGTTAGTATGTGCTTCTTCACGTCTCACTAGAAAGCATATCTAGAAGTAATAAAAACAATGCTTTAATTTATAAAGAAGTCCAATACGCCAAACCTTGTCGAAACTTGCTCTATGATCGAATAATCTCCGTACGATGGTGGCTCATTTAGGGCCTTTCCTAGCTTTCAGTTAAGGATGATTTCGGAGTATCCGTTTCTAAAAACTAGAAACTACATTCTGACTCCCGCTTTGATCATTCCTTTTGCATACGCCTTGTAATGGGGTCGCATCCTGGAGCTTTTTGATCAACCACATTAGCAATCATTACTTTTACTACTTCGTTCTAGGAATAGGTTTTAATAGCCAACTAAAGCTGATGCGGTGCATTCAAGAATCGATGTATTTCTTCAATAGTCTCCGCTTCTACTTCATCGAGTGGTTGGAAAATATTTTTTCGAGATGCAGCAAAAAGTTGTGCTTTTCAGCATCATTATATACCCAGTTCCTGTCTTTATTCCGAATCGGTAGTATCACCTTTTGTAGCTGTATGAGACTATTATCTTCATTCTGAAAGGCCATAATAAATAGCCTGTTGACCGCTAAGTTACCAATTCTGTGGACTATTTCTCGCTATCTTTCTCGATTTCTTGCATTTCTTGTAGCTGGATGAACTGTGCTGTTGGTGGCATTCTTCACTTAGTCTGACTACCTTCTCTGTGATCTCCAGAGAGCGCTGATACTTTTCGCTTTACCCTAAACGATTAAACTTTCCAAAACTTCGTTGTATTTTCGAGTAATGTGTTAAAATAATTTTGGTATGCCGGTATGCAACTTTTCATATACGTTGTGTCACCTTAATTTCGTTAAGAATTGAAGAGTTAGTTCTTTGCACTATTCGCGCAAGACAGATCATTTTTTTTTCTAGATCCACATTTCAAAGGAGTTCATTTTCTAATATCCTCAGCTTTTAAGGTTGAGGTTCTCGCCATCTGTCTCGATTTCTTGTATTTCTTGTAGCTGCAAAAACTATACTGTTGGTGCTATTTTTAACTTACTCTGACAATCTTTTCGGGGCTCCCCAGAGCTCTGATAGCTTCCATATTACCATCCACCGTTAGCCTTTCCAAACCTTCGTTGTATTGTCGAATAATGTGTTCAATGAGTTTTAGAATGCGCTGGCTTACAATTTGTGGTAGGCGTAATGGCGCCTTAATTTCGTTTAGAATTGAAGAGTTAGTCCTTCACGCTGTCCACGGAACAAGTAGCGTTCTTCTCCAGGCCCACATTTTAAAGACGTTATTTCTTTATACCCTCAGATTTTACAGTCCACGACTCGTTTTATAAGCACCTTTTTGGTGATGATAGTAATATCACCGCCTTTCCAGAGTTTCTACATGTCTCGACTTTTTTGCCGTTTCGCACATTATTCTGATTTTCAAGATGCTGCTTCCTTGGTTGGTGATAAGCACCCCTAAATATACAAACTAATTTACCATTTCGCATCGCCCTATTTGCAGGATGTCTGATCTATTGTTATTTGCGCGGTCGATGATCATAGCCTTTGTTTTGCTTGTTTTAACTACTAGACCATAATCACGGCTTTCCTATTCCAGTCTATCAAAGAAATCTTCTAATTATTCAGCGCTGTTTGCAAATAAGGCATTGTATTATACATTCTCTTACGATATTGAAAGAATTGGGGACAGAATACATCGTTGTCGGACTCTTTTGTTTATCTGACAAATGTTTGAGGGTCGGTCTTCTGTGTGTACTCCCATTGCCGTGAGTATTTTCCAAACGCCTTCTGGTAATTGACAAAGCAGATGTAGACTGGTTTATTGAATTCCCGTGACTATTCAATAATCTGCCTGATGTTCAGTTTCTTTGAATAACCTCTCCGCATAGAACTTACTTTTTTAAATTTTTATATCCATACTTTCTTCGAGATTACGTCTACTCTGCAACTGCTTTCGTAGCCTTGTCTATTCAGCATCTTTCCCATGATTACACTAGAAGAATCCTGCGTATTTGGTTTAGTGTGCATTGTGGATGGGGCATGACAAGTTGCTGTACGACAGAATTAAAGTTTTCAGTAGCACTTTCCGGTTGGGTACATGTCGGTTTGGGCTCATGTCCTCTTAGCATTTGCACAATGTTGTAATTGTGCAAAGCTTACTTTTTTATGCCCTTGATGAACTGAAATATGTTGGGAAATAGATATCCGCAAGTGACTTGGAAACCACTGTCACCTTCAACACTGTTGTTTGTTCGATGATCCCCATTGAACGTCCTTTCCTAAACATTCCACAATTCAATACGAAATAGTGGAGGTTATCTATGTCTTCTAACACGTCGTCCTATATAGGTATCGCCGAAGTAATCTGCTATTGACATAGCGGTTTCAGGCAAATTTAAATCTTCTACCTAAGCATCAAAATGAACAGCAACTCTCTGATGGTGCACAACTGCTTTCATTCTAATCTACAGTAAAACTCGTGCGACTGATTATACTGTATATGTGAAAAAAAGATTATAAAAAAGGCAAACAAATTTGCATTAACCAACAGGCCTTTTCTTTCTGCCCTTCTATACACACGTTGGTAAAAATAGGTAGAAATTAATACGCTAAGGAACTTACGTTCTGGGAAAAGATATGTAAGAATAATTGCATGCTTGGGGGGGGTCACAGTTCAGAAGCGAAAAGGCCGGTACCTTACGACGGTGGCTAATCGAAGGAGCAGAACGTACCACATTCATACTTTCAATGTCTTTACAGGTCTCTAGCGGTACACAAATTATTATTATTATTAAAAGCTAAAAGGACGCTAAAATATCTTTACCAATCAAAGACAAGTGTATCCGGGCATTCAACTAAGAATTCCTAAACTCAAGTAGCACATAATTTTCTAAAAGAAAAGCTCAAATCACGCACATGTAGCAGTAACAAATAATAACAGCAAAATGCTAATATCACAGTATACATATAATCACAGGTTAAAATGGTATAGAGTCCAGCACAGGGTACAGGTGATAATCAAATATAAAGTCATAAATGCGACAATACGGTCATAAGTCGCGTGATCGTAACTACTAAAATTAAGATGCACCTATAACACGTAGTTCTAAAAGCAAGATCAATAGCATATAGCACAGTCTGTTTAAACTTAAACTTAAACAAAGGTACAATTATAAATTACAACAGTTTAAAAACAAATGCGGTTGCGATTAACGTCGGCTCCGTGGTTAGAAAATCATCATTTAGATACGCAGCTCGTAAAGCGAACTGTACATAGCGGACGAAGTCCAAAATTCTGACTTCACTTAAAAAAGGAAAAAAGAACCTGTTCTTAGTTTCCTCTAATTGAGCTCCTTCTGCACACTAAAGGAGATATGTGATATGTGATAGCCTGGGCCTGGGCCATCTGGATAAGCGGGAGCTGTATGCCGCCCAAACATCCAAAGGTCGGAATTTGCAGGTGTTAAATTCAAACCAAGTCAAAGACGACGTGCTCAATTGCCAGGATTAAAATTTTCGGGAAAACACGGCATGAACAGCTTCGAAAGACTTACCCCAGATTGAATTTGGGCCATGTGTATCTAACGATTGGCGAAGCGTTATTGATCCGTCAACTCGGTGTGAGAAAATATCTCTCACTATAACTGCCAGGGCTGGATGGCCCGCACATTCGGTGAGGGTTAAAAAACAAAAACCTTAACTTACATGCCGGCAAAAACTGCTGCACAATCTTTAAAAACGCTAAACCAAAGTTACCGTCGGCGTCAGAAAGTAAACAGACGCACTGAAAACAAAAGCCACAATTTGAGAGTCGCTGTCCGGCCGTAAGTATGAGTGGCCATTGGCCAATGCCAAGCAGAAAATTGTTGCTAGATCTGTTGACCAATAGGTAGGTTTACTCGTGAATACGTATTAGTTGAGATTATTTTCATAAATAACTGTATGCAATACTATCCGTCCAAAAGAACACAATTTAGAAAATGTTTTGCATTGAGTCGCCGCCAGAGATAGCCCACTCCAATCCTGTGCTACCACAGTAGTTGCTTATAAATATTGTTTATCTTACTTGACAATCTCGTAGTGTTTTATGCTTTGCTTTTTGACTACAGCAGTGCCTCCTCTAGTGTTACCGTAGGTGTGCTTAGATCATAAATCCCCAGTCCTGAAATAATTAAACTATATGTACGTTAATTCTGAAATGAGTAATATGTCGTTTCGATTTGTATTCATAAATGTTTCCACTTCTTAACAATGCTACGTCAGGCTATTGACATTTCACGTATTTATTTTAATTTAATCAATTGTTTTTGTTGATTTGTTATATTAAATGGGTAATTTGCTTATATTATTCCACACAACTGTCACATAACTGATATCATCCAATGAGAACCATTCATTTTTTGAAAATTGACTAATCCCGAACTGATTACCTGATAAGCGCCTTAGGAGTGATTATCGACCCCATGGATGGCGTCATAATTAGAAATAGATATACAAGAAATAAGCAATTTGAGTTTTTTGGCGTTATTATATCAATTTTAAATCATAATTCGTTTTGTGTAATTATCTTCAAAATATAAACGTGGGCAACACACTTACATATAATTTTGGCCTTGCCATGAATCATCGTGCTGGTTACCCTTAGAAAACTGCCGTCGGACAAGCCCTCGGGACAGTTTTTATTACAACCAGCACTCGACCCTTGGCATGTCTAATAAACTATATTTTAATATTGATAAATGTAAAATAATGAGTTATTTTTTAAGTAGACAGCCAATCCAAAATGACTATGTAATGAATAATACAACACTAGAAAGGGTTACATCAATACGGGATTTAGGAGTGTATTTTACACAAAATCTGAAATTTGATATTCATATTGAAAACATAGTTAATAGCTGTATGCGAACTTTGGGTTTTATTATGAGAACTTGCAATGAATTTAACAGCACCGATACCCTTATTAGCTTGTATTATTCTTTAGTCAGATCAAAGGTAGAATTTGCGGTTACTGTGTGGGATCCAGGTGCTAGAATTCATTCCAAAGCATTGGAGAAAATTCAAAATAAATTTTTAAAGTATTTATATTTAAAAAAACACGGTGTATATCCGAATTTTGATTCGTATCAGGGTATTAGACTTGAATTTAAAATGCTTAAATTGAACCAAAGAAGGGTCATCACAACGGTCATGTTTCTGTATAAGCTATTAAATGATAAAATAGATTGCACTGACATCCGCTCAAAAATATTATTTTATGTTCCCGCCTATAGGTCGCGAACACGAATACTGTTTTATGTAAACTATAGAACAAATGTAAGAAAAAGATCGCCTGTAATAAGAATGTGTTTGTGTTATGATAAAGTGGTTGCAAAAAATGAATCTCTAGATATATTTGAAATTAATGAAAATATGTTTAAGAGGAAATTAACAGATACAGTTAAGCAGAATCCAGATCTGTGTGACTATGAGTAGAAATTGTTAAAAGTTCAGTTGAATGTAAGTTTCATTTTGTGTCGTCAAAATTATATTTTTTTTATATATGATTGTAGGAATAATGTAATTGGGCATTAAAGCCTGTTTTATTCCGTATAAATAAATAAATAAATAAATGTGCAAAATTATCGGTAAGTATGTCTCGCCCCTGTTATATTGTAACGCTAGCTCCCGTTTGAATCCGATTAATTCAATATTAAATAATATTTGCTGATTTAAACGTCGCCGACCTTTAGCGTTATCAAGAACCCGGCGTGTCCCAGCAAGATAAGATAGCGCCGACCGAAGTTCCGCCCGTGAAAACAGCGCAAACAAAGGTTTGACGCGCGCCGTTTCTTCCCACCTAACGGCATTTCAAGACCTATAAAACCAGTTGCAGAGCGTATTTCAAGAGAGATTCCCCAGAGATTTCCAAGAGATACCTGATTCTCCTCCAGCAAACACCTAGTTCCCGATCCTTCATCCCTGTCCAGAGAGTCTCTCCGTTGACTCTACCAGTACCTGGGGAACCGTTCCGAGGCTGAGTTCAAGTTAGTGGTTTCGCGAGAAACGCCTGACGCTCAGCAATACTTTCCTCTAACCCTCCGCATAAGCTGAGTTCAAGTTAGTGGTTTCGCGAGAAACGCCTGACACTCAGCAATATTTTCCCGAAACCTCCTAATAAGCTGAGTTCAAGTTAATGGTTTCGCGAGGAACGCCTGACACTCCAGCAATATTTTCCTTGTAAAATATTCTACAACGAAAACCGCCTGTAGTCCAGTAATAACTAACGTAACATTGAAATCCCAGCTCCCTGGCATTTTAAATTCACCGCCTTGCTATTCAAGCCGAATTAAAAGCTTCAAGCTACCTAAGTAGAATTTACCTGAATTAATCCTTGAGAATTGTAGCGGCCGTCTTGCTTGGGAACTCTGCGGACCGCACTGATAGCTTCGCCAAAGAGTTCACCTGCAGGTGCCGAGGATTGTTAATCTCAAAAGTCACGCCGATTCGGAGTTTCGTTCTTCAAGCGAAGCCCCGTCGTGCGGCGAATTCCTCGGAGTATTTCACCACCGAACTGTAGTTACACGTATAGGGTGAGAACCCGCGTTAGCAGTTTTAATTTGTTATTTGTTTACAGAAACCAGAATCTGCAGCTCGGCGAAATTTGACAGACTGCGCAGTGCCGTTGCGCTCGTCCCGAAGAGCAACGAAGTAGCAGCCCGGCCGACCACGACGTCCTCAAACGTATCGCGCACGAGGTCACGCCCGCCAGAACCAAGATGCAGCTACCGTCCGTAGAATCCGCAGCCGCTTGAACCAGGAAGCCGCGTTTTTATACGATCGTCAATCTTGTGCAATATTTTGAATTACACGAATATTTACTTATGTACGATAGATATATAGAATAAATGTTATACAGGATACTCCGTTAGTGTGTTTTGCTTATTTATGGTATATCTGAGCTAACGATTGACCCTATCTCCGAAATATGAGCTAACCCGTGGTAAATAAATATTACAACCCCTATAAGCAGGGGCGGATGTTACAATATTACTAATTATAACATATTAATCATTTGTCTCATTTATTTTGTTTCTATCATAAGTTCTTGCATAAGTTCATATACTCATAGTATGATTGGTTTATCTGCTTAGATACGCCTACGCCAACTTGTGCATAAGTATTTCCTGTGTGCATGTGATTTGTTATTATTCTCCGAACTTCTTTGTGTGATTGCTGTGCAATGTTTCTCCGTGGAGGAAAGTCGATATAGGCACGGTTTGTTGTAATGTTGGTCGTTCTCTCACCTCGAGGATCACCTGATTGTTCATTATGCGTCGATCCATTATTTTCTTATAGCTATGGCATTCTATACTATCATGATTTTCTCCGCATTTTACACGTCTAGAAAGTCGACTGCAAAAAGTACGCGTATGTCCATAGCACTGACATCGTTTACATTGAAACAACGTACTTTTAATGTGGGGGTTCTAAAGTATTAATAGAAGAAATTTAGTTTTAAATATTTCCATAGTGTTGCTTTGTGGTACAATAGGTTTTCATATTCCTTTGTTTTCCTATTCCTATATACTGTGGCAATTCTTGGCGTATGTCCTCTTTCTATCGACATTGCTAGTAAGTGACCTACATCAGTAATATGGTTATAGTTTTTAATCGCCACTTTGTAACTCCATTCTTCCTCCAAACTGAATGTCTGTCTAGCAACGTTGTTTTCGTTAGATACTGACCTTACTTTTTTACAATTTTTAAAAGTATTAATATGTAGTTTTCTTTTGAAACCGAACGTTGTTTGATAGTGATAATCGGTTTTTCAAATTGTTTTCTTCAATTAGTGTTAAAAGTAGTGTAACATGGTAAAAAATGAAAGGCTTAGGCACATCATCCTTATTTTATACGACACTTCCTTTTGTTCTATCGTCTGTGCCGGTGCGTGTTCCTTTTTACTTCCCTCGTCTGAAAGACGAAGAAAGTATTGTAATCACGAAAAAATCACATTCCGAGATTGCTTCAGATCTTCACGTTTCAAGGTCTGCCTGCCTGTCTGTCTGTCTGTATGTCTGTCTGTCTGTATGTCTGTCTGTGTTTTGGCAGTATAGCTCAAAAACTATTTGTCGGAGGAAGACGATATTTTGCATACATATTGTTATGATCCTTAACACCCTAGGGGTAGATAAGGTCACAGATTATATATATATTGTTATGATAGATGATGCAGGAAATTAAAGCATATGAAAGAAATATTTAAACTGAACTAATAAAGTTGGACAGTTATAATTGAATCTTGATGGGTATAAAGTTTTGAACATAAATAATGAAAGTAAAAGATACAAGGGTTCTTTTCATTGTGAATCATTTAATATTGTTATATTTATTGGAATGGATTAAACTTAATGGTTGTATTTAATATTTATAAAAATAAACCAAGGTAACATTGACAAATGTATTTGTTGAGAAAATTCTGTATATAGCATTATCTAGAAAAAATAGGAAGTGTGCATTAAGAATTGTCTCTAATAGATATAAAAAGTTTGTTTAAAAACAGTTACATAAAACAACTCAAGAAAGCATGTATGTAATTTGGCTATAATAATTTTGGTGTAATAAAAAATAGAATCTCTGCCTTAATTTGTCTAATTTTGGTGATAACAAATTAAATAAAAGCTGAAAACAAATCTACGAGGAAAAATAAAGTGAAATATTTAAAATGGAAAAGATATTGTGACATCACGTGTTAGAGGAGAAGCTACATATACAGTTAATTGGATATAGAATACAGAACATTATACTAGTTGAGGGGATTTGGACTTATTCATACGTACAAGATATTAGAAGAGGTATTTTACAATTTATTATTTGATTTGGGTGTTCTGTGGCCGTTGCTTGAGACATCAGATTATCTTCAAAAAGGGGAACAAAGTTACAATTGGAATTTATAAAAGGATAGAAACTTACCAGGACTTGGATCGTGTGACGGTGACATCCAGAAGGAGCCGTGGCATCCGGCAGGAACAGTGACATCCAGGAGTAACCAGGACAGGATTTTGGAACCAAGGGAGTTGATTTGACCGGACGGAGCCAGAAGGAGGTTACCAGGAGGTAGATCGTGTGACGGTGACATCCAGGAGGAGCTAGGACTGGAATTAGGAATTTGAGCAGTTGGTTTGACAGGTCAAGAGTAGTTGAAAGGAGTCACGGACCATTAAAGGCGTTGCTGTTGGTGAATTGGACATTGAGTGCTGCAGTCTATCGATGACAGGATCCAGTAGTGATTGGTGTTTGCAGTGAAAGCATGAGCAGCTATTAAGATTTGTTAAGATAAGTTGAAAACGCATTTTGAATAACTGTCAATTTTGAAAGTGATAACATAAAGTTTAGTTTGTACTTACATAGGTGATTTGAATAGTAGTAAATGTCAATGTGAGATACAGTTGTCAGTTTACCTGGTTTGATTAATTTTGAAAGTCAAGTTTGATGTTTAAGTATCATTGATAGCAAACTAGATTTTGATGAACCCACCCTGAAAATAAGAGCTCTCGATTTAAAAGCAGTTATCATTTGATACTTAAGACATTACATGAATTACGGCATAGTTTACCTGGTGAGCTATTGCAATATTATATATCTACCTCTCATGAAACCGGTACAATTTCATACAAATACATACAGGGTGTGAGCACCTTAAAATAATAACATTTTGTTTATTTTTGCTTGAACTCAGGAATACATAAAGGTACCAATTTGTAAATAGTGCTGGCTTTATCCTTGCCAAAAAGAATCCAATGTTCGGGCTCGTTCGCAGGTACTAGCTCAAATCTCATTAAGGATTTTTTTTATTTAAAAATTGAATTTAGTATTATTAGAAACGTGAAGATATTTTTACCCACAGTTTCCTTCAATTTTTAAAATTATTTAGTATCACAACGCCCACTTGTTGTCTTTATGAAAGTATCCTCATAAAACTATAAACTATCCCTGAACAGTGCCGCCTTGGCAATTGCTTTTGCTTGCTAAAAGCGGACCGCTGGGCCCGTGCCCATCTGGAAATTTCCTGGTTTCTCGGTTGCCCCATCCACCCCTAATTCTGAGTAACTCAAGATAGAATATTATATCAACAATATTAAAACATTGCGTCATTTTGCTAAAGGAATATATGTTTATCGAAAATACAGCTTTGCTCAATTTTGCGTCACAACGTCCACTGCGAGGGAAGTTTTGAGTAAAGCCCGTTACAGATTTTTTACTATCAGGAGTATTTTGGGTTAATACGTGAAATCTCTTCTCAACGTTTAAATTTGTTTTGCGCTTTACTCTTTGTTTCTGCGCTTTTAAGCGGCTTTCAGACTTTCTCTTTTTCTTCATTGTACGAACTTTTAGAAAATCGTTTATTTTAATAATTACCTACAAAATCTTGACTTATTTGCGACACTGAATCCACATTTTTACGATCTGTATTCACTTTTTTGTACAGATTATCTGTGAGTGATTGGGGATTTGGTATATACTCTCATATTGTGTTATAGGGTGTTTTATTTGATAAGCTTTTCATTTTTGTAATATCGGTTACGGCTATTAAAATTATTAAAGGCTCACCGACTCTGGTAAATGTTGTGATTGCGTATATGCAAATCTAGGGTACGTAGAAGTTACTTTTGGATCGGCTGTATATAATCTACGTTGTAATTGCATTGAAAACAGGTGTAAAAAGTGTGGTTGAGCTTGATTAAATATACAATATGATGATAGAAGTTGATAGGTAAGCAAAATTAATATAATTGCAGCTTTGGATGTAATTTGGTTTCGCATGTCTATAGTATAAATGTTGGTCTTCGTTGCTTGCATATATTGCGAGTTTGCAGGTACCTGTGTAACAAGGCCAAGCACTAGATAAATTCTATTTCATAACACTTGTTTATCGCAACGCGACAAGATAAGCGAATAAGCGAACTATACTGCTCAAAACAATTAAAGGCTATTTCATAACAATAATATTTAAGAAAAACAGGTACCTAGTTAAAATAACATCTGCAATTGTTTTTATATTTTAAATGTTATGAAATATCTCGTAACTATTTTGAGTAGTGCATTTAACCATATGTACTATCATGAATTCGTATGACTTGCGTCCACAACACAAGACCAACTCCAGAGCCTACAACGCTATCTTTAGTTGAATAGTTTCGAAAGGACAGAAAGTTTTATATTTCAAAATCACAAGGGAAAATAAATGTCTAGTGTTCACACCGATTTTATGAATAGCACTGCACGCGAGGTGTGTCGCTCTTCTTTACCTCCATTTAGCTTAATTTTGCTGACGTTATAATGTATGGATTGATCTTGCTTATTCCTTAGACTGTGTTAATAATAGCAACAATGCCTCATCGACCAAAATAATGCTCTCTATGATTGAATAGCTTCGAATGAAAATAAAGTTATACGCTTCAATTCAAAGTAAAAAATAGAAGTTCTATGTACAGGGTGTCCCATTTTCGACACTTTTATAGGGTATCTCCGTAATTGTTAGTGCTATCAAAAAAGTAATATAGGCGTCATGTGCTCTTTTTGGGTCAAACTTAAAATGGTAAAATCAAAATTTGAAAATTATCGCTCGCTAAAGAGATACGGGGGAAAATCAAAAAATTGTCAATTTCAGAATGACCTTATATTTTCTTAGTTAAAAGAGATACAGAAAAATCTTTTAAAGAAAAGTTTCTTTATAATGATTGTTGGATAATCTGCCGTTTTCAGAATAAGTATACGGGGTCAGGTAAAAAAGTTATCGGACCTAACCTCATTTTTTTAAATGGAACACCCTGTATATTTTAATCTAAAAAGATAGCATATTAAATTCTCTTTTCAAATATAGAACACACCGTGGATGATATTGGTTTTCTATGCCATTTATTTACACTTTATTACTTTAAACCACAGTAGGCTACGAAACAAAAGCTAATATCCTAGAAACAAAACTATGTTGACATTCTAGTTGTTATTAACATTTAATGTCGATTTCATTTTTACATATTCGTTTGTGAAAATGACTTATCAACATTTCGAAAAATTTGATATGATATCAGTTTACATTGAAACTGGAAAAAATGAATAAATGGCGCAAAATTTATATATTGTTCGCTGTCCGGAAAGAAGGCAACCATTTAATTTAAAAATATACGGCTCTTTTACGAAGCCGAGATCAAAAACTTATAATAAAGAAAACAAGGAAAATGAAGAAATAAGCGTATTAGGATTGGTCGAGGCCCAATAATCAGATAAGAATGGTATATCCTGCGATAGCTTTGAATAGTAGTAGCTCAACTTTTATTGAAGTGAAAACTCCTTTAGGCGAGTTTAGCACTTTTTGTGGGTATTGAATGACACTGAGCAGTCAGACTCGGCTATGCAACGCTCATGATGCAGTCGGGAAAAAAAATCCTAATGCTAAAATATGACCAAATGCATAGTGTATTTGCTTTTTATGGATCGATTCTTTTATCGTCTTGAATTTGAGATTTGCGGATGTTCGATTGTGAAAGGTTAATAGGGAATCTCGTCTTGGTGAAGTTTTCACTTCTGTTTTGTCGTCTTAAGCACACACTCTAATTTTATTCTCTAAAATCACTTTGAAATTTTAGGAACAAAAATCTACCTCCGTCAGAAAAATAGAGACTGAAACTGGAATTTCAAAATCTAAGGCGCACAGAATGTTGTTAATATTACCCAATATTTGCACCCTGGTGATGATGTGAGAAGATTGGAATTTTGTCACTGGTTTTTAAATAAATCTAACGAGGATCGTTCTTTTCACAAAAAAAATATTTGGTCTGATGAATGTCGAATAACAAGTTGCGGTATTTTTAACCGACATAATGAAAGACATTGGAACTCCACAAATCCCCACATGGTACGACCTGTTCGTCAACAAGGTCGATTTGGGGTAAATGTAAGTTGTTTTAATTTCAAAATAAACTGGCGTATCGCTGTTTTGAAGAAAATTTAAATGCAGATAGATATCTGGACATACTCCAATCAAACCTTTTCGATATCATTGATGATGTTCCTTTAAATGAAGTAATAGAGATTTACTTTCAACAAGCTGGCGCCCCTACCCATAACGCTCTTCGAATAAGAGAGTATTTAAATACTCACTTTAGAAACCGTTGGATAGGAACACATGGACCTATAAGGTGACCACCACGATCTCCGGATCTAACACCTCCAGATTTTTTTCTTTGGGGAGTGTTGGAAAATAATATTTATAAAGAAGTCATCTTAACCCGACAACAACTTGATCAAAGAATTCACGAGGCCTTTGCAGAAATAAAATCATTACACATCATGAATGCCTTAAAATCCGTTCGAAAAAGATGTCAAGAGTGCATTGAAAACAACGGAGGGGCTTTCGAACATTTGCGATCATTCCCGTTATTTTTCCCTTAATTTTAATTTTGTATTTCGTTTCAAAGTTTCTATAGTTTTTTAGTTTACTTTCTTGTGCCAACTATTTCTTTTACACTTTGTCTGTTAAAATATATTGTGTAATGTCTTTCCAGCTACAATGTCAACCTAGTTTTGTTTCTAGGATATTAGCTTTTGTTTCGTAGCCTACTGTGGTTTAAAGTAATAAAGTTTAAATAAATCGCATAGAAAACCAATATCATTCACGGTGTGTCCTATTTTTGAAAAGATAATTTAATATGCAATGTTTTTAGATTAAAATATACAGGGTGTTCCATTTAAAAAAATGAGGTTAGGTCCGATAACTTCTTTACCTGACCCCGTATACTTGCTAAAAACGGAAGATTATTCAACCATTATTAATTATAAAGAAACTTTTATCTTAAATATTTTTCTGTATCTCTTTTAACTAAGAAAATATAAGGTCATTCTGAAATTGAAATTTTTTTGATTTTCCCCCGTATCTCTTAAGCGAGCGATAATTTTCAAATTTTGATTTTACCATTTTAAGTTTGACCCAAAAAGAGCACATGACGCCTATATTACTTTTTTGATAGCACTAACAATTACGGAGATACCCTATAAAAGTGTCGAAAATGGGACACCCTGTACACTACAATTTTCATAATAGAACTCTATGAGGAAGATGCCCCTCTCATTAACATCAATTTAGCTTTAGGCTTTAGGCGTGCAAGCAGACAAGATTCAGACACTCAAAAAGCCAAACGAGTATGTACAGTTACAGCTAGCAAATAAGCATATGTTTTTGTGTTATATACATGAATTTATTTTAGTTATTCCTTCGATTCGATTATTGATAGCACCAACAATTCATCATATAACCTTTAAAACTCCGTGAGTTGCATCGGTCTCTCCTAAGTGATCAATTCCATATATTCAGTTTATTCACAGCGAATCCGCTTATGTAACCTGGGCTAACTCTCAATTATGGATTATTTTTATTTTATATTTCTATCGATCAATTAAAATTGTGTAACTGAATTTGTTTTTCAATCTAATTTTAAGCATCCCGCGCTATCTGTAATGTGCGAAAAATTCAAAATTTACAAAGGGTCGGAATCCTCAGGTGATATTAGAATTGTACACCTTGAAAATTGTCAGAGCCCGTACTGTAATATTGTTCTAAGACCCATATTAAATAATATACACAATATTGATGCGTTTTTAATTGAGAAGGTTATCAGTTATTCAAGCATTGAAATCATTTTTTTTTATTATTTAACTGTTGGCAGTCAATCATTACCGAGTTTTAAAATTATTTTTCAGTATATTATGAAGATGAAAAATCAACAAAGAAACTAATAAAACCAAGCGTCAAAACTTAATGTCGGTAAACAAATAATAAAAGTAAAGTAGTGAATATGAATTTAACTCGTGAGAATGGCCATTGTTCACTCGAATAAATTACGCCACTCGTCTTCGACTCTTAGCCCAAATTTTATCCTCGTGAATAATGTTCAACTTTCTTACTCGTTGAATAATATATTATTTCAAGTGACGTGCATTACTCACGGACTCGAAAAGAACACTCCTAAGGCAATCTAGTCCTGAGATCATAAAGGCAGTTGAGATTCTTTCTGTGAGCTTTCGATATTATGCTCTAGCCTCTTCGAACATGCAGTCAATGTGTATGGTTGTGATTGTAATATTTACCTGTAAGTAAATTTAGTTGAGTCTCAATCTGCCGCCAGTGTGCTTGAGTATGCTTCATCTGTAAAACCACTGATTGCAGTTTTTGCAAGCGTCGCCGGAAACAATTGGAAAATGCCAGCAAGATATACTATATATGCGACGTGCAGAAAGAGCGGCATTAGCCATGCGAACTTTGAAAGAAACATATTGTTCCTTCGTGCTGCAAAGTTGGCCTACCCCCCAAAAATTGTATTCAGTGAGAGGCATTAAAATTATGTCTGAAACTTCAGAAGTTGCTTCAAGTCATATTCCTGCGTAATTTTGAAGAGCAGTTGTAAATATAAGCCAACAGCATATCCAGCCAAGAGCTAGAGGTTCACGCCATCAAGCGAGGTAAAAAAATCTGCTACAGCTAGGAAAAGTACCTGCACGCAATTAGTAAAGGTTGGTGACCTTCCGATTTTAAATCTGTACAATTAGCAAATTGCACCACATTGCATCACCTCGCATTCCAAATCAGGTATTGTTTTTGGGCTTAACCAAGAGCTATCGTGGCGACCTGTGACGTCAAACGTCAACTCATCGCTGAAATATCATGCGGTTTAATGTTTGAGTATAAGATTGTTATTTTGTTTATTTCAATATTATTTAAGTATAAATGTATGCTAGTCATAATTATTCTAGTTTGGAACAGTATATCGCGGAAGTACCAATACACGATGTTTGGTAGTGTTATTAGTCTGCGAATGGTGAAAACTTGAGCTTCGCATTTACTAGAAGCAAGCACCTAAAAATTGGTATGTTGGTACTGTCCTATAATCGTTGCGTTAAGTTTTGAGAGGCGAGAGTGTTGGTGAATCTTGCGTGTTTCGTACGAAAACCATACTGAAAGGTAGGAATGATATGTTTTCTTAAAAATGTCGAAAAGTAATCAAAGAAGATTTTTTTTAACAATTTGACTACTGTCGGAAGAAGACTTATTAGGCAGTAGTTGATTGGATATATATGGTTTTCTCCGGGTTTTATGAATAGGAACACGTGACCAGGTTTCAAAGTTGTTGGAATATATCTCATTCTTAAACAGGCGTTAAAAATTATAGAATTTTTTAATGGGTATATTAGGAATGCAATCGTGTCCAGGTGATTTTAAGGTACAAGCTCATTAATAAATTACTGTATTTCGACAGGTGAAGTTCTGAAGTTCTCATCCAGCTTTGTACAAACTTCTTGCGCAAATTTTTATGGTCATCGGCTATTCGGTAGACATTCCAAAATGTGTAAAAAATATCACACTTTTCTTAGTTTGATGCATATACTTGATTATGGATTTTAATTGTGGAAATTTGTGTTGTTTTAATATTCTTTTAGTGGCTTGCTAGATTAAAACATCTCTTGGTTGTAAGTCCGAGTTGAAAATATTGTCTACACCACTATAGCGAAAGTGTGCCAATAAACTAGGAAAACACTAAAAATAATTTTAAATTTCATTTTTTAAAACTGCAAGAAGCGAAAGCATACTTTCAATCAATCTTCGTATATCTTCCTAAGGTATGTAGTTTTATTTTTGTAGAACTACCTTGAGTTGTTGAAGGCTTTCTGGAGCTACAGGTTGGTTCCTGATCTTCCCATCCAACTCGTCCCATAAGTGTTCGATGAGATAAAGTTCTGGACTAGAAAATGGCTAATCCATTACGAAAATTGGGGGTACTTCCAGGAACATTCTTCTCTGAGCTTCTAGAAATCCAGGACCTCTATAGACTGCAGCAGTTACCACATTACTTGCAAGAATACCCTCGATGTGCCGGGCCGCATTCATTCATCCAGGTACAGCAACGCGATCTGTACGAGTATTAAAACTGATACAAGCCCACGCCATGCCAGATTCTGTTGGAAGCAGTGGCGTAACTATCATATGTGCAGGGGGTGCGAAGAACCTCGGCGCCGAATCTATATAGGCGCCGCGGTAGCGGAGTTTTTAGTGAAAATAAAAGTTTTCATAGAATAGTGGTTCAAAGCGACAACAGACTATGATACGTGAGCGCCACTGGTCTCTTTTGAGTGCGCAGTCTTTTCTCCTTTTGAGTAGATTAGAATTTCCAGTTCTAGCGTGTGTTTGTGATTCTTAGATTCCTTAATGCATAGTAACATACTATAAATTCAAAGTTTTAAACCGCACATTTCTGACGATTGCCTCAGATACAGAGGTCATAGAGAGTGCCAAATTACTTCAAACTAATGAAACTGATCTCGATGACGGCTTACTAAAGCAAATTGTACAATTTCGATCTTCGTACACAACTAGTATTAAATCTCGCTTATTAGTGAAGGAAGTGGGAGAAAAATGTCTGTCTAATCACACATCATTGGCTAGCTTTGCAGATTTGTATACAGCTTATGTCCTATTGTAACGATTTGATGTAATGGTAAAACCTGTTCTACTTTAAGGATCGGAATCGTGGACGGTTACAGAGATGATAAAGCAGAAATTGCAGGTGTTTGTAAATAGGTGTTTGGTGGCCAGAACTTATTTCGAACAAAGATTTTTGGGACCGAACAAATCAGGTGGACATTAATATAGAAATTAGGAGAAGAAAATATGGATGGTTAGGGCATACGTTGCGAAAAAGTGAAACTGAAATTTGCAGAAAAGTTTTGATTGGAACCCTTAGGGTTTCAGAAACAGAGGACGCCCGCGAAAAACGTGGAGGAAAACTGTAAAACAAGAGACAGGAAAGAAGACTATAGCACAACTGAGCCAAATAGCAAAGGAACATGGAGAGAATATACGAATACCCCATGTCCCAATAGAGAATAATGGGATTATTATTATTGTTATTATATTATTATGTTATATTTAATAAAAGATTGAAACATCTAAATGTGTTTTATTTTGCAGTAAGTAACCTTTCTTCTTAAGAAAAGAGCTTATTAATTTTCTTTTAAATTTAAAGTGTTGCATGATCAAAAATTACCCCCCCCCCTCTTTTTTGTAAAACTTCTTGTCTACAGCGGCTATCATTTATTCTTGCACACCGGCGTCAAACCGTCTTGTTACGCCACTGGTTGGAAGAGAATTTATCTATCTCCTGAGTAAGTCCTTCACGATGACTTTCACTTGCACGTCCCCGAACTCGAAGACGACTTGTCAATGTAAATCTTGAGCCATTACTAAAAAGCACTTATGAGGATGACAATTGCTGTATTCTCAATTCTATATGTTGTTGAGCAAACTCCAGTCGGTCTCTTCTGTAATTCTGAGTCAATCGTGATTTTCGGTATCCTTGACCTGAAATTATTCTCCCGCAATCTTGTTTCGTATGATTTCTGCACTAATCTGTATACCACTAGCTTTTCTTAGGTCATTATATAGGTCTCTAGCACAATTGTGAGAACATCTGCCTTGCTATACGGTTATTGCAAGCTTTAGAGCCTGGCCATAACTTTCTGTCTCTCAGTAGCAATTCCAAACCCTGGACACTATAGAATAACTGACATTAAGTTCGCTTGCAACTTGGCTTCAATTAATGTTATGACTTTTGCAACTTTTTGCACATAGCTCATGTTTTTTACCTTTCACGACGAAAATAGGGCCCAGCAGAAACAGAGCGAATATCGTAAAATGAACAGAAATATACAGTGATCAACGTGTCCTTTATAATACAGCCAAAGGCGAATCAAACTACTGTGCCGGCGTGCGCTAGCAGTTAAAACGATGAACTAACAATTAGTAATCCGATTCCGCCTAAGTGAATGCCTGGGACCACGAGTTCGAATCCTAGCGAATGCAATGTTTTTATTTGCAAATTGATATAATTTGCCCGAGGTAAGTTGCGTGTAATAGTAATTTACGTTACAAGACCGGAATGTAGTGTTTTGCAGATCGAGCAAAGTAGATTCCTGGGCGAGCCCTGAAAGCTTGGGTAGACCTGCAAAACACTTTCCGGTTGTGTATCGTACAATATTTTTTAACGACATCCGAGTCCATACTTTCAAACTTGCGAATTCACTTTCGCAAACTCAAAAAAATTATGACATTGGTATGTATTATTTGACTTATCCAAACAATAACACACACTTGATTCCATAGTAACCAAAGCATCAGGGACCGGCAAAAGCTTTTATTTCCTCTTGATTAGTTAAACGGTCATTATTGTCGTCTGAACTGACTCGGTAAATGAGTCTTTACAGGCCAGGTGCCTGTAAAGTGTTATTGTCGTCTGAACTAACCGGTAAATGAGTCTTTACAGGCCAGGTGCTTGTAAAATGCTGCCATCGCGACTATACAAGCACCTTGTTTTCTAATAATTACATCCTTCATTAATCACTAATATTAATTTTTAGGTTGTTCCCCAAGAGGGGGGGTAGTTATATTTTTAATAAGGAGTCTCTTGTTCTTAACTAGAGACATCTTAATATTGTGATGGTTCACTGTCCATAAAAATCTGATTGCATAATTAACTAAATGAATAAGGTCAACATGAGCACAGAATCAAATATTTTATCTATTGCAAGATAATCAATACTTTACATTAATAAGTTCACTTGATGTGAGCAGCAATATCTAATAATTTTAGGGGTAAAAGTTAGCATGAAACAAAGCAGGTTTTAGAAGAGTTACATTCATAGTTTCAGATATGATACATGTTCGGAAGGGCCAATGCAATTTAATTTGTAACTGACGGAATTGAGCTTATTAATATCAAACCTAATGTGAATAGAATAATACAAAATGATTTGTTAAATACAGAAACAATATGAGCGTTATGCAGTAAAACTGTATAAGCCAGCAAAAAGCAGATTAGCTGAAAGGTAAACGAAACCGTGCTAGCAAAAAAATAATTGCAAAGAGCAATGAAAATGGAAGATAACCGATCAAAAGACAATTATATGTTAAATGAACTCCAAGTGTATCACTGTATTATAAACAAAAGTGAATTAAAAGCAGAGCAAGTATAGTAACAATTATTCCAAGTAAAAAGACAATATTAGTGGTTAGACATAGACTGACATCAAAACTGTAGTCCATAAGGTTAAACATGTTATCAATCCTAATTTCCTTTATAAACATTTGAAAATATATTTGCTAAGAGACCTGACTGTCATTTTTTATAAATAACTAAACAAGCTAGAAAATTGTGTGTTGGGGCCACATTGAGCTCCTCAATTATGTAAAATTGTAAATAAAAAGTTCTTAGTTATATCAATTGTGGTTAAAGTTATTTACGAGTGTCCTGTCCATCTGTGGGTGTTGTTTGTCAGTTGTTAATAAGTTCAAGTGAAGCAGATAAGCCATCAGAGAAATTCGTCCAAGTGCGAGTGACTTCGGGGGCCCATTTCCAGGAGTAAACAACTTCGCCCAGCGCCTGCTGCGTATAGAGAGGACATTCAGAGACCAGTACGAGCAGAAATCCCAACCAACAAGCAATTTCCAAGTCCATAATTCCCGTGGCGTCATTTCTGGAGCGATATGCAGCATCCGAAAACCATCCGATTAAGGTAGAATTTCACAGGGAAAGCGTTAGCGTAGGTCCATAATTTTTGGATTTCAGCAAGTTCAGACTATCTACGAGGTGAAGAGTCATAT
Source organism: Agriotes lineatus (assembly GCA_940337035.1). NCBI lineage: Eukaryota > Metazoa > Arthropoda > Insecta > Coleoptera > Elateridae > Agriotes > Agriotes lineatus. The sequence goes on along the minus strand of OW679199.1, from coordinate 36,611,896 downwards.
TCCAGTGGTCCAGAGACGTCCAGATTTCAATAATTTAGATAGCGTCCTTTGGAAATGCGAAATGACGGGGCATTTTTCACCTTTGGCGGGATATGAAACAAAAAACTGTCGCGCGTCTGTTGCGACGTCACACTAAAAACAAAACCAGCTTAGCAGTTGCTACGTCACAGTATTAATATTTACCTGTCGCGTCTTTGCCATGTTGGTGGTTTTAAAATTCAATTTACGCTGTTTTGTGATCATTTTGTTACTGAGTCAAATTTAGAGAACTGAATGTCAGATGAAATTGTGCATTTGCAAGAGATATATGATAGTATTTGGCATACAACGAGTTATTTGTTATACCAAGTTCTTCTTAATTTTATTAATCTTCGCCATGAACCAAGTTTGTCTCATGTTCTACAGAGTTAGCCGAATGTTTATTGCAAATAGATAAAATAAGAAAATGGCAATAAACCATTTGTTTGTCGTAATTTTTGTTACACTCTTTTAATTTGCCCTGAGTATGACAAGTGAATGTCAATTAAAACTTGATAATTAGAAAGTGTAGTTTCCCTTGCCATTAATAATTTATTTTATTTAAAAATCTCTATTTTTATTATTAATAGGCGGGAGGGCCATTACAATGTATTTTGGTTTCTTATAAGATGAAGGAAAGTGGGAGTTCTTGCGCGACTTCAATACCATCACCACGTTGGCTATTTTCTAAATCGGGAGAAAGTAGCCAGAACGGTGGCAGCAGTTGAAAAGCAATATGAGGAGTATATCGTAGCTACCCCGGGAAGTTGACGGAGGGTTTGGAAGTTGAATCCGTCGTTCCCGTGGGCAATGTTCTTTCCAGAGGCAAGAGGTCGAGTACTTACTGCTCTTCGATGGGAAGGAGACGGTTGGTATTGGAGATGGCCTGAATTTGGGGGGGATGATTGAATTAGATCAGAAATAGATAACGGCTGTAGATAGTTAATAAAAGTTTGTATAGGATTGCTTGAAGGTGTTTGTCATAGTCTGGACGATATAAGCGTAACTAATAGCTGGGTTTACCAAGTTATGTACAAGTTGCCTAATATTTTGCGAAACATGGCAATTCCATGAGTTGGAAAAGGTTCAAATAATATTGGCCTTAAGAATAACCGCAATAGAAGATGCAATAATTACACTAATTACCAAAACAATTATTGCATTTTCTATTTCGGTTACTCTTTTGGCTAATAGTATGAAAACCCTTTCCAACTCGTGCAATTGCATATTTCGTACAATTTTAGGCAACATGTATATATAGTTTTTGTGCTGTGGTTTTTCATTGTGCGGGTGTCGTTTTCTTATTGAGATTTATGTAATATCTGCATCCTTAGTAGTTTGCAGGCGCTTAGACGCCATAGTTTACACATTGTGGTTTTTGTGCTCGTGGTTTAGTACATTGCGAATAATGATGCACTTAACGCATCTTGCTTGTCGGGAGCAATAATTTTTTGTGTAGCCCAGACGTTAACAATTGGTGCTCTAGGTGGTATTTAGTTACACTATTTTGAATATGTGATGGAGATAGGATATTTACAATTGTCGCTGACAGATTTATTGTAAAATATTATTATTAATTTGTAAGCTCTTGGTGGCAAAATAAAGATATTATTATTATTATTATTGCATTATTATGCATTATTGTCATGAGTTTTCATCGGTTATCAATAAACAAATCGGGTGGGTACCAAGAGATTATTATATTCTTATAAGTGTTTTTGAAACAATACCAGTAGTTGATATTGTAGGAGGGTATAATGGTACCGTTTTTACTCTCCACATTCATTAATTTCTACAAAAACTATAGTACTTACTTAATTTTATGTTTATTGTCGGCATAATATTTGTGAGCAAGCGATAATCTTCGACATCAGTTAAATTGATTTGTACTATAATTGGGCTCCATGGTGCGCTTTTGTAAACTCTTCTTTTACTACTGATTCGATATGTGAAATTTGCTAATTGTTGGCATCTTAAACCGCAATCAAGTTAAGGTGGCGATTTACTCTCAAGAAATACAACCTAACATTACATTGCTTCACTTGAGATCAAACACTACAATTAATACTGAAAATTAAAACTACAATATACGAAAATAAGAAGCCGAGTGGCGCAGTTGGGTAAGCGCCAGGCTTGCATCAAGCAAGTCCTCGGTTCGAATCCCGCGGGGGTCGGAATTTTTCCGTAGCCTTGGAGATTGGAACCGGGCTCGGTGAAACCATTCACAGTTGGGTACCAAATTAACTGTGCTCTACTCATAACCACAGACCTAAGAGATAGAGTAACAAGGTCGACACATCACCAAGAGATAAGTTGAGCATTGTACCGCTAGATGCCATAAAGCACCAGCCTATACACCGCAAGGTAAATGGTTACAGATAATACATACATACCTACATATACGAAAATAAGCAGAAAGATTCAAGGAAGTTCACTATCGTATTTAAAATCTAGTTTATAAATTACGGTTTTCATTAAAACACTAAATGGTAATTTAATATTCAATTTCAATTTAATATGTAACCATAACAGTAAACCACAAAGCTGTCAAATTGTTTAGGTTTCTTCAATAAGTGTAGCACCTCAGGTTGATATCTGAATTTTCTTAGAAATATTCAATGTATTCTAAAACGTGCAGCTTCAATAATTTTTACACTTCTTATTTATCTTATCTTATTTATGGTTTAATGTATGCTAGGTTCTCGCAGGGTACCTTGATGTCAATTTGACGTATTTATACTTTAGCAGGGTACGGACAAATGATCATTGTCCCCTCTCACTCTAAAGTACTTTTGAATAAGATATATACTTTTCTCTTTGTTCAATTTTAGCACAAGAACTAAATACTTGGCACTGGTAAATTATAGGTTATGTGTCATCGTGATGCCCGTACATTGGCGTAAGATAGGTAATTTAACTTCATAATTGATTAAATAAACATAATAACAATGTCGCCTAATTTATTTGTATAAGGTAATGCCCACCACTTTCCCATCATACAAATTCTTTTTTTAATCGGCAGTGAAAAACGTCGAAATCGTCATTAAAATACGAGAAATCGGCAGTGCAGTAATCCATTGTATTACGATTTGTTGTAGGTGCCGAGGCGACAGATAAACGTTAACCGACGTCAACATAACCTACAAAAGTTGGTTAAAATGTTGTAATTTCACGATTTCTCGATTTAAAAAAACATAATGTAGCGAATTTCATATAGGTATGTTTTATTTTGTCTAGCTGTTGACTAAATATTTTATTCTTATCATAGGATTGGCAATTGCTGTTGGTGGTTAGTTGTTATTAATTTTTGAATAATTCCGCACAATGGACAACTTAACAGTTAATCAGACTTTTATATAAACTTAGTTCGTAATGATTATTTACATTCAAATGAATCTGCAAAGATAAATTTATAATCTACAGTTGGTCCGCTTTCGAACTTTCTTTTTATATGGTGCTCAATAAAACCCTTCTGAAACCTACTCCACAAGGAAATTCAGCCCTCTTCGATAGTTTCTCGAGCTATTTTGAAAAAAAGGTGCGCCTAGGTCGCACGTGCTTTTTCCTAGAAATACTCCATAATCGAAGCTCAGTTGTTACAAATAGTACAAAAAATATATAATCCACAGTCCACACAATTTACTTCACTTCCGATACATTTATGTCTTTAGAGCTACTAATAATTTTATAAAAACAATAATATTTCGAACTAAAACTAATAGAACTAATTTAACTTTGGGCCAAGCTTCAAAGTAATCCATACATAAAAATAAGTATAAAAATATAGTATTTAACATTACAAGCCAGGTAAAACAGGTTTTACTGGCGATAGGATTGGGATGACTGGCGAGCCGTTAGGCGAGCCTGTCATATCCTTGAGCCAGTAAAAATGGTTACCTGGCGTGTATTGTTGAATGTTTTATTTGTTCCTCACTTGTAAATAACTAGAAATTTATCATTTATTCAAAATGTCAAACTGACAAGCAACTAAATTCATCAATATGACACATACTAAGGAAGACAACTCTGGCTTTGCACGCTATCATTTATCTATGAGCACGCTTGTAAAATATAACTGGCTAGCCAGTAAAAAATTTACTGGCTAGCCAGTTAAGAAACATTTTCAAGGTGAATACAGTGACTTGATAAATTGATGTTTACAAGTGAGGAACAAATAAAAATATTTTACTGTACAAATACCTAGAGGAAACAATATTTTTGTCTCTCTTACAGACTTTAGGATCAAATTATTTTGGGATTAAAATAGATTAATAAATAATAAAAGGACGTAAAATATCAACCATTAAATACTGGCAAATTTACAGTTAAATAAAAAAAATACTAATTAGCGCTTGATGGTAACTTTTGCTGTACCCGCTGTGGCATCTGGAACTGACTTAACCTCATCAAACCTAGTGTTTCCCCTATTTCTTCGGGCTTTAGTCCTCCTTCCATAGGTTTTATTTTTGTTTTCAACTACTTCAGTAACATTCTCCTTTATGTGGTTGTCCTCATCCTTAACAACAATAATCGGTAAGGGAGTGTTTAGAATCGGAACACTAGAAATGTTATAGTTCAAACGAGGCTGGGGTGGCGGAATCAGGTCTCCAATAATCTCCTCGTAGACCTCATAACCTTTAGAAGGAATTTTCGGCGTCGTCGCTTCTTTCTCCCTGTGCTGCCTCACTTTTCCCTTATAATTGAAATTATAATTGTGGGTAGGCTGGGGCGCAGAGTAGAGGTCGAGAGAATTGTTGGATATTTGGAAACTGCTGTAGATGGTTTCGATCACAGGGACGGGTAATTTCTCCGGGTAACTAGTTGTAAGTTCCACGAGCTCGGCCAAGTTCACAGGCTTCGGAGTACTCCTGCTGAGAGGTTTCCGATTATATCTGCTGCTTTCCGTTTCATGGTGCGATCGGTAGCTGTTGAAGGAATGGTGGGGCCTCCTGGTTGTGACTGGATACCATTCGTCTGGAATTATAATGGAATGAAAAATATGAATGCAATGAAACAATATTAATACCTTCTTGAGAATCATGAACTGGGGGTTTTCGGGTGTGTCGGTGATCGGAATGGCTCTGTAAATTAAAATGAAATGTTACTATAATTATAATATTTTGCACAGCTTGATCATAAATATAATAGTTTAACTTTTTTAAGTTAAACAATGCTTTAAATGCTTATTCCTAAATTTGTGTCAATTACGAGGTTTTGCATATAGGGAGTAGAAACAAGGAAATGAATAATTATGCAAGTGTAAAAATACTGAAACGGGCTTGGGCATCCCTTGCCTGTAGTGATCATTATCACATTCAAATATTATTATTATTAAATTTAAGAATTGGATAGAAGACTTGCATTGTTATATGTGTTTTCTGTTAATTAGATCTAAAACGTTGTAGTCTAGTATGTGAATCAGTAAGAGGGTATTTAGGGGTATTCTCAGGGAGTTTGCAAACATGGGATGTTAAGAACTTGAATTATTTATTCGCAGGCTAACACCAGCTGGTAGTAAAGCGAACTAGCGTTTAGGGGTTTAGCGAGCCCATTATTCGCCGTGTACAGGGTGACCATACAAATTTGCAAAGCAGTCCGAGGCGTCTATTTTGGAGACGCAACTTCAGCAGTCTAGGTAATCTGATATTTACAAAAAATGTGGACAATAAACCGACAAGTAATGGCTACATCTGTGTGAAAATACCGCGTAAAACATGAGCGTACCTGCGCTAATTATACGGGCTTAGTGCACGCGAATTCAAACAGTAGCGGCTCCAGAAATCTTTAGCTATAGCGTTCTTTAAGTGTAAATGTTTTAACGCTATTTTTTATATTGTTGCATGGCTCTTATGTACTTACATGCGGGTAGCCCCAGCTGGCTCGTGCATAGATTTTTCTAGAAGCCAATCCTAGTTTTCTGTTATTTTCTATATTTGTGATTTTAATTCAATAGATTTGTGTAAACAAATTTATTTTTCTTGTAAATTGAAGTCAGTTTTAGCTCTAAAACACTACTTGGACAAAATTCTTGTTTTTTTGGCAATTAATGGCCATTCATAGCCACAAACTGAGGTATTTTGAAGATTCTTGTTAACTGAGCTAGCAAGGTAAACGCAAAGGGCAGATAATTATTCTAATATTATGGCGTACTTTTATAAGAAGAAAATAAAACAAAATAAACCATCAAGCACCTTGAAAAATAACAACAATAAATCATCAGTTCTAAGACAAAAAACTAAGAGTTGCGTTACAAAATATAACAGCACTAATTATCAACTTCAGACTCTGAACGAGCTTTCAAAATTTCAAATTACAAGAGTGCTTACATTCGAGATAAGTAGCCATACAATGTATGACAATCTATTGGATACATTTTTTAATACTCTGGAGGTTGTCGTATCTTGTGGAAAATGGTAGCCACTCTTTATAAAAAGCAGCTTTTCCAGGATCAATATTTTTTTGTCTTACTGGTAACTTTTCGAATTCCAACCCAAATTCCAGTTTGTAATGGAAACTTGGACCTGGTTTGCTAATCCTGAGGTAATCGCTAGACAAACATAATTTTTCATTTTTTAGAGCGCGTTTGATGAAACTGTCGCATTCCATCTACGTATGTCTTTTCTATAACATTTCTTTGGTATTCAATACTTTCCAATAAATATTCGGTAGAGTGGGGTTCCAATTTTGCTCAGTACATCCATAAGAATAAATTATAATAATTGGCAGCTTAGTGTTGGATGAGAGGAATTCTTGTCCAAATAATCGACTAAAAAAACATACGTTGAATCTTGCCCATCAGCATGTAACTCCTTTGGTAGCAAAATTATACACAATAAAGTTGTGACAGCAGAGTTTAGTTTTATAATACAAGTTCCTATCTGAAATTTGATTAGATAGTTTGACTACTTGAATACCCATCTTCTTTCGATTTCCTTGATTGATCTTATTTCAGGATGTGCTCACATTCTTCTTTATCTTAATTTTCATTTATATACAAAAAGCGGATGTCACATTGATCGTTGTGTGGTTGGGATATTGATAATTTCATTTCTTCTGCTACATTTCTTATTGTACGAATGGTAAGAATGTTTTTCTTTTGCCACGTTCATCCAAGACGTGGGGGCCCTTTCTTGGAGATTTGCTTCACATTTATTTTTCCAAAATCGTCGAATGCTCGGAAGTTTTTTTTTGGCTTCCTGCAGCGGCGATGGAGCTTTTTCTCCAGGATGCAGACCATGTAATTTTAATTTTCACTGCACGTGATCGTGGACCGTTATCAACCTTAAGGTAGGATGTTTTTTCCTTTTTGTGGTTTTGGTGTGCCAATTTCGCGCGATTCGCGTATAGGCACGTTAGGAAACTCTAGAGACCGCCAAGCCCGTTTCGCTACATTTATTGAAGCTCGCATGCTGACTTTTCCTTGGAACATGTGTTACATGGAAACTATTTCACGGAAGCCAAATGATTTCTGGCATTTGAGAGTATCCAGCATGTAGAAGAGCTCCGACAAGCCCTTTGTTTCCTTCCCATCGACACCATTACTGTCACACAAAAACACAATGACCATGGCTGTGTTAAGGTGTTAGCGCTATATTACAATTTTTAGATTTAATTCTGAGTTGTGGGTAAGATAGCACCAAGGAAAGTACTGTTTTAGCGCTTAAGATAGTTAGCCAAAACTATTTAAATATTATTTTGATAGTGCATACTATGTTTTATATTTATAACCTTTTCGAAGGCCTTTCGACAGACATTTCTCAATTTACAGATTAGCATTTTTACAGCGCCTAAAAGACTGCGTGTCAGATAGGATGAAACTGATTGATACCTGAGTAGTTCCAGTAACTGTATTATGATTATGACTCTGATACTATTAAATGCCACCTTTGATCTAAATTTAAATAATGTATTTTTAATATTTAACTTTGTTTATTTCTTTTTTGTGCCCAACGCTCTCGTAGTAATTTAGTAAGATGTACCTTCCTGGGTTGTTTTAAATTTGGCGACCTAGTTTAACACTTTTGCATTCAATTAATTGTGCTATTTGTGCCCAGGCTTCTTTATATTAACGAACCTGGTTTAATTTTACCTTCATTTGGTGGTTCCATTCAACTGTATTCAAACAGTTTAGCTGTTAAAGCTTCGTTATTATCTCCTACTACTGGTATATTATATTTTATTTGTTTCTGATAATACCTGCTCTTTTTTTAGAGTATAGGTTAATGTAAGCTAGAAGCCAAATACGGAAACTGAGTTTTATTTTACTTTTTCGTTGTTGTGGTTGACGACAGCGCCCCTTTGATTTTGTTACATTTTTTATTGAAGAATGTGAAGAATCATTACCTGGTCCTTACCCCTGACAACAAATCGCCGAGAGTTTTAGCTAGTCAGAGTCGGGCTCGCATTTTGCTGAAGGGCGGTACAAAACATTGTTCTGAATATAGTCTACCACATCATTTTTGTTGTTTAGCTTTGGTGTTTTTTACATACTTTCGCTTTCAATTTTCAATTATTTCATCCTTGTGTATTTCAAAATCATTCAGATTTTTTTACATCTTCATCAATACTTACTCCTTCTTGTCCTTCTTCAGTACCAGCAGTAAAATTTCCAGTGTTTTCCTGTTCTTCATTAACAGAATGGTCTTCTTGAGCTAGTGTATTAGCTCTTGCCTCCGCTGTTTCCAATGTTGGAGTACATCAGTTTGATTTTCGTTATGGCTTACCTATTTCTAACTCATAACCTAGATCATTTTCGTATTCGTTATTATTTGCGTTTTCTTGTTCTACTTCGATGCCATTAGCAAAAGTCTTATCATTTAGTTCTATTTCTTATACGGGAAATTCTACTTGATGCAGTGAATCAGCTCTTAGTTACCTCAACACTTGAAATGAATTATGTCAATAATTGCTCTCGCGGCCTCGTTCTTCTTTCCCTATTTGGTTTACATCAGTCAAATTCAAGCTTCCTGCAAGCACAATTTCCGCATTACTAATGCTTTCAGAGAGGTCTTCCGGAATCAACATATTGCCAAAAATATTTGTGTCACTTTCTTCCGGCAAATTTTCATTGAATGCATGTGGGTTGTCATTATTAATATCATCTTCTTTATTTTTTGTTTTTTTAATTTTGCCACAGCCAACTCGGCCATTTTTGCCCCTACTTGACATTACAGTAGCCTTTCTATCGCTACAAGACCTCGTAACTTCCGACTACAATTCAAGGAGAGATGAATGTGTAGAATATAATTATCGTGAAAATATAGGTCCAAAAACCAGGTTATAATTACTTACTCTTTGTAATTCGACATGAAAATTAATGCGTTAAAAAATTATATACCTTTAAAGGAAATTTAATTAATTTCAGTTGGCTTACATAAACCAATGTAAAATTGTGTGTTTTCTGATGTTTTGGGTATTTCGCGACTCTTTTATTGCGTTGATAATGAGAATAGATTTTTTAACGGAAAAAAGAAACGAGGTAAATATAAGCAGTGAGTGGTAATTTTCCTGAAGTAGATAAAATGCATGCACTTAACTGGAAAATCTCTCTCAATGTAATAACTCCAATGAAATTCAACAATACATTATAGAAATAAATCAGAAATTTATAAAAAGGTAAATGAATCCTGTGTAAAGTATTATAATTTTTGTAATAAATATTAATGTACCAACAAACAGTAACTTAATAGTAGTTTATTTATCTAGAACGAAAAGTGGCATTTGAAAGACGAGAAAGTGAATTACTTGCGAGGACCTTTAAAAACACTTTTCGTTCGTGGTGAATACAACGGTTTATTTAATACTGCAAGTTTAAGGAATTTTAAGTAAAAAGTTGTAAATCATTTAAAATTTCATGTCAACAACTGACATATAATTTTAAAGTACTTGAACTTTAAAATTTTACTTTAAAGTACTAGGACTTTGATGTTCCATTTTTTGTACCATAAATAATCCGAAAAATGTCATTTTTGACATCAGCATTAAATAAAAGAAATAATTTTTCTTGAAAAAAAAATAACGATACAAATCAAACACGTAACTTAACGATGCAAATGCGTTTTTGCCGTTACATTTCTAAATTTGAGTTGTGGTTAAAATGTTCCTTGTTTATAGGCCACTTTATGCGCTCCTATGTGGGTCTTGCACATATTTATTTTGGGTAAATGTTTTAGTGGATTTTGAAAATGTCAGTGTGGCACTCACTTCCTTGTGCGTCGAGTTTCAGAGTGTTGTGGTCTCTTCATGAATTTTGACCCTTGTCATCCGAAACAAGATGAACATGCGATTCCAGGACAAGTAGTTGAGACACCGCGATTTTGTTGCTATTTGCTATTCCTTTTAATTCTGTTTATTAATAAATAATTTAATAGTTTAAATTGTCTATCTACTTAACCAACTTGCTTATAGCTTGAAGGTGGTCATTATTTGGCATGTTTCAATGTATTTAACCTAGCGTTTACATGTTTGCTGTATTAATGAGTTGAGTATCACTATACAACCTTTGTTCATTATCACTTTGATCGTTGTGTGTTTCCAGTACTCGCATAACGTGATTTATTAAATTTTTAAGGTAATAAATGGATTTGCTGTTTTTGATTTAGCCTCATGGCGTTGAGCAAATACTTTTGTATATTTGACAAAGCATTAAGATTGTGTAATTATAATGCTCTTCGTTATCTCAAGGCCTTTAGGTAAACATGGTGGCCGCGGGTTATATAACTGGATCTAGCTTTTTTGAGAGTGCTTGAGGAGTTCGTTAAATTATAGTTTATCTTTGCTTTTCGGTTTTAGGCGAATAACTAATACAATTCGTTCTACACGTACACTATTTAACCCCATCAAGCTGTAGTAGTAAATCACTATTGATATTTTTCTAATCTAACTTTTGCCATTTTTAGAACTTCAAAAACCTTTATAAATTTTATATTTATCAATGTAACTTTGTTAGTCGTCTTGAATACAGCGACCCCAGCTAAACATAGTTTTAAACCGTGGTTTTAATATACAAATTCCTATGCATTTGATGAGTTTCGCTTATTGTTTGTATGTCAGTCACGTTCTTTTAAATGTTTGGATTACTTGGTGGAAGATGTTGCTCGGTGTTTCTTATTTTCCGCTTTGCCTTTATAACTGTGACCATTATCATTTGATTTTAATGTGTATCTGTGTTTTTATATTAAGTATTTTCGTCTCAAAAATTATCATCTAATTAAAACCTAAGTAAGTGACCTTTACTTCTGCGTATCTTCTTTGTGAGCTACTGAAACCGCCGCGGTTGTTTATTAGTTTTAGTTTTATAGGGTGAGTAGGTATTTAACTGCAAGTTAGACATTTTTTGTTCTCATTGTTGGCAACTGGCTCCACTTTGTGTCATTTTTATATAATAACCTTAAGAATCGTCGCCTAGTCCTTACTCACAACCACAAATCGGTTAGAGTTTTGAGCTAGTCTAGGTTGTGGACGGAGTGGTAAAAAAGGGAGTTTGAATGACTATAGGGAATTTTATGAAATACTACGCGACGTGGTAAAAAAGAAAAAGTAAATTCGATAAACAATAGGTTCACAATTTCTATAAAAATGATTGACACGCATTACCTTATTTATACAATGAAACTTTTAAGCTAGTTTTTAATTTGTGTTCCTAGATTGGTCTGATATCATTGCTATTCTTTTGAATAACAACTTAGTTTTTCACGTCAGCTTCTTATAATGCTAAATATCAACCCTGTACAGGATGTTCCCTAACACTGACCAATTGTTACCATATATTATAGATTTCATTCTGAACAGAAAGGTTTGTATACACAATAAGTTGCTTTATCTTCGCTTTCGAGATATTAACAGAAATACTCAAAAATTTTCATAATCTAAAAGGTATGCTATACAGAGTGCTGCATTGGTGGACGCCACCAACGAAATCCAATGCTAATTATAAAACAGTCAAATATTGGCTTACCTAATTATTTTACAGCAAAATTCTATAGAACTTTTTTCAAGGACACTACATGATGACCTAATTGGCAAAATTGAATATCTCATTTGGCTCAGTTCTAAAATGTGTTAGCTACATTTTCAAATTTTAAATCATAAAATCAATTCGGCTTTGAGCAGGGACTGTTAAAATTGTGCAGGTGACTGATAAACTAGTTCAAAACGGCCGATTAAAACCGAATTCGTACATCGGATACAAAAATATAAGAAATCCACTCAATCATCTAAAATTGAAGTTGATTTTTTTATTCAATCGGGCGTTTTCAACTAGATTTATAAGTCACTTGTCAAATTTCAACAGTTCCTGATCAATATCGAATTAGTATTTTGATTTAAAATTTCTTTTTTAAGTGTCATCTACAGTGCTAAAAGTTGGCAATATTTGCAGTAAATTAATTCAGGTAGGTAGTTACTTCTGAACAACAGTTAATCATGATAATGATATGTTCACTGAAATTAAATATTGAATTACGGCTAGTAATCTAGAGTTGTATTTACAGCATGCAAGCTATGTTTATAGAACAGTAATTCATTCAGCAGTGAGCTATGGTTATGAATCATAAACCCTTACACAAAAAAAAACTCGCAAATCTCGGTCAACTTTGTACAATGGTCGGAGTTTGTGACTTCCCTTGCTTTTAAAATTTTTCCAGATTTTGAACGGCATTTCAGCTAAGTCGAATTTTTATTTATTGTATAGTATTGCATGCGTAATTTACCGCTAAATTATAATGTACTACAACATGTCAACGTACGCAGGGGAGTAACGTCTTCAGAGCTCTGCACCAGTTTGACAATTTGCCTTTCCTCTGTGGGACCTGTATTGCAGACAAGTATTTAATAATTTTGATTATCGTACCGTATTCGTACGAAGTTAGGGCAGCACAGCCCGAAGGAATGTAGAGAACCAGTCCACTTTTTTCAAGGTTATCAGGACTAATAAAGAAATGCCCAAAAACTTTGCAAGGCTGAATGCTACAAAAGATAAGAGGCAGCACCAATTCAGGTGTAACTAAAGTTGCCTACGCTACAGAGAATTTCAAGACCAGTTATCTAAATAAATTGAATAAAATATATCTTATCTAGCTAATTCTAATCAAGCATGCTACAAATGAAAATTAACCGTAAAAGCGGCCATCCGCTTAAATGTAGTGTTACGAATGTGATCTTAGTAGAATCTTTAAATTTATTGTATAATTTTTATTTGTAAAGCGCAGTGAATTTTTTCGTATTTTGAAGTTAAGTAAGCATTTTCAGAAATGTGCAAGGTGGGCCATAGCTGGAGTTTGAGCACCGCCCACATTTTCTTACGTCAAGGTTTATTATTGCGTGCAACCTACAACTCCATCACTCAACCATGCGGACGCCCATTTAACACCAATTTACCCCCGTGTTTTTCAAGTTGCAATCTTTTTGAACATCGCGATTGACTCCCCGTTTATTACTGTTTATAATCCACCCCACACCACTGAGCTGCTGGGCAGCCTTTCATGTCGTAATTGTTTTAGCTCTTGTCAATTCCACTTCTGCTACGTTGTTCTCTTCATTTTTCTGCTATTTATAGTACATTTTCCCGACTTTCAATGTTATAACAGATAAATGAATAAATAAAAAAGTAGGGAAACTAGCAGAATTGGAAACCATTGACTCATTGAAAATGCATTTATATCAATATAAAAATGTGGATTTCCATTGGAAAAATGCCGATTATCTCAAATCTTTCTCAAATATGTTCAAAAACGAACTGAATTGAATACCTATATACTTATGTTCGAGAAAATCTTCCTAAAATAACTGCTGTGTTGACTATATTTATATTTTTCGACCACACCACACAAATAAGTGAAAGAATGTTTCATGAGGTAACACAGTCACCCGAATTTGAACAATCGCTTGTCTAGAAAGGGTACACTTAACGTACGATATTACGTATTCCACTTAAAATCGTGTCGCCAAAATAAAAGAAAGCCAACTAATGATAGCAATTAATCGACAAATAGCACGACCGCGTAAGGTGTTTAAGTACTAGACCGAAAACATTTTATTGTGAAACTGAGATTACTGCAAGTGCTAGTTATCACACTATGTTCCTCATTCAGTTTCCCCAGAAATACAGTATGAGGTAATTGACATTACAACTGAAACATAATTCCTGGCGGTTGCTTAACGAAAGTGCAAATAAAACGCTGTGTGGCATACTTAAATATTTAATTCGATGAACAGCTTAATTAGAGCAGTTTTTAAAAATGTTACATACAGGCTGATCATAAAGTTACGAATTACAAAATACAGAAGCATTCTGACGAATGCTGCAACATTTTGAAAAAATAGCAAAATTCTTTCACTAAAATATATTTAAATAATTGCTAACACAGTTTTAAAAATCAGTTGTTCGCGAATAGAAACAAGAAGTATTCTAGAGTATTAAGATCGCAGTACCTCGGTAGCCAGAGGTATGCTGAAATTATTCTATTTCCAGAGCTACATGAGGTGTTGCATTATCCTGCTAATAAATGCTGTTGTTGCAATTTACCAGCAGGGATTTGCTATCCAAGCGCTTATTTTAGGAACGTAAAGCCACATCTCTAATAAAATGTGAGTTGTCAGTGCTCCATATTTCCATTACTTGAACATTTACGTACCCGTTTGAATAAAACCATCAGAGAAGGTAGTCAAGCTCAAAGTATTAATCACTGTTTAAATGTTCAAGAACACAGTTACAGTATAAAATCCTGGTTGTAATCTGACAAATAAATGCACATATAAATCTTGTTGTAGAATAGCGCTGTGACTACGATCTATTTCTTAATCAAACCTTAGGAGTTGCAACATATTTATGATCTACCAATTCTGTTTAGGTATTTTTCCCTGAAAGTTGTCACAGTACATTCGACTTGATAAAAAAATACTTTCTAAGACTGCTGCAAGTACATTGGAAAACTTATAACGCTATAAATATATCCGTTTAAGTAAGCGCGTACTCAATAAATCCAATCAGTATTATTGTTTGTTTAAAAGGCAAAGAGTTATAGCATTAGCCATGCGTTCCAATCTATCATTTAATTCAGCATAGATTCTACCATCACTCTTTATCTTCACTCCCATATACGTAAATGTTTATACTTTTTCAATCTTTCTCGTTTAATCTTAATTTTATTGCTATGTCCAAGTCCAAGCCATGTTCCCTTATCCCCATCACTTCAGAGCCGTATGAGGCTCAATGGTGCGCGAGCTTCAGGGCGCTTGCCAAATAGGAGCGCAATATTTTTGGACGGACACTAGATAAAAATGTTTTTCAAAATATGAATCTCAATTTCATTCTGATTTTTCTGGAAACAGAGTGAAATGATCATCATAGGCATAACTGGCAGGCGGGGGGGGGGGGGGGGGGGGTGAGACCGGGCCCTCCCCTGAGTGCCGTCTGGACCACACCAGAAAAATAAAAGTTAAATAAATTTAAAAATCTGATTTTTTTATTAACCCATTTAAACTAAGAGGTTGGTTATCGACCTTCACACGTTCTTACATTTTCTGGTTTTATTACCTTTTTTGGCTTAAAAACATTATACCTACCATAAATACCATATGTGGGACGGATGGATTTAATGTATAATAATATGCAAGAGAAAACATTATTAGTTAGCTAATAATTACTTTGAAAAGACTGTTTGGGTCTGAATATTTTTTTTAGTTAATTGTGCATCATTTTTGTAGGTTTCTCTTAAGTTTTCTACAAATAAAGGGCACATACAGCTAGCTACCTATTATAGGCTCATCCTGTTCAGCCTTAAGGTGACTTGCTATTTGGATGTTTGCCTTGCCTAAAGAGTTGAGTTTATAGCTTTGAAGAGTACGATCCAGAATTTTTGGAAAGGGACGTTTAGGCGCGCACCTTTAGGCGCGCATTATTAGGCGCGAGTTTTTAGGCGCGAAGCTTTTAGACGCGGACGCTATTAGGCGCCTGAACGTTTAGGCGCCGCAACTTTAGGCGCAGGGACAGTTAGGCGCCACATGAAAGAAATTCACATTATTCTTGATTTTAAAATTTTTTGTTAGGTAATTATTGCAGTCATTAATGTTGAAGAAAAATTCAAACCTTCATAAACAATATATATTCAGCTTTTTACAAGCCTTCTTCAGTGTGTTCAGTGTTCAGTGTAAAGTTGTACAAATTTACAGTGCGATTTAGATCCGTTGTCTCAGGCAATACCACGTACTTTGTATGATGCAAATGTATATAAATTTGCCATACAAACCTTGATATAGATATATTTGCTTATAATGTATATGTATATATTCTCTTGTAATTAGGCAATTGCCTGTTTGAGAATAAATTAAATTAAATTAAATTAAATTTATATATTGAATTTACATTTTATCGATTATGAACAAAAAGTTATTTACATTTTGTATATGGATAGTTTAACGTAGTGAAATTATATGGTATGTATAATTCCACCACGTTAAACTACCCATATACAAAATGTAAATAACTCATTTTTCATAATCGATACAATGTAAATTAAATATGTAAATTTGTAAAACTTTACCACTGAAGAAGGTTCGTAAAAGCGCCAAATACATATTGTTTATGAAGGTTTGAATTTTTCTTCAACATTAATTACTGCAATAATTACCTAACAACAAGTTTTAAAATCAAGAATAATGTAAATTTCTTTCATGTGGCGCCTAAGTGTCCCCGCGCCTAAAGTTGCGGCGCCTAAACGTTCAGGCGCCTAATAGCGTCCACGTCTAAAGCTCTCGCGCCTAAAAGTGCGCGCCTAAAGATGCGAGCCTAAAGAATCGCGCCTAAACGTCCTAGACCGAGAATTTTTTGTTTAATAATGTTTTATGTAGCAAAGAAAATTCTGTGGTGCTTGAATTTCCACAGTTGCTAGCCCAAGATAGAACAAATAAAAATCACAATAACAACTAGAAGGATAGTGATGTTTTCAAGAAAGTATTTGCTGCGAGGATACAGAGCAAAAAAATAACAATTGTGGCTCAAAAACGTGTACATGGAAACCAAGTAAGGTTTGCCAAAAAATCTGTTTCTCCTGGAATAATATTTTTTACCATTAAGCTCATTGAGTTGGAAGAGGTAATCTATATATTTTTATATTGTTCAGGAACCTAGAAATAATTTATTGATTTGCTCCTTAGACAGTTAATTTTGTGTTGTGTTGTGTCGTTTATCAAAAATGAATATAACAAGAGAACATTTTAGAGCAATGATTTACTATGACTTTAAAAGTTCCCTATCTCCAAAAGAAAGCTTTTGATGTATTCGTGTTGCTTTTCGTGACCAAGCGTTTATTGCTGGTTTAATGAATTTAAATTTGAACGAGTTTCAGTCAGCGACGAATTTTGGAAAGGAGGATCAATTTCAGCAGTAACCGATACGAACACAAACGCTGTGGGAAGAATACTTCAGCAGGACAATTGAGTCACATAGAGAATTATTAAAAGCATCTTGGATATTAGCATGACTGCAATAAACAAGATTTTACATAATAATTGTTACATTCCAATGTTAGCAGCATATTCGCGCCTGAAATTAGGCAACTTAACGTGCGTTTAGCTTCGCTTTTTACCCGCATTTGTAGTGTGCAATTTTTAAGTCGATAGCTTGACCATTAGGGGGCGCATTCATCTGACGCGCTAGCAACGATTTTTAGGTTCGATCGCTTTATTGGTCGATATTGACGTGATAAATTCCACCATTTGTCGTGTTGGAATGCACGCTCATCTTTATCGATTTTTGGGAAACAAGCGAATTGACTGCGTGCGATGTGTGCCTTTTTGCCGTTAAGCGTCCATTTTGGTGTATTGTAAAACGCTCGTTTGTGCGATGTTGGGCTTCCAGCAGCTCTTTGTCCATCTACTTATGTAACGTAGTGCTCCTTTGTGTCAGAAGTCTCTCTGGATGTATTTTCCTGGGTATGTAGCATACTTCGTTAAGTGGAAATTCCTAAAACGAAACTTCTTGTATAGGGGACTTTTTACCCTGGGTGGCGTAGTTTTGCCGACTCGAATTTCCTTGCCAGCGCCACTTTGAAGGAGGCGACTCGCCTGTTTCGATGCTGCAGTGGATTTCCAGTTAGTTCTCTCCGTTGAAATTTGGGGCCATGCGGACCGTTCACCTGTAGATCATCGCCCTAATGCTGTGGAAAGAAGTCTACTTCGTTGAGGTTTGGGGCCATGCGGACCTTTCACCTGTAGAACACCGTTCTAATCTACTTCGTTGAGGTTTGAATACCGCCCCTAATGTTGTGGAATCTGTTATTAATTGTCGTCAATGATTTGATTTACTTGCTGCCGAGTTTAGAAAGCAGCTGATTTGTTATGTTAATGCATTGTGTGGAATTATTTGGTAATTGCCCTGTCATTTAATTACCGTAAATTAAGAGCGACCAGCGCAACCATTTGTAACTCGTTGCATATTCGATTAATCATTTTGGGTAGTAATATGTAGTTATTTGCTACGACCATGTCGTACAGTTTAAATCGTAGGGATTAGCCTAATAGATAAACATTTAAGGTTCACATTTTCTGTCAAAAATTGTGTTTGGGCTTTATGAAAAGGATCTCTCCTTATCATTTGATTTTGATATTTAATAATTGAACATTTAAATATCCATTTATGATGTTACAGTAACTTGAACGTCGTAATACACACGACCGGCTCAATTGATTAGCCAAGTTGGCTTCTGGAAGTACAAATACACAGATCTGTTTAACGGTACAAATACCAGGTGTAGATCGCGTTAAAGATAGAGCCACGAATGCTTTGGGCTCCCTTTTCCATGACGTGTGCAGAAGCAGCGTTTAAGGACCATTAGTTTCTGATTCCAAATTTACATAATCACTCAATTTTATTGAATTTTAATTACATTAATTAAAGTGGGGTCCTGATCAAGGTCAAAAATTTGAGTTGCCTTTTAGAATGTACTTATGCTAAATAGGGCTTTATGCTCATTTTCTTTTTATGAACGTATACTTGTATGTTTAAATTAGCTGGTTCGCATACCATTTACCCATATGTACAGGTTGTGTCGTAAATTTTGGTACTGTATTGGTCATTATATGTGTATTCATGTACTCTGACTTTTATTTGCTACTACGTCGAGTCTCTGCTTTCTCGTATAAGCAATTTAGGTTCGCCGTTACTCGTTTCAACTGGGAGTAATTAAACTGAAGCTAGACAACGGCGTGGCGCCCATTCCGGATCCTGAAATTACAGGTAATTCGTCCTTCGGAACTCACTCCCATCTTCGGCTGAGAGGCCGCGAGCGTAAACTCCCATGCTACCCCTTTTTGGTTGCAGAGATTCCTGAGCAGGTATTAGTACAGAGGGACATTGTGTTGGATTGTATTCATTAGTTGTTAGTTGTGGGATTGTGTTAGCTTATTATAGAAATAAGGGGTAATAAAATTGATGCCCATTCGTGGGGTATGTTTTTGTAAAGGTGCCAAGGCACAGAATTTAGTTCGAAGTTTTGTTATTCGATTTTGAATTATCCGAAGCAGGATAGTTGGTTCGGATAACTGGACGTTTGTTCGTGGGGTTTCGTGGTATTGGATTTTCGTTTTGAACCATTGGTTATTTTGTAATTTGAATTTTTGTATTAGAACCAATTGGTTGCTCGTGAATCGGACTGCACCCTAAGTTTGCGAACTCGTCCTTTGATATTTGATATTTGAATTTGATGATAGAAGTATGGAGGATTGAGGATTTTTGATATTTGAGATATGGAAGTTTGAGTTTTGACATTTTAATATTGATAATTGAACACTAACTAGTAGTGCTTTGAATATTTAGCCTTGTGTGATATTTCTTACATTGTGGGTTGTACTAGTACGATTAACATGGCGCGTTTACGAGGGGTATGGAAGAATGAGGTAGGTCGTCTTCATGAAGATGAACTCAAATATGAATTGACTAGTTTTGGGTTGCCTAGCGGTACGGTTGATGTTATGCGACAATCGTTGCGCAACTTATTGAAGAATAAGGCCGATAGAACTCTTTCGGTTCCTGAGTATACAGTCGATTTCGCAACGGATAGAGTAGCGATTGAACGTGGTCTGGTGGAATTGGAATCCGCTATTGCAAATTTTTCGGGGGACACTTCTTCTACGACGTTTTGACGTAGGTCGGCTCTGATGATGCATTTGTTACGGCGCTTGGATCGCGTTACGCCTGATGCTGACGCGGAAACGGTTGAGTTGAATGCACTTAAGTTGAGAGCGTGCACGGTTAAGGCAGAAATTGAGAGAGCTATTAAGAAGGGTGCTCGTCGACCCTCGATGGCTGCGTTGTTGGTACCTTCGACTAGTACGCCTATTCGACAATCGGTCAACGCTAATGCGGTTAGTACTTCTGAGTCGTCCGATGATGACACCGATGATCAATCATTTTCTCGTCCTTCGATTAAGTATGTACCTGTCTCTGGCTGGAATCTGACTTTTGATGGACGTTCGACTTCTTCGGTAAATTCCTTCTTGGAGCGTGTTGAGGAGATGCGCGTGGCTCGCAACGTTTCGACCTCGCAACTGTTTGCATCTGCAATCGATTTGTTTAGGGGTGATGCGTTATGTTGGTATCGGTCGGTCCGTGAAGATGTTCACGATTGGGATAGCTTAGTGGCTCGTTTGAGACGTATGTTCCTGCCTCCCGATTATGATAAGAAGTTACTTCGGGAAATTGAGGAACGTTTGCAGGGTAGTGGGGAAAGGCCGATGTTGTATGTAGCTGCTATGCGGAACTTGTTTCACCGTTTGAGTGTAGTACCCCCAATGGCTGAACAGCTGACAACAATCGTAAATAATCTACGACCTTCGTATTCTCGACATTTACTTTTCGCACCCCCAAATTCATTTGAAGAATTGAATTCAACTTTGGAACGTCTCGAACAGGCTGAAACTCGCGATAGACGTTTCGACCCTCGACCTCGTGCGGAACCTATGTTAGAACCGGACTTAGCTTGGAGGGCGTCTACTCCTATTAGAAAGGAACAAGTTTATGAGGTTCATCCTGTATCGTCTAATGCACCTCAGTTTA
The DNA here is from genome assembly GCA_940337035.1 of Agriotes lineatus. NCBI lineage: Eukaryota > Metazoa > Arthropoda > Insecta > Coleoptera > Elateridae > Agriotes > Agriotes lineatus. The sequence continues at coordinate 36,590,826 of OW679199.1, read as the reverse complement.
ATTGTTGGAATTGTTCGAAATCGGGCCATTCTTATAGAAATTGTCCTTTGCCTCTTCGGAAGAAGTGTTTTAGGTGTCATAGGCCAGATGTGACCTCTCGTACTTGCCCTAGTTGTTCTCGTTCTTCAACGTCGAACAAACCGACGCCATCGTCAAGTAAATCGCCTCCAAAAAACTAGTTGCAGAGAGGTTACCTGGTCGAACAATCTCTCAAGTCTCTTCGTCTTCGACCAATTCGACTCGTGGAAACCCTTATAAAGTTATTTGGGATTATATTATAGCACATAGTGAAACTGACCAGAGACCTTATTTGGAAGTGTCTGTGTTTGGTGTCCCTATTCTAGGATTGTTGGATTCGGGCGCGTCGTCCACTATCGCTGGACAGCGTGGCTATCAAACTTTGATTAATTTAGGCCTTAAATTAGACAGGAATTTCGTCCAAAAGTGTCATGTCGCTAACGGGAAATCGTGTGAATGTATAGGAAGTATTGCAACTCCTTTTTGTTTAATGGGAAAGTTGAGTGTTATCACAGTGTTGATTGTTCCTGATATTTCAGCAGAACTTATATTAGGTACCGATTTTTGGATTGCCATGGGAATTGTTCCTGATCTCAAGCGTAACGTTTGGCATTTTTCTTCGAATTCTGAATTGCCTGTTGTGTCTGCTATTCAAGATGAATTTTGTTTGACCTCGGCACAACATAGTGAGTTAAAAGCGTTATTGGATGAGAAATTCGTTCCGTTAAGTGAAGGTTTGGGAAGTCCCACCGTGACTGAACATGATATTGTAGCTGATTCGCCTCCCATCAAGCAACGTTATTACCCGGTCTCGCCTTATAAACAACGTATTATAGATGAAGAACTGCGTAAGATGTTAGAGGATGATATCGTAGAGCCTTCTAAGAGCGCTTGGAGTTCACCCATCTTGTTGGTGCCCAAAAAGGATGGAACTCATCGTTTTTGCGTGGACTATCGTAAGTTGAATGCTGTGACTCGTAAGGACTCTTATCCCCTTCCCTTCATAGAAACGATTTTGAATCGCCTTCGAGACGCGAAGTTTCTTAGTTCGCTAGATATTAAGTCGGCATATTGGCAAGTTCCTATGAGTGAGCGTTCTAGGGAATTTACAGCTTTTACAGTCCCGGGGAGAGGTTTGTTCCAGTTCAAACGGATGCCCTATGGATTAACTAATGCGTCTGCGACTTGGCAGAGGCTGATTGATCGAGCCCTTGGTGCAGATTTAGAACCGCATGTTTTGGTCTATTTGGACGATATCGTTATTGTCAGTTCCGACTTCGAAACTCATCTTCGTATTTTAGGTGAAGTCTTTGATCGCCTTCGTGCTACGGGGTTAACCGTTAGTAAGGCTAAATGTCAATTTTGTCGTTCGGAGTTACGCTATTTAGGTTATGTCGTGGATCGAGATGGATTGCGCGTGGATCCGAGTAAAGTTGATGCGATCGTGAATATTCCTGTGCCTACGTCAGTAACTGAAGTGAGGTCCTTTTTAGGTATGGCGTCGTGGTACAGACGCTTTGTACCAAACTTTTCGACGGTTGTAGAACCACTCACTCGCCTAACGAAGAAACGTGTTCCATTCGTGTGTACTGCGGAATGCGATGTTGCTTTTCGTTCGATCAAAGAACATTTGATTTCAGCACCTATTCTAAGTTGTCCAGATTTTTCCCGACCCTTTGTAGTTCAAACTGATGCTTCGGCGTATGGACTCGGAGCTGTCTTGACTCAGAATCTTGATGGAGAAGAAAAAGTTATTTGCTTCTTATCTAGGTCACTCACTCGTCCTGAGCGTAAATATACCACCACCGCGCGGGAATGCTTAGCAGTTATTTGGGCCGTGGAAAGGTTGCGTCAGTATTTGGAAGGTGTACACTTCACTATTGTTACGGATCATTTTTCACTCCTGTGGTTGAATCGATTAAAAGACCCTTGTGGTAGACTTGGTAGATGGGCTTTAAGATTGCAACCCTTTGATTTTGATATTGTTCATAGGAAAGGGAAAGAGCATGTCGTTCCCGATTTTTTGTCTCGTTCTGTTCCGGTAGTTGATCTCGTTGATGCTCCTCATGAGTTTCACGATACCACCGATTCTTGGTATTTAGGTATGCTTCGCAATGTCGCTGAGAACCCTCAGAAGTATCCTCGTTGGCGAATTGAAAACAACCTTTTGTTTAAGTATGGCCGTTGCCCAGTGCCAGAACTTGCGACGGAACAAGATTATTGGAAGGCTGTCGTGCCGAAGGATAAACGATTCGAACTTCTTCGACAACATCATGATGACGTTCGAGCTGGACATTTAGGTGGCTATAAAGTATATTGGAAGTTGCACAATCGCTATATTTGGCCTGGAATGAAGAGTGACGTTTTTCGCTATGTCAAGAGTTGTCGTGTTTGTGCAGAGCAGAAACCCGAGCAGAAAGCTCCAACTGGCTTAATGGGATCTCGACCCGATGTCACTCGGCCCTGGCAGATGATTAGTCTGGACTTCGTCGGACCTTTGCCTCGTTCGACTCGCGGTTATGCGCACATTCTTGTCGTTTCAGATTACTTCAGCAAATATGTCTCTTTATTTCCAGTTAGATCTGCTACGGCTAAATCGCTTACTCGACATGTTGAGGAGGATATCTTTCTCGTTTTTGGGGTTCCTCAATCCATAATTTGTGACAATGGTGTACAAATGAAAAGTAGAGAATTTCGGGCTATGTGTGCCAAATATCATGTGAATGTTTGTTATACTCCACTGTATTATCCTCGTGCTGATCCTGTTGAGAGGGTCAATCGTGTTGTCAAGACCATGTTGGCATCGTACGTAAAGGAAAACCAACGTAAATGGGACTTGCATCTTTCTGCAGTTGGCTGTGCTATTCGAACAGCTAAGCATGAGACTACGGGATATAGTCCGTATTTTGTTAATTTTGGTAGAAATTATATAAGTAGCGGCGACGAACATCGTCAGCCTAGAGATATAACTAACCCGGCTGTACAGCCTGTTGATACTGATCAACGTCGGCAAGGTTTTCGTCGGATGTTCGAGCGAGTTCGAACTCGACTCCAGCAAGCCCACGAGCGTGGTAAGCGCACTTACGATCTACGGCGTCGACCCGTAGACTATCATATTGGCCAATTGGTTTGGCGTAGAAATAAGGTTTTGTCGAGTGCTGCGGATTACATTAACGCTAAGCTCGCTCCTAGATTTATAGGTCCTTTTAAGGTTCGTCGTAAGGTTGGCTATTGTTCTTACGAACTGGAAGACGATTTTGGCAATCGAAAAGGTGTTTGGCATGTGCAGGATTTGAAGCCCTCACATTTGGACTTGGACTCGTAATGTTGATGATGCAGTACTACAGGGGATTCGCTCCTCTCCTTTTTTTGTGTTAGCAATAGTTGTTCGGGGTGCCACCTCCATCCCTGGGCAGACCTAGTTCAGTGCCGTAGTAAGCCCTAAAGCAATTTTCCTTTCGGCAGTTCTCCCTTCTTTCCTCTTGCTTTATCTTGGTTCGCAGTGGTCTTGTGTCGTCTCTTTAACTTCCTCTCGGCTTTGATTCTTATCTTTCTCTTCATTATTTCATTTTGTCAAGTAGGTTACTTGTATATAGTAATTCTAAGGTGGGGCGGGTGGATTTTACTGGGGCGGGTAACTTATAAGTTAGGTTAGTTGTCTTCTTGGCTTTGTTTTGCGACCAGTGTCGCTGGCGTCGAGGTAGTTTTCTTGGTTGGATGGGTAATTGTGGTTTCGGTTGGTAGATTCGACAACTGTCCTCATCGGCGCTTTTTGTCATCGTAGCGACGAGGTGGTTGATCCCTGTCTTATCGGCGAACTGACTGGATTCCAGCGGTGCTGTCGTTGGAATGATTGAGAAGGCTTTTTCATTTGTTCTTTTGTGAACGTTCTTGTAGATAGTAATTCTAAGGTGGGGCGGGTGGATTTTACTGGGGCGGGTAACTTGTAATCTGGGTTAGGCGTCGTCTTGGCCGTTTTTGCGACTGGTGTTGTTGGTGTTGAGTTGGCTTTGCTGTTAGAATGGGTATTTTTTTGGTGTTAGGATAGTAAAGACAGTTGACAACTTTCCTCATCGGCGCTTTTGTCATCATAGCGACGAGGTAGTTGATCCCTGTCCTATCGGTAGACCAGCTGGATTCCGGCAGTGCTGTCGTTGGAGCGATCGAGATGGCTTTTCTCTTTTCTTTTTTTTTTTGGTTTGTGTGTAGGCACCGTGTGTAAATACATCTATTATTCGGCTGCTTGGCTTCTTCAACGCGTTTGTGTGTGTTTTGGTTTGACAACGCTTAGGGGGTTCTATGTGACTGTGTGAGTCGCTTCTGTTTCAGGATTCTACCTCCTTTACGGGCCTTCGTGATCAGTGTAGTCGTGTTGGGCTGTATATCGTTCGCAGTCAGCGGCGCATTGATCTGTACACTTGTGTGGATTTACGGCTGTCTACGAAGAACACCAGCATTTTGAGTTGAGGAGTCATTGCCAGTCTTGTCCGGATTAGTTTTTTTTAGTTGATCATATTTGGGCCAATTTCAGTTACACCTTTATTCTCGTTGGATCGAGTCATGACGTTGTAAGTTTTATGGGACCGCGTGTTGTAGTTGGGTTGTCATTGGATCTGCTTTGGGGATGCCGTGATTCGTACGGGATGTAGACTCTCAACTAATTGGATTATGGGATTTCTCCTTGTTGTAGAGAATTCCATTACGCCGTTGTGCGGATAGGACTTCACAGTGTTCCATAATTCACTGACTCACTTCGCCTCGTTAGTTTGGTGATAGTCATCCTTCTGGTGTATTCTGTTCCCTGGTATGGTTCTGTACATATTAATGTGTATCCATTTTTTTTTTAAGTTGTAAGGTGTAAAATTAGGGGAATTTTCCACCTTATCGAAGTAGAAGGGGAGTTGTTACATTCCAATGTTAGCAGCATATTCGCGCCTGAAATTAGGCAACTTAACGTGCGTTTAGCTTCGCTTTTTACCCGCATTTGTAGTGTGCAATTTTTAAGTCGATAGCTTGACCATTAGGGGGCGCATTCATCTGACGCGCTAGCAACGATTTTTAGGTTCGATCGCTTTATTGGTCGATATTGACGTGATAAATTCCACCATTTGTCGTGTTGGAAGGCACGCTCATCTTTATCGATTTTTGGGAAACAAGCGAATTGACTGCGTGCGATGTGTGCCTTTTTGCCGTTAAGCGTCCATTTTGGTGTATTGTAAAACGCTCGTTTGTGCGATGTTGGGCTTCCAGCAGCTCTTTGTCCATCTACTTATGTAACGTAGTGCTCCTTTGTGTCAGAAGTCTCTCTGGATGTATTTTCCTGGGTATGTAGCATACTTCGTTAAGTGGAAATTCCTAAAACGAAACTTCTTGTATAGGGGACTTTTTACCCTGGGTGGCGTAGTTTTGCCGACTCGAATTTCCTTGCCAGCGCCACTTTGAAGGAGGCGACTCGCCTGTTTCGATGCTGCAGTGGATTTCCAGTTAGTTCTCTCCGTTGAAATTTGGGGCCATGCGGACCGTTCACCTGTAGATCATCGCCCTAATGCTGTGGAAAGAAGTCTACTTCGTTGAGGTTTGGGGCCATGCGGACCTTTCACCTGTAGAACACCGTTCTAATCTACTTCGTTGAGGTTTGAATACCGCCCCTAATGTTGTGGAATCTGTTATTAATTGTCGTCAATGATTTGATTTACTTGCTGCCGAGTTTAGAAAGCAGCTGATTTGTTATGTTAATGCATTGTGTGGAATTATTTGGTAATTGCCCTGTCATTTAATTACCGTAAATTAAGAGCGACCAGCGCAACCATTTGTAACTCGTTGCATATTCGATTAATCATTTGGGTAGTAATATGTAGTTATTTGCTACGACCATGTCGTACAGTTTAAATCGTAGGGATTAGCCTAATAGATAAACATTTAAGGTTCACATTTTCTGTCAAAAATTGTGTTTGGGCTTTATGAAAAGGATCTCTCCTTATCATTTGATTTTGATATTTAATAATTGAACATTTAAATATCCATTTATGATGTTACAGTAACTTGAACGTCGTAATACACACGACCGGCTCAATTGATTAGCCAAGTTGGCTTCTGGAAGTACAAATACACAGATCTGTTTAACGGTACAAATACCAGGTGTAGATCGCGTTAAAGATAGAGCCACGAATGCTTTGGGCTCCCTTTTCCATGACGTGTGCAGAAGCAGCGTTTAAGGACCATTAGTTTCTGATTCCAAATTTACATAATCACTCAATTTTATTGAATTTTAATTACATTAATTAAAGTGGGGTCCTGATCAAGGTCAAAAATTTGAGTTGCCTTTTAGAATGTACTTATGCTAAATAGGGCTTTATGCTCATTTTCTTTTTATGAACGTATACTTGTATGTTTAAATTAGCTGGTTCGCATACCATTTACCCATATGTACAGGTTGTGTCGTAAATTTTGGTACTGTGTTGGTCATTATATGTGTATTCATGTACTCTGACTTTTATTTGCTACTACGTCGAGTCTCTGCTTTCTCGTATAAGCAATTTAGGTTCGCCGTTACTCGTTTCAACTGGGAGTAATTAAACTGAAGCTAGACAACGGCGTGGCGCCCATTCCGAATCCTGAAATTACAGGTAATTCGTCCTTCGGAACTCACTCCCATCTTCGGCTGAGAGGCCGCGAGCGTAAACTCCCATGCTACCCTTTTTTGGTTGCAGAGATTCCTGAGCAGGTATTAGTACAGAGGGACATTGTGTTGGATTGTATTCATTAGTTGTTAGTTGTGGGATTGTGTTAGCTTATTATAGAAATAAGGGGTAATATAATTTGGGTGTAAGAAAATTGTTGTGGGTGTATACCACACAGTTTAACATAAACACAACAACAGCATGTGGAATGGTATAAGAAATATGATGAAGATAGATCTAAAGCAGTTTACATTATAACTGGGGACGAAATCTGGATGTATGCATTTGAAACCGGATCAAAGCATCAGTCTGCACAATGGATGTTTCCAACAGATCCTAACCTAGTTAAAGTGAAGCGACCGCGAAGAGTTGGTAAGAAAATAATTGCTTGCTTTTTTTCAAAACCAGGACCTATCACAACTGTCGTGCCTGAAAATAAACGTACGGTTATCGCAGAATGGTACACAACAGTATGGCTGCCAGACGTTATTCAAAAAGCTCGCTTACGGCGGCCAAGAAGTGAGATCGTTCTGCACCATGGCAATGCTTCTAGTCATACCGCACATCAAACAATATAATTTTTAGAGACTTCCGGGTTAAAACTGCTAAGTTACCCCACATGCAGTTCCGACCTAGCACCTTCCGATTATTTTTTACTTCCTCCATTAAACGATAAAATGCGTGGTGTGCGATTTGGAACTCCTGAAAATGCTGTGGAAAGCTTCAAAAACCTTGTTTCTCAAGTGATTCAAGAAAAGTGGAATTTATGTTTTGAAAATTGATTTTACCGAATGTGTAAATGTTTAGAGTTTCAGGCCGAATATTTTGAGAAACAATAATAATAATAACAAATTTTGGCTACAAAAGTTTGTTTTATTAGACACCGGAAATTTACGGGCTACCCTCGTATAACAGCATCAAAGAACAAGCAAATAAATATATGCTAAAAAGTTATGTATGTACGGAAATTCCTGTCTTCATAGGTACTGACGATGGTTGGTTAGGGGCTTGACCCTCCCCATCTAAAAATCCTAGTTACGCCAATGATGAGCATGATACTGTGCATTGTGCATAGCAAATAGCACCTGGCGTGGATCAGCTTCCATGTGTCATGTTGAATGTGTATACTGATACTACATAACGTTATCATTTCTTGTTTGTGAATTTGTCAAAATTTTACAGTCATTGTTAATCTGCTGATTAGTATTGTATTCCTTTCATTTTAGTTGCTTCCACAGTAAAGCACAGACAAATTATATGCTTATAGGTCCCGGATGGTGTAGCTTGAACAAGCGTCCACGTTCGATCACCAGAGTTAAGCAACGCTCTTTCTGGTCAGAACTTGAATGGGAGTTCCACGGCTTTATCTCTCGGCGCCTCGTGATACGGCTGTCTCGGAAATAGTTGGTCCCGGCGGTCATAACAACATCATCACAGTCGTTAGTGGGGTTGAAAATCCCCATAAATTCACAGCGACGCCTATAATTGGCCTAACGGCTGTTGACTGACTGCGAAATAAATAAAATAAAAATACGTATGATTATGCTAACAACATGGCTGGTCAATTCAGTGGTTTGAAACAACATATCAAGAATACTAATCCACTAGCAAATTTTGAGCCAAGTTCAGTACATTCACTAAATCTGTTTGGGTTCATCTGCTGATTCCTGTTTATAGGCAGTATCATTCTCAAATTTTATTTAAAAACTCTGCAACTTCTTTTCTGCTTCAATTCATCGATGGGGCTTTCTATTGATTGTATTTACCCCACAGGCGCTGGTAGTGAACAGCTTGTTTGTTGAAAAGTGATCAGCGCTTACAGATACTTCCAAAGTTGCACGTCAAAGTTTTAGTGAAATATGTAGTGCTCTTCTCAGTATTAGCGAGGTTGATATGCAAAAACCTACTACACGTCTGGAAGCTGAAGGCTTTACATCTCATTTCGACACCTTTGAAATATCATTAATGACAAGGATTTGGGATACTATTGTAAAACGCTTCAATGCATCCAATAATACACTTTAAAAATTTGGCATAAGCTTGGAAACTGCTCTGAAAGTGTACGATTCACTGAGCTCGTATTTGTTGTCAAGTCCAAGTAAAGCAGTGTTTGAAAAATTCGAAAGAGGTGCAATGTAAATACCTGAGTGTGAGCTATACAAAACAACATGTTAGGTCAATTTATATTCTTAACGCCGCTGGCTAAAATTAGGTAATTGTGGTTTATTTCAGGCTAAGCCAGCCCTGCAAGATTCATGCATGTTTTAAAATCATGACGCTAGCCTGTCGCGGAATGAAACGTGCCTCGTTGCAGATCGCTGACGATGCAGACATGTGGGTGGTCTTTGCTGCTAGTAGTAACCTACATAACTCCATGGAAAATTACCTTTTCTTCCATTACACTTCGCCCGGGGGAGATGCATCTTGTCTATTGCAAATTTTGCGTTGCGATGAGACATTCGAGTTAAGTTGTTGGTGCAAGCAATTCGTGGCCTGCGGTTGCGACCATCTTTGGCAAAGTATTGCTTCTCGGTTATTCAAAATTCAGCTAGTGTTTAGTTGTGTCGAGATGAAGATCACCTCGCCTACACCCGTCGGTGCCCCAAATATCGGATTAGAATACCGCATGTCCGTGAAGCCTTTCCATCAATCTGGAAACTTCCGCCCCATCAGCCACTTCCTGCTGAATCTCCACCTAGGCATCTTTTCGTCGCTTGTGATCATCTCCCGCTGACCTGACAATGACGCCTTTTTTTCTATTATTCTAACGTGTACCACTGTACATATATAGTAAAGAAACTACTGGACACTGCCTGTTTCCCTCCATGGGTCGAGGCATTGTAACGAATTCTGCATTTCCGGTATACTAAAATGTATTTGAGTAGCTCTGCATATTGCAGAAGTGTTGTGTTTTGTATCGCCAATTTATCGTCCGTTTTGAAGTGCTTTCAGGCTTAGATTGCCTTTGAAGAAGAAGATATTCAGTCCAGCCATCTCAAATCCAAATGATGGTTCCGCTGTGTCGACGACACTTTCGTTATATGGCCCCATGAAAAAGCGGTCTGTAGAGGATTCTTCCGTATTTCTAGGTTGTGTTGTAAGTTCTTTTTATTGTTTGTTTAAACCATTACATCGTCAGTAAATGCGCGTTCAGTTATTTCTACTAATTTTACGTTCCCATATCTCACTTTTAATTTCTTTACTATTTCCTCTAATTTCTGCATTATATCGTTCATCACTAATTTGAATAGGGCTCGGCTAAGCACTCTTCTGTCTTAAGCCGTCTTTAGTTGTGAACTTTTATGGTTTTAGGTTTCCTGTTCTTATATAGTTCCCTGTAATTTTCTGTTTACCTTTCTCCTTTTTACACTACCTCACACTATTTTCCTTGGGATTCTATCAAATTCCTTTTTAAAGTCTACGAAGGCTGCCAATATTTTGTTGCTTTATCGTACTCCTTCTATTTCCGTTTCTAAGCGTTTATATCTTAGCTTTATCGTTTCGTTTGTTTTTTAAACTCTTTACATACAGTAATTCCACATACTTTCTTTATTAGAATTACTCTAATATAATTCCACAATTCTTTAAGTGGTACTGTTTTTCCGGTTTCTCTGATTTCGTCTATCTCCTCCTCTCTATATCATTTGTTTACTTATAACTTTCTTATTATATCTCTATTTTTGAGAGCACCAAGTAACCCAATCAGGATATATTTTAAGACCCCTTTCACCTATGCATCATTTATTCTGTTCAGATGTAGCTCAAGGGTCTAACTTGTCAATGACTTAGCTGAGACTATATTATGTTAATAGTATATTTCATAACGAGTCTCAAAATAAGGATTTCTCCGTGCGCGCATGACAAACACGGGAAGTCATGTAAGCACGGAAAAATCCATTTCTGGACGTGTAATGAACGATATTAGTATTTATTATACTTATCTGAAAACAAGGTAAAAAAGGATAAGAAGTAAGTTTTATTTTCAAAGTAATAATAATATATTGTAAAAATAGTAACAAACATTTTCTAATCGTTTAGCACTTAAACGTTGTTTGTTGACTTTGTTCGGTCCACGCTAGAATATGGCGCACTGATATGGTATCAGAGCTGGGCAGTAATTAATTACTTTGTAATTAAATTACTAATTAAATTCTCCTTTGTTGATTTGTCTTGGAATTGAATTACTTTTTAAAATACGGTAATTGTAACTATTAATGACCATTTTTGTTAAAAAGTACTTTACAATCGTTCTTTGAAAGTTGTTAATTACTACATTCAATTATTATTATAAATTTCTGATTTTCTATTATTAGTCGGCTAACAGCTAATTTTGTGCAGCATTTGCTATTCCAACGACGTATGCACGAGCAAAGAGATAAATATTTGGTACAGGCGAGTTTGTTTTCAGATGGGAAGTACATACATATGCTGTGTTTTGTGTAGCAGCGTAGCTTGCTAATAATTATTGTGTAAGAAGTGAAAAATATGGCTGCAGTAAGTACCACAGATGACAGAATACAGTATGGTAAAAATATAATGTATTTTTTCCATAGCAATTAACAACTAGCTTAATCAGATGATATTGGCTCATAATAATCATTTATTAATTTCGAGTTGCTTGTTTCAAACGATATACTAGCACAGGGCTAGCTATATACTACTAAATGCAAATTAATATACGCCAAAATTTTATATTGAAAGTAATTCACAAAGTAATTTATGTAGTGCAGTTTCAATTACCAAATAATTGATAATTAAATTACTATTTCATTTAAGTAATTTAAATCTTTGGTAATTCAATTACTTCATTGAGCGGTAATTGGTGATTAGTAATAAATTACTTTCTTAAAGTAATTTGTTCAGCTCTGTATGGTATCCATACTATGAAAGTTCTAAAGAATATTTGAAATTGGTACAAAGATTTTTTTAATTTATATTTTCAAAATCGACGGTTTCTATCCCGCAATTGGTGTAGATCAATTATTATTATCGAGATTTAACATCTTTTCGTTGGCAAACAGAAGAATAATTATAAATGTTACATTATTATATAAACTGCTTCTCTATTTACTCCTGTTGTTTTTCCAGTTTCCTTATTCTTTTTGCCTACTCACCTGTTTAAGTCTCCTATTATTAGTAGTCTTCCCTTGAATTCTTGTTGTTTCCTTAAATCTATCCCAAAAGTAATTCCTTTTTACCGTCTCATGCTCGTTACAGTTAATATTCAATTTCACAACTATTATCTTTAATGAAAACATTATTTCTTTGCAAAAAATTGAACTCAACCGTCTGCAACATTTCTGCATACCTAATTAATACATTTGCAAACCAAGAAGGACTACCGCATTTAAAAATTAGTCTTAAGTCATTTGTCTCTGGGCATATATGGAACAACTAGATTGCATCTGTTTATATATAATAACTTTCTTACGTTTGGCTTGAAATATGAATTTGAAGCCCATACAAATGTTCTGACTAAATAAATAAATAATGTAATTATAAATTTGACGCAACGTTAGAAGCAGTTGTAGTCATTTGTCTATTTCACGCTAGATTGTATGAAATTAATCATGGCCAGCTGTTTTTTCCTACTTTACATCTTTCTCCTTCTTAATACACTCCATCATATTAATGATTTTAAAAGGGAAAGGAAAGTGTCCGTTAATAGAAAATTTACTTGGAAGTACGTATTTGCAGCCAGTCGAATCGTTTTCACTTAAAAAATGGTCAGAACTACATCTTTTACAGCTGGACTAAAAATTGCAATTTTTTTAAACCTCATTTTTTCATTTTAGAGTATCTAAAATCCTAACAGAACCTTTATGTAGCTTGATATGCAGTTGCTAAATTTTGAGTTTATCATGTAATAAAAACTCTTACATTGTAAAAATTTGACTAACTGTAATTATGAATGTAATAAAAAAAAATTAATGATAAATATACAGAAGCAGTAATAAACGAGATAGCATCCCAGCTCAATTCGCAATGACGTTGCTGTATTTACATTGTGACCGGATTATTTATGAACTTTCTTAAATTGATAAATATGAACATTTGTCATTTAGAAAGATAAATTAAAAATAATATACATTGTTTAAATCGCAACAATTAAAAATTCTCATTCAAAAATTGAATAATTTGCGGTGGAAGTACCTACTTAATAGTAATAATTGAAGAAAAGTCTTGTTTCAAATAATAACATAACTAATTTTTGCTTTCAATCGGTGCAAATTTATAAAAAAATTGTTTTAATTTTTGTGGTTTTATAATTTGACAATTTATATAGAATGTTTCAAGGGAAACTAAATACCAAGTTTTATATTTAAAAAACTAATAGTTCCATAAGGGTATAAAACAAAATGTCCAGATTATTTTTTGAATTCCTAAACAGAAAAGTCCAAAGCTTGATTTTTTTAATTCTAGCTGACGTACTTTTTACAATTTTTAATCGGGTTGTAAAAGATGCATTTCTGACTAAATATAACATTAAAATTATACAAGACCTTCAAAGGTCTTCGGATCGATTGCAAAGATACAAAATTTTCAAATGTCACTACTTCGATCATAACAATTAGTAAAGGTTCAAGTTAGTGTATATAAAGCGACTAAATATAACTAAAAGAACTGAGAGCACTAAAAGCTATAAAAGTATAATATAAAACAAGCAATTCAAATGTTTAAAATTAATTTTAAGATTACCTACTTCAACTTCTAAACATTCTACCGATGTCTAGCTCGTTAGCTAACATAGAAAGCAGTTTGCAGACTTCTCACGTAACTGATGTATATGAAAGGTTAAAACTCGTATTAATTATAACAGCGTTAAACAGGTGATTGCATCTGCTTACACAAAAAGCACTTAATTGGCCTAGTTCTTATTGACATCTGCGATTTGGAAAGTAAAGCCAGAATCAACGCAAATTATGCATTGTATGTTAATGGTGAACTGAGTCCCTGAAAATCAGCTGCCATAAAAATTAGGATGTAGTAAAAGCACAATAAGTGACTAATTATCAATATATTTTAAATAACGAGCGCCTTGTACATACAAACATTTATTTTAGTTGCTGGAGAAATTCTGTGTAATTTACTTGTAATGATTTCGTTTGACGTATATGAGTTAAATTTTACTCTTACTTTTAAATTATTAGAACTTATGAAGCCAATTGTTCAAATGTGATTCAGCTAAAATTTTATATTTGAAACCATTTATATATTTCTAAACGATTTACATCTGATGGCAATTTTGTGGAAGGTTCGGCGATGCGTTATCGTTACTTAATAGAATCGATTCAGTGGTTGATTCGAAAGTAAAATGTTGCAGCTAGAAACACTTCTAAAATTTTAATATGCACATCTTGAGCTTTTTGGGGAAAATCTTGCGACATAAAATAAGTTATTTTTAAATAATCAACACATAAAGTAAAATTTCCAGAAACTTAATTATATAGGGTGTTAACGATAATCGGGCACACGAACTGTAGGTATCTATAAATTCGAACAACAAGATTGCGATTGTTTTTATGAAATCAATACTTTTTGATTTATCGTAATTTTGGGGTGGAGTATTAAATAATCGACTGGTAGACGTGATCTTCTGTTCTTTTATTTCCATCGACTTCACTACTCCTGAGCATTGAAATTTTTTTTCAGAATAAGATCTCCCTGAATTCTTAGATAAAGTATCTTTAAATGTGCCCCCCATATAATCTTTGTGTAAGATGGGCGACCTTTCATTTCGCAATAATTATTGCTGAATACCCGAATTGACGCAGGTGGCTCGTTTGCCAGATCTGCCATCATGGAATTTTTAATGAGGTTACCTAAAATATCTGATAAATCTTCAGCAGCTAATTTTAAAGAACTGCAGTGTTTGAAAAAGCTCGAGATTGTACAAAATTCTATTCTAGCGCTTTAAATTTTGTAATTAGTTTCTTTTTTTAATTATGGTATGAATCTGCCAGACAATAACGAACAAGTGCTTGATAAACAATATAGTAAATAATTCGGATTCGTTCTTCAAGGCACTATTTTTTTAAATGCTTTTATAGAAGCCAATATTTGGGAAAACTTTATTCCTTTCTCAAAGCAAACTACAATAAAGTTTGCAGCTGTAGAACATTACAGCAAAAACAATGTGCTTTACTTACGAAAAGTGAGGTTAGTGCTTCATGATTGGCAACAAGGAGCATACCTTGTTTGGTACATCGGGTTGAATGTTAAAAACAATACTTCCAATAGTCCGATTAAACAGATTTAAAGACATTTGCATATTCACGTATAATGACTAAGTTTTGGATGGCATCTAAACAGCTCAAAAATCATCAGACAAGTACCTATAGTCTAGAAACGACAATAATTTTTAAATTTATCAGTTCTCTTTGCTGAACAAGACTAACTTATTAAATGCAATTAATAAAAAATACGAATTAATAACTATTTTAATCAATGTTAAGACCAAAATGTTGCTAAAGCAACGAAAAGTTTTTAATCGAATACCATGCAAAAAAGGTGTAAACCTATTATAGTTCTACTCTAAAAAATGCTTGGAAAGCTTCGCGCAATTGTCAAAATTGAACCAAAAGTTCGACATATGTCATAAATAAAAATAGATAAATAAAATACACTAACTTCAACAAAAAAAAATAATACTAGAGTAACATTTTAATTTCATATGCCAGTCCTATGCAAATAACTGGCGATGTTGACAAATTTATCAAAGCCCTAAGTGTAAAAGAATACTGTTAGCGATAAAGAAAATTCATATAGTACATTCACAAACATGGCTGCACTGAACAAAACTTGCAGTCACTATCATACATAAGACTTCGCCGTACAGCACCAATGAATCACTTCTTGGGCGTGCATCACAGTGATATAAGAAGAAGATTAGATCACAATAGTTCGAAGCTAACACGGCCAGCCTGAAGTTAGGACGTTCTTCGCCCAATATTACGGTTATTTCTGACTATTAGAGAACGTTCTTGAACAGCCACAAAAGGAGATTTTAAACTTCAAAGGGAAATCAAACAACAGTTAAATATTATTTTACATATTCAATATGCATTTTATAACCACCAGCAAATGATTCCAGTCACAATACCATGATCGCCCAAGTCAAACCAACCAGAAAATTATTTGGGTACGAAGTACATGCTCATCTAGATTAAACCAATCAGAAAATCATGTAGACATCAATGTCATGATCATCCAGGTTAAACCAACCCGAGAATGATTTAGATACGAAGGTTATAATCATCTAGGTTAAACCAACCAAAAACTGATTTAGACACGAAAGTCATGATCATCCGAGTTAAACCAATTCCACTAAAATAATCCAGTGTGATATCCGCCACGAAGCATAAGTGCCCAACAATCAATACTAAACTCTAAGTAAATAATTAAGGCATAAATAGAATTCCTTTTAAGCCGCAGAGGTAGCACTTTCAACGAAAAGAGGCATTATTTTTGAAAACAATTCCACATCTTCTGTTAGCTCTTACTAAAAGTGGTAAACAAAATGAATACACATTTACCAACACAACTGAACAAGGCTCGCAGGCATTCTCATGCATAATACTTCGTCGTACAGCACCAACGAATCACTACTTCGACTTGCAGCACGATATAAGAAAAACGTTAGTTAATCATAACTCGAAGCTGCAAACGCTACGGCTAGTTGCTAACGAATCAAATATTGTATTAAAAATGGATTAAAGACGATTTTAGAATTTTAAAATAAATAAAAATGTATAATATCCAAAGAATAATTTCAGAACTAGAATAAAAATTATTCAATTCTAAAAACAATATAATAGAATCAAAAGTAGTAGTATTGTGAAACGCCCCATTTCATTTTGCATTACATTATTAAATAGTTTCTCGATGCAGTTATGTACGGAAGCGCTGAAGGGCCAGAGTAGCGAGTTGTTTTTAAGACGATTAGTAGTTCAAATGCAACGCGACTAACAGACGCGCAATCGTTAGTCGTGTTGTATCGCGACTAACAGAAGCGCAATCGTTAGTCGTGTTGTATCGCGATTAACAGACGCGCAATCGTTAGTCGTATTGTATCGCGACTAACAGACGCGCAATCGTTAGTCGTGTTGTATCGCGACTAACAGACGCGCAATCGTTAGTCGTGTTTTTTTTTAGAGAAATACAACTTTAAATTAAAATAAAACACAGAAAGATGTTTTTAATATCCATGAAATTGGCTTTATCTGAAAAATAATTTTATGGCATTTATGTTTGAATATGATTTCGGGCATGTGACCGCCGCGATTAGCGTATACATGACGTAATCTGAAGGTCCAATTTTCACACACTCTTTTCGCAGTAAATCAGGCTGTATTTCATTTCAGCAATAACGCGTCGAATTTTGGCTTTCAAGTGCTGAATTGTTTCCAGCTTATCGGCATAGACATGCGACTTTACATATCCTCAAAGAAAATAATCTAACGGCGTCAAATCGCACGAAAGAGGTGGCCAGTTAACAGATCCATTTTGTGGATCCTGTAAAGAGGGGATATTCGGTCGGCCTTACCTTTTGGCGAAAGTTGTATTTGTTATTTTGCCGGCTGGTAATTATCGGCCTAGTTGGGCTAGATCGCGGCGAGGGTCGCAGGGTTCCAGCTATGCTGGAAGAGAATAATTAAAAAAAAATAGGAGAGGGCGCCAGGTCCTCGACTCAGATCTAATCCTTGTGCCGGACCGTACACAAGGTAAGGACAATTTCCAGCAGAACAAAGAAAAATAATCAAACCAACCACCAATGAAAATATCACAGCTTTATTGTTAAATGGTGGATATGTACTATAGTGCAAATACAAACACAATTATATACTAAATCGGGCAGGCGTTCAAATACATATACGTATCCATACGTTGTAACAATTATAAATTCAATGTAAATATATATGTCTAGGTAAATTACAACAAATGCATGCAAAAAGAAGAGATGAAGTTTCGAGCCGAAAATAAATATTACCATGCAAATATTCGTAAAGCTAAATTTAGGCCGCGAAACGTTGGACAATACAAACACTCTAAAAAGAAACGCAGGGCGCCGCGGAGACAAATAAAATAATGTAAACTGAGTAAGCACGATCCGCGGAGCGGGTTTAAAATTGCGCGTGCACCGGCTCAGAGCAATGCAAGTCCACCTTGGCTAACGTTCTAACCCCGAAGGTTAGCCCTAAATGACGCTATATTTATATCCAAAATTTTCTAATGGGCGGAATCAACGTGCGTTTGCGTGGCCACACATGAACGACGGTGTCCATATTAAAAATGCATTAAAGTATAAGTATGTATATTTAAATGCTAATGAAAGCGAAGGCTTGGATTTGCCCCTTACCCGGTTAGCGGAGATCGGCAAATAATCACAATGCTCCCGTAGCGAGTCCACGCGACACTGCCACAGTGGTGTGCCTATCTTCGCGCTGAACGTTTGACATGAAAATATTAGTTACTGTTTTGTGATGAAAATAGCGAACTTAAGGCGTCCGAACTGTGTTATGCAAGCGGGTGAGTAAAAACGACATCCAGATAGGACACAAGTGAAGCTCAAAGCCCTACAAGTTCTACTCTATAAATTTTTCAGATAACGCAGAGGTTAATGAGGTTTTAAGCCAAAAATAAATATCACCACGCAAATATTCGTTATGACCTCAATTTAGCAAGTAGCAGAGGGTAACCGCATATCATTGCGCGGCGGCCCTAACAAGAATAACACAATTACAAATATTAATAAGCTAACGATGCACGAAACCTACTATCGCACGACCCGTGCTGATGAAAACACACATGCCCTAAGTACTAACGGCATGAAACAGGATGATTCAATTATAAGTTACAACAGGCGCAATGCATATTAACTACAATAACGTCTTGCCTGCAGGAAAGTTCACCAGAACCTAACCTCTCCGTTTGCTCCCCTGTGATTGGACGTAGCTAACGAAGCAACGAGGACGGCCGCAGCTGCGGGATGCAGTGCCAGCTATGGAGGGGGTGTAAAGCAGTTGCTCAATCTTCAGCGTTGCCCACAAGAGTTGCAAAATTCACAGGTGATGCGATCATCTTAGGGGCCCAGTGCATCGGACTGGATTCCAGCAGGTGCAGTCGAACGGGGTAGGTCTACTCCAGACAGGAAGGATTTCAACCAGATGGGGAGTGTTTTAACTCCCACCGGAAATGGTTCAAGCTGGGGGTGGAGCCGAAAGAAGCGTGCTAAAGTCGGTTCCAGGAGATCCGCCAAAAGCGAAAGGACGCAAGTAAGTAGCTAACCAATCATTACGAACGCCCACGATAACGCAGAAATGCTTCCAGATCCCTCAAACAATCTATTCGAAGAGGCGAGCCCTACCAAAGGGCTATGATGCACTTAGCTGCAGAGGAACACCTACTAGCACGACAATTTAGCTTGAAAAGAAAGCCGAAAAATTCAAAAACCCAGCCTACAGGTCATATGATAACAAAATTTGGGCCAGAAGATGCCAAAAAAACCAGTCAGGCAAGTTTGACTGCAGGAAAAGATAACATTGCTCTAGCAACAAATGGAATAGTTTAAAATAATTGTAACACCGGTTGCCTAGCGGCCGTACCCAAATATTTGTAAAAATATAGCAAGAATAAACCTAATTTGCAAGATATGAATAATTAAACGAGGGGTTGCTTACGAAACTGCATGATAATTATAGGAGAGTAATTAAAAATAAGATACAGCCAATTATACCCAGTTTAAAGCATGCAAAAATTCCAAAATAACACCTAATGAGACTCAAAGCTAAAAATTCAACTAGCAAAAGTTTACTAATACGAGGGTCGCTCCAAAAGTATCGTAACAATCCATTTCGTGGATATGTTAACTGGCCACCTCTTTCGTGTGATTTGACGCCGTTAGATTATTTTCTTTGGGGATATGTAAAGTCGCGTGTCTACGTCGATAAACCGGAAACAATTGAGCACTTGGAAGCCAACATTCGACGCGTTATTGCCGAAATACAGCCTGATTTACTGCGAAGAGTGTGTGAAAATTGGACCTCCAGATTACGTCATGTACACGCCAGCAGCGGCGGTTACATGCCCGAAATCATATTCAAACATAAATGCCATAAAATTATCTTTTAGATAAAGCCAATTTCATGGATATTAAAAACATCTTTCTGTTTTATTACAATTTAAAGTTGTATCCCTCTAAAAAAAACACCCTTTATAAGCACGACTAACAGTTGCGCGTCTGTTAGTCGCGATACAACACGACTAACAATTGCGAGTCTGATAGTCGCGATACAACACGACTAACGATTGCGCGTCTGTTAGTCGCGATACAACACGACTAACGATTGCGCGTCTGTTAGTCGCAATACAACACGACTAACGATTGCGCGTCTGTTAGTCGCGATACAACACGACTAACGATTGCGCGTCTGTTAGTCGCGTTGCATTGCAACTACTAATCGTCTTAAAAACAACTCGCTACTCTGGCCCTTCAGCGCTTCCGTAGTTATGGTTTTCCCGCGCGCCCCGCTATTAGCGTCACGTGATTTTGCGAAGTATTTTTTCGTGCCGCGCTTCTTCGATATTGAGCCGTGGTCAAGGGAGACTAGGATCGAAACAATTTATTTAGAAGTCACCTCCGGAGATTTGACATAGTTTTTACTGGCAGGATATGGAAGCCTCGAGTTTCTGTAACAATTGATGTATGCACAGCGGCGTCTCTTCAAGCACGTCCAGGCCGATATCCAGCTGTGGTGAGATTTCCTTTTTAGTGTTTTCCTGTGATTTCTAATTTTGGGGTAATTAGACTTGCTTCCATGCCTAATACTTCCAAACCTCCACCTCCCAGGCATCAAGCTCATATAGATTGCGGTTTCCTTGCGATCTACTCCTGTTACCGGATTTCATCGTTTTTGTGGCGTGTGGCCCAAATGCGAGCAGTGTCGGCGGCGGCTTGAATTTCTTTCAGCTACAGCAGCTGCCTGTAGCCGCTTCAAAGCCTTATTCAACAATTCTATGCAGAGGCTGGCGAAACCCTCCATAGATCGCTATGATAGTGCCTCCAACTGTGTTTCGTGAGTACATCCGTTGATTTTCAACTTGCTTGTTTTATTTATCGATAAGGGGCTATTGTCTAAGAATCAACAGTTCTACAAAGGTCTTCGATTATCAAACTGTACGCGATAAATATTAGCTTGTTTGGAACGCTTGAAACGTTAGAATTGCATCAGTTAGGGTGGATGACATTTTGTATGTACCTAATACTTATTTTTCACAAACGTCCTTGAGGCGCCTAGCACTAGCCATGTCATTTGTTCAGTTCAATTATTTAATATGCGATCGAAAGAAGCTGCGAGTCCAAACTAGCCGGATGTTTTCATTGCCTCCTTATGCCATTATGTTATATTTTAGACTCAATATTGTTGATGGTTTGATTCCATTTATTATGTTTTGATTTATGCCTTTATGCAATAGGCGTTGTCTTATAATGGTAGTTGAACTATTTTAGCCTTGCGAGCTAATTTGTAAATAATTTACTTTTGTTAACTGTTGACTGCTGGATAAATTAAATGCCCCTATTGCTGATATATTTGTTTCTTCTTCTTCTTCTTACAACCCCCTTCAACCTGCGCATCTTTATATAGGTGTGAATACCGCAATTCTAAAGGTTCGCAGATTTATTGCTAGATTTTGTTATGTTGTGTTTAATCACAGGCGCCTAAAATGCTGTTACTTCATAAAGATTATTTTAAAACCCTAAAGATCGCTGCATAGCTTAGTTCTTACTCGCACCATTTTGTTCTACCGAGAGTCAGAGCTAGCTAGGGCTGTGCCAAACCCTCGCTTAAGGGTGGTACAATGGAAAAGTAGAATGTGATACACTTTTTTATAAAACATGAAATAATAATAATAATAATAATAATATAATACCATAATATCCCCCTGCTTTGCCTGCTCACCGTAGAAATAGTAGCATGAAAAACGCGTAGACAAAAAATTCCTGCGGGTGAAATGTATTTTCAAAAACTGGTACAACTTCCTACACCTAGGGAGGACTATGCAGCGAGTGAGTGTGGACAACACATGCTAGTGATGCATACGAATAATCAGCCAGGGATTATTGATATGGACGGATCGCATGAGAAAAGTGGCAGAAAAAGCATTTAGTAGAATTCGAAATGAGAGCCAAGCCCTATATTCTAGCCAGATTAACTGACCCCTGCATATGACTGACATTGCAATTTACACGTTTGCACAGGTAAAAAGTCCAAATGGTAATATTTGACAGTTGACATGCAATATTCACAGAAATGCAGCTGCTACTGTATAATCAGGTACTGCTCCTAAATTTGCCAAAATATACGATTTCAGTGGGGCATTGTATTGTACTGCTACCAACAGAGTTAAATATCAATACATTTTTGCAATTTACCTTGACCTTGACCAAGTGCCTCTTTATTAATATCAATAACAAAGATCAATTTAATTTTTGTGAACTAATACAGCTTTTCCAAATTAGAGATAAGACTTGTTTTAAATCAATTTATTCTTTTGTAACACTTGATTTTGTATATTTTGAATTTATCTAATGACTTTGAAAATGGAATGTATGTAATCAATTTAAAATTTTCAACACCATGCACATAATGGAACTAATAGCAGATGAAAAAATTGTCGTTCTCCAGAAGATAAAATTACAAACGAAATTCTAAAAATGGGCTGCAGCAGATTATTGGAAACCACATATAGATGAAAAATACCAGCAGCTTGGGATAATATAGAAGTCCAATACGGTCCCTTATTGAGAAAAGCACAGAGTACAACTTTCCTTTATATCTGGCATTTGTGGATTATAAAAAGGCATGTGATTTTGTTGAAGTACATAGGAGTTTTAAACGCACTAGACAACGCAGAAATAGACTCAAAATACCCATTTTGAGTGAATCAATGAAGATATTATATGATCAGCAATAGTCAACACGGAGTTCGTCAGATTTATTCAATGTCGCCCAATAGTTTACCCTCACGATGGAAGATATAGGTATCTAAAAATCTTAATTGGGAGAATAAATGAATATTATTACTAAATTAATTACAAGAGCAGAGATTTTAATTCTATAATACTCTATATAAAAAGTTGTTAATATGCAGTGTAGAAAACCAAACATTAATTATTATTAAATATAACAGAAATTTTATTTAAATTATTATTTAAATATATTAAGTTTTTAAGTGAAACAATTTCAGCAGGAAGAGCATTTCATTGATAAAAAAATCCTGTTCGATATAAAATGATGTCTTCGTGGCTCTGAAGTTCTTAAGCTTTAACTGATGCCCTCGCATATGAATAGCTTCGGACAGCTCAAAAATATAGACTGAAAAGTTAAACCATCTACGTTTCACTCTGACATCGTTTTGATAGAACCATACATTAGGTTGTTGCCATCCAAGTTTCGGCTGTAGATAACTATACATAACTATCATTTTGTCTCTCATTTTGGCTATGCTCCCTTGCCTTTTGCATTAAAATAACGGATTTGAACAACACCACATATAAACAAGTCCAAATAGCTCTGACGTCATGAGCTCGTGACGTAGTCTTGCAATGGCCGCGACGTAAATTGGCTGAACATTGTACTCGTAGTTGTAATCGAGCTTTTTATAATAGACGAGTAACTTAGTACCTTCGTTAGTCTTGGTAGTATCTGATGCGAGTAATTTACCATCAGTTTTGCACAAATAAAACAAGTAAAACCGCTACAAATAGGTCATTGCATTTAGACCGTAATGGAGAGTTGCTAGTGTTGTAAAACATTTGCCGGCGAATCAACTAATCATAGTGTGCAATTATATATCGTATTTGTGCAACTGTCTTGTAAACAAATATTTTCATCAAGTATTTCTGTGTTTCGAGGCAATTATATAAACATACATAAGGTAAGTGTTGCTTGTAAGTCATAATAATTTTTTGATTACTGTGATAAAAGACAATTACAGCTTAATCAAGAATTTAAGCTATGGTGGGTTGTTGTATTCACATAATATTGTAGTAGATTTAATTTTGTTTTATTATGTTATATTCAATGAATTACAGAAGCATATTGAGGAACAAGCTTAAATGTTTATAACAAACAAAATTTTGTGTCGCAGTTGGGTTA
Organism: Agriotes lineatus; assembly: GCA_940337035.1. Lineage (NCBI taxonomy): Eukaryota > Metazoa > Arthropoda > Insecta > Coleoptera > Elateridae > Agriotes > Agriotes lineatus. The sequence goes on along the minus strand of OW679199.1, from coordinate 36,566,969 downwards.
AAATTTCTTACAGAGAAGTGCTAATATGGGAGCCAAAATCATAGCGAGAAATTATTATCGATAGTTATAATTAATTCTACAACTAATACTTTGATAAAATTCGTGAACAAATAATACAAAGTTTGCTATATCCCGGTTTGGCAGACCCAGGCATTTCAAAAATGCGCTTGGGATATTTACAAACTATTAATCGATGATGAAAAATATGTAATGCTATTAAATTCATATTTAACCCCAGGCCGATTATATGGGAGGAATCATGGTCGGTAGGTTCGTCTTGAAGTAGTAATTATATTAAAAATTATTATTTTTGCTTAGAAACTTCGTTTCCCGTTACAGAAAAAGCGAATGAAATGCTGCTAAGAGCTCAGTTCACGACCAGTTCAAGTTATTTTTAAAGTTATAAATATACCGTGTTTATACAATTTAACCGACAGCACAGGTTAGTACCCGTGCTCATGTTACCCTGGAAACTGTTGCGTTGTTTATGGGTGGTGTTCATTTGAAGCCTTGTTCATCTGCTGTTATGCACGATCAATTTCTAACTTGTTTAAATTTTGGATTATTACAAGGAATTATAGTTGAAAGTTGCTTTAATTTAATTCTGATACACACGTACATAAATACTGAATTACTGAATTACCTAGGGTTGCCATTTTAATGAAAAGCAGTATGTAGGTAGTGTCTGCTTTATTTAAGACGGATACACCTCAATACTTTTACTCTTTTCCAATATTTTTTTTTACAAATTAGCTGTGAAAGGCATACCATTTAACCAATTTTTGACTTTTCATTCTCATTGCTGCTAAGCCTACTGGGATGAAGAAAGTACTCCTAGAATTTGCAAAACCATAGTAGGCATTTTTATCAAAGAAGTGGATTTGTAAAAGTTGTTTGAAATATCTCAGAAAACTCTGAAATAAAATTTGTACAAACATATTTTTACGTACTGTAGGGAAATGTACTCTATTCCTAAAAACATAATCGTTTAGAAAAGTGACCCTTTTCTGAATACCAAAAAAAATTCTACATAGCAACGCATAGTTTAATTTGTATATACACAATATTTCACATATTTTTTTATATGTCTATGTTAACACTTTTAGATATTTTCCTACATTACGTTAAAAAATAGCAAGTACAACACGTGAAAATAGTATATTATGTTATTAGGAGCAAAAGTTATGTTTTATGTGGCGAGGCTGGACGGGTTATCTGCCGAGCTTGCGAGGCAGATAAGTACAGCCGAGCCACATAAAGATACTTTTGCTCCGAATAACATATAGTATTTTTTCTTCAAACGTTTTTATAACAAATTATTTACAACTTTGTGAACAAAATTCGAAGAAAATTACTTGATCTCGTCAGCGGCAGATAATATTATCTGCCTCTGACGAGCGGCAGATAAAGTCGTTAGCGGCAGATAATACTATATGCCGCTTGGCAATAAAGTGACAGTTTAGCATCATCAATCCAGCAGTATAATGCCATATTTTACTGCCGTTTGAAGAAAAAAGTGTTTTCCGTGCTCGACGCGTTTTTATCTTGGCTTCGCCTCTTTCATAGAAAAAGTACACTTAAAGTGTATTACGCATAAAGTAATATTACATCATATATCTCTCAACCAAACAATAAAAAATGTATTTCCAACTGTAAAAACGATTGTTTACAAATGAGAGTAGTATATGTCTAATTTCACTCTATCGCTATACAATTTAAATTTTTGAACTTGATAAAGAAATAAGAAAAATATTAAGATCTATCCATATTAAACAGCAGACACTGTATAACGGTTACTTTTCAAACTAAAGTAATGGCAGTGGAAGCACTGGTAGCAATAACATTACACGCTTTCTCAAGTTACGTAAAATCCCACGTATGATTTAAATTATTTAAATTTACGATTGTTACACCTTACTACAACACTACAACTGCTGGAATCTCTCAAGTGTGTTCTTACGATATGCCGCCTGCTTTTATTTGCTTTATTTACTTAGTTGTTGAAAAACGTATTTCTAGAGTATTTATTGCCCCATACAGTGTCCTATTTATGCATGATAAGATTACAATTAATATACTTGACTGTATTATATCTAGCTACCACATTATGTAGATACATTCCTTTAGCTATAGTAAATAGTATGTGAAACTGTAATTCTTACCATTTTACACATAATTAAAATCGGCAATTTCCGATTAAGAAATTTTACTGTAGAAAATAATCTGATGGCTTTTATGCCCCCTAGAAATATTGACAATCTCTCATTAGACTCCAACCCACTTATAGTATTTAGTAGAAAAAAATATCACTTATTTCAATTGTTCGATATGATAATTATGATATAATATTCAATTTTTTGAGTTTTATTTCATACAATCAGATGTTGATCCAAAGTACTATTTAAAAAAAATAACTAATTTGTTTCATACTCCCAGTGTTTTTAATATTAAAATTATTGTACTTGTTTTTTGGTACCTGTGAGAAACCTACAATATTAGTGCGTTTTCTTCTGACGTAGGTGAGTGTTACAGTTTTGTAAAAACAAATTATCTTACAGGGACATAAAGCATACTTCCATTAAATAAAATTATAATTACTCTCAACTATCACTTAAAAGATAATTTGGATTTTAAAAACTGCTAGGTATAAACACAACTGTATGGTGGAGTACTAATCAAATGTATATAAACGCCTTATCCAACTGTAATTAATAAATATTGATCTAAATGTTGATTTAATTAAAGTATTTTAAACAGGCTAATACAACGCATTCTATTCGACTTAATTATATTAATTCCAGCCGTAACCTAACAATGGCAGCACTAATGCCAAAGGAAGTAAAATTAATGTCAATGTACTCCATGCAAATTTCACTCAACAAATTAAGACATTCTATTATAACAGAATAGAATTTTTTAATGTTAAAGACCTTGACTGTTAGTCAACAATGTGAGAGGCTAAGAGGCCGTCATTTTATAGACAAAATTCACGCCAGTGTCTATTTTAATGACGTTGCAAAACGCCAAAAGGCGAATAAATATTACATGTTAAGGACCTTGATTAGCTTTTTTTCCACGGGCTTCGCAAACAATCGAAATTATTTTTATAACAAAAGGCTATTCAGGAGAGAAAATATATTTAAGGTCGAAGTATCGCCAGTCTTGCAATATTAAGAATATGGGAAAGCTCACTTTACTTATTTTCTTCACTTGAAGTCTACAGTACGGCTGTAGTTCTAAGTTTTAATTGATAGTACAGGTAAAGGCTGTTACTACTGATTTTAATTATAGAAACAGTAATACAATACTTCGACTTCGACTTTTCAAATTACTTTATTTTCATTGATTAATAAGCAATATTTAATAATGATTTCTTTCATTTTAGAAATTAAACCAATGTCGAAGTACTGGTATCGAAATATTTAAAAAATCACCCTTGGAATCAAGACCGTGACTAATTCACAAAACTGAAGGAACATCTTCAAGGTAGCTATTTATCAGTTGAAAATCTATACTGACTGTCATGGTAGGATAGTTTAAACTAAGGTTTGAAACAATTTCGATAAATCGACTCAATTTAGATTTGGCAGCAACATCAAAATCAATTAATCAAGTCGAATTGAATTTAATAAAAGTGAATTGAACTGCATTTGAATAGCAAAAATATTTTTTATTCCATTCGCCAGAACTTCATAGATCTAAACAGACTACTGCTCTAATATAAGAGGAAGAATAGAAGAAGAAAAATAAAGCTCATTCCATTCGTCAGAAAATTTTAAGTCGATTAATCAAATGTAATGTAGAATACAAAATGGAAAACGCTTTTTTTGTTTACTGTCCCTTTTAAAAATATTTTCCTTGAATATCACTTAATTAACAATGCGTAGTTCGAAACGGTCCAGTTCACAGTTGATGTCGATCTTCTAGTCCAGTCAATATATAATTAAATCGATTTAAAATTTTATTCAATTAATCCTGAAAAAACATTTTCAATTCACTAAATACCGCATCTTCCAAGCTACTTGGAAGAAGTTTCTCCATTTCATATATGGAATAACGATATACATTTTTGAAAAACATCTGTATATCTTTCTAGCAATATACTTGACGTATGATATCGATTTAAATAAATCAGTTATTATTATACATTTATGGATGTAATCTATATATCTATAGTTTCAAAAACTGATATTATTATTCCTTATATGGATATGTTGCAATAAATATGTAATCGACATAACCCGATACATAAATATATCAGTATGTTCTATAGATTGCTATATGGACAAAATGATAAATTTGGTACCTTTTATATATTTGGATATCACCAATATATTGAATATCCAAGACGAAGAAGAGGTTTCTCCCAGCCATCTTCCTCAGCGACGCGCTGGACCTTCCATAGGCCTTCCAGAACATCCTCGCCGACCTTGCCCATTAAAAATAATACTTAAAATTAAATCCGGACAGTTGAACATAGTATTAATTTAGAATCTTATATAGAACAGTAACATCATTACACCTTCTACGGTTGCCCAAAGTCACTAAGCCGACTAAGTCAATATTGAGTCGTTTACAAGTAATTCTTACAAATTGTCTTTGAATTGTTTTCTATTCTATTACAATGAATAGCATAGCAAAGGTTCCAGATTACGCTTGCATATTCAAAATTTGATCTAACGTAGCAGAGTATGTATTGATATTTTTAAAACAATTTGTAATTCTTAAAATAAATCCTAGCATAGAATTTGCTTTATTTGTGATATTTTCAATATGTTTGATAAAAGTTAATTTAGAATCAAAAGTAACACCAAGATCTTTCATAAAATTTACTTCATGGATACTCTCTTATGCGATCGTGTAGTCATATTTTAAACAATTTAAATTTCTTGTAAATCTAATATACCAGCATTTATTTATATTCAGTGGCACTCAATTAAGAAGACTCCGGGTCGACAACGTGTCAAGATCCGCTTGTAATTTATTTGTGTCATTTTGGTTTTTTATGACTTGATATATTTTAAGATCATCTGCAAAGAACAAATGAGCACATGACAGTATAGATGATAAATCATTAATAAAGATTAGAAACAAAGTTGGTCCGAGATGGAAGCCCTGAGGCACACCAGACGTAACGTAATGAAAATTAGAATTAAAACCGTTTACTACAACCATCTGTGTTCTGATAGTGAGATACGATGTAAAGAACTGCAGTAAATTTCCTGTAAAGCCGTAATATAACAGTTTTTGAACAAGTAATGCGTGGTTGACCTTGTCGAAGGCTTTGCTAAAGTCTGTATACACCGTGCTCTCAGCAAGATAATTTGTAAATATAAGTAAATTGCTTACTGTTGATTTTTTGGCTAAAAATTCATGTTGCTTGGGAGTTATATAAGCTTCCATAAAATACATTAAGTATTTCTTTATAATGCTTTCAAATACCTTTCCAAATACCGAGAGCTTCGAAATTACTTACCACTGACTTATCGCCTGATTTAAAAATAGGCGTAATAAAGCTAACTTCCACTTAGTTGGAAATACTCCACATTTCAATGATTTATTAAATAAAAGCTATAGAGGATAACAAAGTGTGAGAACAATTTCTTATAAAATATGGATTAATACCATCAGGGCCTTTAGATTTAGAACCGTCAAGATTAGAAAGACTGTCCTGAATTTCATTTTGACTCAGTGATAATTCACAAAAAGAAATATCCGGTGAGGGTGAATTAATATTTTGCAGCAGGTTCCCAAACTGATGAAAAATGAACTGCGAAATAATTGGCTATTATTGTTGGAATATGACTAGAAATGTAATTGTCAATCATTTTAAATGGAAGTCCAAAGTCTGTTTTATTTTGCTTAACATGAGACCAAAATTGTGTAGTATTTGATTGACTATTCAATTCACCTGCCATCTGTCAAAAAGTGGCCAATGAAAATCCAGAATTCTGACGTTTCTTGACCAATCAAAAAAATATCAGTGGATATATCTTCCTAGAAGGTATTCAAGTGACTATTTTAAACAAATGTGATGTTTATTAGAAAAAGTCAATATGAGTGTTCTGTTACTATAGAAATTGCATAGTTTGTTGCTTGATTTACTGAAAACTAATTTGAAAAAGTAGTTTGGTTCATTAAATAGTCAAGGGTAATACCACAAGCAGTGGATATATTTTTGACAAATATTTTGTCGTTTCCATGTAAATTATTGCGTTTAAATTTCACGATACCAAATCACATCAAAAATGTCACGAGCCGAAGGCGAGTGACATTTAAATGTGATTTTGTTGAGTGAAATTTGCAATAATTTCTATGGAAATGACAAAATATTTAAAAAAAATATATCCACTTCGAGTGGTATTTGGGACGACTATTTAATAATATTAATACATAACGATTAACTTTATTGAAAAATAATCCAACAATTAATATAATTATTCATTCTCAATTAAATTCAGCGGAATACTTCCAAAACACAGCATTTTTAAATTTTTAAAACAACACACGCAGTTTGTTGGGGTTTAGTGTTACGTAACCTAGCGATATCACTAAGAACAGAACATCGTTGCTAAGCGATACTTCCAACAAGGCTATTTATTTTTTGAGTAGGTACATTATTTTGTGAATATTTTGCATGGTGCCCAATATTCAGTGATATACTGCTGTTATTGGTTGAAAAAAGCAAATGTTTGCAATGTGATTGGCTTATATGTTATAGTGTTGAATAGTCCCTCGAATACCATTCTTAGTCAAAGTTAAGTAGATTATTTTTGCGGTGGTATCACTACTCATGTCCATTGCGCTTGGGATTAGGACTCGTGCTATCGCACTCGTCCTAATCGTACCAAAGCGCAATGGACATTCGTGACACCACCACAAAAATAGTCGACATAACTTTGACTACTCATGGTATTATAAGTGAATATTTTTTTCTATTTTATCTATGTGGCGTGAGTAGCACTGATCGGTTAATGACTTAATCTTAGATCTAAGAAAGTTAAAACGTATTTTGTCACCGTCCCTGTTATAGGACTTTATTCTATTTTTAATTTTTTCTTGCATTAAAAGTATACTGAATATTTGTCGTTGTGCTTAGGAGTACGTTTATGGAATATGTATATTGTTTGCTTAGGCATATGGGTATTAACGCATTTATATATCGAACAGATCGATTATAATGATACTTATATCAATGTTCCGAAATACTGATATAACGATATATCGATATTTCCAGAAACTCATATTGTTATTTGATGTATCGATGTGTGTATATGGAAAAAATCCAACGCTGATTCTGAAAAAATATCGATTTTATTTAATCGGAAAAAGTATTGCCACTATAATAATGTGTCGATGTGTCTATTACGTCAATACAACGATATATAGATATTTTCAGAATCCCATAAGTAAAAATCGTTCCATATATCAATATATAAAAAATTCCAGCCCTAGTTGCACTATAAAAACATTTTTGACCAGCAATATCCTACAATTTCATATTTAACGACTTAAATACAGCAGACCCGTTGAAGCTGAACGAAAGCTTGCATAATTTTCACAAACGTATAAAAAAGAAATCGTCAGTTTCGAAACATAAAATCTTCTAGCGAACGTGTGCACTCTATCTCGACAGCACGAAGAACAATCAAACTGAAAGTACGTAAAACTTTAGTTTTACGAGCAAACTGTTTCCAATAACGAAGCAGTGGATTGTATTCAAACGAATATTAGTTTTAACGAGAGAACATTCGTCGACTACCACAGCCGACATTCAAATTTTACAATTGCCTAATTGGCGTGCCAGAAAAGTATTGAACTTAAGAAAGCGGGCAATTAATTAGAAAACGTCTAGAGTATTTATTTTTGCATGAAATGCGACAATTACTCTATGCCCAATGGCCTTAATGTATTGTTAACTTGCCATTGGGTCAGCTGTAATGCCACTGATTAATAAACTTGTATACGCTTTCATTTTCCACGTTGTAACTGATACCCAACACATAAATCACTTGAGTAAAAGGTTAATATCAAAGCCGCATTTCTGGATTGTTCAACCGGTGCAGATTTACCTTTATTACCAAGCCCAAGCGTATACAAAACTGTAACTCCAATAATGCCAGATTAAATTTGCCTGAACGTATTGACTACGTTAACTACTTTAAAATAGATGTTTCTTGTGCCCCAATTTCACAGTACATAATAACGCACTAATTCAATGCCTTTTAAGCGGAATTTATTACATTCAAAATCACCTAACCAGGTAATAACTGTTAGATCCACTTAAAATGTTAGTCGCTAACGTCAATCGATGTAGAACGTTTATATAAATTTTGTATAGCCTACTTGTAAATTAAAAACATGCGCTCAACAAGCGTCGTTATAATTAGCTATCTATGAAACCGTGAATGGAACTGAGAAATCAACATTGCAGTTTTAAAATTACTCACTTATATATTCAGAAGCCAATTAATAATTAATTATATGTTGATATTGGACTGTGCACAACTTTGTTGTCAGCAAAACGAAATTCAATTAAACTTAGCATTTGGAAGATGCTGGGTGCAATTCCCTTGGCTGCTTATCCTGATTCAGATTCTGAGTGGTTTTCCAACAGAATACCTTCTCTGAATCAAATGCCGGAGCAGTACTCTTCCACCTATCCTGATCCTTCTTCCGTTTTCTATCGATCGGTTCTCTAGTCCATCCCTTAATTATTACTCTGACCTTTAACCATCAAACTTAATACCATTAAAAAACGGCCGCCTTTACTAACCTGTTATAGTTATTTATGTGTGTTATATTACAAAATAAATCACGCGAGAAAAGCTGAGCCCTAGAGGCCGACAGGTCTCTAAAGTTCGCCGATACATAAACTCCATCAATTCGAAAGCACTAGGAATCCTCAAATCCAAAAATACAAAAAGAGAAAGCCCTGAAACAATAAAACGCCATTAGCTCACATAAGCAGAGCGGATTTAGAAAACTTCCTTCTGGTGTAGATCGGCTAAACGTTCTCTCCCCAGTACTACGTAACATAATCAGAAGATGCAGACTTATCAAAAGACATCCAAAAATGGGATGAAAATTGCACAAGAACAAATGCCCTACGACCGGACCCTAAAAACCTGTTCTCTCGAATCTATCTCAAATAAATCCACTCGCTGGTGTATTTTCCCGTATTTCATCATACTAACCGAGCACATGAAAAGGAAAAATAACGGATATGCGTCAATCGCCAAATCAAAAATCCCCATAAATGATCAGGCGCTGGATCTTTAAAGACGAAGTTGTTCATTTGGAAACCGAAACGAAATAAATCTAAAATGGGGAGGCTAATAAACAATTTTATCACCACACTGTGACGAAATGATACTAGAACACCTGATCGCTGACGGAAACTTCTAAGTCACTATATCAGAGCAGACGACACGCCAAATCCCAACAGAGAACGCTCGATAAGCTCAAACAAAAAGAGATATTAGATGCAGATTCAATTAGATATGTCCTACAATGCATTACTTGAATAAACTGTCAAGCAGTGTCACTCTTTTGGAACACGATACACTCCCTATTTCACTCTAATGCCAGCTGTCTTCTATTAACATGTCAAAATAAGCACTAAATTTGTTAGGTAAATTCAAGCTAACGGGGCTAGTTAACCAACATATCTCTTTTAGAGATTCTTGTCAGAACCAGGAAACATCACGTAACACGAGGGGAAGAAAAAAGCAACAATGTAACGAAAACCTACACCTGCAATTCTCAACGTAACTTCGTCGTATAAAGGACATATATATGCTTTATATTTGCATATCCAATAAGTAGCTTTTAGGGGAAACTAAAGTGAGTTAAATCGCTAGGGCTAACGTTAGTAAATAAGGCAAAAATAAAGGTTAACGTCAAAATGACCGTATAAATTAGTTTGTGCATTTTACGCCCCTTTAATTAGGCTTTTGAAGCTGTATAGAGCTATCGACAAATATTGACGATCACGTGATCACTGAATATTTCCAACCAATTGAACATGGTTGGTAACCATGTGTAGTAAATCAAATATCACAGTAGCAGCAGCGTGTCACTTATTAAAGAATTAAAGTATTATAGAAAACTTCTAGTCCTGGAAAATAATATAAATCAAATTGTATACACAATACACACAACTTGAACTTAACCCCTAAGCGAACAGGTGAAATTATAAAACACATTCAGAGAAAAAAAAATACAGAGGACGCAATAAATACTAAACATTGTTAGTGATACTATGCTAACTGAGTGGGGTGTTCCTCAGGTTAGCGTTCTTGGGCCGATATATTTCTTAAGTTACATTAACGATTTTTCTAAACTAAATACAAATTGCTTAATTTTATAATATGCCGATGAGATTCTAATATACGCTAATATATGGGAAGAACTATCCAGATACTGAGATTAGCAAAAAACGGCGTGACATAACAAAATGGCAGGACTCTAATCTTTTAACATTGAATGTTGAAAAACTAAATGTGTTTCATTTACATCGTAAAGGAATCATTTACTCCATTACAACAATATTACTATATATAATCTACGTAACTCGATAAATATTGCACACAGCCTCATAATTGATAGTAATTTGAAATTGAATATACACATATTAAAATTAAGTGAAAAAATTAGAAAATTGTTTTATCTTTTCAAAACTATCACACAACACCTCGAGCAGCCACATATTAAAATAATATATTTTTCCCTTGTACAGTCATTATCATATAACCATAGAACCAAGTGATGTCGCCGGCGACCTGAAGAGTCTTTAGTATCAGTCTGCGTTTGCGCTGATTTACGTACAGTTAGGATAGTTTTTAAATTATCCAAGCTAATGAAAATAGTCAATAGTGTAAAACGGTCGTATACGACGCCACGTTGTGCGGTGCGATATAAAATGTCCAAAGGGATATATATTTCTAAACACATTAATTTGTGGATTTTTATGAATGTAAACATATTTTAGAAAAACACGTTGACAGAATGAATTTCAGAAAACGTACGTTAGCTCAGATTGAATTAGAAAACGTTATAGATGAAATTGAAAATAGTAAACAGGATGATACTAATGATGATGATGACATTGTTGAAAGCGGTGAAAGCAAAAAATTAAGATTTTGAAGAAACTTATATGGAAGATGACGGTTTGGTGCAGTTGCACCAGACGGTGATGGTAAAAATAATTTAAAAAATGCAAAGCAGTACACAACTGCGAACATTGATATAAAAATGTGTGAATATCGTCTTAGCATTTTTGTATAGACTACTGTTTATTAAGATTAAAAGTGGCACTTCGTTTGACAAGCAATTATGCTTGCATTTGCAAGGAGAAGCGTAACGTAACCGTAAGCCTCTGTTAATCCGAGTAATACATACTATTTTTTCTACAGCCTAAAAAATTCAAAATATTCAAAATTTTGGATGATTTAGTTAGCACTTACTTTTAGTTGTTAGGAAGTAAAAGTACTTTTAATCCTAGGAACTAAAAATGCTGCATAACAACATACACTTATACACTTATTGTTCCAGTAAGAGAAACGTCAACTTCAAAGACAGATTTCGGCATTAAAAGCAATGACTTTTAAGACGGTTGCCGAAAAAAAATTTTTGCAAAGAAAAGCTACATTTAAATCTTACACGAGTATAATACATATAGAATGAAAATAGTAATTCTAATTCACGATACAAGTGCGTAAAGTTACTTTAGGCAAGAGTGGGGTAGAGTTAAAACGCGAGTGAGCGAGCGTTTTAAGCCCCGCGAGTGACTAAAGATGCTTTACGCATGTGTATCGTACAATATTATATTTACGATAGAATCTAGAAAACACGATAAATATGAAAAAAAATACGAAATGTAAATTTCGATTACCAGCAACCGATCGTAATTTTGCGTGTTTTAAAAATTTTTAAACACAATGCTACTCACAACGTGCCTAATGAAATCTTTTAAATACGTTACTAGTGACGACGTAAACTAATGAAAACATGTTATTAAACAGTCGTTTTACAAACTTAAAACTGCCAACTAAAAGGCAATTTTACACACTGTCGTAGATAATAGATATTTATGTATTTAGTGTGTAAAGAGAGCCATTTTGGTATGAGGATGCGAGTTTCGTGCCTCGCTACCGCTCGGCACGAAAAAGCAACCGAATACCAAAATGGCTCTTTACACTCGAAATACATACAAAATTTTTTCTACGGTCCTAAATAAATAACAAAATTGTTAAATAATTGAAATTTCGATACACACCATTTCATGAAGTCGTACCGCCGTTCATAAAGGCCGTGCGATTTGGCCGGCAACAACACTCGTTGGTTGCTGTCTGGGTCGCTTCAAATACTTCAGGCGGGGTGCAATTACCTTCAGATTCCATCTTCAACTTCACAAAAACTCACAAACTCAATAAATCTGTTGCGTGATGATGGACGCACCGTGATGCAATTGTCAATAATTTTAGCCAGTTCCAGAAAAATTACGAATTAAATTAATAATCAGGTTAGCCATGGCGATGCCTAAAGTAAAATGAAGTGACGCGATTATTTCATTAAGACATTGTTTACGTGGTTGCGATGCTAAAATGGTTACTAGGGAAAGAATGTGTGAATCGCTAACTTTTCGCATTGACAGTGAGCGTTTAACTGTCAGTTTTAAAGGTGGCCTTAGAAAAATGTATTTTTGTTTGCTTAGTTTTTGATGTAGAACATATTTTACTTTCTATGTTATTTTCGACATTAAAAAATCATATAATATTATTTTTTATTTCTTTTGAGAAACTTTGAAAATATTAAGTTTTTTTATCGAGAGGATTATTAGAAATGAATAAAAGTCAAATAAATGAAAATTATAACTATTATTTATACCTTACTCAAAGAAAATATAATAATTTGATTATGGATCATATACAACGCCGCGTTGTGTTAATGAAACATAAATTCAATGTTATAGTTCTAGGATTAATTTATGGAATAAGTGAGTGGGGCGGAATTAACAAAAGTAATTTGATACCTTTAGAAATCATGCAAAAACCTATTGTGAAAATTAGTCATATGAAACCTACGTTGTATCCAACTGATTAGCTGTTTCAGGAAACAGAAATACTTAATATTAGACAATTATTTATACGAAATTAAGCATAACCGTTAGTCTACAAAATAAGTTACTACTAGAAATGCAACACGAGAACTTTTAGTAACATCAACAGCTCAAAAAACAATTAATAGGCGAAATTACACATTTTTAGCTGCACGATTTTACAATATGTTACCAGATACTTTAAAACAGATATAAAGTTCATTCTCATTTAACAAATTGTTAAACAAGTTTCTTTTAATAACAAAAGTAACTGCATTTTTTAAATTGATAGATTAGAACAGTAGATTATATTTGGAAACTATTGTGGATGGACTGATGGCATGGTATTGGTTTGCTCTGCAATTGAATCAGTAAATTAATATGTGTGTTGATCGTTGGAACCGATAACGTCTTCTAAATTTAACGGAAGTAAAACCTTGACATGTCCTACCATTACACAAGCTCTACTTGGTATACAATCTCAAAACAATAATTTACCTGAATCTCTCTTTTATTAATTTATATCAATATATGTATCTCAATATCCCAATATAGCTGGAAACATTAAAACTAGATAAATTAATACATTTAGTGAAAAGTGGTATTATTGAACATGATGTTTATTTAACATAGTCCGCTAGTATGGTAATGATTATTACATAAAAAATTAAGCAGATATCAAAATCATTAATAAATACACCACATCAATAGAAAATTCATGAAAGTCAAAAAACAACCTTATTAGAGTTGTACACCACGAAGAAAGTAGGAGCAGTTTTTTCAACTACACGTCCGAATCTAATACATGGCTCGCCATAAAGTTAGGACGAATTTCATGAGAGAATTTTGCAAGCATACTTATACTGTTTTTATTTGTTTACCTGAAAACGCCAAGAAACTCAAACTTTCAAGGCTATTTTGAGTCTATAAAGTAAACCATTACACGACTAGTATAGTAATATTTTTACCTGACTTCTAATACTGTACTAATTTTGTAATGGTTGTTTTTCTAGAAACCTAATGTTCTTTAACAGACCTGATCACTAGTTTTTAAACGGTTGCCAAAATGAGGTTTTCAAAATCTCAAGGTTTTGAATCAGTTTATTGGCGATTTCAGCTAAAATTTTATACAAACCATGTCATGAAAGTTATTCTGCTGGACCCAGGAGCTTAAAAGTACTCGGCCTTACTGCCTCGTACAATATGCTCCTTCGTCCAGTAAGAGATAACTTTCATGTCTTGATATGTAAATAACTATTTATTAAAATTCTTATATTGTGCCATTTTGTAATATAGTTAACAGTTTGTAACTAGAGAGCAGTGGGCAAAAGAGCAGCGCGTTTTTGTAATCAAAGCTTATTTTAGCAGTAATAAGTCTATTGCAGCTGTTTAGAGACTATTTCGACGTCAGTATAATTTAGAACGTCGTGATGCCGTCGCATCTTCACATTAAAAAGTAGGGTATATCAAACTAGCTGACAAACAATTACTGAACTGGCGGAACGTATTCGGGAGGAAATTGCGGCATCTCATAGTAATGCTACATAGAGCAATGGAAAACATCTGCTTTTACAGGAATGTGTAACGGACATCAGCTGAAAAATGCAATGTATAAGACTGAAAGACATTAAAGCAGGATATAACTGGAAGGTACTGAAGAGAAGGGTACGGTATGCAATCAAATTTGCTAAATTTGTCTATGTGTACCTATATTTAAATTTCGTCGTAACATCTAATAATAAATCAAAAAGACGATCAACTATTTTATATCGAAGTAAAGCATAGCTTACGGGTTATACGAGTATAGCAATAAATCTCTTTTTTTTGTTTAAAGATCTTTGTGTTATTTCAGCAATGTAATTACAAAAATGGGGCCCTTCTAAAATATAGGAAGTCGTAGTCCGCCTTCCTATTTTTTATTCTCTTCTCCACTCCTATTTTGTAATTACTTGAGAGTAACATTTTTCTATTACAAATAAGGAAAGCTGTTATTTTACTTGTACATTTTTTCATAGTAATACTTTCATAATACAAACAGAAAGTAAAATTATGTTTAAAATGAGGAAGTATTACCTGTCGCATTAAGAATTTATATTTTTTAAACATGCTGGTTCAGACAAAACAACACTGAAACCAAATAGCAAAAAATGCATTTAAAATATAATTAACTGAAAGCTGTTTGTTTGGGTTGAAATATTAATTGGCATTGACATGCTTGAAACGATAACAGTTTTGCCTTCAGGCTAAGTGATGTGAATATTATTACAAATATTTTTATTTCATACTGATGTCAAAAATGACATTTTTCGGATTATTTATGGTACAAAAAGTGGAACATTAAAATCCTAGTACTTTAAAGTAAAATTTTAAAGTTCAAGTACTTTAAAACTTATTTATTGTACAAAAAATGGAACATTAAAGTCCTAGTACTTTAAAGTAAAATTTTAAAGTTCAAGTACTTTAAAATTATACGTCAGTTGTTGACATGAAATTTGAAATGATTTACACCTTTTTATTTAAAATTTATTAAATTTGCAGTATGAAATAAACCGTTGTATTCACCACGAACGAAAAGTGTTTTTAAATGTCCTCGCAAGTAATTCCGTCCTCGGCTGACGCCTCGGACGTAAACAACTTTCTCGTCTTTAAAATGCCACTTTTCGTTCTAGATAAATAAACTACTATTACTGCACTGCTTAAAAACGTTATTAGTCGTTTTACAGCCTGTTTTATACCGTAACTCAACTTTTCAAGTGTAGCACGGCAGAAGAAACAAATAAAATTTTCCATGTCCAAGATAGTCGAATACTGAAAATTTTCACATTTCATTTCCATCACACTTCATTGTTTAAATATAGAAAACGCAGGGATAGTGTATTGTATGACAGAAAAATTTGCTTTTTGAAATATAAATCGTAGTCAGCTTTGACAATTCAAAACAAGAATTTTGAAAACGTTTTAAATATACCAGATAACAAGTGCCAAACAAATATCTCGATTATTTGAGAAGATAAGAAGATACTATTGGCAGAATTAATTGGGGCTAACATATCTATCAACACAAGTTATCAGTATGTCAGTTTTACTTTCAGTTTTACAGGAAATCGTTTGTTTTTCAGTATGATACATTGTAACTTACTTATATTGTAGATATTTTTTTCTCTATTCGGCCATATTACATTATTATGCCCTTACATAATGATATTTAAAAAAAACGTTCTAAACAGTTATTAAGAGAGGACTGTGGAATGTCAGTTCCACTGTTAATTAACAATGTGAAACAACTGCTGCTGACAAGCAAAATCTAGCCATGCTTGATATTGTATAAATTAATTTAAAAGACAGTAACATAATGATATTTTTCGAAAACGCCTAAACACTGTTAAAAAAAGTGAGCCGTGGAATCTAAATGTTTTCTCTTTAATTGTTTTTAAATTGTTTATAATTTGTTTCTGTCAGCTTCTGTCCAGTAGTTATTTTTTTATAAAAGCCGCACACTTATGTTAGTAAGTACCTAATTTTAAATAGTAAGTTAGCTGTTGTTATTCTTTAATAAATTAATAAGTTTTGAATAGACAATTATAAAACATTAAGTAATTCTAGAGTTTGCTTGTTCACAGCAATTGTTTTACATTGTCAATTAACAGTGGAACTGAAATTCCACAGCCCTCTCCTAATAACTGTTTTTAACGAAGGGATATAATAATGTAGTAGTAGTGGTAGTATTTTATGCCTCATAATATACACCGTGGTGCTTAGATATGTCATAATTCTCGTTAAAATATAAAATATAAAAAAATACAATGCATATAAAATATAAAAAAAACACAATGCATTTTCAGAAATAGTCATCTACAGAAAAATACAGTAACAACAAAATACTATAGTCAATAAATAGTATGGTTGAATAGAGAAAAAAATTAGTGACAAGAGAAGCTAAATTAAAATGTATCATACTACTTGAAAAGCAAAAGTTGATATCATTTCCTGTAAAACCGGAAGTGAAATTGACATACTGATGACTGGTGTTGATAGCGACGTTAGTCCCAACGAAATTCGCTACTGATATTTTTCCTATCTCCTCAAATAATCGAGATATTCGCTTGGCACGCCTTAGCTGTGATACCCTGTATATGTATATACTTTAGTAGTATAAGAATTGCTCCGTTTGGTTCTTAACTGGTGCTTATCTAGTAGTCGATGATATTTAAAACTACATTGCAAAAGTTTGTTTTATACTTTAATTTTCCGCTTAATAAATAGCAATGACAAATATACGTTGAACGTCATACTGGGCTCATGAAGCCAGCTTAAGTTTTTCTTCTGGCGCCCTATAGGACCAACTTTTTTTTAAGTGTAACCTATGGGTCCATTGCGTTTTTTTTAATTATAGCGGACTGTTTCCAAGGCTTCACTTAACAAACTATGATTTATAATAGTTATTTATAGTGCAAATATGTTATATCACAAATATGTCACGGGAGAAAAGTTAAGCCCTCGAGGCCGTCAGGCCGAGTGAGGTCTTTTCTCGAGTAAATTATTTGTAATAACACAGGCCTGCCATACAAAATGTTATTCAACAACTCAATACATACCAAAATAACATAAATTTTGTACTGACAGCTGTAAAAATTGAAAGTCAAAGTGACATGGTGTGAGTTATAGTACCTCTAAAGTCACGTATGGGTTATGTCCTATATAATTCAAGTAAAATCGATATTGCCAGACATACCTTTTGGCCAGTGTCACGCCAATTAGTAATTTAAATTATTCGGATTTTATTAAACGCGAATGTTGAAATATTCGTAATAATACCTTTTGTTCGGAATTTAATCAAAATATTGATTTTGTTATAAACATTTATTTGCATTGAAGCTACGTTCTTTCAGCCCTTCTTCACAAGAAACTGTTTTCCCTTTGAGATTTACCAATATTTATATTAGTAGCATGAATTACTTACAACAATAGAACATAGACAACAGGTACGTGTACGGAAAATTCTAATTTTAGCACTGGTCTGGTCCCTTAGAAGCAGCGTTTAAAAAATTGAACTCCCAAGGATAAAAAACATTTTAAAACTTCGTCAAGTCGAATCAAGTACTGTCACATATTGTCAATAACGAAAATTCTCATTTAGTACATCATGGCTAAGGGTAGAAAATAAGAATACTGAGCTGTGATAATTTAGTCATTTTCAGTTACTACTCTACAGGGTATGTTTGTAAATTCTCTGCAAAATTTTACAGTATATTCCCCACTTTAAACGGAGCTAATTGCAAACTGCACATTGAGAGATGTTTTTTTTTTAATTTTTTCAATCTTCTATATTTTCCCTAAGTAAAACGATTATTTCAAAGTTAGTCTACTTATTTGCGAATAAAAAACACAGTTTCTCCAATTTGATCATTTTAGGGATAATTTACCTGGAATTAGAATCTTTATTTTGCCATATTTTGTATAGGTAGCTGTAGCAAAGTTCAAAATTTGTAACTATTTTCGTGCATCAAATAAAATACTCCAAAAAAGTGTAATTATTCGTCTAATAAATGAATGAGTTTTCGTAGTAGATTCCGTGTACAGAACTCACCATCAACGTCTGTACAAATCCTTTACACACCCTGTATTTCAATTGAGTTAACAAAAATAAATCCGATTAAAAATGGATTAATATTCCTAATCCCTTGCAAGTAATCATGAATTTCTGTCTTCGTAAAACATAGAGATTTCATGTATAATCCATTTACATTTTTTTCAATTTTAAAACATTTTCCAAAAACTCACTTTATAATGGTCGCGATCCCTCGTTCTCCGGTGGGTCTTCAGGACAATGCGATGGACGTCGAGGGGCGAGCACAGCACAGACTCAAAAAGCACTCCGACGAAGCACAAGAGCACGACCTGGTGCACCATGGTGAAATGCAAACCGAACTGCAACTACCACTGGAGTGGTAAAAAGACGAGTGGTGCTGTCTATAAATGAAATGGAAACGTGACATTGGAAAAGGTATTTATATCTGTGAAGAGATATGCTCTAGTTCGTCATTGCTTTTAAGATATTCCAATGCAATCAATTTCGCGCAGTAAAAGTGAATTTATAAGTTCCCATGTGGCCGATCATTTGTTTGTTTAAGTACGATTAAATGTGGGTTAAAGAAATCGCTTGTTCGGTTGCGTTTTCGTGCCTGCTTACCGTAATTTATGCGCCGGTTTATCGCATGCAGATCTGGATGCACCTCCGATGTATTTATTCCATGCAATGCAAAAACAGATGGTTTCTTTTTATTTAAAATGTTAAAACTGCATGCACTAACACGTTAACTGGTTGTTACCAAAACTGCTCAGAAAGAACGAATAGAAACAAGAGCCATAATAAATTTTAACGCAAAAGTAATTACGATCAATCATCATCAAAATGTATACGCTTACCTCAGCCTTTACTGTCTAAAGTAATTGCACTTCCATCAGTTTTAGTGCCTTATTAATAGTAAAATGAAATTGCGGCTTAGACCGCGTCGCCTTTGTAGATAGATACCAAGTCTCTTTTGATTTTGTATGTTTTACACCTTGTGGTCCCAAAAAAGTATTTTTGTTAACTTGCAAGAAGTTGTATTAAAATTTCGTAAATTCCCTCCAATAATCTTCTAATGTAATAGTAGTGTAGATCCGAATCTCACAACTTGTATCCGGTCTGGGTCCTGCAGGAATCTTGTATCGTAGTTATAGTATCCGGCTCTAAGGACCAATGTCTGAAGTCCTCCAGAAATCTTGTAATAGTAGTAATATAGATCCGAATCCTTCAACTTGGATCCGGTCTGAGCCCTCAGGAATATTGTATTGTAGTGGTGGTATAGACCCGACATCCCCAATAGAGAACCAATGTCTGAAATCTTTTAGACACTGACGGGTGGCATCTTGATGGGATATGTTAAGGTTGGAGTAAGTTGTATGAGCAAGAAGGCCACACCAAACCCTCTGGTTGATAGCAATTGTAGCTTTGTAGCCTACGCTAACTCACATTGAAATTAACACAGCGGATATTAAAGTTGCATTAAAAGTGGTGACATACAGATTCTGTATTTATGCTGTTATTATTAAATGTATATTATATTATTATTATTATTATTTAAATAAAAATATCATCTCAAAGAGTTGGGTTTCTACATCCTAGCAAGTATTATCTTGATTTAGTATAAATTATTAGAAATACGTTTACTATCAATTTAATATCGTGGTATCTTTTTAATAATTTAGGTGTAAAAACTTTGAACAATGTCGCTACAATACTGCATTTTTAACTAATGCTAACCAAATTCAAATATGGCGATTCAATCTCACAATTTCGCAAAATATCAGTGATTTCGTAATTAAAGCGTTGCCTAGGTGATAACAATAACAATAATTAAATACACGTCACGATTAAAAAACACTCAGATAACGTGTCTGCCGGAAATACACAAAAAACCGACGTCACTTGCAAATCACTAAATTCAATCTTTTAGGATAAACTTTTTCATCTTTATGTTGCTTTTCCAATGGAAACTAAAGCCCTCAGAAAGTCCCACGTTGCCTGGGCCCCTCTTTCTCCATTGGCATGCAGATACAAGCCGCTGCAGAACGACTCCTGTATTTCCACCGCTCCGGAACCGCCTCCAATACAGCCGTTGCCCCATACCTAGGGCCGCAACTGCTTCCCACGAAGTCTCTACCTACCTCTAGCTCATAGGGCTCCAATTACACTACTCGAACCTCGTACACAGCCTCGGAGAAACAGCTCGATACAAAAGTTAAACACTTTTTATAAACCTCTACAGAAGTGCTACGAATTAATACAACGTAATACAGCCCACCCAAAGGATATAAAATTAATTTCAACCACAATTGGTAAGAGAGTATTTATTCGCGTATTAATAATTATTTATTGGGGAATCCAAAATTAACACCGCATCACAGCTTGCCTTCTTTTCCCCAATTGTTTGTTTTTTCTTAGATCTTACATTGTTATACATTATTTCCAAGCCTGCTATGATTATATTTTCTTGTTCAAATCAAGGCTAAAAGTATTTTTAATTTTTACAAATTAGTATTAAGGCCAATGCTATTTTATACAATTTGCAAAAGTTAAACTAGCACATTTCTGTAACATTTACATAATTTTTGATATGCTTGAACTGTTATTAATAGCTATTATAATCATAAAGACTTAAAATGTGTTCATACTTCATAGCAATACTTTATTTCAAGTTCAATGGCTAAGCGTAAAGTGATATTTTGCGGTTTTTGTTAATTCAGCGTGACCCACTGGACTGGTCTTTATTGGAGGAACTGAGTATACATAGAATTTACAATTACAAATAGATACAAGATATTGCACCTCGATCTAATAACATTGATTAAGAAACACCGCGTTTACAATAAAGTAGGTCGCAGCAGCTAGAAATTCTAAACTGAGTGTTACATATTGTACCAAAAATTAAACAAAAAATCTTAGTATCTCAAGCTTTATTTATGTAGAGTAGTGATGTCCTTTGTTGTATGTTTCGTTGACTCTATATGCATAAGACATTTTTTATAGGCTTCAGTTGGTGCTATTGCATCATCGAGGACTTAGTTAAATAACTGAAATTTGTTGCCTCTCAAGTCTGTCTTCATGTACGGTGAAGTTGTTTACGGGTACTAGAATGAAACTATCCTCGTTGGTATCAGCGGTTAAATTAATTTAGTTTCATTGCTAATCTAGTAATCACAGTCGCCAATAATGTGCTCAATGGTTTGGCGAAGAGCCCCGCAATCGCATCGTGGTGTTGTTCCATTTACATATAGTTCTTCTAGGGAAACATTCGTTGCATGTAATGATGTCAAAATCCGTTCCGACATAATAATAGAAAACTAAATTTTCGCATACGACAAAAAACATATATAATTAACAGACGAGGTTGGCTGCTCTGAGCGCAATTGTAGAATCATCATTTTGTTTTAAATTTTATTTATTAGGTGTTTAAAGCGACACCTAAAATTATTTTTAAGGGATGCCGAATAAGCATTTGGGAAGTTGTGCAACGAAACTTGCGCCTTCATTGATATTTCTAACAAGAACGTGATAATCGGGGCTCTTTTATACCGTTGCATGCCGCCAGGAAGGTAATTTCCAATCTTTTTAATTAGCCAATGCAAATTTATAAAATTTTACTTCAGCGAGCTGCGGCAGCATTATATATCAATATTTCAACAGTAAGCACTACATCTCAGCTAATGAAATGAATTTTGACGCCTCCATCCAAAAAACGGCCACATCCTATACCTGTTACTTGCGTTGATAACTTCACCGATTTATAAAGAGTACGAAAAAAGTAAGCCTAAGTACATTTAATATACAATATTTAAAGGTATTGATAGATATATTATTTTGACATACATGGTGATTTATAACGTACGGAGTAGGTTTTTAGAGTAGATAGATGGGACTAAGTAAACATTTTTTTATTCACAAACATTTGATGAAATCCAATAATATAAATTTACAGTGGCTTGAAGGTCTTAAAAAGGTTTCCCGCTGATTGAGTACTGCTGAAATTAAATTGTTTTCCAGAGATTTTTCCAAAGGAACAAGATTTCTTTGTTTCTTTGGAAACGATATAAATTCAAACATAGAGAAAAAAAGACAGAGTGCTCACTCCAATGTTAAATTCTAAAACTAATTTCTATTTCAATGTCATTAGTAATTTTTTATAATTACTTATTATTGTTTTCTAATTAAAAAAGAACAAATTTGAATTTCTCATCGTTTACTGAGAAAAAGTATTTTTTACAACTTATTTGAAAACTTGGTGTAGATAATTTTAATTTTAAATTATGTATTTACTTATTTTCAATTTTAAATAATGCAAAAATGTCTTTTATTAGATTAAGCACGTTTTTAAAAATAACATAAATTTAACAAAAACAAAAAAATATGAAATAGAAATAGAATAATAACTATATAAGTATAAAAAATTCACCAAAATCACAAAAAAAAATCAAACTGCTGTCCCTGCTTTTCAACACACAGTAACTCGCGACGAATCCAATTTATCGGCGGAAATTGTTCTCGCAAGTCCTCTGTAGCAACGTTGCTTCAATGGTGCAACTCTTCAATGTTATCAAGTTCAGTTGCATGTACCCTGTCATTCAGGTATCCCCATAAGAAGAAGTCCAGTGGGTTGAGATCAGGGCTACGTGGGGGCCATTGAATAAATCCACCCCGGCCGATCCACCGTTGGGGGTATGATATGGTCGATATAATCTCTTACAGGACGACTAAAATGTGATGCACAGCCAGCATGCATAAACCACGTGTTATGTTGCACAGCCAATGGAACATTCTCTGGGGATTCTGGTAAAACTTCTTGTAAAAATGCAAGGAAGATTCGCCATTGAAACACGCCGGCAATTCGAAAGGCCCTATTAAGGTGTTGTTCGCAATTACAGCGCATACATTTAAACTGAAACGTTGCTGAAAGTTACTTTGGCGGATCGCATGATGATTTTTATCAGCCCATGTATGAGCATTATGGAAGTTTAGCTTACCATTCCTGGTGAAACAGCATTCGTCAGTTACCAGTATGTTTGTTGGGAAACCTGCGTCTGCTTCCGGACGATTGAGCAGCCACTCACAAAACTGCTCCCGCAACGGATAATCGTTGGGAGTAAGTCCTTGTACCTTTTGGAAATGATAAGGGTACAAACCGTTTAGCTTTCTGGGAAATTTGGCGTGTACTAATTGTCGATTTATCATCTACCCTTTCCAATACTTCTTCTTGAACATCAACCGCGTGTCGATTTGATCTTCCACCATTATGACCCTTCTGTGGTTATAAATTCCCAGTCTCTCTTCCCCGTTAAATAACCCGGAGAAATGTATTTTTCGGAAGGGGTCTGTTTATTTGGATTTTTTTCTAAATACATACGGCTTGCTCCTGCAACACTTTCATCGGCAGCTCCATAAACTATTATCATGTCCACGTATTCATTGTTAGTGTAATTCACGATTTTATCCGAACTAATAACTTAATAACAACCACTCATAACAAATCTTAAATTTGATGTGTTCAAATTTTCTGAAGTGTCAATTTGACACTTTCCTAAATTTCAACGGCAACTTGCTTATTATGTTTTACTAGCAGTCCAGTGAGACAAATGTCTCATTTAATAAAACAAAAAAGACCGTCCCGGACGGACCAGCGTCCCGCACGGACGGAAATCACGTGATTTCTCGAAAACCGGAAGTGTCACGTGACTGAAATTTGGTTCCTGACCTGACATGACCATTCCAAACATATAACTTTAATAACTTTTTTCTCTATCTCTTACGGTTTGGCTGGTGAAACAGCGTCCCGGACGGACGGACGGACAGACAAGTCTATTATATATATAGATTATTATTCAGCAGTTCTCAATAGTTACTACAAAAATTATTGGGCATTAAAAGGAAAAATTAAGAAGCCGTAATTTGTATTTTACATTTATTTTAAACCATTTTTTCAACTAAATGTGGTTCAGTTAACTCAAATATCCCCAATTTAAATTTAAAACATAAATTACCCACATAATTTCCGAACAACTACTTTTTATTTAACTAAGCTTTAACTCTAACTTTTTAGTTATTGAGATTTTCTAGAAATTTTATTATTTAAAAATGTTTACTTTAGTCCCCTCTATCTACCTTTAAAATCTCCTCCGTACGTTATAAAACACCCTGTATATAAATAATCTTGTTTTTAGAGCAACATGCAACCCTCTATCGTTGATGCAAAAAAAAAACTGAGAGAAGAAATTTTTACGAACAGTTAGCCTTAACAAATATTGAATTTTAATGGCAAAAGTATAATCCTCGATGAAGTCTCATGGCGTTGAACGACTTTTCTTTAAAACGGAGAAGCTTTTTGGAATCGTATCAATATGTGTTTGATGAGACGTGGATATTCTAAATTGGCACTACATTTCAATTTGTATGTTTAAACCGATATAGTAGCAAGTGGCAATCTAAATACTACTAAATACAAATATCCGACAATTTCTACTGAAAGTAATTGAAAAAGTAATTTATGTTGTACAATTACAATTACCCAGTGATTGATAATTGAATTACTATTTTATTTCAGTAATTGAAAATCTGGTAATTTAATTAGATTAGTGGGTGGTAATTGGTAATTAATTGCTTTTTCAAAGTAATTTTCCCAGTACTAGTGTAGATCCAAATCCCATAACATGAATGCTCGAAAGAGCAATGTCTAAAGTCTTCTAATATTGCACTTTAGGAAGTGATTCAGTAAACGTAGTTTGTTGATTGAGAGGATCAGGTTAATACTACAAATCTACGCATCTACTGATACTGAAGGCTGTACTATAGTTCATGGGATATTTAAAGTGGTTAGGGTTGGAGTAAGTTGTGTGAGCAGGATGGTTAGGGCAAACCCTCTGTTGATTGCAATTGTAGTCTACGCTAACGTACACTGAAATGAACAAATTAGGGTGTTTGTTACAATATTTGCACAAGAACTGATTCTATGCCTAGACCTTGTCCATTAACAAACAAACAAACATACCTCACATCTACACAACAGCTTCGCATCTTCTTCTAGAAAAGTATCTAACCTATCTTTACCGGTTGCAAAAACTTGCTCTGCACATACTTGTAGTTAGTCAAGTTCTTCGAAATATATTACTTCCGTTGCATTGCAGTTCTTGAAGAGTCTTAGCTTCATTTATGATAGACCTCAATTCTGAACTGATGCATCCATTACACGTGTTCACTCCAGTGTTAGACATATAATACGCCTCCTCAAGATGTTGCCACTCTGACCGGTCCGGTGTTGTTCTTATTCAATGTAGTCCGACCGGTCCCGCTCTTTTTGCAATTTCATCTCTCTAACGTGCTCTTGGCCTTCCTCTGTCTCTGTTGCCCTTTTATGATCTCTAAATAGTTGTTCTTCTGCTCTACATGTCGTCGACCCTTCGCATACGATGTCCTATCCACTTTCATTTCTTTCTGGCTACTCTTTCAGCTACCTATTACGTCATTAACTTTCGGTCTTCTGACCCAGTTGTTATTTTCTGTCTGTTAATCTTATTCCTTTTTAGTTTTTCGATGTTGGTCTTTCTAAGCAACCAAGTGTCAGAGGCCTGTGTGATTGATGGCGGCTTTGTTAAATTGTAAAGCCGTAATTAATTAAAGACCGTTGACCTACGTTTCTAAACACGCTTATGATTTGATTTCTTTGACTCGTGCAATGTTTTTGCAAGATATCCGTGTAGCTCTAGAGAAAACCGCAAATGAAGAATTGTTAAGATTCAGCAATTTATTGTATCCTTTGAAGATCTCAGCTGCGATCCGAATGTGCTCAAGGATAAATTAAAAATAGTGGAAAGGGACAACTGTGTCATCCAAGTTCAAGACAAGATTGCCAGAGATAGAGTGAAGCGCATCCACACACGTTCCGGATAAAAAGTGAAGAGAGTGGTTTGGTCTCCACGTGCATTACTTAACATTAGATTTATAATGTATTAGAATTTATTATACATCAAGGTGGGAGAATGTTGGACTTAGTTTAAATAATGTTATTGTTAGGAGATATATTACAAGTTTAAAAACAAGAGTAGTCCATATGTGGCGACGCTTTCTCGCACTTATCACTCATCATCTGACTTTCGCGGTAAAAGGATATAAATAAATCGTTTTCGTTATTTTTGAGTCGTAAACTTTGTTTTGTCATTCCTAGTCTTCGGTATGAATTAATTATTACCTCAGTGGAAAGAGTATGTAACAGTACTTTTGCTCAGCTCTATACTTTACTGTACTATTAATTTATATTGCCCTGGGTTCGCTAGCTTAAACAGTCATAGAGACATAAAACTCTACTAAATC
The DNA here is from genome assembly GCA_940337035.1 of Agriotes lineatus. Lineage (NCBI taxonomy): Eukaryota > Metazoa > Arthropoda > Insecta > Coleoptera > Elateridae > Agriotes > Agriotes lineatus. The sequence continues at coordinate 36,539,967 of OW679199.1, read as the reverse complement.
GTTGGCTAAGTGAGCTAATATTGTTCTGGATTTGCTCTCTGTCACCTGGAATGCTGAAATTATGCATGCAAACACTGACAGCAATAAAAACCCAACAGTTTACATAAAAACATATATAATCTGTAAGAAAAACACACATACAAGAGAATACATATACATAAAACAACAAAAATGAACAACGTCCAAACATACAGTGGAGCTGTCAACAATACTTTAATTATCTACGAGCGAAATCTGTTTCTACTCGCGTTATTACATAGAAATACACAATAAAAAGGCTGTACGCTACGTCCATGAAAGCACCTTAAATAGTGCGTTAATGTTCAACTGTCGACGCAAAATCAAAATCCGATAGCGCGAAATGTATTTAAATTCCGCGCACAAATATACTAAAGGCGAAGCTGTAGATTCTTTAAATGCGCTTGTGACTGAAAGCTCTATACTATGAACGCTGTTTTATCATCAAGCGACCCGCTGTGTCAGAAAATTCTCCGTTCCCTTGGGCACGAAAACAATTGTCCTTACTTCGTATTGCAGTTTTAACTAGCAACTAACCTTGCATTCGGTTGCTCCCAAGTGTTAGCGTGCCTGGACAAGAGCGGTGGGGTTACGACAACGGCTTCCTTCTATGGAAGATATAGAAAACCTTTCGTGGTGCTGCCCAAGTGGTTTGATGCCTTCGTAGTCTGGGTTCCCACTCAGGATTCTCTTTGTAGCGGTGGCGATTACTGCAGGCCCACACCTCATTATTCTGCGCACTTTTAAATCAAGCGTGGCGTCTCCTGGGTTTCGGACACAACGCTCTCGTCGCTTTACTCAATTGCGACTCCTCGTTCCCGCGGTCATTCACGCACCCGCTGGCTTTGTTCTATTTTTAACTCTGCTACCTGGAATTAGCTGTCTTGTATATTTACTTCCGCACTCGCGAGACACTTATAGTGCGTGCTAACTTAATAAATACTGAGACATAACGAGTACGGTTAAGCTTATTACTAGCAGTGTAAGAGAAAAGGATATTAAATGTATATATATACAGGTGGCACGAATTGGTCCGTTACAAGTACCAGTTAGGAACTTCTTTCCCTGAACAAACTTCTTGGTATAATACACATATACGTCGCCTATATTGCACATATACTAGCTTGCTCTCTTAGTTTTCCTCACATGTCCTTACCATGTAAAGTTGTAAACCCTGCACAACCTTCCTCCTTTGTCCATTCTTGGGACATACTGAAAGCAACGCATATGATTCATCCTCCCAAGCCAACTATCCCCAAACAACAAATCCAAAGAGGTTAGGATGAAAGACCGAAGAGGCATACGACTAGAGATTCGTTTCGTATCGGCTAATCTGACTTAAATGATCCCTAAAAATAACGGAGCTGGCCTCGGTAGCTCAGTGATTAAGTATTCTGACTACTAATCTAAGGGTCGCAAGTTCGATTTCCGGTCCCCGTGAGGCTTTTAAAAATTAAAAGATGCGTCCCATGTTACTACGACGTATAGCATTTGACTATATGACCAAAGCAGTCGATGTCTAAGGTACCTGGTACTCCGCATGCTTAGACCTGGTCCATTACAAACAAACAAAAATAACGAAGCTGCAATATACATAGACCAAAGTCCAGAAGCAAGTGGCATGCTCTTTAAAATATAGGGCAATATATTTATCAAACAAATATTTTGCGGTAATAAGGCAGTGAATCAGTTTTTCAAGATTTGGTGCTAACTAGTACTCCAAATCAAAATATACTAATAGATGAGCTCACACCTAATAGGAAGGTAACCATTTTGAGCAAATGTAATGGTAAAATTAACTTAGGTTGTATGTTCTATGTATTTTAAAATTTTCAATAAATAACATCGATGGTATTCAAGCACGGTGATTTTACTGACTTAAAAATACGCGTACTATACATATGACGCGTTGAGGACAACCAATTATCCTGGTGCAAAATGTATTCCTTTTCCCACAATTTCGCCCATTTTCTATTTTCTCGTTCACGTAATTTCCTCAATAATATATGGTAATACTCCTATCTATCGGCTGATCGCTGAGAAACCGCTCGGGAATCACAACGTCCTGAATATCAGAGAAAACAATCAGATTGCTTTAAAGTTCGAACAACTTACGTGAGCTTTTATGTTGCTCGAAGAGACTCGGATAACTTCCAGGCCATTGATTGCTACTTGATTCCTTGATTTCTAAATCATATGTAAATATCCGCCTTTGCAAGATTTTCATGGCAAAGTTTTATTGTATTCCATTCATATCAACGAAATTTTTTCTCTCGACTTTTAGGTGTAACATTCTCAAAGAATTTTGTAATCTTGGATTTAGATGTCATAAATTACTGCGTTTTGCAAATAATTATACATTTATTAAAAAGTTACGTTTCGGATACAAATCCATCTTCAGAAATGTCAAGTTATTAATTAAAAATATAACAGGAATTAATTAATTGCACTTCAATTTATAAACCTTTAAATACTAGGGATTAGCTACTATTTAAACTCATGGTTAATCAGTTACAAATTAAACATTTTCATATTCTCTAACTCCACACATCCTAATTATTATTTCCAATAAATAGATTCACAATATTTTCCTGTGCTGTCAAATTAAAATTTTCAAAGTTAATAAATTTATAATTATTTACAAAACGTAGTAATTTATAACCTCTAAACCCAAGATTACAAAATTCTTTGCAATTTAATTTAAAAATAATATAAACTGACAAAGTAGAATGCAATAAGTAGTTCCTGTTGATTAACCCAACAGACAGTTTTTAATTCGTCGACATCTATTTAATCATTTACTTGTTTAGAAAGCGATTAGATACATTTTTCACATAGGTCTTATTCGTGTATTATATGAAAGGTGTTGTTTTCTGCATGACTCAAACTGTTCCATCTATATATAACTGCGGTTCACTTTATTCTAATCGCTACATTCTTATGGTTGTAATGACAAAGTTTAATACAGTTATTCTAACGTATATTTACTTTCACTATTAACCAAACGCAAACGTGCATATATATTATGCAAACGTGCACGACGTTGATTTCCTATGCTAATTTATTTTGTTCATGATATTTATATGAATCCAACAATCACATTTTAGCTAAACTCACAATATTGTTGTTATTTACAATATACAGGGTAGTTCTAATAGGCCAGTCATCGTAGACACAAAAATCGCGTTAGGTCGCAAAAAATTGCACTGCGCTGATTTTTTGGTATGTTGTAAGGATAGATACCAATAGTGTAAAACCAAGTTTGCAGCTTCGAAAGACCTGTGCTAACTGCGTGGTGCTCGAAAAACCTTTTTTTTTTGACTTTTTTCAGTATTTGGCTTATTACCTAAAAGCTGTATCCTACGAATCGTCCTGTACACTTTTAAAGTAGACAAAATTTTCTACAATTTGAGTGTAACAGCAGCTTTGTAGCTTGAATACGTCCAGAGATACAGCGCTTCAAAGATTGGCTATTTTTTTCAAAAAGTTCGAAATTGTAGTTTTAGCCACCTTCCGAGCAGAATATCGGTTAAAATGCTCATCCTACGAGGAAAGTCATGGGAAATAAAGTTATAGAGCAGTTACTTAGCTTTAATTTAAGTATAAGTGTAACCCTATAGGTCCAATAGTTCACTTGTTGTCAGGAAAAAACTAAAAATAAAGGAAAACGGACTTTTCAAGAAATGGAGCTCCTGTTATTAATATTGCACAGTTACCTATAGAATGTTACAAAAATGACATTACATTTATAAATTTGATTTATTGTTATATACAGTGTCCGCCAACATTTGCTACAATTTGAGCGTTACAGCAGCTTCGTAAGTCCAATACGTCCCGAGATACAGCACTTCAAAAATTGTAGTTTTAGCCGTCTTTCGAGTAGAGTATCGGTTAAAATACCCATCCTACGAGGAAATAAAATTATATAGCAGTTATTTAACTTTAATTTAAGCACAAGCGCAACCCTGTAGAACCAATAGTTCCCTTGTTATCAGGAAAAAACGAAAAATTAAGGAAAGCGGTGTATGATCTGTTGTCGCCATTCACCAGCACGTCCAGCTGTTTCTAGATACCAATCTTTTTCTAGTGTTTCTACTGTACGGATAACATTCCGTCGAGAAAGAGGTAATTTTTGCTGGGCCTTGAGAAATTCTTCAGTGTTTTTTTCTCCACAAAGAAAACAAATATCCCCCAAAATGTGATGCCTCGAGCCCGAGGCAGAGTTCTCCCTATCCCTGCGTGAAGTCGAAGCTTCGGGAGCTGCATCTCCTCCACGACGGACAGATGCTTTAACATTGCTTTCCACGGTGTACCTCTTCCTGCATACGTCATGTACGGTGACTTCATTCAATTTACTCAAAAACTGTTTGTTCTGGTGGAGCCCACGTTTCTCACTCACTTCCATTAGCGTCTGAATACCGCGTTTTTTTTACTGTCACTAGTGTCACTGTCGCCGTCCCTTCCTCAAGTGCACTGCGACACATGAAACAAACACCCATTTCGTAAGAAGAATAAAAAACAAACAAAAAACACTTCATTAAGTTCAACGAAAAACAAGATGTTTGATTGAAAAGTAACAGTTCGAACAGTTTGATCCGGACACGGCCGTTTCATCAAGCACAATGAGTTGCGTACTGTAATGTCATTTTTGTAACATTCTATAGGCAACTGTGCAATATTAATAACAGGAGCTCCATTTCTTGAAAAATCCGTTATCCTTAATTTTTAGTTTTTTCCTGATAACAAGTGAACTATTGGACCTATAGGGTTACACTTATACTTTAATTAAAGCTAAGTAACTGCTCTACAACTTTACTTCCCAAGACTTTAGTCGTAGGATGAGCATTTTAACCGATATTCTGCTCGGAAGGTGGCTAAAACTACAATTTCGAACTTTTTGAAAAAAATAGCCAATCTTTGAAGCTCTGTATCTCTGGACGTATTCTACCTACAAAGCTCCTGTCACACTAAAATTGTAGAAAATTTTGTCTACTTTAAAAGTGTACAGGGCGAATTTTTTCGTATGATACAGCTTTTAGAAGTAATAAGCCAAAAACTGAAAAAAGTTTAAAAAAAAAAAAGGTTTTTCGAGCACCACGCAGTTAGCACAGGTCTTTCGAAGCTGCAAACTTGGTTTTACACTATTGGTATCTATCCTTACAACATACCAATAAATCAGCGCAGTGAAATTTTTTGCGACCTACGATGACTGGCCTATAAGTCATGTAATGCAATATGCAAGTGCATGTAATATTTATTTTAATTTTTAATATCCAGTTGGTTAATACAGTACATGAATAGAACAGTTGTATGAATGACTGGTGGCAGTTATTGCAAAATGCGTTTCTATTGAAAACTAGCTGGCCCGGCAAACGTTGTTCTGCCCAAAAATAATTTGTCTCTGAAACCCCGTTTCACCACTATAGAGTTTTAATTTTATGTCATGTCCATCGTCTTGGAGTTAAAAATAAATGCCATTTTCGCAATCAACTGCCTAAAAAACCTCAATAACGACAGACACATCGATTTTTAGGCTTATTTACCCCATTTCACTCCCTAAGGGGTAGCGGACCCGACAGACGTTGTCCTGCCCGAACGTTGGTTTGCCTGCTATTAACTGGTTCAGCAAACGTTTTTTTGATATTCGAATTTTCGATTTTTTTATTTTAAAAAATATTGGGGGGCGGTGGGGGGGGGTGAAATTTTGGGGTTATATGTTCTGATATGTGAGAAATCTTTAAAAATTTAACAAAAATTCGTCAAAAAAAAAATTTTTTTAATCCTAGAACCCGATTGCAGCGCCACCTACCGGGTCCAATTGTGAATATAAACCATCCATGGACCCACTCAAACACACACAAAAAATTTCATCAAAATCGGTCAAGCCGTTTAGGAGGAGTTCAGTCACATACACACGTACAAAATAATTATATATATAATGATTTTTATTTTAAAACACATGGGGGGGGCGGGGGGGGGTGAAATTTGGGGGACCCGACAGACGTTGTCCTGCCCAAACGTTGGTTTACCTGCTATTAGCAGGTTCAGCAAGGTTTTTTTCGATTTTCGAATTTTCGATTTTTTTCATTTTAAAAAATATTGGGGGTGGTGGGGGGGTGAAATTTTGGGGTTATATGTTCTGATATGCAAAAATCTTAAAAAAAAATTAAAAAAAGAAATTTGTCAAAAATATTTTTAAAAAATTCTTAGAACCCGATTACAGCGCCACCTACCGAGTCCAATTGTGAATCTAAACCATCCAGGGACCCACTCAAACACACACAAAAAAATTCATCAAAATCGCTCAAGCCGTTTAGGAGGAGTTCAGTCACATACACACGTACAGAAGAATTATATATATAAAGATAACAATAATTATTAAAATAACATTGACTATTCAATTCACCTGTCATCTGTCAAAAAGCAACCAATGAAAATCCAGAATTCTGACATTTCTTGACCAATCAAAAAAATATCAGTGGATATATCTTCCTAGAAGGTATTCAAGTGACTATTTTAAACAAATGTGATTTTTATTAGAAAAAGTCAATATTAGTGTTCTGTTACTATATAAATTGTGTAGTTTGTTGCTAGATTTACTGAAAACTAATTTGAAAAAGTAGTTTGGTTCATTAAATAGTCCCTCGAATACCATTCTTAGTCAAAGTTAAGTAGATTATTTTTGCGGTGGTACCACTACTCATGTCCATTACGCTTCGGATTAGGACTCGTGCTAGCGCACTCGTCCTAATCGTACCAAAGCGCAATGGACATTCGTAACACCACCGCAAAAATAGTCGACATAACTTTGACTACTCATGGTATTATAAGTGATTATTTTTTTCGTAGCGATCTCAACCAATCAGAAGGCTGGATTTAGTTAAGTTATCTTGTATAATTTCGATTACACAAAATCGATTATACTAAAGTAACTTCACTAGGCAACGCAATACATAACTTTTTTTCACTACCTTTCTTGCAAGTGATCCTAACACTGTCTGATTTGAGGGATGTAGGAAACATTTAAAAAAATTGTTACAGTTTCCATGACAATGTACTTACTTCCCTAGAAAAGTGAATTACTTACTTCCCGCATTTACTATAACTGACGAGATGCCATGTCTGCCATTTGATTAACATGAGGAAAACCATTATCGCTCGTACTATTATCCATTTTTAATCATAATACAAGCACAAAGCTCATAAACAGCATTCGCAATCGTATTCACGCATTTTTCACAGTGGGTTTATAACTGTCAAACAAAACGTCACAGCACTAAAACAACTCCCCAAGCTCCAAAATAGGCTACTAGATATAACTTAGAAAATGTAATAATTTTACGCTATTACGATTTATTTTACATAAGGAAATATTGGTAGTGAAAAAAATTATGTACTTTACACAGGATGTAGGAAGATTTACACTACCTCGCACCTTGCTGCCCTCGTTCGCTGCTCTCACTCAGTTATCAAACGGTCCTCGGTAGTGTAAATCTTACCTACATCCCTTGTAAAGTAATATACTATTGTCAACTTGATGTTGTTTTCATGGAGATGACTTTCAGCTAGGTTAATACAAACAAATCGAGCTGCCAATAAAATATTTATTTGATTGTAATATTAAAATTTACTGAAAAAATAATCAAATCGAATGCAATGCGTACTTCGAACAGGTTATACGTCTCAAACTTCCTGCATAATAACAAATCGTGTCAGTTTGACAGAATAATCCTCCCGCTGACGCGGTCGGACTATTTAACCTGTCAAACTGACACTCTTTTATTATTGTGCAACAAGTTATCGGCATATAACCCGATAATATCGAAGTACTTATGGTATTACTTCTGAAAATAATTCACTTAAAATCACGTTGAGGGTTGAATTCCCTTAATTGTGAGCTTATAATAATTGAAAGTTTGCATTAGCAGTAGTAAAATAGCTATCACAATTATTATTATTTTGAATATAAAAGTCAATGTTATTAAACGTGTTTGCAAGTGTATTATTTATTAAAAATAATAAAATACAATTTATAACGTAAAGCTAGTGCTAAAGTGTTGTATACTGGATTGGAAGTTTATTAGAAATAATAGAATTATGGAGAGCTACAACGAGCTTTGAGGTAAACTGAAACAACCAGGGGTTTGCTGAGGGAATCTTCAACCGTGTACAGATACTGTTAAGCAGTCAGGTATTACAATCGACGAAGAAAAGGTCAGTAAACATTGTTGATTAATTTTGGTAAAAGTTTGGTGTGATAAAAATTTTGTAAGAACTGTATTTAGAATTAACAAAGGTATTTAGAAAATTAGATTTTCTAAATTGTTCGTTAATTCAAGCTTGAATAGTTTTCGCCTTTTATATTTAGAAATTGAACATTTTGGAATTAGTTAAGAAGATTTTGATTTAGGTTGTGTAGGTTAGTATTGGATCACGTGATTAAAATTGCTTTTAAATTTAAATTATCTTTTATTGTAATGTCAGATCAAACACCAAATAATTATAAAGTCAATGTTTAACGTCTATTAAGTAAAGTATTTGAAATAATTTGAATTAAAAATTCAAATATTGTAACAGTATTTTATACCGTTGATTAAATATAACTGAAGGTTAAAAAATGATATTAACTGATATATTTAAAAGTAACATAACCCCATTTAGCTGAGAGAAAGGAGTTTCATTTTTCCGAGCTAGTTAGTCGAGATTACAACAGGGGTATTTATCATGACATAATGACTAATGTCAGAATTATGAAATTAAAAAATGTCAAAGTTGTTATAAGTTTTTGTAATACATAGATAAGTCAATAAGACAACTTCCAAGAGAAGTAATGTTTCTTTGGATAGTATAATAATCAGATGTATATTAATACAACTAAGATATATTTAGACAAAATATAATTAAATACCAATTTGGGTTTGAAACTATTGGGGATAGGTTACAGTCACCATATTGAGTTACCGATCTTCCATAAAAAGTCCTAAATTTACGGATTGGGGTTTTAGTTGAGAACTCGTTTTTTTTAATAAAATATAAGTTTTGACACAGAGCTTCAAACAATAAAGGCTTTTTAAATACTGTAAAAAACATTTTTTGCAACGAAGCTCAAGATTAAACACCCTGTAGCAAAAGAGGTCGTATTTTTTTGACTGACATGTTTATTTAATACATAATATGAATGGTAAGACAGGTATAATGCGTTCATTTAAATAAACTAAACCATGTTAGAAAAAATACTTTTATTGGGCTATATAAAATAATATTACAAAAATAAAACGTAGTAAGTAGAAAGAAACAATTGTTATTATCTTTATACAAATATTATGTATTGTGTATGCGTTGCGTTTTCACTGAATCGGGCTGACAGTGCCTTTCATAATATAGCGATAAGCACGTGTGCTACGTAGCATTCCTAGCCAAGCAAGTACGGCGCTTGATTAGAAATCAGATTCCCCTGAGAGTGTAGGTTCGAATCTTGCCGACTGCAATTTCTTTTCTTTGCCAATGACTGCAACTCACTGTACTAATTGTTCCGTTCTACTATTTCAGTATCATTCAAAACATAAAGATACTAGCTTTTGACTCCCCACCACATAGGTGACCTTACTCTACTTAAAATAGTTTTTATACTTCTAAAATTGAAGAAATTTTATTAACGCCATTAATATAAAAAGCAAGAGTGTTCAAAATTATGTCCAAAGTAGGTAAAAATATCTTATTGTTGCTAATAATACCGAAATAGTGAAAGAAAACGCTTAGAAATACAAATTACATCAATTCGCAAAAAAAGTCGGTGAGATTTGAACCTGAGGAATCCCGATTGCTAGTCAAACCCTCTAACCCCTTAACGACAAAAGTGCACCCGAGGGCTCTCTGTTTTCTAATCGTTTCGTTATAAAGGATGCGGTGGCACGACGACCGATCGCGTAGGAACTGCGTCCGGTCTGTGATGAAAAGATGACGCAGTTAAGCAGGGATGCAAAGTCGCGGGTACAACAATGCCTTGGTTGTTATGAACTTGTTTGTATATTCCATATCACAGACACACACACATAATGTAGTATTAAGACATAAAAGCATTTTCTTCTGCAATATCTTTATTTGCAAACCGATTTGAAAAATCCAAAATGTATTTATTTAGGATAAGGCTGTTACGTTTGCCCCTAATCAAATTTTGCATCTAAATAACTTTTAACTTGCACATCGACATCTTGTAAAATGCTCGCGTTCACGACACAGTCGTGCTTTCTCCAATTGCCCTTCCTCCAGCCAGTTCCTTCGGTTGAAGGACTCTCGAGACCTTATAAAAGAACGCGAATCCATCTTGGTGCTGCAGGACTCAAGACTGACTCTTGTCATCTACCGTCCCCATTAGCGACCGGTCGGTGGCCTCAGTTCGAATGGGTTGCAGCGGTGACAGGGGTGAGATGAGCCGAGAAATCGCCGGTATTATTTTATTATTATAAATTGTAAAATACATTTAAGTTGAACTATTTTAACATTTTTTTTTGGGAGAAAATAAAATAAGCCCTCTCGTTCTGTTAGAACGTTAGAAGGTTACCTACAATTCGGCCCAGGATTCTTTCCCTGCCGTCATGTGGGTATGAAGCAATGACGAAAATGATGTAAACTTGTGTTTGCATCCGTCTTCCTCATGCTAGTAAAAGAGAACATTCTAGATCATTTGCTTTACACGCAGATAACGTCAGATAAAGATCTCTCGGACAAACTGTATGTATTGGGTTAAAGGCTAGTATCTGTTACTTCAATGTTGCTATGACAAAAGGTGAATAACATTGTCATTGCAGCATTATAATATCTTGTGTAAAGTCTCGAGATTTATTTATTATAAACGTTCTTACGAGACACAATTTACTATCATTTTTGTAGCCTAAAATGTATTTTTCTCTGAGGTGGTTTAGTTTATCGAATTAGAAGAAAAATGCTCTTTCTTAAGTTAATTTATTCCCAAATATAAATTATTAAATAACCACTAAATATACCAGTAAGAAAATTATGACGTTTATTGTTATTTCCTGGTCCACCTTGAGCTTTTATGGCAAGAAATTAAAATAATTTCTCCAACTCTCTACAAAAAAACGTTTCACTCGTAATAGGAGAAACGGCGTGTTAACTTCAACCAACAAATCTGAAAGCTAGAACCTTGATAAGAAGGTTTTGGAACACAAGTTTGTAGCAATTTACACTTATTTGAGAACTGAAGACTTTAAAACAACTGAAAAAGTTGTTATGCCTAATCATAGCAAACACCAAAAAGACATTTATATTTCAGGCTGCATAGGTATAGAGACATTGGAAAAGACTGGACACCACGTGAGCATAAATGGAAATGGCATAGAAAGCAAGTGGATTGGGAAAAGGGATATTGGAATAGATAAGAATAAAGACGATGAGCAAGAGAAGCAGAGAAAAAAAAAGAAAACAAGAAATGGTAAAGAAGAAAACGAAAACTACAAAAATCATAACAGCGAGAGAACAAGGAAAAAATATAAAAACGCAACAAGGGCAATAAAAATAAAAATCTGGAATATACCATCAAAAACAGGAATAAAATGCAAGCTAAGAGAACAAATGGGGGAATACGATATTAAAATAACGGGATTCATAAAATATATGTACAATTTAGAAATAATTACAACTTTTATTACTCATGAGTTCATTTTATTTTATTTATTTTTATTTTATTTTATTTTGGTACTCAGCCAACAGCCGTTAGGCCAATTATAGGCGTTGCTGTACATTTTATGGGGACTTCCAACCCCACTAACGTCATGATGTTATTATTACATCCGGGACCAACTATTTCTGTGACAGCCGTATCACGAGGTGCAGCAGCCTTGAAACTCCCATCCAAGTTCTGACCAGAGAGAGCGTTGCTTAACTCTACTGATCGAACGTGGACACTTGTTCAAGCTACACCATCCGGGACACATTGCAGGATAGAGGGGAAAAGGAGTGGGCGTGATAGTATTGGAAGGATTAAATAAAAGAGTAAGCAAGTTTGAAACTGTCAACTCAATAGAATTAGAATTAGAAGAAAAAATTAACATGATATAAATATATGCACCAATAGAAGGAACAAAAGAAGAGGAAATAACAAACTCGTATACAAACCTGCAAACAGCAGTAGATGAAATAAGATAAGAAGACGACAAAATAATTATTATGAGAGATTGAAAAACGAAAATTGGTAAAGATGAAGAAAAGATAGTGAATAGAAATTGACGGAAAATGATCAAAGTTCTGACAAATAAATGATTTAAAAATAGGTTCTAGCTTGAAATCAGCCAAGGGAAAAAAGATACATATTTGTAGAGGAAGAAAGAAATGCTAGACGTATAACAAATTACGTATATATACAGGAACTAGAGCATAGAATACAAAAATCAAAACTGAACCTGAACTTGAAATAGGGCTAAATCATAAACTGGTAACCGCCAAAATAAATAATATTGAAATAATAATTGAAAAATAAAAAGAAGAGATAAGAAGATAATGAAGCATTAAAGCACGAACAAGTAAAATAAGATTGTATACTGAAAGAAAAATTGAAAACTAATAATATACAAGAAAAACCAAAGAGACTTGTAAAAGAAGGTAGCATAATAACAAACAAGGGAAGAATGCTAAATGGTGAACTGATCAAGTTTAACTAACAATTAAATACAAGAAAATAGCGTAGAGGTGATACATCAATTCAAAAGCTAAATAAGACAGAGAAGAATATAAAATAAAGAGAAATACAGCGAAGGAAGATGAAAAAGAAACTAAATGAAAAATCTGAAAAGATTTTGGTAAATAACTAGATCAAATTCGCGAAATAAATTAGAGGAAATTCCAGAACACTGAAGAGAGATAAATAGAAAACGATAAAAGGCGTAAGGAATAATAACAATGAACTTAAAACAGAATTACAAGACATATTGGGCTGCACACACAAAAATTAAGACAAAAACAGATAAAATGAAAACCAAAACAAAACAAAGAACGACGAACAAGAAGAGATTTTGAAAGATAAATTAACTCCCGACGTAAATATATAAGAATTAGAAAAAGCAATTGAAAGCACTAATATATGCAAAGCAAGTAGACAAGACAACCAAAAACCAAATGATAAATAGACAAAATTTTTAGAAAAAAAGACAGAGAATAGCTATTAGAAATAAACATGAAAACATGGCAGACGGGAAAAACTCCGGAAAACTGGGAAAAATATAATAATTCCAATACACAAATTATTATATAAAGATAATAGAAAAAAGATAATGAACATCTATTTGAAAGAAACTAGAGAAAACACTAGTAGCCTACAGGACAGATAAAAATGGCAATATACATATACTCACGAATATAATGGAAAAGAGAGTGGAACAGGGAGAAGAACTGTTCCTAACCTTCACAGACTTACGAGCTGCTTTCGACGCAGTACAAAGAAAAATAATATGGAATTGACTTAAACAGTTAGAAGTACCAACAACTAACAAGTGTAATAAAGAGCAATTACAAGAAAGTTAAAGATACAATTCAAATACATGGGAAGCATCAAATCAATTTAAAATAGAAATAGGTGTGAAACAAGGTGATACTCTGAGTCCACTTCTATTCATAGTAGTAGTAATTGGCGGAATATTAAAGAACACCAGGCAACCACAGACAGTAATATGATATAACAGACTATAAACTATACTCTATTTTTTAATGCCGCGGACACAGTTATGCAACCCGAAATAACATTTACAATGTAATCTAGATTCCAAAATTTTATTTTTAACGAATGTAGTCCAGGAAGGCATGAAAAAATATGTGTCATGAAGTTAGGTTATTTTATGTGACATTTCGGTTAATGTCATATGCTCATATAATTATGTGTTTAATGTTAATCATAACTAACGTAAGAAAATAACAAAGTTAATTTTTCTGACTATTTCGACACTTATAGTCGCTTGAAGGCATTTCTTATCTTATACATTTATGAGGTACGAAAATTAACTGACACGTTGACACTGTCAAGCTAAACTTACGTTGGGATCCTTGATTCATAAAATTAAATTTCAATAAATGGTATCAAGTAGCGTTACTTTGTCCGCGGCATTAAAAAATATAGTATAGTAAAAGGAAGTTGCCTTATGTACGCAGATGATATAGTCTTAATAGCAGACACTCATAGAAAAATTAAACAATTTACAAGGATATGGACGCAAGAGATAGCAAAAATTTAAATGGAAGTCAATATTGACAAATGTAAAACTATGATAATCAAAAACAGGGCAGAAGATGACAAAGGGAGGGCATAGCCATCAGAGACGAAATTCTGGAAAATATAACTGAATATGAATACCTATGTAGTGTTATATCGAAGACGGGAAAATAGACTTAGACACTGCTGATAGAACAAATAAGAGCACAACGATCTACTATACGCTAAATAAAACTATTTTTGGAAAAAGAGAAATAGGTTGAATGGTAGAACAGCTACCGAAAGATAATGCTAAACTCTGCCTTGTGATATCTCCCATTATTTTCTTTATTTTTTATTTATTTATAAGTCTATATACCGGGTGCTGACTTGCGCGACGCACCATAGGAATTTGCATAGTAAATTCTTTATATTCAATTATTTGCTCCCCTAATTATTTTAGAGCTAAAGTGTAAATACATTTTTTGTAGAGACAAAAATACTGCGTCCATTCATACTGTTGCTAACAATTTTTCATTTTCCAGAACTGAAGGAATGCAGAAAACAAACTAGCATTTTCACAAAAATCAGTGATGCCATGGAATTATTGAAACAAGCCAATGCCAAAGCAAATGCGTGCGGAGCGACAATATGTGTTGTTTGTTTGTTTGTCATTGATGTTTGACGTTTATAATAATTCATTACTAATTATGTTCTGCTTAATGTCTTTAAGGTACCTAGAGCTTGTCCATAACAAAAATGGTTTTACGAGTATGGTGGACGTTCGTCAAGTAAGCTCCTTGTTTATTGTAAAATTTCCGTATCGTCAAATTCCAAACAGTACAACCATTAATAGACTGATTCATTTTAAGTTTAAGACTACAGGCAGGTTATTAAATAATTGTAGGTGCAATAATGAGCTTCAGAACTTACACCAAAACGAGAAAAACGACAATACGTTCACTCTTTTGACGGCAGTGACTGAATGATCGCCCCGCACGCACTTGCGTTGGCATTGGCTTGTTTCAAGAATTCCATGGCATCACTGATTTTTGTAAAAATGCTAGTTTGATTTTTTGCATTCCTTCGGTTCTGGAAAATGAAAAATTGTTAGCAACAGTATGAATAAATGCAGTATTTTTTTCTCTACAAAAAATGTATTTACACTTTAGCTCTAAAATAATTAGGGGAGCAAATAATTGAACATAAAGAATTTACTATGCAAATTCCTATGGTGCGTCGCTCAAGTCAGCACCCGGTATACTCATTTTTTCGTCGCTGCTTACTTTATCTTTTCTATACCTATACAATATTTCTTACTTTTTATTGATGTATGATAGTTGTTGTGTGTAAGTAGCTATGAGCAGATAATAAAAGTCGACTGATTATTATTACTATTATATTAATACAAAACTGAAGGTCTATAATGCAATAGCTGTACCAGCAATTACATATGCATGCAAAGCTTGGTATGTGCAAGAGATGCCCGAAAGAAAAATGATAACTGCAGAAAAATAACGAAAAAAAAAAGTGAACGGATAAGGCAAACAGTTAATCAAGAAGGAATTACAAAGAAAATAGAGAAAATGCAACTGAGCTGGTACATACGGGCCTACATTAAGAATGAACCAAAGCAGGCTAGTCAAGAAAATAACGGAGACGAGGAGAATATGGAAAAGAAGAAAAGGAAGACCCAGAAAAAACTGTCAGCTGAGAATAGAAAGTATAGGCAGACAAAGACGAAAAACGATAGAGTAAATGAATTGTTACCGACAGACCGGAAGGCATGGAGAATTTAGGTTAAAAGGTCTTGACTACAAGATATCTAACACGTTATAGAAGATACAGATTCACAAAGAATAAGTAAAAAAACGTCTACAAAAATCTGATAGCTTGTTTTGAAAGCTAATATCTCGATAAGAAGACTTTGGAAGACAAATTTTTAGCAATTTTTTACTTGTTTTAAGAGCATATTAAGGACTTGAAAACAAATGAAAAAGTTGTTATGTTTAAGCATATCAGACACCTAAAAGTAATTTTTTCGACGACTGACATCGAAAGTAGATTTTTCTCACTGTCATTTGACAACAGAAAGTTGACATTTGCCGCTGAGCGTGCGTTTTCATCTTTTTGCCGCTCGCCGAGCGTTTTGGGTTTCCGCGTTAACCAAATGGGTAGCCACGTTCGAATGTTTCCTTGACAACGCCCGTCATTTGTGGAAATAATCGCGTCACATGTCATATAGACTGCGCGAGTAATGTTAACTTGATTGTCAATTAATTTTTGCGATAAAACGAAATTTGATATTTTCCTTTAATAATATGCTCAGTCGTCGAAAAAATAGTATGTATGTTTCGAGCTAAAAGTGCGCTTGCCGCTTTTGCATGATTGCTGGTTTCGACTTCGTCTCAACCAGCAATATTCATGCGCAAGCGGCAAGAATGCACTTTCAGCTCTTAACATACAATATACTATTACATTTCAAATTGCTAAGGAGACAATGAAAAAAAAAACAAATGACCACGTAATACAGGCAACCTATTTAACACAGTTGCTAAAAACTATTCTAAATATGAGAATAACAGTGGCGCGCGACATAACAGGTGATTCAAAAAAGATACATGAAAGAGGGCCAAGAATAAGATAGACATAAGCTGTATGTGTACTGTGTAGTATTAATTCAGAAAGTAGGTAATTTTAATTACTACAACTGTCACTTTATATCAATTTAATTTGACAAGTCCTAAACCGCAAGCCCTTTACTGTTGTATATTTATACATCATGGTTTTCACTGATCATTGGTTGACAAGTTCAAATACCTGGGTGCTATTATTGATAAAAATGGCTTAGGGACGGAAGAAATCAAACACAGGATACAACAAAGTAAAAAAGTGATTGGTTGTTTAAATCCATTGTGGTGGAATAGACGTATTTCTAAAAGAAATAAACTCAGGATTGGAAAAACCATGGTGGAATCAGTGCTGTGCTACGGTTCGGAAGTGTGGACCATTAGCGAAGCAATGAAACGAAAAATCAACTCAGTCGAAATGGATTATCTACGAAGAAGTGCTCGCGTATCCAGGCTTGAAAGAATAACAAACGAAGAAATTAGAAACCGCATGGCAGCAAAGGAAACCACTTTGGATAGGATAGAGAAACGAGCCTTAATATGGTTTGGTCATCTATTAAGGATGCCAGAAAATAGGTGGCCCAAGAAGATCTTTGGCTGGTCGCCGCCAGGAAAGAAGAAAAGAGGAAGACCAAGGAAATCATGGAGCGAAGACATAAGAAGGTCAATGAGGGAAAGGAATTTAGAGGAAGATCAAGCATGGAATCGAGAGGCATGGAGAAAGGGAGCGGGGATGCAGCGACTGGCTGTTTAATAATATATATGAACATGTATATTATGTATAACCCGAAATATATATATATTAAATACGCTAGACATGTAGTTTAAGAATGTGGAACAAAAAAAAGCAATTGTAACTGAGTTTACCCTGAGAGATTAGTAGTTCAAATGTTCCAAATGCAAGCGGTGACATCATATATGTATTATACATGTATTGCTAGTAGGGCCTCGGAAAGCCCGAAAACATTACGGCGCCGACATAGTTTCACTTAGAGTATAACGCGTCTCGTGCGCATGCGTGAGAATTCGAACTCCGCCTTTAGAAGCGAATTTTAAACTTGACCACTTCCCCATTGGGCGGACGACGCCGCCGCGCTTGCGCAGAGCTTACCATTATACATTTAGGAGTTGGGTTGTCTGTCTCACTTCCTTCGTGAGTTTCCCACTCATAGCCGCTAGCAATATAGTAAGTATTACATATATGGGTGACATACTGTAACGCTAGCCTCCGCGTAAATTATTATTACACCATAAAAATGTGTTTAATTTACGCATCGCCCAGTCTCGCGTTATCTCAAGTTACATTTTGCCCGTGATGACAAGCGCGCAGGGACCGACGTCACGTCCAGAGATAACAAGGTAGTACCGAGTCGAGTCGCGCGCCGCTATCCCCACTTGCTATCCCAACTTGAGAACTTTCCCAGGGCACATAAAAGGAGCTGCACCGTTCAATCGCCACGAGATTCTAGCAGATTTTCCCAGAGATTCTCCAGACCGATTTCCCCAGTCCGACTCCAGTTCCCGATCCTGATTTCCTTCCGATACCCGCTGGTAGACCCGACCTAGAGTTCGTTAGAAGTGGACGATTTCCGCTAGAAAACCCACTTTGCGAACTTCCTGTTAATTCTCCCAGAGTATGTTTGAAGTGGAAGATTTCGGTAGAAAACCCACTTTGCGTATTTAAAACTTACTTGATTAACAATCCCGGGGCTCGTTCAAAGTGGAAGATTTCACTAGAAAACCCACTTTGCGTGCCAGAAATTTCCTGATTAATAAACCCAGAGCTCGCTTGAAGTGGAAGGCTCCGCTAGGGGACCCACTACGTTAGCCCAAAGGGTTTCCCTGTAAATAATCCCGTTATTAATTAGGTCCAATAATCCCATTAATGATTTTGGCTAGAGTGCTTTATTAACCAGGCAAGCTTATCCCACTAGATTTTGTGTCACAGGGATTTTAGGACCAAGCCGTTGGCTGCGCTGACCGGTAACCGTGCGTTCTGTCGTCTGTCAATCAAGCAAGACTAGAAACCGTTGGAGTACGTGCTGTTCGATTCAGACGAACACTGCATGCTGATTTAAATGTTGGTGCATTCCATTACGATGCTAATTATAATTACAGTCTCCATCCAAGTGTGATTATTTAAATCTTTATACAGTGTGTAGGTGTTGTTCTGTGCTGTCAACTTTATCTGTCGGTTCTATTGAGTTCTGTCACTCGTCACTGTTGTTTGAACTAAGGTACTATCAAAGTTCTCTAGTTTGAACCACGTGCGTCTTAGTTAACAGTGTTTTCGTTTCGATTTTTTCTGCTTTCTTTTTATTTGTTTAAAAACCAATCTTTTTTAAGACGGATAAAATTAAATTACATGATCGTTGTTTTTCCGACTTACCGTATGCTATTTGGAAAGTAACTAGAATTTGAATTTGCCGCCACTTTCAGTAACTCAAAATGGCGGATAAGCTTGCTCGTATAAATATAGTACCTTAATTTTGGCATTAGAAGCCCCGAGATTCAATTCTCGCCCTGTAGACAACTACCGAAACATTCGAGTCTCGACTCGAAGCTGTCCATTTTTGATTTCAATACATTCGATTTTAATTCATAATTAAAATAACCCGCATCCGACCTGTAAATTTGTATTCCTGTTAATTTCAATTCAGCATTGAAATAATCCGCACCTGAACTTTAAACTAGCATTCATCATAATCTCCAGACGTAATCAAAACAGCCCGCACTCAAGCTTTAGACTTGTATTTTGATTCATATTTGAAACCGTCCGTGCTCAAAGTTAGCAGTCGTTGTAATTTAAATTTGCCAGTCGTAATATAGTCCGAGAGCGCGAGATTTCCCCGGCCCGCTTTGGAGGAAAAGCGGCAATATTTGGTCGGCGCTCGGACTCTGAAATTAAAATCATATTTGTTAACGCAATGCGGCCTTTCTAGCTTAACCGTCTCCGGACATCCCTAAATGAATTTAGAGGCGGGCTTCACCCCCTGCACTATCAGTAAAATCTCTAGAGCCGTGATATGATTTATTGTATAATTGGCAGACCGTTTAACTCTGTTTTGATTCCAGCTACTTCGCAAGGACCATTATCAACCGCACGTGCAACGCCTGGCGCTCCGTGCAGATAAGGACGCTGGCTATCAGCTGCGGCCGTTCACACGGATTTATCGGTGTTATTTCTTGTGTAAATGAACTTTGGAAATATCTATTACTGAAATGTATCGTAGGTAAATATATTAAACTGTTTACATGTATTCCGATGGTGTTTTTGTATGCTAAATTATCATATATCTGAGGGGAACCCCCTACGACTTTGAGCTACCCGACGAGCGTAAAGTTTAACAACCCTTATGAGAAGGACCAGTGTTACAATACTATCCAATCACAAAACTCATGAACTGTCAAAACGCTGTCAAGTTGTATCCAATTTAATTTTTAAAATAAAAATTTTAAATTGAACTGAAATAAATGATTTTAAATTTTTATTTTAAAAATGAAATTGGATACTGTTCACGAATACATAATAAAAATTTGGAAAAGACATTGGTAAAATTGTTCATATTGCGCCATATAAATTCGCGCATGCATTCAGTCTGGCAACCATGCATATTCTGACCCGAGTCACAGAAATTCTGTGCCCGAGTGATGCCGATCGCTTTGTTGTCATTATTGACTACATTTACACGGTCCGCTAACACCGGTGTTACAACATCGGTTGTTGTTAACACCGGTGTAAATTGTAGTGTAAATAGGGTTTAACGCCGGTTTTACTAGAACTGGTTTACTAACGCTACACCACTTCGCCAAGAGGCGTGACGTTAGTAAGCGGGTGTAAAATGTACGTGTAAATGGATACTTTCGACTTACACCCGTTTTGAAACAGGACTACCAACATAATTGTAAAGACAGTTGGTTGTTCTGAGACGCAGTTGTCAACCACACCAACGTCACTTCGTTGAATTGTGTGTTATTAATCTTGTAGGTTATAGCGGTTATGTTAAGTGATGGGCCTATCAGGAATGAATAATCGGAATGTTTGCGATTGTTCAAAAAATCGGAAGGTTCCGATTATTTCGGAACTTTTCGGAGTTCGATTATTTTACTGTTCGGTGCACAAAATTCGGAACTTTCGGAATTCGATTATTTTACTATTCGGTATACAAAATGAGAAAACGAAATGCCAATTTGTACTGAACGGAATGTTGTGTTGACTCACTTGACTGCTATATGCTGGCACTAATGGCAGTGGTATTTCGTAGATTAATTATTAGATAGGACACCTTAAAGACTTCAAATTCATGTATTGTTTTATACTATCTATTATGTACTTTATGTGCCATTAAACTTTAAAATATCACTACCGACCGTCCTTATAAACCCAAACAATAGATGCCAACGCAGATAAGGGCTTACGCGCAATGGCGAGTGCTCGCATCGCAAATTTGGACGCACTTCATCTTCCTTCCGCTTGTTGTTGTTTCGCTCGTTTTCCCTTGCTTGCATTTACGGAATGTAAAATAAACGAATGATATTCCGATTTTATAAACATTCCGAAATGGAACATTCTGATTATTGAAATCATCCGATTATGCCCATCACTAGTTATGTTTATAATTTTATAATAACAGACAGCATCTGACAGAGTTACAGATGGAAAATCTCGAAGCAGTTGGTCACACTGCGACGAGGTTTTAGATAACACCACGCTAACACCGACGTACACTTTAACGCCTGTACAACGCCCCTTGTGTAAACGCACGTTTTATACGAGTTTTAATAACAACGGTTTCAATAACACCAGCGTTAAATTACCGTGTAAATGTAGTCATTAGGGATTCCTAAACTGCACGTTTACCAAAATTTGTACCCCTAGATATTTCCCTTCCTGGAATTTTTGGGTAGATACTGGTGACTATTGAGTATCACTTTTATTATGGTATTTGCGCGCCCCGAAAGGTACATTGCAGTGGCACCCAAGTCTGTTTCATCATACTAAAGCATCATAAAACATCGCTAAGAAATTTTCACTCACGTTCACGGCCCGATTTTTAAATATTACTCACGTTCACGACGGAACCCGTCGTGACCCGACTGTTTACACGTCACGCGCCCATTCCTAATTCTGAGTCTCTTACAGAAACATCTCCACCTGCTCCTGTGTCAACACCTCCAACTTCTTCGGTTCATATCCTTCATTCTTTCATTTTTACTTCCTTTTGCGATAAAGGAAGTATTGGATTCACCCCAAAAATTCGAAATTGAGTTTTCAACAGATCTTCACGTTTTAGAGTCCCCTGATACCAAAAAACATATTTTTTTTCATTGGTCTGTCTGTCTGTCTATCTGTATGTGTGTCTGTGAACAGAATTTCCCAAAAACTAAAAGAGGTATGGCATTGAAACTTCATATATAAGTTTTATGTACTATGTAGATGAGACAGCAAGCTTTTGAAGAAAATCGCATAACCGGAAGTAGGTGTTTACTCTTGTAATTTTTCAATTTTTTTCGATTTTTTCAAAAACGGCTAAAACGATGTTTTTAAAACTTTATATTTTTATTACATTTTTAATGTGTATTGATGTGAGATAGGTGATTTTCCAGTTGAATACTTCCAAAATGGGTTTCTTTTGATTTTTTTCTATTTTTTTTATTAACTCCTATTTTAAATACAACACCCGGTATATTATTACATTTTTGAATTCAGCTTATAATTCTAGAAATAAATTGTCTCTTCAACTAACTCTCTATTTTGTACCGTTTTTGTAGAATTTGCAATTTTTGAAAATTTTTGACAAATGATTAAAACTTTAAAATCAAATTTTTGGCTAATTATAACATCACTGTAAACGCAAGTTGTGTGCGTGTATCACACCAGATTTTTTACCTTCCATTGACTTACAGACCTCGAGCCAGAGACCCTCGATCTGTCACCAATGTCAACCTCAGGGAAAAAATATATTCATATCTCCCTTGTTAATGCATAAATATCTATTACATTAGGCCGGTAGCTAAGCTATGGCCGACGGGTACATCACTGTCAAGCCCGTTAAAGCGAGACACGTGAACAAGCGAAGCCATAAACGCAAATTTCGGCCGTGTGTCGCATAACATTTTTTTTTGTATACTCAACAATTTTATTTTATTTAAGAATTATCGCAAACTATTTGCTTTAAAATGCTGAGATTCTTGATATACGTTTGGCAGTAAGTACTGAAGTGTATTGTTGGTGACCCCATATATTGTATAATACACATATATTGCTAGTAGGGCCTGGAAACGTCCGAAAACATTACGGCGCCGACATAGTCTCACTTAGAGTATAACGCGTCTCGTGCGCATGCGTGGGAATTCGAATTCCGCCTTTAGAAGCAAATATTAAACTTGACCGCGGACGACGCCGCCGCGCTTGCGCACAGCTCACCATTATACATTGAAGAGTTGGTTGTCTGTCTCACTTCCTTAGTGAGTTTCCGACTCATAGCCGCTAGCAATATAAAGTAGGGACAAGAAATCAGACGACGTGCGCCACCAAACAAATTTTAGTGACGACATAACTACCACCATTAGATTTACAAATCCGATATTTATTTTCTTCTTTACAGCTCATTTGAAATCATGCGTTTGGTTTAAGCTTAATCAATTATCAATGGAAAATTAACAATTTAAGCTAAACTAAAATTTGCTTGGTGGCGCACGTCGTCTGATTTCTTGTCCCTACTTTAGTAAGTATTACATATATGGGTGACCCTGTCTATGTCAAACTCTCACAGCCGTATTCATAGTCGTTCGCCAGCGGCTCGCCGGCGAGTCGCCGGAGTTTCGTTATGAATAGTATGTTGGCGGCACTGTACGTCTATGTCAAATTCGAGGTTAGCAGGTTAGATTTTGTGTCAATTTCTGTCAAAACTGACGGAAAACCTAACCTGATAACCTCGAATTTGACATAGACGTACAGTGCCGCCAACATACTATTCATAATGAAACTCCGGCGACTCGCCGGCGAGCCGCTGGCGAATAACTATGAATACGGCTGTCAGTGAACTCGAACGTTCACTGCAAATTCTAGATTAGGTTTTGCGTCAGTTTTTGTCAGACTGCAGAAAAACCTAACCTCAAATTTGACATCGACTGACAGCACGGGCAATAATATACTTTAGTACTGCCAAACGTATAATACGAATCGCAGGCGTTGCTAAGTGCTACCGGACGTCGTTAAATGCTACCGGACGTCGTCTAGGGCGGCCGTTAAGTATTACTGGACTAAGCCATAAGAACCTACTTACCAGACTCGTAGCTAAGCTGGCAGATAGTATCTACCAGACCAGTATAAAAAAGTGAAAAACGCTGTAGTAATGCACTGCTTCTTTTTTATGAAAATATATTTTCACAATATTTTTGACAAGTACCATTTCAGAACCTATAACTTTTATTAATAACTTTTTTCGCTAGGTTTAAAGTACTATTGCGACCAAAAAACAAACTAGGACAACTTCTAAATCCATAGCCATACATTTCTATTATTTTAGTTGATTAAGTGACCTTAACTATCATGTGGATAATTCAAACCTGTCATAATTATGTATTTTCAAATTTTAATATCAAAAGCTACAACACAGAACAATTATAAAACAAGATAAATGTACAATTTATCAAATAGTTACACCATTTTCTAAGCAATAACTGATCGTAACTAAACTTACTGGAGGCATGACTAACAGTTACGTTTTGATATAATTTTAAATTTGTTCGCATCTCAATAAAAAAATCAGATTCACACAGCTAAAAAACCTTGTCCTAGTTTTTTTGTTTTAATATCAAAACATAAATTAAATTTGAGGATACACTCAGAAAAATGTTGACAATGACAGTTGCGTTAGTATAGTGCTCAAGATAATATTAAAGAAAGCACCTACTTTGCTCTATTATTAAACTTTTTTTTTAATTTTGGAAATTTTACTAGTTTGTTTTTGTAATTTGGCACATTTCTGAATTTAAATATGTCCTAGGTACTTAATCTCTGAAACTTCTTTGTGGCGCTTCAATAATCATACTATTTTTTGGGTATTTCGCTACACTACAAAATGAAAAATATTAAAACATGAATGTTTCTGAAGACAAATCTTAAATTAAAAATCTGGTGTGATACACTCACACAACTTCCTTTTACAGTGATCTTATAATTAGTCAAAAATTTCATTTTTAATTTTTAACCATTTGTTAAAAAATTTCAAAAATTACAAATTCTACAAAAACGGTACAAAATCGAGTGTTAGTTGAAGAGACAAATTTTCTCTAAAATTTTAAGGTGAATTGAAAAATGTAATAATATACCGGGTGTTTTATTTAAAATAGGTGTTAATAAAAAAAATTGAAAAAAAAACAAAAGAAACCCACTTTAGAAGTATTCAACTGGAAAATCACCTATCTCACATCAATACACATTAAAAATGTAAGAAAAATGTAAAGTTTAAAAAAATCGTTAGAGCCGTTTTTGAAAAAATCGAAAAAAACTGAAAAATCACAAGAGTAAACACCTACTTCCGGTTATGCGATTTTCTTCAAAAGCTTGCTGTCTCATCTACATAGTACACAAAACTTATATATGAAGTTTCAATGCCATACCTCTTTTCGTTTTTGAGATATTCTGTTCACAGACAGACAGACACACAGACAGACACACAGACAGACAGACCAATGAAAAAAAATATGTTTTTTGGGATCAGGGGACTCTAAAACGTGAAGATCTGTTGAAAACTCAATTTCGAATTTTTGGGGTGAATCCAATACTTCCTTTATAGTAGTAAAAGGAAGTAAAAATCAACAAGGAGAACTTTTATTGAGGATCTAGCAGAATGCGACTAAACTAATTTAATTAGTTAATTTTGATAACGGAAGTAGATTTGTCTTCTGAAACGTTTATATTATAATATTTTTCATTTTGTAGTCAGGAAATGCCCAAAAAATAGCATGATTATGGTCCACTTATTTAAAATTTTGAAATTGGGCATCAAAGCCAATCTTGCTGTTGTTTAATAAATTTAATTTTTGTGTTTTAATCATGGAAGATCAATTTTCAATAAAAATATAAGTAATTAAACTTTAATTCACAATTTTTAAAAGATTGTTTAACCCCGTAAAATATTTTCCGTGCGCCACTGGATAGGTTTGAACGTTACAATTTTAAACATTCAAACAACTGTCAACTGCCGACATTTTTATCAAACGGTCGTAGTTAGTGAAAATTGGAGTTTTAAAGCATTTTAACTTTTACGATATCCTTTTCTAAAGAAGTTGGTGAAGAATCTAAACCAGAGGCTGGTAGGTAAGCCGAAGAGCAAATTTCCAATAACAAGTTTAATCGGGTATGTGTTTTACAAGTAATAACACACAGGGTACAGTCAAATTTTTCATATTAAAGTGGTTGCATTTGGCACACCGTTATTAGAGCTTGGAATAGTGTGTATACGTTGTGCCCTCAGGAGAATGCACCATAGAGATAACACAATGGTAATAGAATAGAAAAATCAACCATCGGCACGCTAAAACGTTTGCCTACTGGTTTGCTGCTGTGTACTAAATAAATATCGCTTACGAC
Source organism: Agriotes lineatus (assembly GCA_940337035.1). Taxonomy (NCBI): domain Eukaryota; kingdom Metazoa; phylum Arthropoda; class Insecta; order Coleoptera; family Elateridae; genus Agriotes; species Agriotes lineatus. The sequence continues at coordinate 36,513,521 of OW679199.1, read as the reverse complement.
ACTTCTAATTGAATGTTTGGTTATTACACTTAATTAACGAATTTTGGTAATTGTTATAATTCTAAGCAAATCATCAGAAGAAGCTCAAATTGTGAACTAGACACGAGCAACGAACCTAAAGGCAAAAGTTTTTTAGCATGCGGTACAGCATTAGTTGATTTGTATTATCGTTGTTCCTGTGGGCACACGGTGTTTTGCAAATCAGTAATAACAATGTGCAAATTAATTTTTATATTATAGTTAATAACCTGAAAAACCACCATGGACCGACGTAAAGAGCTGAACGCAAATACAGCTACCAATGGGGAAAATTCTAACACCTTTAAAAAGCCACAAAATCGAAAGGCTCCGGTCATAAAGCAAACTCTAACTAGCATGTATCGAATTGCCAAAGCAAATCCTTTACTGCTTATAACAAATAATAAGATCGAAGGTAACAAGGATGACTTTGGTGTAAATAAAATAAAGCTTCCAAAGTCGATCGTCCAACCCAGTGCAACTCCTACAGCCAAAGAACAATCTACCGCAGCACCTGTCTCTAAACAATCTGTACTAACTAAGTCTATTCCACGTACAAATTCTCAGAAATCCGAGTCAAAAAACAAAGCTTTAACTCGTACTACTTCTCTGAGGACTAACAAAACGAAGATGCCATCTAACAATTTAGCATTGCAAAGAGCTGGCTCAGTGAAACATCAGACAAAAACTTCAGATAACAGTAAAAATGTAAAAAATGTTGTGTCTAATCCCCAGCCCAGGCAGACAAAGCGTCGATCGCTGTCTGCCGAACATTACGACCGTCAGCGGAAGCTAATCCAAGTAAAAATTGACCAAGTCTTGGACAAAAACTCGACACAATCATTGAACAACGTCCGGAGAGAATTTGCCACAAACCTGCCCAACGTGTCTGCCATTGTGGAGGAAAAGCGAGTTACATTTAAAACACCCACCGCTTACCTGAGGCGGAGCATGTCGGTCTACACTCCTACTCCGTACCACAGATCTACTTTGTCTTACACGTCAACACCAACACCCACAAGTGATAATTTAAAAATCCGCCTGGAAAACTGGCTGCGGAAACATAAGAAGCCAACTCACAGTTACCGCCACCTAAGGTGCTTTGGTGTTGATCACCATAACGACGATGAGAACAAGGAAAACATCGAAGTAGTCAACGAGGATGCGTCGTCAAGCTACGAAGATTTAAAAATTTCACCCCAACCTATTGCAGATGACACCCCCAAGGCAGGATCATCTGGTAGCAATACTCGGGAAGTCGCCCAAGCTGCGTTGGACGATTTGCATAAGTTGATTGTTGAGGTAAGTGCTGTTGTTTCATAAAGATTTGCATTTACAATTTTAGAGTATAAGGGACAAGGCTATGAAGTTGTAGGTCTTTATATTCCTATTATTATTATTATTATATGGGTGGTATTTAACAGTCTACCAAATTTACCCAACCTTTTCGTACAAAAAAATACTTTCGTTTCCCAAAAATACTAAATGCTCACCAAAATTAAGAAAATACATAATCTTAGAGCGACAACCAAAAATTGACATCATGCTAGTCTCTTATATTATTTGTTCCTAAAAATAACTTTCGTTGGCTAAAAATACTAAATGTTCACCAAATTTTATTCCGCATTTAATTCTAACATGATACCCAGATATTTAATTTTCGTCAGCGTCTTATATTATTTAGCATTTAAAAAACACTATTTCTTTGGCAAAAATACACAAGGTTTACTATATTTTATACCACATTTCACCACCCCCCAATATTTTTTAAAATTAAAAAAATCGAAAATTCGAATATCGAAAAAACGTTTGCCGAACTCGCTAATAGCAGGCAGCGGGCAGAACAACGTCTGTCGGGTCCCCCAAAATTTCACCCCCGCCCCCAACACCCCCAAATATTTTTTAAAATGAAAAAGATCGAAAATTCGAATATCGAAAAAACGTTTGCTGCCCCCACTGATAGCAGGCAGCGGGCAGGACAACGTCTGTCGGGTCCGCTAGTATATACCGTGCGTCCACGAGACTACGCACCATGGCGCTGGAGTGATGCTAGTTTATTTTAAATATCTACTCTTTCGGTGGTAATTGATAGTCAAACGGTTGCTAAGCATTAACCATTAAAATTGAATTTGTAAGTAACAAACAAAGTGCCTTCAGAAATGATCGAACGTTTTTGAATGGTCATGTTTATACAACGTATGAATAGCATGTTGGTGGCACTGTAAATCTATGTCAAATTCGAGGTAATCGGGTTAGGTTTTGCGTCAGTCCCAACTTTCTAACCTCGAATTTGACACTATACTTCAAGTTGAATACTACTTATTTATTTATTGCCATAGAAAAATAAATATAATAGGGTTTGTTGTTAAGCTGTTTTCGTAAAAGCAAGAGCTGATCTTTGGGAGAAATTAACGTTGTTCTGATTCCATGGTGCGAAACCCTGTGGACACACGGTATATAAAAATATAAAACAAATTTCACAACACAAAATTGAAAATTAAACTTATTAAGTTTTTTCATACGGCAATACACTGCTACACAAGCTGAAGCCTGCAAGAAGTTTGTCTGGAAGGGACCAAGGAGAGATGCTCGAGCTTATTTCATTTTTGGAGTAACAGAATAATTATTTGACGTACAAGTAGTTTTTTCGAGAAAGACTAAATATAAATGGATAGCGCAAACATTTATTATATACAGCACCGACGCGTAACTTGAGCGTTTTAAATTTGGTGAACATTTAGTAAAATTGGTAGACATATGGAATTTAAAATGTAAGCATTGGTAAAACAATACGCAACATAGCTATTTTAGTGGTGCTGTTCTCATTTTCTGAAGTATAATAATTTGGGTTCCATTAAGATTTTTTGATGTTCATTAAATTTTTTGGTGGACAGCGCTAGGGATGTATGGTTTAATTTGGTGTACATTATATTTGATCCCTTATTATATTATTCAAGCTATACGTTTCCATAGAAGTTGGTGCTGTTTCTCGAGAAATTTATCAATCCATTTGGTGTGATTGATAAATCTACGTCTTTTCTCCGGGTTCCTCTTTTACAAATCCTGTTGTGTTTTTGTTTCGTTACTCACTTCTCATTTTTTCCTATTTGGTTTCTGTTTCCAGTTCCAATTTCATTCTCTTCGGATCACTTTCTACATGGTCTTTCAACTTCAATTTGGGCCATCCTTTTGATCTAGTGTTTTGTGGCTGCCATTCAGTTAATATTCTTTGTGGTGTGTTCTTGCCTCTTCTAAATATACATATGTCCATAACGTCGCATTCTCTTTGATTTAACTTTTTATCTTCTAGCATTTGTTTTTTTCTGTAAAAAGTTTTATATCCTTGTTGTATCAAGAAACATCGTACTGTACACATAATTGGTCCAGTAAAAACACCCCAAATTCTGTACGATTGTAAAAAGAAATAATTTCAGGTTTTTGTTTTATACCAGTGTTCATTAACTGCAGTCTAGGATGCCTTTTTTTATGTATAAAACCAAGTGCTGTTGTAGAAACGATATAACTATTTATTGCTCTGTTATTAATTGTTATAAACTCTTTAGGTAGTTTTAGTTTTTCTAATGGCCCCAACATATTTAACTGTATTTACTTGGAGCAAATTTAATAAAACTAGTGGCACACTAGAAAACCAGTTATCTGCGGTGTTTGTGTCGTTGATTAGTTCAATCATCCTTTTAACTGTATCTCCCACAGAGTTGTTCAACCGGAAAGGATTGTCAAGTTGCTTTACCTACATATAGTGATTTAAATTACCCATGTATTTATTTTTAGGGGTAAATGCCCGGGATTTACCCGAGTAAGTACCCAAAATGGGTATTTAAACGAGTATTTATAGCCTAATTTACAAATATTATTAAGCTAATCTAACCAGTATACTTTACTAGTAATAAGTGAAGGTGCTCTATTCGAATTTTATAAAAATGTAGAGTAGAATAAAAAAAAGCTGAATTGAGAACAGTTACTGCTAAGGTGACCACTTTTCAATTTATACAATCCCTGAGATCCTTCATAAGTAAAAAAAGGTTTTCTGCATTGATAAATGCAGAATATTTGTAGAAAAACAAAAAGAACGCAATAAAAACCATGTTTTTATTCATTTCTATTAATGGTTAGCATATACAGGGTGTTTTCTAACTTGAGACTTTTCTTGAAAGGGCATCTAAGGAGGCGAAATGTAGTCAATTGGTGGCAAAGTGCTCCAATAAAAGTGTTATAATCAGAGAGATATTGTCTTATCTTTTTTACTATGAGAACAACTAAGAACCACTGGAATCACTGCAACTGTTTTGTTATTAGTTGGCGTGTGTCAGCATTGTTTTATTATTAGTTGGCGTGTGTCAGCATTGTCACATTTTTGATGTTCGAAATAATCAACGCTAAAAGAAGGCTCATAAGTATTCCAGTATCGAATTAACAGATATGTTGTTAGTTTATGGGAGGCATTGTAAAATACAGCTGTTACATCTCGCGTTTATGGAGAACAATTCCCGCAAAGGGTTGCGCCTGCTCCCAGAATATTTATTGAACTTCACCAACATGCTAGAGACACTGGACAATTACTATCAAAACGAGGACGTGATGGTGGCCCAGGTAGGGTTGTAGAAGACGAAGCTGAAGAGCAGATTTTGGAAATGGTGGATGCAGACCCATCTGTAAGTACAAGACATGTTGCCAATCGAACCAGTATTTCTCATACCAAAGTAGTATGGCAAATTCTCCGAGAAGACCAACTATACCCCTATCACTTGCAACACGTGCAGGCTCTAATGCCTGCAGATTATCCTCAAGAGGACAAGATTTTGCGAATGGCTTTTGGGGGGAACATGCTCGCAATCCCAATTTTACGCCCAATGTGTTGGTTTGTTTTTTTACACGGAACGGAATAAATAATTTTAAAAAACACCCATATTTGGGCATTTGAAAATCCACGTGCTATCTGGTGAACTGGGTTCCAGCAGTGATTCTCTTTGAAAGTTTGCGCTGGAATTCTCAATGGATAGTTAATTGGACCTTTCTTGTTACCAAATCGTCTAACTGGGGTAGAATATTTAAATTTTTAGAGAACTATTTGCCAGAACTGATAGAGGATATACCTCTGGATATTCGACAACGAATGTGGTTTTTAAATGATGTTGTCCCACCACATTATAGCCGCATAGTTCGCGAATACCTGAATCGGAGTTTTCCAAATAGGTGGGTAAGCCGTGGTGCTCCAATTTCTTGGCGCCACGGTCGCCGGACTTAACGCCACTCGACTTTTATCTCTGGGGACATTTTAAGTCTTTAGTGTATGCCTCGGAAATAAATACTATAGAAGAATTGCGCCAACACGTGGCAGATGCAGCAGTTATAATTCGAGAACAAGCACTGCAGCAGGGCACGATGCAGGCGTCTTATGCTTCTTGGATACGAAGGGGCTAGGATTTGTGTGTGCAATAAGAGAGTAGACATTTCGAACAGTTTCTGTGACAATGTAGAATAGTTATTTGTTAGATGTATGTTACTAATTTTGTTAATTAAATTGCAATTGAAGCGGTTCTTAACATTTTTTTCAGAAATTTGAAAAGAACATATCTCGCTTATTATCCAACTTTTACTGGGGCAAATGCATGTTAACGTACATTATTTTCCTTGTACTTCTTGCTAGTTAAAGAAAAGTCCCAAGTTAGAAAACACCCTGTATAATGAAAGGTGTAACTGAAATACTTGTCCACATCGTACCTCGTACTGAACACGCATTGTTTTTACTATGTATTCAAAACAAAACATCTACACAGACGATTTGCATTCATATTGAAGTGCCAACAATCGATCACGCAGCTAAAGGGATTATAAAACAGTGCAAGAAGGCACAGATTAGGCAAAAAGCATATAAGAAGCAACCTGAGAATTACTGAAGATTACAAGAAATTGCCGGTGGTGTGTGAATTAGTGTTTATTAACTAAAAGTGAAAAGTAGGACCAATTGTGAGTTTATAGTTTCCTGAGTGACATTTACATATACAATTAAAAATTAAGATCAGAGAATGTACACGTACAGATAAAGAATTGTAAATCATGTTGCTATGGTAACCTAGGGAGTTGCTTGTATTTTTTATGTTGGGGAAGCCAAGCCGAAAGCTTGTGTGTTGTTTTGCTTGCCGATTTTAATAAATTTTGTTGATAAGAGTAAATATTTTATGCCCAGTTGTGCGTTTTATTTATTTGCCTGTGTGCGGAAGCCAGCTGTGGTTAAGTTGGCAGTGTTCCGGAGTGCAGTTCCAGAATAAATTGGACCTGGAGCTTGTGCGATATTGTTTTCGGAGCTGAGATTCTACAAGTTTTGAAGCTGCAGGAAGCAGAAAGCAAAGTGCAGCACCTAGAAGAGGCTGTATTCTTGATCCAGAAGCAGGTAGCAGTAGCTGAAATATTGCCAGGAAGCAGATACGAGCTTGGCGTCCTTTCCAATCATAGCCTGTGCGAGTTCGTCCTTTAAAGCCGAGATTCTTCAAGATTGGGAGCTGCGTGAAGCAGACAGCAAAGGGCAGCACCTAGAGGAGGCCTTATTCGTGGTCTATAAGTAGGTAGCAGCAGCAAAGAGCTTTGCAGGAAGCAAATACAAGCTGTTTGTTCTTTGTGGAAACCGGAAACGAGATCGGCGTTCTCTAAAGAAAGAACAAATGCGAGTTGACGTCCTTTTGCACTTGAAAAATCAATTCTAGGTTAGCCAAACTTTTTGTCAATTTTCTATGTTTCGAACAGCTTTGTTTGGGGTTAAATATTTTATGGTTATCTGCCGTTCGTCAGAATCGAGAATTTGCCATACAATGGTTAAATTCATCAACAGTGTAAGAATCCAACCCTGCAGATAGGAGTTGCTAGCCTGCGCAAAAGCTTTAATAAGTTGCAAATGGATAGAATATAGAAAGAGCAACATACCTTTATTACAGTGAAGCATAATTAAATAATTTTAATTAGCTAGAGGTATTTGGTATTTGTTTCACCATCAGCCCTTCTATTTCTTCGGACCTTTCCTATTTTGTTCCACTTATTTCTAGCGCCTGTAATATATTTTTATCTATGTTGCGTTCGTACTGAGGCTATTACGATACTCGTTTGCATGTCCTAATAAACAAAAAGTGATGCTATAATAAAAATGCTAAAAACAGAGTAATTAATTTTTTTAACGTTGGCAACCATGGGTACTTCGCTCCGTGTACATATCGAACTGTCAATAGCAGCCTTTATTGCACCCCACAAATGTTGCCAACTGCCGCGAAATTCTCTAGATTTTGAAATTTTTTTGTTTAAAAAAGTGGCAAAGTAGATAAAATACTATTTTGTAGCACTTCCTTTAGGGCACTCCTCGCTTCGCTCATCGTATCCTAAACCTGTGCGTGCTACAAAATGTTTCTTATAAAACTCGTATCGTAATATACTATTATTGTATTCCCTTTTTCGGATTTCAGCATGCACTTTCTGTTCCTCTACTGTTACATCACTATCTATGTAAATGCGCTTAGCTCTCAAATTATTATTTTCTTACTTTCCGATTTTATACACCATCATTTCTACTGACACATTGACTCTCGTTCTATTGTCTCCTCAACTTTTTCTTTTAAATTTCCATAATAATAACTTTCCTCCATGACATGTTGACCTATTTAGAACAAAAAAGGCACTTTACCTGAAAAAATAAAGTTTTTTATCTACCGCTCGCGAGGGCTTATGAAGACCAATCCAACATTTTAGTATTAAGGTTTTCGACTCAAAATTGTACAAGGAATATCGCTACCTGGAGCTTTTGCGCCAATTTGTATACACCTTGTATACTGCAATGGTTTACTTCCCACAGCAATTCTGGTTGCCTAACTAACACGAAAATATGAAAATTCAAGATGAGCACAGAATTAATATTGTATTTATTGCAAGATAAAGTCAGTATTCTACACAAATAAATGCACGTGAGATGATTTAGCAGTAATTTAATTTGATTGAGAAAGGTTAGCATTAGATTAAACAGTATCTAAAGGGTTATGTTCAGCGTTTTATTAATAATTGATGTTAGAAATGGCAAACGCAGCATAATTTATGTAGCTTACAGAAATGGTTTGCGTAGTTACAAAAATTATGCGTTATGATTAAAAGTTTGCATCACTTGCAAACGGCAAGACAACTGACAGGTAAAGCAAAGCAGCGAAGAAATAAAGATTGCAAGGAGCGATTAAGTAACCTATCAAAGGACACAGACATTGTGCAGTGCTAAAATAAACATGTGAAACTGCATTTAAAACTGGAGTGATTAAAAGCGGAGATTTAAAGTGTAAAAGCGTTACGTTGGAGAATTCCGAAGAAAAGACAGTTTAATATTTAAGCAAAGACAGTATATCAAAACTATAGTTTATAAGTTAAAACATAATATCGAAAACAAGCTTGTAACTTTTATGTTGGTTACAAGAGGTGAGTGTTCCCAGTTTTGGTGTAAAATTCTTAATAAAAAAGTTATTTGTTGAGCCCAAAAGTGTTATTCATATTCACCAGTGTGCAGAGCATCTGTAAGAGTAATTTTCGTTGTGATAAAACATCCCAGTGAACAGGGATCAGCCCAGCGAGATTTTACCAGGTGCGTCCTACAGCCAGGCCAAATTCGGGCAGTTCGAGGCATTGACCAGCCAGAACTTTTTTTTACTACGTGTGGAGGAGCCCTACAAGTAGAAAGGAGAACCCAGAAGTCGTCACCAAGTTGAAAGGAACTGTGGGGTTTCTTCATTGTGCGAGCCAGCATCAGAGCACCGCTTCCAAAGGTAAAAATTCACAGGAAGCAGTTGGAATAAGCCCACTAGGTTCGGGTTTCATCAAGATTGGACTGTCTACGAAGTGTAGCACTAAACCCCAGTTCCCAGAAGCTTTCCAGGGATTTTTAACCGACGTGGCGTCCTTCCATTTTGCGAGATTTGGACCAAAGATTTCGACCGTTTTTGCTGGAAATAGAACAAAAGCAGATTAGAGCGTCGGTTTGCGTCGCTGAAACAAAACCAAGTTAGCCGGAAATTACGTCAGAGCAATTACATTGTATTTACCTGATGTTAATTTTGCCATTTTTGGTGTTTGAAGTCAAATTACGCAAATTTGTATACGTGCAGATCATCTTTGTGTTTACGGTCAATTTGAGGTTAGAGTTGTCAGAAACGAATTTAAGCAATTGACATACTAGTGAATTTGTCATACACAAAAGTATTTGTAATAAAGCTGTTGAATTTACCCCTGAGACTAGAGTTATGGCATGCGAGACCGGAGCTTTGCTTTTAATTATTTGCAAATAAATAAAATACATAAGAAAAATAAACCATTTATTTAGAAAATAATTATAACATCATTTTTCATTAGCCCTGAGATTGACACAGAATTCTATGATTAAAACTATTTCATTTATAAATTGTGGTGATTTGTCCTAATTATTATTTATATTTTTACTAAAGCCTAATTTTCTACCAGTTTATGTTATTGCTGTTAATTTCATGTTCATATATAATAAGGCAACAATGCATATTTAAGAATAAATAAATAACTATTTTGTAGGGTTACTCAAGGGAACAATGCGAAGCTTGGTTGGAAAAAATAAGGCACAAATACCAGTACTTGGAAGAGGAACCACAGTATTGGGAGTGCCGGGCTGCTATTGAGCAAAGCAGGGGCAACATCATCTCCGCAGTTGAGTGCCTCCAAGCGGCAATTGTTCAAGGAGCTGAAGTACGAACAGTTGACCGTTCCCTAGAGCAGCTTCTGGAGAAGTTTAGTTTATTAAACATCAGCACCGCCGAGTCGCTTATGGAAGAGGACAGAAAAAAGAGAGATCGAGCCAGAATTGTCTTGGACGCTCGAAACGTTTTCAAGTCATCTATCATCCAGTTTGCCGTACAGGAGCGGACCTTGAAAAAGTAATTATTAACTGTGCTTTTTGTGTTTGTTCATGCACCGCTTCCGCTTTTTTTTCGAAGTAACTAACAATAACACCGAAGACTCGTAACAGTCGCAGTCAGTTACAGTAACTTCTAATTTGTTCAGCCTTCTTTTGTTGGTGTTTGCAATACCTTTACCTGCATGTCTACACCTTCGTCGTTAACAAATAAATACACCTGTTTTGGTTTGGGAATTCTAAAATATATTTTTAACATTATAACCTTGGTTAAATTAGCAAAAATGTGCTACTTTGATCTACATGTAAATCCTACTTATTTTATTTTTAATGTGGACTAAAGAAAGTAAAAAAGATTTTTGTGTATGTATTGGGGCTTTTCGGGTTATTACAGAGGATTGCCAAATGGCCTACTAGATTATCTTAAAGAATTGCAAAAATAATAGTCAATAAACAATATAGTAAATAATTGGGTTTCGTTCCTCAGGGCAGCAATTCATAAGAAAACTCTTTTATCCAAAGCCAATATTTCGGAAACCTATATTCCTTTCTCAAGGCAAACTATAATAAAATTTACAGTTCTAGAGAATTACTGCAAAACAATGTGCTTTACTTGCGAAAGTGAGGTTAGTACTTTATAATTGGCAACAAAGAACATAAACAGGCTTATCTTGTTTGGTATATCAGGTTAAAGGTTAGAAAACAATGCTTAAAGTAGTCCGATTATATCACAGTTAAATTCATCAATTACAAACAGATTTAAAAATGTACATTTTCCACCAATCGTACCAGAATTGACACATTATTGATAAAATTTTGTTGAGCAAAGTCAAACATTCCATTACATCAGCCGTTGCTAGATAATTTACAATAAAACTGTACAGGAATATTCCTAATTTTTTTAATTATTCTGGTACGATTGGCGTAAAAATAGTATGAGTATCTTGGACAAAAAGCAACATTCCCCGACTCTTGTGTTGTTGGGCTCGGCAACAGTTGTCCTGGAATGTCACGCTTTTCGTTCTAGATACACAATGTACTATCTCATGCTAAATGACTAATTTTTGGATGATAACTAAACGACGCAAACATTACCAGACAGTGAAAAGCGTTCAAAAAAATTCATACAAGTAATTAGTACACAACAAAGAGGGATGTCTAAATTTTAATGGTAGTGTTATCATTATAAATAATCCTAGGTTTAAAGTTAATAAGGTATGTATAGATAGATATTCCTTAAATTTTTAACATCTGTTTTAAATTTTATACAGTTATGTTCCCTAATATGACATATTTCTAGGAAAATACGTTTGTTGTAATTGTCTTCACTGTCCAGAGTGGTAGGGTTTTCAAAGTCAATGAACATGAGAGGCAAGAGCACTGGACTTCTCTTTCACTTTGAGTTTTGTGTTACTTAATTCGATTTTTCAGTTGTTGGGATGTTTGGCCCACATAACACTCTGTACAGTCAAGACAGTTAATTAATATATCACATTACACTTCTACACATTGTAAGAATCTTATCCTTTAGTTTTGAGAACGCTACTCTTTGCTATGTTTATATCTTTAAGAACATTTTTATTAGTTTGTTGATTAAATTGTTAATATATAGAAGTAATTTATATTTTTAAATTTAATTCTCACTCCCGGTTCGGAGGTTTTACATCATTATTATTAATATTGTGATTATAGCGAAAGATCTGAGGGGTATGAATTCTCTTTCAAGATTTTTGTATAGTTTGTTTTTTTTACCGAAAAGTGATGAGATATTTTAAGAATTCTATATTTAAGTGCCAAAATAAAGTTGATTATAATTTTCATAGAAAAATAATGAATGTTTCTGTTCGAGTTCGTATTTTTTTGATACCAATTCAAGGTAATTGTGTTTTCAGGGATTCGTACGACTTTTGTGCAAAAAAAAATGGGCAAAGTTGTCTTTCCCATACGTCATCGACATACTGCTTAACAAAAGGTGTTTGACGGGACAATTTAGGGATACAATAATCTAACAAAGAATCTATAACTAGTCATAAGTGACTACCCATCGGATATCCAAAAATTTGTGCATAAGTAAGATTATTAAACATTAAGAAACTTGAATCAGAGAGCAATAGAAATTTCAATATTAAATATTTTCTTTTTCAACCTGTTAGTAAAATTGTTAATCCTGGCGTTTTAAATATAAAGTCTCCATTGGCTAATCTCTCAAAATCAATACACAAAGTGACTACTTGAATACAATTGCCGGCCGACTAGCTAGGTTCGGAGAGGCGTGTACAATTCTTAAGCTCAAAAGGGCGCCAATGGATTTTTATCAAATAATGGAAAGTGTATCCAAGCATTCAAACGAGAATACGTAAACTCAAGTAGCACAATAAATCTGAAAGAGAAGCTCAACTCAAGTATATGTCAGAATGCAAATATCACAGTATAATTCAAATAATATAATCACAGCAAGAATCACAATATTTTAACATATTCGGAATCATAAGTTGCCAAAAATTAATTGCTATGATCAATAATTTACAAATTCAAAGTGAGGTACCTCAGGCAAAAGTGACAATACTTACAGTTCACAAACTTCGTAATAATATTAATTGCACACATTAAAATAAACGGACAGGCGAACAGTACAGCAAAGGTTAGTCCTATGTGACTTCACAAGGTCACGTCCCCGGGCCCTCGATGTCGTTTGATACCATTTCGTGCGGCAATACAGCCCAAAATCGCCTGAAGCATCCCCCCGTAGAGGATATGAGCCTATCTGTAACTAATGCCCAGATCGGCCCTCCAGCACTGGTTGCTATAAGGGAAGAAAAGATCCACGATAGCATACAAGAAATACAAAGCATTACGACGTGAACTTTCTACTTACCCTGGGCAAAATTCCAGGCATGTGCGAAACGCTCGGTAGCAAACTCCGCCAAATGGCGTGGGATTGAACTTCCCTCATGATGAAATTTAGGGACTTGAAACCACTCCAAACAGCGTAGGCAAACTTCACACAACCAAAACTAACGGCAGCCCACAAATCCTCTAAAATTTCAATCCTGTCTCGCCGATCGAGGTGGAAAAGGATGCGTTTCGGGACAATCGCGAGTTATATCAAACTTTCGCAGCAAGGCCAAAGAAGTAGGCATGGCGCTAGCACGTGAAATACAAACTGAGCGCCAAAGCAATCAGAACCGAAAAGATGGGTAACAGTACGAACTAAAAACTAAAGATCTCGAAATCAAATGGCAGCGCGAATAAATCTTAACCACCTACAATTGTTCCTCTCTTTTTATTGTACTGCAGAGTGCTGCTGTCTACATTAATATAGACAAACTCGAATTTTCCAATGTATAATGAGGTTTTTGAAATGCCATATTGCTTAAAACAACAAATTTTGTGGTTTCCATGGATACAAGTGGTAAAAGAACTTTATAGAACCCCAAGGAAAAATTTTGATTTTTTGCCACTATAAAAACATGTGATTGGTTGAATTTTGGAAAATCATGGCGTTTGATTGGATAATAGGAGACGTGGGAAATAGTCACTAAAATTAGTTCAACAATAAATTATTATTCAAATATTAGCACACTGAAAATCTAATGACCACTTTTAATAGATTACTTAATCATCATAAGATAGTATCAAACAAATTATTTTTAAAATTGTTATATTTATACATTACATATCTACATTAAACAGTTTCTTGTTGAACGTGATAATTAAACTATTTAGGTGATTCTTATAAAATAATGCTTCTCAGAGGCGTGAGCCCAGCGACAGGGCTGTATCCAAGTTAGAAAAAATAGTAATTTTTATTAAAATTAATATGAAATATTTTATTTATTAAAAAAAATACGATTTTGTAACTAAACAATCAGAAGTAACAATTCACCAGTAGAGCAACTGAACAAGTCCGAATAAAGGGTATATTACTCGACAAGTTGAGAAAAGTGATGTTTTTCTGAACAAGCATGTGTTGTTGGTGACACTGTAAGTCAATGTCAAATTCGAGGTTAGCAGGTTAGGTTTTGCGTCAATCTATGTCAAAACTGACGCAAAACCTAACCTCGAATTTGACGTAGACTTACAGTGTCACAAACATCACACTTCAGTATTGCCAAATGTAAAACGAATCGTCGTTGCTAATGATAAAAGTACCACATTTATTATCGATTTTAAATGAAGAAATGTAGTAGGTACATTTCCAAATAAAATGCGATAAACAATAGTTTTTTTCATCATTCTTATTTCGTTCTAAACGTTTCTGTTCAGCTATTAATTATTATGTATAACAAAAAAGCTAGATATCCGCGCTCCAATAATCACCATCCACTACTACTCGTATTCATGATTTACCGTATTGTAAATTTCGAATTTTTGACTGCACCACAATTCGTGCCATGTTCACAACCTTGGTTTTATCAGAGTCAGTGTATATAGGAGAGTACCGACATTCTTTGATCCGTGAAAATGCCGCCATGTTTACTCCCATCAGCAACAACTGATTGAGTTATGTCTAAAATTTTACTTGAAAGTTGCAAGACTGTAAGTTTGTGTCAAATTCGAGGTTAGCAGGTTATGTTTTGCATCAGTTTGTATCAAAACTGACGCAAAACATCTTTTGTTTTACAATCCCTAAACCATTTATATGCTATTTGCGTGGAAATTTATCAGGTGTCTACAAAAACAGCACTTGTAACCGACATTTTGGCGTAATATTCGCCCTAAATAACAAAAGCTTGAATTTGTTTAGAAAACAAAAATAAACAGCAGAAATAGCTCAATGACCTCTTAAATGAAAGAAATGTAGGCTGTTTTACAGTTTCCGTAAATTTTACTGTTGAATAGAAGAAATACAAATGAAAAATGGCTACAAAAAATAATTTTGTCAATTTTACAATGCAAGCGAATCTTTTACCATTTATAAAATAGCTTACGATAATCAGCGAACATTTGTCTTTGAAATGAAGTCTTGTTTAAGTTTGTACGACAAGCGTAACTTGATAATAAGTGTTTTCTATGTAGCAATCTGTCCTTCCCAACAAACTAGTAAGATGAGCCTGGAAGAGACAGAAGCTGCAGGAACGATAAACGGAATAACAACAGACTTCATCAAAATAGACACAGATGAGAAACAAGGAGATGTACTATCACCAATACTTTTCAACATGATAATTGAGAAAATCGTACAGAAAGTAGAAATGCAAGGGAAAATTATCAACAAAAGAACCCAAGTTATTGCATATGCCGACGATGTAACAATAATCAGTAAAAAAAAAGAAAGAACTGATAGAGAAACTCAAAAGCATCGATAAAAAAGCTAAATACTATGGCCTCCAAAGTAACAAAGCCAAAACAAAATATACGAAGTTCAACAAGAATCCAGCACAAAGACAGGACATTCAGGTAGAGCAGTACACATCAGAAGGGGTAATAGTTATTTACTATACAAGTGGGATAACAGCATCATTAATATACGTGTGTGTAAGTTACAAACGAGTGCGTAGCACGAGTTATGTAAGCACACAAGTATATTAATGATGCATTATCACACATGTATTGTACAAAATTTTATCTACGACTGCCTAAAATTGAGAAAAGTGCATTAAGAAAAATGTCAGATCTGTCATTTTCAAAAATATTTTAGTAGGCAAATGTCACTATGTCATTCATTTGACACTATTTCAGTTACGTAATGAAGTCATTACACAACTCAGTTGCGTAATAAAACCATTACATAACTGAGTGGTGTAATCAGCTTCATTACCTAACTGAAATAGTGTCAAATGAGTGGCGTAATGCGTTACTTATCCCACTGGAGTAGATAAATACATTTAATTGTCTTGGCAACCTAATCACAAGACCGGAACAGGAAAATGAAAGACCTAAAGAAAGAATACAAAAAGGAAACAAAGCCTTTTATGCCAATAAAGCCCTTTTAAATAGTAACCCGCTACAAAAAAACATGAAAATACGGATCTAGATTATAGTAATAACAGAGCTGGGCAGTATTTTTATTTGTAAATACTTTTTTTTATTTAAATACTTTTGTAATATTTAATTATTAGGTATTTAAATACTTTTAAATGGGCTGTATTTGTATTTTTAGGTGCAAATATGTTACAAAGTATTTAGTATTTAAATACAATTTTGGAAGTATTTAAATACTTTTAGACTATTTAAATATTTTTAGAGTTTTTAAATATTCTCAAATGATGACGTATAGGACGTTTAATATTACGCAAAAAGTATTTACTAGTTGGAAATATATTTCTTGGAGAAATAAAGGTAATTAAATACCTTTGAGAGTATTTAACTACTTTTGTTTCTTAAAAAATGTATTTCTAACTAGTAAATACTTTTTGCATAATTTTAAACGTCTTTTAGGTCATCATTTGAGCTATTCTGGCATTATTAGGCATTACACGTTGGAATTCACACTACGAGTCCATAAGCCAAATTTTTAGGAAAACAAATACTTATTTTATATGAAAAGCTTTCAATGAAACAATATTGCTTGAATAAAAATAAAAATATTGCTTGAATAAACATAAAGTAGACTATTCAATTCACCTGTCATCTGTCAAAAAGTGACCAATGAAAATCCAGAATTCTGACGTTTCTTGACCAATCAAAAAAATATCAGTGGATATATCTTCCTAGAAGGTATTCAAGTGACTATTTTAAACAAATGTGATTTTTATTAGAAAAAGTCAATATTAGTGTTCTGTTACTATAGAAATTGCGTAGTTTGTTGCTAGATTTACTGAAAACTAATTTGAAAAGTAGTTTGGTTCATTAAATAGTCCCTCGAATACCATTCTTAGTCAAAGTTAAGTAGATTATTTTTGCGGTGGTATCACTACTCATGTCCATTGCGCTTGGGATTAGGACTCGTGCTATCGCACTCGTCCTAATCATACCAAAGCGCAATTGACATTCGTGACACCACCACAAAAATAGTCGACATAACTTTGACTACTCATGGTATTATAAGTGAGTATTTGACAGAATACGTTTTTAAGTCACTGGTTTTAGCATTAGATATTCTGAACTAAAAGATATATATTATAGATTCGTGATACCAACAATTGCCAGTAAGAAAATTAATCTAGAAAAACTAAAAACAGAAAATCTCCAAGTATTTTTCTTCCTCAAATATAAAAAATGTAACCTCAAATGCTAAATTTGCAGGACAACTTTTTTGTATTTGAACTGAAAAATTTAAATTGATCTTCAAATTTGTTATTATAGCCCAAGAGCCAGTGGCAATTCGAGCAACGGACGTTCTGTAAGGCTAAAAATTTTTTTGGTGATAAGTCATAGCATGCCAGGTACATATACAACGACTTGGCAGACATCAGCCCTGCACGTCATCATCCCTTATATTTTTGAAATTGTCAATAAAATTTAAAAAAAACTTGTTGCTGTAAGCTTAAAATTTTAATATGTTTTAGTTCATGCATTGTGAAGTAGGAAAAAAAATTGACAGGCGATTTCGATGAGCACTAGTACCTGACAGGTGAGTCGAAAGATGTGCAGTATATTGGGTTAAAATAAACTTTGTTCTGTACATTTGAAATTTTTACACATGTTTAAATGAGCGATTTAGAAAACGTGTGTACAATGCCAGGCGGTTCTGGTTAGCATATGTCTTTGACAGGCGACGGAGAAGATGCTATGTGACCCCGAGTGAGAGACGAAAGAGTCGAAAGATGTGCAGTATATAAGTCAATGGTACAAATGACATAACATTGAGATAAAATTGATGAGAAAAAAATATATTTTATTAGTTTCAATGAAAAATATATAAGAATTTAATAATATAGCTACACACAAACTTACACTATAATGTGTATATAAATTTTTTAATTATAATAATAATAAAATTTTAATTCAATTTTCATCGCTATCATATGCGGCACTGTTGCTGTCTTCATCGTCATCTGACTCGTCATGACGAAATTCGTCCTCTTTAAATTTTTTTTTGTTTTATTAACAATATTATTACATATCGGATCTTCTGCACATTTAAATAGAACTTTATGTATTTTTATTTAATTAAAAAGTTGTATGTTACCTGAAATACGTTCTTCAGCTTCATCAGACTCTTTCTCGGCAGTGGACTCTCGTGATAATATGTCATAAATTGAAGCAGGTACTGTATCACCCTCAAACCAATTAAAAACATAACGATCATCGATTAAATTCCAACCAATTATTTTCCGGTGTCAGAAATGTTGGCTCCCTTAAATGACTATTTCGCCAGATATTTGTAATATACATAGTTCTTAATAATTGTTGTCGCAGTTCACGTTGGCACGGAGGTAAATTTGATGAATCATAACTGATAATTTTTTTCATAAATACTTTAGAACTACTTGTCTTATATGTTGCGAGAAACTTTTCATAACGTGCATCATTTAAGTTTTCGCTTTTCATACCGTACATTTGGCACACAAACTTCTCAAGTATCGAAAAAACCGCTTCTTTTTTCTCTGCTGTTTCAGTATTTCCTAATGCTGCAAATGCCTTTTGATAATGAATATTTTTTTGCAATAATTGATAAGGGTTTTTTTTTGCCTCTTAGAAAAGATGGATTAAAATCACATCCGGTTAATGCATAAAAGCCCGGTAAGCTTTGACATAAAACAGGGCCTAATTTTACATGTAATTCCGAAATATTTATCCACTTCTTTGAATTCATAGTGCCATATTCCATATAGATCTTTAAATTATTATTACAGAGGTGATCCATGTTGCCCAGCATTATTATTAAAATGTCTGTATCAGACGCTTTTATTAAAACGTCGGATACATCGTTCTCCATTTGGCATATGTGATAAATTATTTTCGTGTCGGCTTCTTCGTGATGTTGGCACGATAAATTATCATTTACGTTGGAGATTACAGAGTTTTCATAAACACTATAAGTATGGCATTCTTTGTAATTTAAATTTACTATGGTATTTTCTATAAACTTTTTCATTTCATTTGTGCTCCAATGCGTAATTAAAAAATCCACGAAAGCTTCTTTGAATTGTATATTACGTAGTTCTTTAATAAAATCAACTGGTCTGACTTGTTCTGGGCCAGTAATTAAATATTGTATGTTTCGTACTTCATGTCGTTGGGCTCGTTCATAATCCTTAATAGATGGCGAAAAGTACTGATCGAAAATAATATCGACTCGTTGAGCATGTGTTGCTGTTAGTATCGACATAATTTTTTTTGAAATATTACCAAATGTTTTTGGTATATTTTTCATCGTATGAAGTAAATAAAATCCATCAAAAATAACAGCATCGAATGGTTTTGGTACTTCCTCATCGGTGATATTTGCTTTGAAAATATCAACCATTGCTGACTTCGGAGTTTTATGCAGCGTACCATCTTCATGACACAATGACATTGGAGTGATTGTAATGGGGTATGATAAAGTTTTTTCTAAATTGATATTATGTTCCATTAACAGAGCTAACAAGCGACCAAATAAATCACGTTGGACACGAATTTCATGAACCTTATTACCAACTCTGATTTTTCTTTTCTTTTTTTCAGAGGCAAAATTAGCTATTTTAACCTGCGAAATTCTTTCTTCAAATCTTTTTTCATTAACTGAACATTCGGTAATAAATTTTTCTTTTAACTTTTCTCCTGATTGTAAAAAATTTAACAGGTAGTCTTGGACTGCGCTCGAAGCTATTCTGCCGTTACCAATATTATATAAATTATTTTCATCTAGATGTAATTGAAATGGATTTAAAAAATTTCAAAAGTATTAATGAAATTCCATAACTGTACAGAATCTCTTTTGATTGCAGATTGTTCTAGGTCCGCTGAAATATCATTTTTTTTTCGTAAGCCCGCAACGTCCATTGTATGAGATATAATGGTGGTTCTTATATCGTGGCTTCTGGCCCAGCGCTGACGAGCAGAAATAGAATTCGTAAATTGGATTACACCGGTTAATCTTTTTCCTGCATCAGCATTAATCGTTTGTTCGAGTACTAAATCGATTGGTTGTCTAGAAAAAGATTTATCAGTACGCTTAATTCCGAAGTATCCTTCTTGCATGGAATTTGCAATAAATGGATGTGTAACTCCAACTTTTAATAAATTCTCGTGGTATTTTACCAACCATCGCGAATAATTGGGTTGATTAGTCACAAAAAAAATACCTGCTATTTTTGATAATATATATTTATACAAAGTAAAGTCTCCAGTTCTTATGCTCCGACTCAGCAACTGATAATAATGGATCAGATCGATATAATTAACATAAAATTGGGGCGTTTTTCCAAGAGCTCCATTTCTACATTCTTCTTTGTACGATTGGTATTGAGTCATCAATGTCGATATCTTGTCATCTTCTATTATATTCCCAAACGATTCAGGATCATCGATAAATGTAGAGAGGTTATTGTTCACATTTTCATTTATTATTATATTTTTTTTTTCAACAAAAGATTGGAAACATAATATTTCTAACCCTAATGCCATTAATGGATGTAGTCGCTTGCATCGATTAAAATGTTTACCCTTCAAAAATCCATCTACTGAACCACTTGCAATGATCTCGCTTTCAACAGCTATATTCATTATTCCGCTGTCGTCAATAAATTTTCCAATTGCTCTAAACAATGCTAACATTACGTGGAATGATCCTAAGTGAATAAATAAATTGTCATACACTGGTTTTTCTGTGGACTGTACTTGCATAGCAATCTTTGCAATAGCTAAATCGTATGTGACATTAATGCAAGGTTGTTTAATTTCTGCAGCGATCTTTTGACTTTGTTTCATAGTTTCTATTACAACTACCGTACTAGTCGGTGATTCATTAATTGGTGTCAGATAAGAAATTTTTTCCTTGTTATCATAATAATAATAATAATAATAATAATAAGTTTATTGTACTGTACAGTATTCGTCAACAAAATAACATTAATATGTTTGGATACACATAATAAACTCATTGACGTTATAGAAAACGTGTTGCTTCATGAAGGATTTTAGTTTCGTTGTGAACCCATCGTCCTTCCACTCCTTGGGGCACCTATTGTACCAGCTGACTCCACGATTTAAGTAGTCGGTAGTTATCATTCTGCTGTTGGGTCCTTCCAGCAGATCGTGTCCTCTCGTGAAGTAATCATGTTTACTTCCTCTTGTTGCTAGACCGTGGCGACGTTCAATGTGGATGTCCGTGAGCGTCTTAAAGATGTACATCGACACAACTGTCAGGATACCGTACTTGCAGAAGAGGGGTCTGCAGGATGTTCGCCTACTTACTTTTGCTATACTACGCAAAGCCCTCTTCTGCTCAATTAATATTTTCTGAATATGAGTTGTGTGACCCCATATTTCTATTGCATAGGCAAGTCTGGAATGGAAGAGCGAGTAGTATGCATTTTAGCCGCAGCTTCACTTGAGGTCTGACGAATTCGTTTGATGGCGAAGTTGACCCTTGACAATGCAAGGCTGAGGTCCTCCACCTGCGCTTTCCAAGAGAGCCGCGAGTCCACTGTCACACCCAGGAGTCTAACTGGTTTATCAGCATCCAGCCACCTATCCGTGGTGTAGTTTATCCGACTTGTCTTTTCTTTATTTAGCAATAGTTCGTTGCTGACAAACCAACCATCCGCTGCCTCGATAGCATTTGCCATGTTTACGTTCAAATCATTTGTGGTTTCTCCACTAGTGGTTAGTGTTGTATCATCTGCAAACATGGCAACATGCGCCGGTATGTAGCTCGGAAGATCGTTCATATATATTAAAAAGAACAGTGGGCCTAATATTGATCGTTGAGGGACCCCCCTCATGACTGAACACGTTCTGCTTCGGTGGCCATCCACCACGGTAAGTTGTCTTCTGTTCTGGAGATAATTTTCTACTATATTGTATGCTTTCCCAGTTATTCCATATTTGTTTAACTTTTGTAGGAATATGTCGTGCGACATGGAGTCGAAAGCTTTGCTCAGATCGCACATGAAGGATGCCGTTTTTTTCTTGTCATTTATCTCTGAGCAGACAAAAGTATATAGTGAATCCAGTGCTTTCTTTGTATTTCTGCCGTTTAGGAAGCCAAATTGACTGTCAGTAAAATAGTTATATTGGATAAAGTACTCACTTATTCTCTTGTGAAGAATTACTTCCAGGATCTTTGACAAGGCAGGCAGCACCGATATAGGTCTGTAATTCGCACAGCTTCCTTTATCGCCTTTCTTGTAGATGGGGTGTACTTTTGCGATTTTTAACTGATCTGGAAACTTTCCCACATGTAGGCACAGATTGAAGAGCTCTGACAATGTTGGTGCCAATATCTGGTCGACCCGTTTGATAACGCGCACATTCATGTCATATACATCAGTTGCCGTTTTATTTTTTAGTCCTTTTATTATGTCGGTGATTTCTTCTTCCGTGGTATTTTTAAAGTTGTTGAGCACTGTAGACTTCACAGCTATGTGGCTTGCCTTTAGGGTGTGATTGGCCTTGTCAAGTTGGTTCAATCCTAGATCCTGTGTTGGCAAAGAAGTTATTAAATTCTTCGCAGGTTGGCATTGTTCCTTGTTTGCATTTGTTTGTTCTTCCAGTTTCTTTATTAATGATGTCCCAGATGACCTTTGCTTTGTTGTCTGCCTCAGCTATTCTTTTCAGATTATTCCTTCTTCTCTCTTCTTCGGCTGCTTGCACGTAGTTGCGTTTAACAGTGTCTAGCATTCTCTGCATGTCCTCTGTACCATTATCTGCCTGTAGTCGGCAAAGGAATTTCAGGTTCTCTTTCATTTCACGTAGATGGCTTGAGAATGTTGGCCGAGTTCCTCGAGGTTTGTATATCTTACGTGGAAAGCACTCGTCGACTGCCCAACCCATTACTTTTAGCAGGTTCTTACACATCATTTCAGGATCAAAGCTGTGTATGGTTCTCCATTCGACTTCGCTGAGGACCTCCGCAAATCGGTCGAGATTTTTCGAGGAGTAAATCCGTCGGTGCGTGGCCTTATTAATTGAATTGGATTCAAGCGATATGCATTGTGGGTAGTGGTCACTAATGGTGTAGTTTAGTACTTGCGCATTCATTGCCCTGTCGGTATTAACAAAAATGTTGTCAATACAACTCTGGGAGTGGTATCTTATTCTGGTTGGATGGTGTATTGTCTGCACTAATCCAAAATTGTTCATAACCTTGACAACTTCAGATCTTGAAGATGAGTATTCTCGGAATTCGATATTGAAATCTCCTGTGATGACTGTTTGAGTATCTACTTCAACATTATCGCCAAGCCAAGTCAGTACGTCCTCCAGTGTGGACAAGAAAACGTCTATGTTTCCATTTGGTGGGCGATAGATTGCAAGCACCACGGTTCTATGTTTAGCAAGGTGGACGCCCACTACCTCGCAGTTTTTTTCCACCGACATGGATTTTATATGAATGAGCTCCACTGCTTCAAGATGACTCTTCGTGTAAATGCACACTCCTCCGTAACCATTTTCCCGCCTGCAGAAGATGCTAGCGACGTCAAAAGTTGGAATCGCATACAATCCTGCCGTTTGGTCTGTTAGCCAGTGTTCGCTAACACAAGCAATGTCAATGCGCTCCTCCATTAACAGTTTGTACAGTGCATGACACTTGTTGGTAATTGACTGAATGTTGAGATGCATAATTTTTATTATGTTAGTAGCAGTCTTACGATCGGTTTCAGTTGCTTTAGTGGTTTGGAAATCGTCTTTGACTTCAGTTTTATTTCGGGTTATCATTTCGTTTTTCCAACCAAAAAATATATCGGCTCACTACTATGTTTTTTGGCCAATTTTGTGGGTCCATAAGGACATCCTTGTGGCTGAAATCCACACCCACTTTAAAACTTCCTGCAGGTGATTTACTGTCAACCCTGCTGCAGGTTATATCCTTAGATTTTATTAATTTTGCTATGTGCTCGACAAGGTGGCTTTCGCTGACTTCCGGGTGAACCCGTCTGACAAGTACCCAAGCCCTCTTATTGATGCCCTTGAGCGTAGTATTTTCCGCAACTCCATACACACTTTGTGTTGAGGTCTTTTTCCTTGATGATCGTTTCTTGATTGTGGTAAAGCCATCATCGTTTTCATTGGTTTGCGAGATGTTCGTGTTAGCTAGTTCTATTATTTCTTTCATTTTATGTTTTTGGACTGCTTCCAGAATTTTTAAATTATCTGGTTTAGGTGTCTGCGAAGGTGGCGGTGCTACAATATTGGATTTTTGCAGCGATGTTCTTTCCGATGATGTATTAGCTTGTTTCTTATTTACCTGCAGTGCCTGCTTGTAGGTGCCTTGGGCAATTACAGATTTGGTATTATTTTGCTGCTGTTTCGTCTGGATACTGGCAGAATTGATCTGCATTGGCTGTGCTTTGGATGTTTTGTCGGTCTTTGGGATTTGCTCTATAATTTCTCTGCGGAGCTGTTCCCAGTTTGACATTAGTTGCAGTTTCATGCTTTCCATCTCTGTTCTGATCATATTTGTCAGTAGAGAGGCAAGGCTGGACTTGTCAAGTTCCAGCTGAGAAACTTCCCGTTTTAGTGAAGATCTCTTTTGAGTCAGATCTTCAATTTCCTTTTTCAGATCTGTGATCGTACCTTGGAGTGACTCCTCAGTTTGCGGTTCACTGTGATCTGAAGTATCCCTCGTCTGTGGTGTGTTATCTGGACAAGCGGGTTTTGCTGCCGATGTAGCACTATTTTTCTTGCAATCGTTGCATATAATTTCACCTCCCACAATTGAGGTTTTCCTGCTTCCACAACTTGGGTGGTAAGTATTCGAGCAATTTGAGCACAACATGCACGGGTTTTCATCCGGGATGTCTGATTTGCAATAGTTGCAAGTTTTTTTGGAGGTTATGTTTTCACATTTAGGGCAATTCCACTTGTTTAACTGCCCAGATGAGCTTAGGTCTGTGTATTTGGCTGGACACAAACCTACACATTCTATGTGATACCTGTTACCACATTTTGAAGTTGTACAATTGATAATATCTTCATATTTTGATAACTTCTGTTTACAGTGAGCACATGTTGGCGCCATCACTTCGACTGTAAATCTTTATTTAAATAAGAGTGGAACCCAACCCACATGGGTGTTTTTGGAATTTGTAGCCCATGGCAAAGCATCCGCAAAAAATTTTGCTTCTGAATTAGTTCCAACGAAGCTGGAGATATTTCTTTTCTCAAATCGTCCGATAATGGCAATAGTTGATCATTCATTTTTGGCTTTTTGAAATATGGTACTATCTCTGAGATAATAACATCTAAAGATCTTTGTCTTTTTCTTGATTGGAACTGTACAAGCTGACCGGATGATTCTTGCGTGGTTACAGTATCTTCCGGACGATTATGAAGTTGTAAAATTTCCTCTGTAGTGTCCCCATTCTCAATGACTGTTTGGTATATGATACCCACTGTATCATGCAAGGTATCTTTACCAGTTGCAGTATCAACATATCTATCGAAGTTATCGAACGCTACTCCTGTGTGCATATCATTTCGTTTAGAAATTTCTTCTGGGCATATTTTTGAGCACTTCAAAGAAGTAGTTGTTGCTGCAGTTTCTAATTCTTCGATAATATGATAACTGCAACAATGACCATATTTATTGATTATGTCAACTATTTTCCTGCTGCTTGTCAAGCTTTTCAAAGTCATGCCCAAAGTAATATGTTTTTTAGTCTTGATTACGCCATTACTAACTTTATAAATCAAATCTTCCGCTGATGAGTTTACTTTTCTTACACAATTTTCATGCTCTCTGCGACGACGCTTATAACCACCCAAGAGGAAACTATAAAAATCAAATACATTCTTGGGAATTTCACATTCACCATTTAATAAATGAGCAGTTGTTATATTTTCCGGTAAATCATTTTTCTTTATATTTAAAATAGTTTTCCGCAAAATCGATGCTGCTCTTTGCAATATCTCCGCTTCATCTATTATTTCACATACTTTTGCATCAATAACACAACCTTTTAATGCAATGTAATTTTTCCTATCTAATTTCACTATTTCGATTTCGTCAAAAGTCTGCAATAATTTAGCTTCAAAACGTTGAGTACTAAAATTGCAATTTATCTTTTCACCATTTTCTTCAAGTACTGTTTGTAATAATTCTGAATAATATTTACATAAGTATATGAATGAAAAAGATCTTTTTTTATTTATCACTTCTTCAGAAATAAAAATTTTCATTTCATCAAAAGCTTGTTGGTGATAATATTTCCATGTTTTTTTCGGTGATCTTGGTATTTTATTTCTTTCCTGTAGTGTGTACAAGGCAACTGTTCGGCAACTATTATGATAAAAAATAAATGGGCTTGCAATTTTGCTTACTTTTTCATAAAATTCGTTATCTTCGCCAAATACTTTCAGGGCGTGCATCAAACCTTCTGTTTCTGATGAATGCACTGTTTGAAACCGCCCTTTTACTCGTTTATATTTATTTTGGCAAAATACACACAACTTGTCAATGCTAGTTTCACTGACGGAGGGTTCACTAGATATTGATGCTTCGCTTTGCTCAGTAACTACTGAAGGTGTGATCTCATCAGTTTCGATATTTGACATTTCTGTAAGAAAAATTATGATGATACTAAATTATTCATATTGCAAGAAATAAAATAAATTTAAAAGTATATTCAATAGTTGGCATAATAATAATAAAAAATATTATCAGGCGATAATTAATTATCTTGCAACACAAAATAATTTATTTATGAAAATAATTATTATTATTAATTATTCGCTTCAATCATAGATTTTCACATTAATTTCAAAATTATTGTTATATTACTTACCTATTACTATTTTGAAATTAATAATTGCTAATATATATTTAGTAGTGATTAAATTTCTGTCAAGTAACCGAATGAAAAATATGCTTAATTAAAAGATCAAACCTAATAAAGAATATATAAGTCAATAGAAAAATACCTGATGATGATGCTGGTACATTCGATGAAGTTGATGGTTCACTCAGGCGATATTTTTTCATCACAGCCAGAAAGTTTTTATAACACTTCACATGATAACCTGTACTAGCATCAACCGCCTCTGGCTAATAAATGTTATTGAATTTTAAATTATGTTCTTTTCTTATTTTTAATTTGGATTTGCTTTTATCCAAAGTAGTCACTGTAAATTGTACTGTTTTGTCATTAGTTTTTTGGGTACAAATCACACAAACGTCTTCGGATTCCATCCTGCACACTATTTTTTTAAATATTAATATCTACTTGATATGCACAAACTAAACTTTACAATTAATATTAATATATAGTTTAAATTACAAAATTTAAAATAATATATAACATAGAACGTAGTAATTCATAGTAATAAAGCAAAACACGACTGTACAGTTTACAAGAATGAATTGCAACTGACTAAATTTTTCTTTTATAATTAGTCCAGTCAAGTTAGCTCGAAAACTAGTGGTAGGCTTACAAAAATTCGCAAGAAGCTAAATATTGGTACAAATGTTGAGAACACCATCATAAACAAATTGTGAAAAGTCCCCATCGATCCCACGTGTGCAAAAAAAATTATTCAAGGTCAAAGTTCGAAAAAATAGATTGTTTCAGTTTTTCAGCCAAACGGTCAGTTTTATCATAAAAATATGTCATACAAAAATTGTAGATCATACAATTATCTATAAAAATTGTTCTTGCACTTTTTTCCTAAAAATTGTCATTTCTGAGATATAGCGATTCTAACAGTTGAAAAAGTCGTGTTCTCCATAATATGCACGAGTACGCTGCTTATATATATATACATTACGGGACCTATAGTATAAGTTAAAATATTGATCTGCCAAAAAAATGTCGCAATTTTGCTTCATTTGTAATAAGGATTTGACTGAAAGTGAAATTGTTACTGTTGATCGTGACATGAAAACGTTGATTGATGCAAGTGTTGAAAGAGATGATGGATTTTCTGAATACTTGAAAGGCCAGAAATATGTGACAATTCACGTGCAGTGTCGTAAAAAGTACACTCGGAAGAGTACTATTGCTGCAGTTAAAAGACAACATGAAGAGGAACAAGCCAGTACATCTAAAATAAGTCCTTCTCGTACTAGAACACGCTTAAGTGAATCAGTTTTTTGTTTTAAAGAATTTTGCTTATTTTGCGGTGATGAATTGAATGAAGAGTATGACAAGAAAAAAACAATGAAATACTGGCGTAGAATTTGTAAAGTTGCTACACTTTCATTCAAAGAATCTGTTCTGAAAGTAGCTCATACTCGTTCTGATGATGTAGCAAGAGCTGTTACTGCTCGCATTGAATTTGAATATGATTTAGTTGCTGCTCAAGCTAAGTATCATAATGATTGCTACATTTCCTTCTTGAGACCGTCAACTGGGGGTAAAGTCGGTCGTCCTGAAGATGAAGCTACGAATCTTGCAATGGAAGAAATATTTACATACATTGAAAATAGCGATGATTGTCAGTTTACATTAGAAGAATTAAAAAATATTTGAGAAAATTCAACTTTAGATAACAGAACCATTAAGATACGATTAAAGTTGAAGTATGGTGATAAAATTATTATAATTGACTATTTCCCATATCTCTTATTATCCAATGAAAAGCCATGCTTTTTCAAAATTCAACCAATCGTGTGTTTTTGTAGTGGCAAAAAATCGAAATTTTCCCTTGGGATTTTGTCAGTTTCTTTTGCCACTTGCATCCACGGCAACCACCAAATATGTTGCTTTAATCAAGGTGGTATTTAAGAAACGTCATTTAAACTGTCATTGCGCATCAGTATAAATGTCAAAATGAACCGATATTTGGGAAATAGTCTACAAAATGTATTTTGGGATCATGATTTTGCTCGGCAAATGTTTTACTCACGATTTGTTGTTTTTTTTTAAATGCTCTTCGACAAACTAACTTTGACAAATTCTCTCGCCTTCGGCTCGGGAATTTGATCAAGTTAGTTTGTCTTGTGACATTGCCAAAACAAAATACTTTCGTAAAACATTTTTACCGGCAAAAGCATTTGCCCTTAATACATTATTACTGAAAAATGCACCAGATGTCAAGGCCAGTCCTGCTCTAATGTTGAATCTCCAACAGAAGAGGATTCTTACGACATCAGCGACAAGACAACTGATGCTTCGCTGTTACAACAATTCACTTGCACCCAGCAGGAAGAAGCAGAAGCAAAAGCAGAAGAAGAAGAAGCAGAAGAAAAAGAAGAAGAAGAAGAAGAAGAAGAAGGAGGAGGAGAAGGAGAAGAAGAATGAGACGGAGAAGATGAAGGAGAATGAGAAAAAGAAGAAGAAGGAGAATGAGAAGAAGGAGAATGAGAAGAAAGAGAAGACAGCACTTGAAGTTCCATTACATAATTACATCATGGGATAGGCCTACCGGGGAAACCACGTTAAAAAAAAAACGAGCCAAGTACACTACCTCACAGGTGGCGTGGAAACGTGTGCATATTATGGAGAACACGACTCTTTCAACTTTTAGAATCGCTATATCTCAGAAATGGAAATTCTTAGGAAAAAAAGTGCAAGAACAAGTTTTATAGATAATTGCATGATCTACAATTTTTGTCTGACATATTTTTATGATAAAACTGACCGTTTGGCTAAAAATGCAAAAAACCCGTTTTCGCGAACTTTGACCTTGAATAATTTTTTTTGCACACGTGGGATCGATGGGGACTTTTCACAATTTGTTTATGATGGTGTTTTCAACATGTGTACCAATATTCAGCTTCTTGCGAATTATTGTAACCTTGAATGTCTATTTTGACCGGACTAAATCTGTTTTCTCGCTGCTGATCATGTAAGTCAGTGATACAGCCTTAGTAACAAAACGTGTAAGTCGGTGATTATATTTGTTTGCTGCTTTTTCTTGACAACGGAACTTAATACTATTATTAAGTTCCTAGGATAATAAAATTAGCAAAGCAAGATGCAGATTTAGACGTTTTGTTTCTAAATTGCAAGTGTTTATGTGACATGTGACACTCATAGGTAACACGACTCACAAAAATTAATCCTGGTGACAGGTGACAAACCAAACGATTTTTTCAAAAATCTAGGAAAATTTTGATAAGCAGCGGGAAAAATATAATAAGATAACTCGGAATGTATCGCCTATTAACATTTTCGGCAGGCAACA
Organism: Agriotes lineatus; assembly: GCA_940337035.1. Classification (NCBI taxonomy): domain Eukaryota; kingdom Metazoa; phylum Arthropoda; class Insecta; order Coleoptera; family Elateridae; genus Agriotes; species Agriotes lineatus. The sequence goes on along the minus strand of OW679199.1, from coordinate 36,483,427 downwards.
AGCCGCGACTTCGTCTTGGCTTGTACTTGCCTGCCTCAAATGTTTATAGGTCCTTACATTCCTTGTGACTTAAATAGCTATTATTTATGGAAGCAGGTATACGACCCTTCAAACTTTCCCTTACACAAACTGTCTCACTCGCGCCATTGAGTTGACATTACGTCTCTCACTCGGGCTCACATAGCATCTTCTCCGTCGCCTGTCAAAGACATATGCTAACCAGAACCGCCTGGCATTGTACACACGTTTTCTAAACGCTCACTTAAACATGTGTAAAAATTGCACATCTTTCGACTCACCTGTCAGGTACTAGTGCTCATCAAAATCGCCTGTCAATTTTTTTGTCTACTTCATAATGCATGAACTAAAACATATTAAAATTTGAAGCTTACAGCGACAAGTTTTTTTTTAAATTTTATTGACAATTTCAAAAATATAAGGGATGATGACGTGCAGGGCTGATGTCTGCCAGGTCGTTGTATATGTACTTGGCATGGTATGACTCATCACCAAAAAAATTTTTAGCCTTACAGAACGTCCGTTGCTCGAATTGCCACTGGCTCTCCGGTTATTAGGTGAAGGCCTACAACTTATGGCAAAGATGTAAAACAACTGTTATGTATGTGAAAACGAAAAATTTAAAACAAAGTTTATATTGTTTTAAATTTATATTTTTTTAACTAACTTTGTTGTTAATATTCAATATAAGCAGTGGCGTAACTAAGATTTTGCTCTGGGGGGTGTTCTGGGAGAGTGATCAATCTTACAAGAATTTAAAAAAAAATGAGCGTACCATAAAGTATAGTTGATTTCATTTCTACAGGACTTGCGGTAGGCCTTAATTTAACTTCTTGGCAGTTTAGACCACCTAGTTACAGTTCATTTTTTTAAAATCAGCTGTCAGTGTCAAAACTCTATAAAAAACCAGACTGTGTTACTCCAAATTCTGTACTTACCGACCAATTGCATAACAGTTTCCCCCATGTCAAAATTGAGGTCTGTCTAACGTAATTGAAATGTCAAACGTGGATGGTTAAACGTTTCAATAAAATGTAAGTTTTTAATATTATAGGTTTATGTAGGATGTAGATACTTCTATATACAGAGTATTTTGTAGAGCATGTTCTTTCGTACATAATGGTAGACCAGTACGTATAGACGTAGATCAGGTGAAAGAAGCTGTTATGCAAACAAAATTGAAGAAAGCTCCCGGACCAGGAGGTATCTACCCAGAACCACCAGAAAAATTAATTACCATGCTGAAAACCCTATATCAACGATGTATTAATGGGGAGAATATCCCCCATTGCTGTCTTAAATGGAAGATTTTGTACATTTTGGAATTTCCGGTATAATTTGAATTCAGCAATCACGTCCGAAGGAGGTTCGTTGAGATCGCATTTTAAAAATGGTCGAGTTCGAACTCCGAATGTAATAATTGATATTCAATTATACATTACTAAAATCTAATTTTAGATTGTTCGTTTAAGACAAATTTTAGTTATTCCTAAAGCCTCTGGGGGGTGTTCCGACACCCATATCACCCCCCATAGTTACGCCACTGAATATAAGTAACTATCAAAAAAGTATGTTCTGGAATTTAAGATTTTTTTGCAGAAATATTTATAAAATAACATCTAAACTATTTACTACAATTATTACAAGTATTTGAATGAAAGGATATTATGAACTTTAAATTTAGTTTTGAAAAATTGTTAAACTGCTAAAAGATTGGAAATGCTGCATTACTACTTAAATACTTCACAAGTCTGTTTACATTTTAGTGATATCTAAATACTAAAAGTGTTTTAAAATATTTAAATACTTTTAAAATATTTAAATATTTCTAAAATATATTTAAATACTTCTAAAATATTTAAGTACTTTTAAAATATTTAAATACTTTCACAATATTTAAATACTTTTAAAATATTTAAATACTTTTAAAGTATTTAATTCGTACTTTTATAAAAGTATTTAACTATTAAATGTGAAAGGTATTTGTTGTTTAACTACTTTTTGGTCATAAAAAGTATTTAGTATTTGAATATAAAGTATTTTGCCCAGCTCTGACTAATAAGGCCAATAGTAACATACAGAATGCAAACCTGGATCGTGGAAGCAGCAGAAGATACTACAAGAATAAATAAAAGGAAAGGATATAGTCAGATACGTGAAAGCACAGAGACTAAAATATTTCGGACTCATTATGCGATGCCAACACAGTCGAGTCGTTAACAAAATAACAGAATGGAAACCGGAAGGAAAAAGGTACAGAGGAAGACCTAAAAAAAGATGGTGGGATAGTGTGCTGGAAGATCTAAGACTAATGGAAATAGTAAATTGGAGTGAGAAGAGTAAAAATAGAAAAGAATGGAGACAAGTAGCAGAGAAAGCGAGATCATATAAGTTATAAAGATTCACCTCGGAAAATAGATTTCATAACATCCAGAAAGGATGAGGCCATAACCCTCATTGGGTTAAAGTACGCCTGTTCCTCAACGATGCCAATTTGGTGTTAACAGTGGCCCAGTTTTTCCACAAAGATGTAATTTCTCAATCATACAAGTTGCTCATTTTCTGTTCTTTGTTGCAAATTATGATGCATTAATCTTGCTTTCGTAAGTAAAGCCAGCGTACATACATCAAAGAAGTAGAGACACTCAAGCCAAATGCTGAAACCTGTCTAGAGTGCCTGGGACAGTAACTCGGGGGTATTTCTGAGCTTGACTATCAGATGGCAGCACAAAATTCTACCAATCAGAGCCAGTTACTAGCTCTGCTACCAATCATATGTGATAAAGTAGTGACGCCATCTGTTAGTACTATCGGAAACTACCCCCCAGGAGCCGTTCAAGGTCATCCGAATCGGAATTTTGACATCAAAGGAACCGACAGTGAGCGTCTCTACTTGTTTGATTTATGTACGCTGGTAAAGCACTGTAAATTTTATTGTAGTTTGCCTTGAGAAGATGAAAGAGTTTTCTTTCAAATTGCTGAAGTGAGAAACAAAACCCATTGAACGTCTAAAGCGGTCAATACAATAGTACACAATAAAAATTGCAAAAAAAAATTTCAGGTGTTCTGAAACATTGCTTACTTAAAATATTTTTCTTCCATTTTTGAGCACATCTTTTACACCAGGCATGTCCAACTGTTGTTTTGTCAAAAGAGCCGCACACAACAACTAATTGAAGTAATTTAATGAAAAACCTAAATTTCAATTAATCGCTACATCGTCCTTTGTGCAGGCCGCATGCAGGTGTGTTTGCAAAGGGCCGCATGTTTGTCATGCCTGTTCTACACAACTGTACTCCGTATTTCAAAAAAATTACAGGGAATCTGCATAGTGACTGGATTACCTTTACCCATAGCCCATAGTTTTTTTATTGCTTTATTATGTTTTTGGTTTATTGTTTTATTATATTTCTGTTTGGTGTGCTGTGCTATTTATTTTAGTATTTACCCTTGGTTTACCTTATTGTGCTAGTTTATATAGGGTGTTCTAAGACCCCATCCTTTTGGAGTTGATTAAAAGTTAAATCAAAATCATAAGAATGACAAAATGTCGCATAGACCTTTGTTGCTTAACATACATATGAGCACTCCACCAATCCCAAACTACTTGCATCATTAACGTTTGTTATATGACATTTTTTACTACTTATTTATTGGTAGGTAATAAGGTAATTATGTTATATAAATAGCACTTGTTCATAATATTACACTTACCCCTCTTTTGAAATTTTCCTCAATGATTTATGCAAGTCATGCAAAATATATTACATTTTGTTAGAGTAGGATTGAGATGGGAAGACACCAGTAAGTGACGTCATACGTGCCGATGGCAAACATTAACTGTCAATCATTGGCAGCGTTCATTTGTTTTAGAAAAGTGGTCACAACGTGATGAAACTGGTAATTACATCAGAGACAGCCTCTTAATTACACTGTTATCGTTTGTGAATTACCTTTGTGAAATGAAACAAAAATAAAGAAAACATGCGCGCACACATGAACAAAACATACAGCTATACACTCGCAATTCAGAAAATTTACAAAAGCTCCGAGATACACACGCCACGCTTAATCGAACAAAGCTCACAAACAAAACTGAGGAAACAATAAATAGCCAATGTTCCTACTATCCATTCACTAAACTCATAAACTGTCAAAACGCTGTCAAGTTGGTACCTTGTTTAAATACTGTTTTGGAACTTCTGATTGCTGATTTTGGCAGTACAAAAATTTTTGAAATTAAAAACTTGACATCTCACTTTCTTGTAAAAAATAATATCCATTTTTTTTGGGTTGTATTATTGGAAAGGGAAAAAAAGGCTATAGTTAATTATAACAAGAAAAACTTTGACACATGTAACTTAACCTAACTTTAAATATGACTACAAATCACCGCAGTACATTCCCAAAAAAACTGTAATTTTGTTACAGCCAAAAACGTTATCAATAACATTGAATCGATGCCCCTAATCAACCTGTGAACACTGGTATTTAAAATGGGCGGAAAAAAGGATCGTATGTTGTCAAATTTTGAGCTATAAATGCAGAAGCACTAGATTCGAGAAATTGTTCGTACACTCCCCTTACTTAAAGAGAGTTTCCTGGAAGTCTCTTAAACAAAACCAAACTGAACAATTTCGACTCCACAATGATTCAACAAACCAACAAAAACATGAGAAAACTAAACGGAACGTAACTATCTGAATTTCCAACATCAGCAAGAATCCACTGAATAGGGTGCGCTGCACTTCACGTAATCCATGCATTGCATTACTCCCACAACAGAAAAGTTTCGACCGAAAAGAAAACCAAACACCAAAATCAAAAAAAAAACAAGACGACAAGTCCGAACTCCAACATTAATCACCACAACCGATAGAAACAGGGTTTCACCCCCAAAATAATTACGCGCTCTGGTTACTAGATAGGGTACGAAAGGTGTGAAGCAAGAAGAGGAAGAAGAAAGGCTGAATACGTCGGTAGAAAATACGTAAACTGATACAGAACGCACTGGGCGCTCATCTCTACTGAGCAAGGAAACACCCCACTCTAAACGTAACTTGAATTACGAAAAGTCAAATTCGGGAAAATGTCTGTAATGCAGGGTTGTCAATTCCAGGAACGTCTTATACCCGAGAACAGTTCCGTCCAACCGACCAATGGAACTCGGGAAGTATATAAATAAAAAGAAGTCTATGGTCTCACCCAAAGGTTACCTGAAGAGGGCACGCTGTGCGTCACAGGATCAGCGCATTGTGTAAGTCCCACAGCAGAAATATCAACACGGAAAGAAAGGACAAGAAGTTGCAACATCAACTATCAACAATTATTATCAGTGATCGATGGTAATGTAAAACAGAAAACTCAGTCCACCGAAATCCCCAATCGATGACGATGCCGAAAGTCAAGTCGACTATAAATCCGCTAAACGCGAGATCGAAAACGACTCCGACACAGAACACCAAAAGAAAACTCGGAAAAACAAAGTCTCCAACAAATGTCAAAAATATTCTTCACTAAAAAAACAACATGCGAATAACCGGGCCCTCGTATCACACGAAGCTTAAAAGCTTTCAACGAAATTGTTCAAAAAGAACACGGTACTTGACAATGTTAAAGTTATCAAACGAATTCGGTAGACGATGATAAATCGTCAATAAATACGTCACTAAAACAAAACTACAACAAGCGAACACGAATCTGAGTATACCGGATGACAATGAAACTACTACCCACGGCGACATTTCAAAACGGCTTGAGATATAAATATGCAATTCGGTATGTCGATAGGGTTGAAAATTGTGAACAACTGTAACATAAAAACAATTGAATGTCGTTTCCGGTTTCACCGAAAATAACCTTGACTTTGTTATTTTAAATGGGACACTATATATATTTTCCCTTTTTATGACTCTTTGAACAATTCTAAATAACTTTTGTCTAACATACCCCATGTCTAAAATTAATAGTTTTTGAAGTAGAGTCGCTTAAAAATATGCCATAATTCCTATTTGTTTGTATTTTACGGAAAAACGAAGTAGGCCAGGACAGAGGTTGCTATGGTTTTTAAAAACAATTGAATTTTGACAAGTATTTTCAACCCTATCGACATACTGAATTGCATATTTCTATCTCAAGCTGTTTTGAAATTCCGCCGTGGGTAGTAGTTTCATTGTCACCTGATATAGTGATTCATCCAAATCGGTAAACAACTAGGTACGTCAACAAATGAGAAAGGTGTGATAGTAAGTGTACATAACACTTCGATATGTGTTGATGGTGCCCACGCTGAAATCAGTAAACAAAGTTGGGCGATACACAATAAAAATAAGAACGAAATAAAAGTCAAATCGAAAAAACTACACAAAACCAACTAAGATGGTTTGAGAGACCTTAAAAATTCCGCATAAGCGAATCACCCAAACACACCAAAACAAAACCACATCTTATCAACAAACCAATACACGGTAATGAAAGCGAAAATGATTTCCAACACGTCTACAAACTATCAATACTAAATTCAACTAAAACTGAAAAAAAATTTTACATTATTTACGACTAAATATCACGACAGTATGAACTGGCTAGACTTTTTTCCTACTCTAGAATCATTAAAATAGGAAACGACAATAAAAGACAACCAAAAGATCAAAATTGACAAAGTGTTTTCGAAAATAAACTGTTAACGCGAAAATATCAACAGCACAAAGGAATTAATCTTGATCAATGCCTTTACTTTACTTGAATAGGAAATTGTAAAATTATTTCATCAACAAAAAGAAAACTCAACTGAAAAAAAACGTACGTAATGACTTCAATAAATGTTCATAAAAACAAACAACTATATTTTCTCCTACTCCAAATCCTTCAAATACGAAAAGATGCGGAAAACACAAAAAGAAAACAAGAAAAGACAATAAACGCCAACAAATCACGAAATGACAAATAGAAAACAAGAAAAGACACAACGGAAAATAAGAAAGGCACGAAAAAGAAACAAAAAGGAACGAAACAGCAAGGAAAAGTAAGCAAAACCACAATCCTATCTGCATATGAAAATATCTTAAAATCTCGGAAATTAATATGAAATATTAAAAAAAACAACACTAAATTTAAAGTAGGGGTCATGAATGACCAATACGATAAGAAAATAAAAGAAGATCGTTTCAGGTTTCTTCGACGAAAAAGTATGGCAACGAGCCTTTTTTACTTCGGAAAGTTGAAAAAACATTTGCAAAAACAATGCTACAAGGTTTTGAATGAAAAAAACAAAGTCAAAAGGGCGTTATCGGCAAAAAAAAGCTCCACGTCAAGGGCGCCAATTTGTTACAGACAAAAACGTTATTAATAAAATTGAATTGATGCCCCGAAACAGCCTGCAAACACTGGTATTTAAAGTGGGCAGAAATAAGGATCGTATGGAGTGAAATTTTGAGCTAAAAATGCGGAAAGCACTAGATTCGGGAAATTGTTCTTACAATTTCCAGGTATGCTCAGCATATATTTTAAAAATTTGACATTGACAGTTCACGAGTTTCGTAAATGGATAATGTTTCTCCGCATTTTGCGATTCAGGTAGAAAACTGTATAAATGTCGAGTAATATATCTAGCCGACGCTACTGACCCTTGTGTGTCTTCTCATCTCAATCTTACTCTACCAGTAAATAAGACCACAACTAAATAACCAATAAAGCAATTGCAACACGGTAAACAAACAACCTGACACAATAATTGCTCCAGCCAGCCAGCAGTCGAGACATAGGCTTTGCTTACTTCAGAAAATAAATTCATTAGGGTTAATGATAATTCCATCAGGTGCCACTAGGTTTAATAAAATCAAACCCCCAATGCTACAAACGTTTCGAGTCCAGAAGAAACATTCACTATTAATTTTACCTGCTATACAAAAAAACATGTGCATATCTGCTTTACAATGGCATTTAAAAGAAATATAAAATATGGACACTTCAGCATAGACAGTAATTCGGCAAAATGAACCACCAAACATGAATGACAATCACCTTAATAAAGACAATAAATCGCCTACATCGAATACAACATGTGGAGAGCAGTTGCACCAGGTCCTGGGAGCGCCGACCACGATGGATGTAGCCGGCATCCACAGGGGGCCGAGGTAAAGGCGGTAGCAAGAATGGACTCCAACAATGTAAAAAAACAAAGTCACAAAGTAGGCGCTGAAGTGGCCCTCGGAAGAAACCACAATAGAGCATTTCCACGCTATGTCATCACCCCCACCACATCAGCTGTTCCGGGTCAACTTTTGTTAACGGGCTTATGGCAGTTATCCGTATTTCGTGTGTTTCTAGAGCTATTATTACGAAAGAAACGTTGTGACGTTTTTTATATGTAATATACTTGATTAAGTTTAGTTTGGTGTAGTACAGTTTTAGATTTAGCGATCGTGGGCATTAATATAAATTGTGGTTAAGTTAGGTTAAGTTTATTGAAGACATTATTGGCGTTTTTTGGTAGTTTTCTGAGCGTTTGTTCATAATTTTTGGTGAGTATTAGCAAGGATTAACTAATTCGTGACAGTAATTAACTGTGCTCAAAACAAGGTAGCTTTTAACATGGCTCAAATGAGTGTATATTCTCACCTTACAGCTCAATTTAATAAAACAAATGAAACGTGAGAGTAATGTCCATATCACTGTCACTATACTAAAGAAAATTAATTACGTTAAATGTAAAATTAGGTCTCAACACTGAACATAGTTAATTAATGCCACGAATTAGTTAGTCCTTGCTAATTCTCTCAAAAAATTATGGGAAAACTGCAGAATCCGGGGCACATTCCCCTGCTATTGTTAATATTAATTATTATTAACAAAGTTTCTCTAGTAACCATAACCCAAATTATTTAATTTACCCCGGATTCTGCAGTTTAGCCAAAATTCTAAACAAATGTTCAGAAAACACCAAAAAACGCCAATAATATGTCTTCTATAGATTTAACCTAACTTAACCACAATTTATATTAATGCCCACGATCACTAAATCTAAAACTGTACTACACCAAACTAAACTTAATCAACTATATTACATTTAAAAAAGGACACAACGTTTTTTTCGTAATAATAGCTCTAGAAACACACGAAATACGGATAACTGCCATAAGCCCGTTAACAAAAGTTGACCACGAACAGCTGATTTGACGTCACCGCGCAACGTTCATTGTTTGCTTATGGCTCCTAAAAATTGTCCTTGCATAAAGCAATGTTTTATATCCCTGCCAGAAAAAATTAAGGAATGAATATAATATATTTCTGTTGATAATGCTATTGCTGTTGATGTTTTTTTTTTTTATATAAGTAAAGTTTTCTTGAACGCCGTCACCTTGTTCCAAGTTATCAGACGAGTTGAACAAATACTGCTGGAAATAGATGAATTAAATTAAATCCATAAGACACATCCAGAGACACTAACAGTTGCTCAGGAAGATGAAATTCTGGATGTGGTTGAAGGAGAACGCAGTATAAGCACTGCTGTCAACTGTAACCAGTTCAGCTTATGAGATAATCCACAAGACAGTTAAAGGAAATGAGTCCTTCGAGTGGCTGATGAGGGAAAATCCTTGAGACCGGATTGTAGTAAATCTCCATCATAAGCAGCCATGAACCAAAGGCCAATTCTCCAAAGGTAAATGGACCCTCGATGGTGGGCCAATCACCTAGTTGAGACAAATTGGTTCAGAGAAGAAATACGAGCCTCGGAACTGGACGGTCAAACAGAAGACGACAGGCGATGAATAGGTCCAGGGTGGTGCAGCTTGAACAAGCGTCCACGTTCAATCAGCAGAGTTAAGCTGCGCTCTTTCTGGTCAGAACTTGGATGGGAGTTCCACGGCTGCATCTCTCGGTGCCTCGTGATACGGCTGTCACGGAAATAGTTGGTCCCGGCGGTCATAACAACATCATGGCAGTCGTTAGTGGGGTTGGAAGTCTCCATCAGAGCCAGTAGATATAGAGAGTACCGCCATTCTTTGATCCGTGAAAATGCCGCTATCGCCGCCATTTTTGTTCCCACCAGCAATGACTGATTGAGGTATGTCTAAAATTTTACTTGAAATTGGCAAGACTGTAAGTCTATGTCAAATTCGAGGTTAGCAGGTTATATTTTGCGCCAGTTTGTGTCAAAACTGACGCAAAAACTAACCTGCTAACCTCGAATTTGACATAGACTTACAGTCTTGCCAATTTTAAGTAAAGTTTTGGATTGCCAACAAACGTCACGTTGACGGAATTGTGTGACAAACCTCAAAGTGACGCATATGTCAGAGGAATAAACATGGCGGACGTGGCGGTACTCTCTATATCTACTGGCTCTGGTCTCCATAAATGCACAGCGACACCTATAATTGGCCTAACGGCTGTTGGCTGAGTGCGATATAAATAAATAAATAAATTAATTAAATTTGAAACATGGAATGTCACATCTCTCTCTGGAAAATAATATGAAATAATAGAAGAAATGGAAAAATATCAACTACACATTCTGGAACTCCAAAGTTAAGAAAAAAGATAGATTAAGGATGTATACACTCTCAGATATGCTGGTATACCTGTCAGAAACAGAATGAGGAAAGGATACGAAAGGAGACGGATAAAAAAATTATTGGAAAACTACTAATTCCAGAATTATAACAGTTAATTTAGAACTACAAAAGACAGTAGAAATAATCCAACTATATATGCAACCAAGAAAAATCCTCGCATACTGTATAAGGATAGAAAGTAGTGGAATGGAACAGTAGAACAAGCAAAAACCCACTGATGGTTACAGGCTATTAGAAGCTCTTCTGCTGGAGAACATACACATGTATCTACTACAAGAACGATGATAGTCGTGCCACCTATTCAAGAACATTTTCTTTTGTTGCGATTATCATTATCAAACTGGTCTTGCACAAGTGTCAATCTACATATTTCACAGAGTAACGCCATTTCCATACAAATAAAGTGTCCCACGAGAGATTGCTGCAGTACCTATTTGAACTTTCTAAAATTAAAATATTTGGGACTAACATAATTGCCATTGGTCAGACCTTGACTTAAATAATTCCATAATGCAACTGACAATTTCATTAAGCCTGTTTTGCAAGGAATCGTGCATGACAACAGTGACTCTGCTTCTCTGACTACGTATGATTGATTGATGATACAAAAGGTGTCTAAAAGGTAGTGCTTTGTATTTTTGTATAGGCTGGTTTCGGAGGCTTTTACGGCCATTGCCATTATATAACAAACAACTTCCTGGATTGGTAACTTAGTAAAGGCTTTTTTTTTCTAGGAACAAATTACAAGAACCATCAAGTGAAAAAAGGTTTCTAGTCACTCCCGTTCGCCGCAGCACTCGAACAAGTCGCTCAAGATATACCTTAACTCCTGGTGTTCGTGTTTGTTCATCCCTTCAGGAACTGGATAAAAGCGACGAACACATATTTGACTTTCGAAATAATAACGCATTAAGCAATATTTAAAAGTATTTGTTGCAAAAGAGTTTTTATTGTAGACATTTTAATAGCCACATTTTTTATTTTAAATGTTAACGTTCACCTTGCACATAGTTTTTTTATTCAACATTATGCTATTGCCTAAACTACGAATGGAATAAGAGAGCCATATTAATTCGAATTTTGTAATAACCGTACCCTCCATGTGGACGTAGTTCTTAGTACTATTGTATATTAATACTATTTATAAATGTACAAACATCTATGTAAAAAAATTTAAATAAACTATTATAGTTAATCGTATTAATAAATTATTAAATTTTATTATGTCAACATAACAATATCCTTTGACTACACTTAAACTTATACTTCATCCTCGTTTAATAACATATTTGGAATGCCATTGTTAATTGGAAATTTTCTTCCCGTTTCTGGGCAAATAAGTTCTCCATTTATAATGTCAATTTCCAGCAGCACACGGTGGGCCTTCTTCAAAAACTCCATGTCATTTTCGTAATTGTCAATTAATTCTTTTGGTAAATCCTCTAGTTGTCCGATGCTCTCCGCTGCGTTGCAGAGGACTGGCCAATCCAGTTTTGGAATTATTCTAGAGATGAAATCGGGATTAAAGTCGACTTCTGACATTTTTACATCCATTGCCTGCAAAACGCACCCGAGTTAAAAAGCACTGCACATAACCTAAATGTTTACTTGTATTTTTAGCGGGTATCCAACGGTGACGCCTTTCATGCATTTCGAGGTGAGCATGTTATGAGTTAACAATTTCATTTTTATTTAAGAAAACTATCTTTTATCAAAACTAGTAACTCATGCACGCACCGCACCGTTTATTTAGTGCACGTGCGCATTTTGTGTTACGTCACAAATGCGTAACAGGGACGGACTCTGAAAACAATGTAGAATTTTCATTTGCTGATACTCGTTCCATGTCTGTGACTCAGTATGCAACATATAGACCATGTTTACAACTGTACTAGCGGTCACATTAATAGTATATTAAGTATTAAGAACGGTAAGGACATTTTACCGATCGAAGACTATTGTTTGGAGGAGGAGCGAAGCGACGACTCCAATTATTGTCTGAGATCGGTAATTCCTTAACATTCGTGATGCTTATGACGTTTTGTACACGATAGAATAGTACATTGTGTATCCAGGACGAAAAGCGTAACATTCCGAGACGACTGTGAGTCGGAAATATTATGTACAGTTTTATTGTAAATTACCTAGAAACGGCTGATGTAGTGGAACGTTTGACTTTGCTCAACAAAATTTTGTCAGTTCTATACTTCGCGCAGCGAACAAATAGAGTGGCTTATGCAACCCAAATGACATATTGCAAAGCTGACTGGATCAGTATTTTAACACGTTGAGCGCCACGAGAAATTTTTGAAATTTTCTTATTGGGCCAAAAACTATTTTAAGCATTTTTAGGTATGTTATGATGGGTATACTAGCAAAAAGTTGTAAATATGATGATACAATTGTTTATTTACAATAACAGCAATTTTTCCTTTTTTAATCAATAAAAAATGAACGAAATAAAAAATTAAAAAACTCGCACTGCAGAACGTTCTCCACAGGCCAGAGCGGTCCATACAATACATTTAACTAATGTAAGCAGCGGTCCACTGGCCTATACGGAATTAAAACTGCTTCAACTACGAGCGGTCCCTAGGGACCGCCGTGGCCCTACGAGAAATAGTGGTAGCGGTCCCTACGGGCCGCTGCGGCGCTTAACGTGTTAATAATAATTACTAAAGAATTAGAGATGGCAGTCCTTATAGTTAAACCTTAAGGTCACTATTATTAAACCTAATTTCAGTTGACATTAAATATTTTTTTGAGGTTATTATACAAATAGAAACTTTGAACAACTTCCAAAACATGGCGTTTGTTCACTTGTAATATGTAGGCATGTGGCCTGGCTCTAGTGCACAAATGGCATACTTTCTAAGTTGGTCGAAGTTTCTATTTGTATTATAACCTCAAAAAGGTGTTTAACGTCAGTTGAAATTAGGTCTATGTATAAGGACCGCTATCTCTGATTCTTTAGTCATTATTATTAAATTACTAATCCAGTCAGCTTTGTAACATGTCATTTGGGCTGCATAAGTCACTCTATTTGTTCGCTGCGCAAAGTATAGTACGATTGTCGGAAAATGTATTTGTCCATCAATCGTACTAGAATTGACACATTATTGATAAAATGTTGTTGAGCAAAGTCAAACATTCCATTACATCAGCCGTTGCTTGGTAATCTTATATACCGATGGGGCCATAATTATGTATAACAGCAATGAGATAACATAAATAAAATGAACTTCAAGCCTGCTCGAATATTTGCTACTATGTTTATCTCTGTCTTACTCAAGCAATACTTGATATTTTCTTGTTCATGTTATCTCATTGCTGTTATATGTATACCGATGGGGCCACGATTATATATAACAATGAGATAACATGAACAAGAAGATAACTCCTATTGCTTGAGTAAGAAAGAGATAAACATAGTAGCAAATATTCGAGAAGGCTTGACGCTTAATTTAATTATGACATTTGTCAACTAAACAGGCCTACTAAAATATTTTTTTCGTATGGCCATCTCTTTCTTACTCAAGCATTCTATTTTGTTATTCATGTTATCTCGTTGTTATACAGGGTGAGTTAAGATAGCGGCACCCCCGTGTTAGTTCATTTAATATTGATATTAGAAAAATAATTTGTTAACAAAAGATGTTCAGAATTATATGCTTTATATTATTGTACATTTATTTTATTTCATGGCCTACTGAGCTTTGAGCAGTGACATTCAACTTTTTTATTTTAAATGACACCTTGTAGATTTTTTACATTTTTTCGGAAGAACTATCTTTTCTCTATACGGTGCTATAAAAATATTGTGGTGCTAGATGGGAAAATTACACCGTTAAACACGATTAAAGTTGAAAAATTTTCAAATTTAGCAACTTCATCTAGTAACCTTGTTTCGTGGCAGTAACAGTAAAACATTTGTTGTAATATTTTTGTTCTGGAGTCAAATGACAAAAATGACACCGTTAAGGTGGTAACATAATAATGTATCGAAAGCAGCAAGTTTTTATTAATAAACAATTTATTCTATGAATACAAGAGAAAGTATCGAAAGACATAACCAAAATGAAAACACCGAAAATCTATTCTAATTTGCTAAATGTTCAAAATTACCCCCATTCTGGTCAATACAAGCTTGTAAACGCATAATATGATTGTGTCTAACACGGTTTAACATTTCAGCAGTAATAGTGGAAAACGCATTTCTAATTCTTATTTTCATGTCGCCAGGCGTAGTAGGTGCTGTACTGTACACAATATTTTTTACGGGACCCCACAGAAAAGATCTAGTGGCGTTAAATCAGAAGACCTTGGGGGCCAAGCTACAGGGCCACATCTGCCAATCCATTTTGCACCAAACTCGCGATTTAAAAAAATTCGAACCATTCTGCTGTAGTGGGGTGGCGCACCATCGTGCTGATAATAACTTCCCTGCCATATATTTAAAGGCACATCCTCTATTTACTCAGGAAGGATTTCTTCAAGGAAATTAAAATAGGTCTGACCTATTAAAGCCCCATCAAAAAAATGTGGCCCTATCACATGATCGTCGATTATTCCTGCCCAAACGTTCAACGACCAGATATACTGGATTGACGTTTATTGCACCTAAGATATCTCTTTCAACGTTTTCATTAATTACAGATCTATTTTGCTGACATTTCTGATATTGAACGGATCCAGTGTCGCGAAATCTTCTTAAAGTTTTTCGAAAAACTTCTCTACTTGGTTGCCTTCTATCAGGCAATTTTTCTAAATACAAACGTTTAGCCCTCTTAATGACACAATTGGATTCACCGATTACTAGAACCATATCTAACAGGTCGTTTGTTGAAAAATGAACGTGGTTAGCCATTGTAAATGCACTTATTATGTTTAACGGTGTAATTTTCCCATCTAACAACACAATATTTTTATAGCACCGTATAGAGAAAAAATGTAAAAAATATACAGGGTGTCATTTAAAATAAAAAAGTTGAATGTCACTGCTCAAACCTCAGTAGGCCATGAAATAAAATAAATGTACAATAATATAGAGCATATAATTCTGAACATCTTTTGTTGACAAATTATTTTTCTAATATCAATATTAAATGAACTAACAGGGGGGTGCTGCTATCTTAACTCACCCTTATATAATAAATTATGGCCCCATCCGTATAAGAATAGAAGTCCTGACTCACTGACTCATCAACGCCCAGCCCAAACTCTGGGACCTAGAAAGCTGAAATTTTTCACAGAGGTTCCCTTTATGATGTATACAAGGAATAAGGAAGGGTATTTCGAAACTCAACCCCTAAAGGGGTAAGTTAGGGGTTTTAATTTTGTATGGAAGAATAATATTAAATAGGCATTTCGACTTGAAACTTCATAGGAGTACTCCTAAAAATAAATAAACAAACACGTATTTCGTGATTTTCCGAAAATCAACCTATTAGGGGGTGAAATGGGGGAAATAAGCCTAAAAATCGATATGGGTGTCGTTATTGAGGTTTTTTGGGACGTTGATTGCGAAAATGGCATTTATTTTTAAGTCCAAGACGGTTTCCTGCGTGAGCAAAGCCGCAGCCAAAAGCTAGTTTACAATAAAACTGTACAGGAATAATATTCCCCGTCCTCGGTATTCGCCTCGCCCAACAATATTCACAGTCGTCCGCGAATGTTACGCTTTTCGTCCTGGATGCACAATGTACTATTTCTTCAGACGTCAGTAAAATGTGACATTATAGCACAGAATAATATGTTGGTGGCATTGTAAGTCTATGTCAAATTTGCTGTTAACAGGTTAGGTGTTCACCTGCTCAGGCGACCAGGTAACAAGTGTTTACCTGAAATTATTTTTGATAACAGAGCAGTGTTTATCTGCTTTCATATCTTTTACTCTTCGTCTATCACTGCATCTTCGTCTATCATATAGGTAAACAAGCCGGGTTGCATTGCTTTCAGCTACCTTGTTTCGGCTACTTTTCAAGATTGCCCATGTAGGCTTGCAGACTTTGGCTTCCCACATCTTCTTACTTTTTATATCACAATGGGAAATTCAATTTTAGGAGAGAGAAATAATAAATCGGTAAAAAACATTTTATTGTTTTACATGACGAAAAATTACAAAAATTCGTACAATTTACACACAGAACACAACCCTTTCTTTATGTTCACTTACATTAGTCTTAATTATATCCAATTTAATTTTTATTCTGTAATTTAAATCTAAATCTGATTCATGTATTTCTTTTTCGAACCAGTAATTAGATATGTACAACTGTTCTACATTTTCGAACTGTAAAATATAATTATTTTTATTTCTGTAATAAATGCGTTTAATTCCAGTTACAACTAGTTCTGTTCCTTCCTGGAGTTTCTCCAAACGATGGCATTCTGCAATCTTAATTCTGCATTTTAGTTGCTGCATGCTAATATTAGTAATAATTTGATCCATATCTTCTTGATTGTATATTAATCGATCTGGATCTCGCCATTCTCCGCTGTAAAATTCAACTTTGGGGAATGAGTGACCATTAAACGTAGAAACTCCATTAATTTTAAATTTTATAAATGGTTCTTCTGTTGACAAACGTACAATATATAATTCATTAATTGGAATACAAATGTATCCCTGTTCTCTAAATTTCTCTTTGTTAGCGTCGTAAATATCTATAAGATGCCGTTTAACTTCCATCTTTTTCGGCTAGAACACCAACCGTCAGAATTTTTCTCCTAGTATTTACCATAAATGCGAAAATCTTGTATACCCCAGTTGTATCGAGATTTCTCCAAGGATTTTAATAAAAGTAACTGCATAGTCTATCCTCCGTTTCTTTTACTTTCTGTTCTTTTAACAGGAAATTTTTGTATTCTTATATCGAGTTTGTTTCCGCTAAATAATCTAGTTTTCTTTTTTTAATTTCTATTTCTTCCAGCTCCAATTTTCGCTTTCTTGCACTTAATACAAGGACAGGCGATAGTAAAGTGATTTTGAAAACATTCATATCCTTCAGTATACGTTCTGGAAGTATTTGAACATGCGAAAGCATTCCGGTTGCAGGGCAATTCACTCTCACATAACTTTTCAACTGGGGGAGGGGGCTTGCATAGGCCGCGGAGACCGGCGTATAATCTCCAGGAAACAGGTGCACAGGATTCAACTTACAGGCACTGGTACAGGAAAAGGCGACTTCCTTTCCACATTCTCTCCTTCAAGCTTCGATAAATCTACAACCTCCTACTATTATTTGGGTTTACGGTAGCAAAGGAGTACGCTTCAGAAGGGAAAACTTCCGTATTATCAATCACACTTTAAAATCAATTGCATTTTAAAATCGATCGCTCTGTTACAGGTGTACTCATCTGGAATACTCCCTAACGCTTTCAATAATAACAATCGCACTTGTACATGTGCATTTATTCTGGAATACTCCCTAACGCTTATCTGGATTAAGCGAAGAGTTCCAACCCACTAGCAGGATTCTCTGGAACGAATTTATTTCTGGAATTGTTGCATAGGTCGCGGTATCGACCTACATTCATACTGGGAGATTCTAAGTATGCGAAAGGATTCGGGTTGCAGGATAACCTTTTTTCACAAAACTATCTCACTAGAGGAAATTGCAGAGGCTGCGGTGACCATCGTACACTTTCCAGAAAACGGCATACAGAACTCAAGATTCTGGCACCGAAAACGCATTTTTACCTCCAAGCTTCGACTAATAGTCTACTATCTCCTGCCAACATCCGGGTTCACGGTGACAAAGGAGCACGCTTCGAAATGGAGACCTTTCAGGGTAAGCTTTCACGCTAACTACGGCGTCATTCACACAAACTTACATGTCTCAATTTTTCAGATACACCAGGCGCTTACATGCGGATACCTGCGGCTCTAGGACTGAACAATTTCGGATGCAACGGCGGGTACCTGCGGAACTGGCACTAGAAGACTTCCACGGGCGGATATCTGGATTGTCCCGTCTTCGGCCACTTCCACGGGCAGGCATCGGGATTGTCCCGTCTTCGGCCATTGCCTGGCATTTCCACGGGCGGACATATGGATTGTCCCGGGTAACAACATATTTTTATGATTTCTACAAACACTTACATTCAATTATTCTTTCGCTTTGTAGTGCGTAATATATAATTATCTTAATTTGAATATTTTTAATGTCATTTATTTCCAATTTTGTGTATAGCTGTAAGCAGGTGTCAAACGTCACTTTGACGTTTGGCACACGGTAAGTGTGCTGTTTTATTTGTTTTTTGATAAGTGATTTAAGAGCAGCAGGCGCTATAAATTTGAATATTTTTAAAATTTTTATTCAAAATTTTGTCAAAACTGAATAAAAACATATATACGCCACCTGAATTAAACATTTATTAACTCAAAGATTTGATCTCACTCGCACTGCGTGCTCGTGAGCCCAAAATCTTTTCGTGAATAAACTTATGTTTAATTCACTTGGTGTATAATATTTATAAAATTATGCCATGATGATAACTGCCACGCCGGTAATTATGATAAAACCTTTGCTGCCGTAGCAGCTTTATTTTGGTTTTTATGGCTAGCTGCTTTTGTGCGAAATAGCTATTAAGGCAACTAGTGTTTTACAGAGGATTTAAAAATCGAGGTCGATCATGTTAAAATTCGAGCGAAGCGAGAATTTTATGATCGACCGAGATTTTTAAACTGTAAAACACAAGTTGGCTTCAATATTTTTTCTACAGCCGAGGAGTTTGTTAGCTTAAATGCCCTAGGGGCTTCGCCCCTCTCCAAAGCGGCCCTTGGAGCTCCACCCCTCTCCAAGGGGGCCCTCGGGACTCCGCTCCTCTCCAAGGGGGCCCTTGGGGCTCGGCCCCTCTCCAAGGGGGCCCTCAGGGCTCGGCCCCTCTCCAAGGGGGCTCTTGCAGCTCCACCCCTCTCCAAGGGTGCCCTCAGGGCTCCGCCCCTCTCCAAGTAGGCCATCGGGCTCCGCCCCTCTCCAAGGGGGCCATCGGGGCTCGGCCCCTCTCCAAGGGGGCCCTCAGGGCTCGGCCCCTCTCCAAGGGGGCTCTTGGAGCTCCACCCCTCTCCAAGGGGGCCCTCGGGGCTCCGCCCCTCTCCAAAGGGGCCATCGGGCTCCTCCCCTCTCCAATCGGGCACTCGGGGCTCCGCATACAAATCGGTCCGATATAATAACTGTACTTTTAATCTTCACAAATAAGGTTTTATAAACTCTTAAAGTACTCCGTGCTTTAAATGGAATGGCGTGTTTTATAGACAACATAAAGCACGCCGCATATGACCCTTGGAAACAGTTTAAAATCACGGCTGTAGAAAAATACCTTAAACATTGTCTTATTTGTGTAAGTAGCAAGCCCTTATCCGGGAAAAAGGATGGTTACCTCCACCCAATTGATAAAACCCCAGTGCCCTTTCATACCATACATTGGGATATTGCCGGACCATTTTCTCCTGGTTCAGATGCTTTCCGCTACGTGTTTCTAATTATTGATGCGTTTACAAAATTCTTACAACTAATTCCGATTAAAATGTTGACGGCCAATGAAACGCTTCGAGTTTATCGTACACATCTGTGCACTTTTGGAACACCCAGTTTGGTAATCACAGATCGAGCCTCCAATTTTCGTAGCGCGTCTTTACCAGTCTATTTAAAGAATTGTATATTGAACACTACATGGCCGCTACTGGTGCGCCGCGCGAATGGTCAATTTGAGCGGTATGTGCGTACCATGGTTGACTTGCTAAATAAAGTACGAAGTCAGAATGGACGAGCGCATTGAAAAAGGTGCAACTAACATTAAACAATATGGTCCGTGTTAGGGAGTTACTTATCAGTGAGTAGTTGTTTGAACGTTTGATTGATTGCTATTGTTTGCTTGATAAGTACTACAGAAAAAAATTATTGCGACATTGCATATGTTTAGTAGTAGGGTAACAAGCCATAGTACCCTCTGAGCATTGCAAAATTACAAGTCTAGTTAGAGACCTCTGAGCATTGCAGAGTGACAAGGTCGATGGCCTCTGAGTACCAAGTACTATAGTAGGAGACGCATGTGCTTTTGTTTGATAGTAGGGTAACAAGCCTAGAGTACCCTCTGAGCACTGCGGAATGATAAGTCTAGTTAGAGGCCTCTGAGCATTGTGGAGTGACAAGGTTGATGGCCACTGAGTACCAAGTGCTATAGTAGGAGACGCACGTGCTTTTGTTTGATAGTAGGGTAACAAGCCTAGAGTACCCTCTGAGCACTGCCGAATCACAAGTCGAGGTAGAAACCTCTGAGCATTGCGGAGTGACAAGGTTGATGGCCTCTGAGTACCAAGTATGATGTTGGAGATGTGTGTGCTTTAAACATATGTTGACAGGGTACATAAGGGACCCTTTATGACGTACGAATGTTTAAGAGCTGCGAATACTGATAATTGTGATAACTGTGTCCTCTGAGCACTATGGTGATAAGACAAGTTGACTGGACACCTGTAAATCTTAAGGTCATAAGTAGATAAGTACCCGGCATGAGTTACTAACGTGTGTGTATGGCGAAGCATAAGCCGAACTATGTTATTTGTTAGCAGATATGGTTTTTCGAGAGCGAAAAACACTTCAGGATTGGCCGTGTTAGCTTATAGCCGAATTCACCCTTCGGTGGTGTCGATATCTTGACCTTTGGGGTGCCGACGCTATAATTACAGCCCATAACACGGTCTGCGAGACAGCTGCCTAAAAATATGGAAGCCAAAAATCAATAACACACACCTCGGAGACTTTCATTTGGAGGAAAATATATATCATTTGATTAACTCTGTGGTGGAGGCAGATGACACAGTGCACTATCACGTTGAGTTTCTCCACACTCTCTACCCTCCCGGACTTCTTCCAAATCCTCTGCCTTTGAAAGTTAGAGTACTTATACTGCTGAGAAACGTGAAGACTCCCAAACTCGACTACAGGTGAAAGCTCCGCATCGTAACGTCAAGCCAAAAGCCAAAAAGCTTCATAGGTTTTCTCGAATAACCAGTATTCTTTCAGACTAGTCTTTTCAATTTAAGAGACTGCAATTTCCTGTAAAAACCTGCTTTGCCATGACGATCAATAAGGTGCAGGGACAGTCGCTGAATCAGGCTGGGGTCGACTTGAGGAAAGACTGTTTTTTTCTCGATCAACTTTATCTAGACTGTTTAGGGGTCAGTTCTCCAAACAACTTAGTGGTGCTCAAACCAGAAGGGAAAACGTCCAATATCGTCTACAAAGAAGTGCTTTGCCCTCTATTCGGCGGGATTGGCTTCTACTTCACAGATCGTTACATAATAGAATCTGGGGAAGGTAAGAAGTTGTAATTCGCCATATTAGTTCTTTTTACAAGTAGGGTCAAACTATTTTCAGGGCTTTTCGAAATTAATTCCTCCAAAGGAGCTAAATGTGGTAGACCTGTTTTTGAAAAGATCTACCACGAGGAAACTACTACAGGCTGAAATTCGACATATTAGTTCGTTTTACAAATTAGATCAAGTAAATGTCAACGTTCTGCAGAATTCGTCCCCGAAAGAGGTTAAATGGGAGAAATATGTTTTTCTAAATATCGCTCCAAGGAAACTACTACAAGTAGGTATAAGAAGTTAAAATTGAGCATATTAGAACATTTTTTAAATCGGGTCAAAACAGTTTTACTACTACAGGCAGTAAGTTGAAATTCGGCATTTTAGATCGTTTTACTAATCGGAAATAATGTTTAGAGTTTTTTGAAATACATCTCCTGAAACTGCAACAACATTAATAAAAGTGCGTCAGTTACAGTGGTTTGGACATATGATACGTATGAGCGAAAAGAGGAAGATCAAAATAATCTGGAAAACCGGAATTGACAAAAAAAGGAAAAGAGGCAGAGCCAAGAGGACCTGGAACAGCGAAGTAGTTAAGACGCTGCAAGAGAAAGGGCACGAGCGGAGACAAGCTGAGAGGATTGCTGCAGATCGACACGAGTGGAGGAAACTCTGCCACAAGGACTCTACACTATAATAGTAGAAGAGAGAATCGATTATGGATGGATCCCCTGAAACTGGTTAAATAACCAGAAGTGTTCTTCTAAAAATAGCCACAAAGTAATTATTACAGGCAGGAAATTGAAATTCGCCATATTAAATCGTTTTAAAAATTAGATCAAATCAATTTCAGGCTTTTCGAAATTAACTCCCGAAAGGATTAAATGGGGTAGATGTGTTTTTCTAAAGATCGCCATAATACGGCAACTGCTGCAAGTAGAAAGTTGATTCGGCACAGTAGTTCGTTTTACACATCTAGTCAAGCTATTTTCAGGGTTTTTCGAAATGTATCTTCTCAAAGGGATTAAATGGAGTAGATGAGTTTTTCTAAAGCATGGGTCACACGATCATTTTTTTGCATCAAATTTGCTTGTCAAACACTTTCCGTGACGTCATACAGCAATGTTTGATTCTCTCTATCAAACAGGGTGGTCACACCATAAAACTTGTTGTGCAACTATTAGAATCAGCTGTTATTGTGAGGTTATGGTTTGCTGTAAAGGCACGAATTGTTAACGTTTATTTTTGTTTCAAAATGGAAGAGCAAGTGATTATCCTGTCCTTAATAGGTTTAGGTCTAGCGTTGTGTAATGAGAAACAGCGAACATCTCGAAAAGTGTGGTCCCGCAAGTGGTTACAACGACGTGACCAAGAACGGGGGGTGTTATCAATGGTACACACAGGGTAATGCGCTTTAGCGCTTCATTCCGTGCTAGCGTGTTATGATAGCTGGGGTCTTTTACGAAATACAAGACCTCCTCTTGTTGATAGGCGTCTATTAGGGCCGACACTTGCTCACGCGTCCAAGACATGGCTATTTTTGAAGTAAAAATGCGTTCTTAACCTAAAAACCCTAAACCGTGAAATACCACTTTCACGCACTGCGCAGAATCGCGTGAAAAAGTTGCACCGAAATAGAGCCCGTCCTATTTTTTAGAAATGTTTGACAACTATGAGGCTGATGTCATGAAATACGTCATCATTGGTGTATGACAAGCAAATTTGATGCAAAAAATGATCGTGTGACTCATGCTTGAAGATCGTCACGAGATAGATACAGGTAGGACATCGAAATTCGGCATATTAGTTCGTTTTACAAACCGTTTTCAGGGTTTTGCAGAATGAATCTCCTCAGCAGAGTTAAATGAGATAGATCTGTTTTTTAAAGATTACCTTAACGAGCGAACTACTACAGATAGGAAGTTGAAATTTTGCATATTAGATCGTCTTACAAATAGACCAAATCATTTCCAGGGATTTTTAGAGTTCACCCCCAAAGGGTGCTACGGTGTAAATGATCTCTTAGCGGTTGATACTGTGTGAACAAACTTTAAGTGCCGATATTCCGTTTGCTCCCATCGAAATTTGTTAAGTTGGCGATTTTTTTTTGTGGTGCTCGGACTTTGCAAACTCATGGCACTTCGGCCTTCGTCTAGCGAAGCTAGCTGCTTACACGGTTTTTTGCATTCTAGAATCCGATGGGGAGTTAGTCTGCTTTTGTTTCTTTGTGTGCCGCATGCCGTTTGGCGGAGTTTTGATGTACAAGCAATATTTGGACATTTAAGTCCGCGTCGATTGGCGGAATTAGTTGCTAACAAGCTTCTGAAAAAAAAATCGTGCACATGGCCCGTTTTCTTGGGGCGAGCAAATTTGGATTATTTTCCGCTTTCGCGTGACGCGCAACAAAATTATATATCGCTTTCCTGAATATGAAAAGCAATATTTGAGTGTAAATACAATTGTATCACATAATGACAACATTTTATATTTTTTATGGAATTAATAGATTCGTTAAATTTCAGTAGAATATATCCACATTCTTTAACACTCAAAATAGGATCAATAGATATTCTTTTGAAAAGTTTAAATGTGTCTACTCGTTTAATAGATGAGATAAGATTAATGGTACCTAAGCAATCTATTTCTGAACTGCTTAGATTTGGTATTAAGTGGACCAGCCACAGGCAGAAGAGTATTATTTTCCGCTTATATATTAACACATTCTAATATTGCACTACCTTTTTGCCTTCGGAAAAGAAATTGTCCTGCACGCCTATCAATTGGGATAACAATTAATAAACCGCAAGAAGAAACTATGGATAAACTGGGAATATTATATCGTATTTGCCACAACCAGTATTTAGCCATGGTCAAGTATATGTAGCAATATCACGTGTGAATAGTTTTAAAAACTTAAAAATTTAAATTTTACCTAATGGATCCTGCCACACGTTATAAACAAGTTTTCTAACTTGCAAAATATTTTGCATTGGGTCCACTAGTTAGATTATAAACTCTGTCATTAACATTTATTCTTTCTAAAAATGAAAGCTCCACTTTGATAGTTTTACATCATTTTTTTAATGTATAGTGGTTGAAATACACCAAGTCACAAGACTTTTTAAATGATTTTTATTCTGTTAGGAATGGGAAGATATATCGGTTCAAGAAGTTCTGGCAACACTGGCTATTATGAATTTTAAAATGAACCCCTGCGACCCGCCTTGGGGTCTAAGCAGGGCACGAGACATCCAATAAAAAAATGAAACTATATTGCCGTATAACCGAAATGTCTTGAGATCTTATGAATCACCCTGTAAAAGACGAGCACAAAAATCTTAAACAAAAATTGTGTTTACGCAATTCGTCGATATAGTATAGACGGATACGGTCCTGGAACGGCAAATGAAAAGGAGGCGCATCGTGAACGGAAAAGCGTCCAGGGTGCGCATCTGGTAACAATTGCTAGCGCGTCGAAAGTCCCAAGAATGACGCCGTATCGCCATTTAACCGTTTAGTAATATTTCTCATTTTTGGTGACTTAATTTTGTTTGGCGCGTGAAATGGAAAGTGAACCAGACGAGGAGTCGCACGATGGTCCCCACGGCGTGAGTGTTATTCGAGTGCATTGTGACGATTCGTACGAAGGCGTGCCCCTGGCCTTTCAGCAGGGAGAGAATAGCGGTGTCGTTAAAGGAAAATATTACAAACAAACGTATAGAACAGCATGGGAGAGTATGCCCGATTTTAAAGGTAAGGCACCGCGCTTTGGTGCGCTCCAACTAATGGTATCGTTGCTCGACAGGCTGGCTGCGAGGAGTTCAAGGGGAGCCAACACGGGCCTACTGCTTGTACTGCGAGAAAACACTGCATGCGCACAGGCTGAGCCTGCTCAAGCACACCTGCACAATTCGGCATCAAAAGGCCGCACAGATTCACAACATTCGGAAGGTATGCACCCATACTCGCATAGGCACATTTGACCAGCTCAGATTTTTGCAGAACAGGGAGCAGATGTCACAGCCGCAAGAGGTTATATTGGGAAGTTCTGGTTCGGGAAACCACGATGAAGGCCAGGAGGAGGCTGATGCTATAGTCGAATACGCGGAGATGGACGACGGGGAGCAAGATGAAGATGACCAAGAACATGAAGAAGTAGAGGAAGAGGAAGAGGCCATTCCGCTCGAGTCTTTGCCTGTGCAGTTCCAGAAGGTAGGAAGATTTGGTTATTGTCATTGTTGGTGTTTTTTCTAAACTAACATGAAGGTTTCGTATTGTAGGGTAGAGGTTTATAATGCAATAAATTGGTTAGATTTGTAGAAAAATTTAATGTTAAGTTTGTACTCAAAACGTTTCGATATAATTCACGTGTAAATATAATAGGTGTGCGATTAGAAAAGTCAACAATGTAATCAGAACTGTGATGAGGCCTAGTTGTTGTTTGAGATTTTGTACATATAAGTTGTTCCTAGTATTCTGAAATAAATATAGATAAAATGGTAGTGTAGCAGAATTATTTAAAAAAATAATATTAGTCAAGCAAAAGTACTGATTTATGAGAGAATTCTTCAGAAACAGTTTTATTATGTAGCTATATTTAAGAGATAATTACACATGGTAGTAAGTGTGCTTGAATTGTTAATACAACTAAATTTCAAGTTTTAATAGTGAACTTTTTTCTAAATAATAATATATGACTCGTTTCATTTGTCAAAAATATGAAAACACATTAATGTTGTTATATTTTTGTTGCTTTACCACAAATATGGTGATTCGAGACGTGTTTTAAATAAAAATTTCTGGATGGTGATTGGGTCACATTATCACAGGTACCTAATTTTTTTTTAACGAAACAGGAAGTGACAGCCGAAAAGCATGTAATAAGTAGATTTTTTCAAACAAACTTTTATCATGTTTCGATTAATTGTACAGCGTGAAGCATCCAAGCAAAAATTGTTTTGGACAAAATTTCCTAAAACGTTTCATGTTTTTGATAGATTTCTTTCTTTTGGCACGTTAAAAGTTGCACAACTACAACAAAATGTATAAAGAACTTGTAAAAGACTTCTAATACTATGATTTGGAAATATAACCTAGTTCATCTAACCTAACCTAACCTAGATTTAGTTGAACTTCACCTCAGTGGTCGAAATATAACCTAACCTAACCTAGATTTAGTTGAACTTAACCTCACTGGTCGAAATATAACCTAAATTTGAGCCACGTTACGGAGGCGAGCCATGTAAACAAAGATTCTGACAGCTCTCAGAGCGGCTTAAACCAGTTTTACAGGGTGCGCATTTTACGAAAACGTCCAACTAAGATCTGATACTGCAGATAATTACCGCACAATAAAACAATGCTTATTTCTCCTCTAGTGGAAAGGCGGGTAGAAGCGGTATTCGACTTTCTCTTCAAAACGGCCAACCACAGAACGCCTTTCTATCACGTGCATTTGTTTACTTGGCTCGCGTTCCTAACTTGGCTGATGTTTAGTTAATCTACCTAACTTCACCTAACCTAACGTCCATTTAATTTAACTTAACCTCAGTGGTTTGATATGGAATAATGCTCCATGCACATACATTTTTCTGTAAGTAGAAGAGATAGTGGGGCAAGTACTGCTCACATGGCAAAAGTTTGCTTCATGCGGCGCTGGTACGATCTTACATTCGGTAGTGATCGGCATCTTAACAACGCCCAAATACGTTACCAATGGCGGTGTAAAATTTAGATTACGCAAGGCAATAAATCACAGAGTTATTCATTTTTGACTTATTGTGATGTTCAATAAAATGAAGAATTCACCTCGAGCTATAAAAGCTGCTTTATAACCTTAATATGTAACTAACTATTAACAGGTATTTACATTTTAATAACTTATAGCAAAACTATCGAAAAAAATTAGCACAAAACCCGAAAAACAAACCATAAATAGATATTTTCTACGACCACTACTAAAAGTAGGCCTTTTAGCGCTAGCTTTTTTCACTAAAAGTGACGTTTTATAAATCAGCAATGTTAAAAGTGAAATCAGCTGTTTACTTTTAGCCCATGCGCTAAAAGTAAACAGCGGGTGTTGAATTTATAATTTTAAACAAGAAGTGAGGTTATAAAGTTATTCCAGTTGCTTCTTTCGTTAGAGGTAAAGTGCTTTTAAATAATTAAGGCATTATGCAGTGAATAAAGTAATATGTGTACTATTATAATTATCTTTGATAATTGACTTTGACAGCTACTGGCTGCAGAAACATTCACCTGCACTTCAAGGCCATCTCTTTACTATAACATAAATTATAACTGTCATAAATGCAAACTTTTGTTACGTTGACATTTATGGATTAATAACTGTAAATTTAGGGCCGTAGAAAAAGTATTGTGTGCAAACTCGTGCATAAACGTCCACTTTTAGCACTTGTTGCACTTGTAGCTATTATTATAATTAAATTCTAAAATTGCCAGAGGCACATCAATAACAATAATTTTAAATTTTATTTTATTCGGTTCACAATTTAAATTTAAAATTTATATAATTCACCAGTTACTTTCCTCTTCTGTGTCATTTCCTAGATTTATCACAATTTCCTCCTCTCATTTTCTAAATAACTAATTTTGTGCTCAGGTACTTTGTTGCAATATTTTTGCCAGTTTTCTTTTGTCACTGTCGCTAGTTCTTCATCTAACAATGTTCCAACAACTCAAATGTGGTATTTCTTCTTATCACATTATTTTTTACTTGAGCCCAAATTAACACAATTGGGTTTAAGTCGGGGTTGATGGGGAGGTAGCCGCAGTACTTCATGCCCCTAACTACGCAATATGTGAAGCTTATTATTTTGTATAATTCTGGTTTGCACATTTGAGGAGTGAATGGAATATTTTTTCCACTTAACCATATCGGTCTTTTTTGAGTTACCATAGGGGCACGGTCAATTTGAACATTATGGTATGGTGCGTTATCAATTACCAAAATTGATTACGAAGGTAAATTTGGCAGTTCGCGACTTAAATACTAGATTACAGCCTGGCAAAAAACCATTTCACCACCCGGGTGAATCACAATCATTCTTGGTCCTTTAAAAATATTGCACAAGGGTCCATTTACACTGTCATCGCTCCATGACTATGAACATACATTTCATCCATGTAAATAATCGGACGATATGATTCCTGGTAGTATTTTTTTGTTGTAAATATTTAATTCTTCAAGCCCTTTTGTCGTTTCTTTCAATGAGTCATTTAAACCCGAGATCCTTTAAAATAACACCTAAAGATGTAGTTCCACCATTCCAACCTAAATCCTCTCGAAGTTTTGCACGTAATTTACTAATTGTTACTCTTGCACTTTCTGTTTTATGGTAATTGGATATTATATTACAAAAATCACCTTTTCCATATTCTTCTAAATCCAGGAGATTCACTTGGGTGTTTCGTATCCGAAGTAACAAATTTTAGTTTGCCATTTTCAGCTGAATTTTCACCTTCTGTGATAATTGCTGTCACCGATCGCACCGTGTTTTTGTTGTTTCTAATACAACTGCTTTAATAAGTTGTTTTAATGTATCAGAGGGGTTAGTTTTTTAAATAATTGTACACATTGTATATAACCTCGCGTGTTTGAGTGTATTAGTATTGCTTGTTTGTGTTTACGTAAAGTCCAACTCATTTTTTTGAAACTTTGGATTAACAATGTCAAAGAGAACTGCAAAGTCAGATAGCACAGAGTTGGGGTAGTTCATACAACTGCAAGATTTAGCGTATAAATTTCATTCCGTAATTACATTTGCAAAGCAATGCCAGTAGTAATGAAATGATTTAAGTACAAAAAGCAAAGGGCAGAGCTCGTTTTTCATAGATTGGAGTCGATAATTTTAAATTAGCCAAAAATAAGAGGTTTGTGCAAAATTAAAGCCAAACCAAATAATTAGAACTGTCACAGAAAGGTTTATAATATGTGCGTGTTAAATGAAGCGTAGATGTCAGAATAATTAAATAGGATATGTTTATGAGCATTTTAAATAAAGGTAAAAGAAGCAGAATTATTATAATACGTTGCGAAGAGCATAAACCAGGCAGAACATGGCAATTGTAATATTAGACAGCAATATTTGAAAATCTGGGAAAAGCAGACAGTGGATAAAAATACAAGGAAAAGGACACACAGCAGGATGTGATACAAAATTGGTGAAGGAAGTGGACTATTTTAAAAACAAGTCAGTGTAATTACGCGAGAGTGAAAAGACAAATCTAAATAATACAAAGTGAGTGGTGCTATGAGACAGTTAAAATTAAATTGAAAAGACAATATTTTAGAATTAGAAATTTTGTAAATAATTTTAGTTATAAGGAATATTAGTTAAGAAGGTTATTGTAGTTAAGAAGGTTATTGTATTGAACTTGGTCAATATCCGTTTTTGAAGTTTAGATAGGCATTTGTTATTAACGACCAGGAGGAAGAAACATTTGAATAAAATTAATTATTGACACACAGTTTTTGACCTCTCATTTAATTGCAATTTTAATATAAAAATATTTAATTTATAACAATAAAAGGTACACCATTGTGTAGAGAATTTACCAGTGCACTAGTGAACGTGTGGGTAGCAAATTCCATCACAAAAAATAATTTCTTCCGCTACCACCTTCCGAAGACTTCGGCAGGGACCAGTGCAGATTACATCAGTTACGGGCACAATTGAGTTCCTGAGCCCGAGATTTCAACGGCATCATATCCGCCCAGCGTGTAGGAGGCAGTCATAGCATCCCAGGGGTCCAGCTTTAGGCAGAGATCGTCAGGAGACGCTCTCCGAACGATTTACCGCAGCACTGCAGAAAACTCAGGTTAGATTGCAATCAAAGTATCGGTGTTAGGAACCGGAAAGCAACAATTCAAACAAGAGCACGTCTTACTGAGCAGAGATCCAGGCAGATTAAAGCATCTACCAAAAGCGAATATCCAGTAATTGCATAAAATTCAGATTTGGGGTTAGGAGAAACAATTGTATGTTGGCGTCGTTTAACAATCAAGTGCAGGTTTTGCCTGCAAACAAAAGATAGATTAATGCAGTTGAAGGCGCCAGAATTCAAAAATTACTTTATTGAATGCTCATAAAACTCCTTTTGTTAAATTTAAATCACAAAACGCAAACCGCAACAAATAAACCGATTTGTGTAGGATTTTGACAGCATAGCAAAGTAGCATCTGCGTGATTGAAGTAAATTTACAGCCCAGGGGCGTATCACACGAATTTTAACATTGACAAACCGGGGAACCCAACTCTGAGGAATGAGTTTTCTTGTCTAGCGTGCTAGCCTTCTGTAATATTAAATTGCAGATGAATGAAATACAATAAAGGGCATAATATTGTTTTATTTGTAAGTACTTAACGAACCCAGTTAAAACAATTATTTTTGGTCAGTCTAACATTTGAATTAAATAAACGTAAGTAAGGTAGGTGTAATTACAATTCACATTATTACTATATTATATCACATTACATTACATTACCTTTACATTACAATATGTTGCAATTGTTTCCAAGTCAATTAGTAGACAAATGCATGAATAAGGACTGCATTTTGTGATGAAAACAAAATTAAGGTATTTAATTGTTTATTGTTGTTACTTCATAGATATATGAGTAAGTAAAGTTGTTAACGTCGGAATTATTGTTTTTGATTAGTGAATTCTTTGAAATTTTCTGAAACGTGTCATAGTGCTTTGAGGTAATGGCAATTTCAGAAAAACTACTTTACTTCAAAAAATATTTATGACGTACTAAGTTAATGAACAATAATTTGAAACTAACTTTGTAATGGAAATCTAAAGTTCCTTGCAACGCCACTGGTACCAGCTGTTTACCGCGTTTGAGAAATTTAAAAATAAACGTGTGCGTAGCCGATTCAGGCAAACTCACGTCGTGCGATCTATGTACATAAATAACAACAAAATTAACTTTGCATGTTGCATTTCAAAATATATTTAATTTATCCATAAGTTACAGGACAAATATGTATTGTGCATTTAAAAACATTGAGATGGTGATCAACCAATTTTTATTTGCTATCTGTTAACAAAATAAATAAGAAATCGCAACTGATGCCTCACCCTGTATATCTATCATACATCAAGCATATAATCTTGAAGTGTTTAAAGCCTTGATCTAGGGGTGTATACTGCAGTGGTTTTGGGCCCTACGGCTCTGCTCTGAGTGCAGCATCAAGTTTAAAATTAAATTTAAAGCACAGAGTAGAGGTATTGTATCTAGCTGCAATGCTAAAGTAAATGTCTTATTGTAAATGCATTAATAAAGGAATGCTTGCGTTAAGAGACAAAATTGATTAAGGAACGCACAGGAAGGAACTTGACATTTCACAGGGTTACTCGCTTTGAGGCTTGTGGCTGTTGCTCTTTTGCCTGATCTCCTTGTCGGTGCTCTTCTGCGACAGGCTGTTCCGTTACTTCGATTACTTTCTCCGTTTGTAGCTGTTCTTCCTTCTCTTCTTCCATTTTCTTCTGTTTTTTTAATGTGCGTTTATCTGTCATTTTGTTTATTTCTTATGAACTGGATACGAATCGAACGCTTGCACTTGCAGATAAGATTTACCCACACACTAATAACAGTTTTTGAATAAATTCTACAGTCCCTACTTTATGCTGTGAAATAATTAACTTACTGTAACCTTTGTTACTATTTATTAACGCCCCACGTTGGGCGCCATTTAAATTGCTATGGTTATGCTGGGTAAAATATTTATAATCACAAAATTAAAAATATAACGTGCATAACCATTTCTTCTTTGGCCTTCCTCATCCTCTCATTTCACCTGGTTTTTCTAATAAAATTCGTCGTGTCACGCTTCTTTCATTCAATATGTGTCCAATATAGAAACTGCAACACACCAAAAATTCACAGCTCCAGCACAACGATGACGCAGTAGTCTATAGCCAAATACTGAATCTTTAAATTTTGTCCATTTCGAGAACCAAAATAATATAAAACGTATGTACCACGTGCCTAATCACGATTATAGCTTGGGAAATTTAAAGCTCACCGCTTCACGCCACGCTTTACACATTCCCTTGTGCTATAATCTATTGATTATGCCCTTAATACGTAAATAATCTACCTAAACTGTTAAATTACTTTGTTCCAAAATTGAGCCTTATAACATAATTTTTTTATTAGTTTTGGCAAGCACTTGCTGTTATAATCTGATCTAACAATATTTCTTGTTATGAGACTTTAATGGCTGCTTTGTACTATAATTTTTAATCCAAAAATTTGACCTGTTTAGCTATTGAACGGAATATTTCAATGATAATAATCGTCGAGGCAACTAATTTCTTTTTCAAGCAGTTTTAATGAAGGTATTATTCCGTTAAATAATAGTAACTAGCTTTGTACACACATATATTAAAGCAAATAATTTAAAAGCTATAATTCATGACAACACACTTGATTAGATAACCACTAAGATAAATCTGACTAAGTACATATGGTTAAATCTGGCATAACTTTTTATTTAAATTATATTCTGGCGGCATTATCTGTAGAGCAATTGCTGTTTTTATCCAAGCCAACGGCAGTAGTAAGTTACTAGTTTTATGCAGAATTATTTAATAACAAATATTTGCCAGCTGAGATGCATAGGTGTAATTAGTTTTGAAAATTATTCTAATTACAAAACAAAATGTTTGCCTCGTTATTGGTATTATGAAATGTTGATATGAAGACTCAGATTTGACCCTTACACTCGCTGTATCTATTTTCTCAGATTGTTTTAACTGGTAGCTATGCAGAATCCTGCTGACGGTAGTACATTTGTCAACAGAATTTCGGTAATTAAAGGACATCTGTGTGCTTCTAACGTGAGTGCAACTATAAGGATAAGTTATACTTTTTACATTGCGTTTGTGAGTTGCATAAGACTGATTCATATTTAATGTATGTAAAAGGGAATTGTGTTCTGTTGGTAACAAGGCAACGTGTTTCTGTATAAAAATGTTTGGTGCTGTGGTGTGCATGGTAACAGATATTACACAACTGTGCGAAAATTCACTTATCCAAGTTTACAAGCACTGAAAATTTCGTCGAACAAATTTAATTAAAATAATGACAATTTTGTTTTTAAATTTTCCGTGTATTATGAATAAGACACCTTAATTTTTTTAATTAATATTTTTACTTTATGCTATTGTACCATTTTGGTGGGATTAAATTTTTTTATTATTAGAGTTAAAAGAAGATGGGTGTGCCAGAACGTAAAACACAAAAAATAAGAAGGGAGAAAAGATTGTAATTCGATTTAAAAAAAAGATATTTGCTGTAACAATGAAATGTCTTGTTATTACTACTAACGCGATCAATCCCTACCGCTCCTCAAGGAAGTGGTTTTAATAAAAGAGAAAAGCGTACTTTCTCTAAATAAGAAGGCACAACTAAAAATTGTTGCAACAAGATAAGGGCCGAGAGATCAAATAAATTTATAATTAAAGCCACCTATGATTCATGTTAGATGTTTGGCAGTACTGAAGTGTATTGCTGGTGGCACTGTCAATTTATGTCAAATTCGAGGTTAGCAGGTTAGGTTTTTTTTGTTATTGAACACAGACTGACTCACATTTGGTACCTTAGAACTGTTGTATTTAGTTACATTTCGCAAGCCATTTGTAATTTGTTTTATTCTAATTTGTTTGCAACCAAGAAAAATAAAGATTCTAAATTGTAAAAAAAATAAACAAACAATTAAATAATAAAAACTTTATCAACTGATTTAGATTTAAATTCCAATTTCAAAAATATACAGGGTGTCATCAAAAGTGCGACCCAAACATCAGGGGCGGATAGTTTAGGTAAATGCAAGAAAAAAGCTAATACATTTTTGTTATTTAAAGCTTCATACAGCTGTTAATGAGGGTCCTTTTACACCATTCTCAAGTTGGAAGTCCCACTGTTTTGTTAATATGAAAACTAAAACGGTCTACAAATTGTATTTTCATGATTTTGTTCTTATTCTTATTTATATTTAGTCCTACTTTTGCTGCTTCTTCCGTCAGTTTGTTTAGCTTTTTTCACATTTGTAGTGAACTTTCCGTCAATAAACAGGCATTGTCTGCAAATTCTATGTCCTCCAATGCTTCGCTAAACCTCCAGTTAATTTCTGTTTTCTTATCTTTCGTTTCTCATGACCCAGTCTATTATAATCAAGAATAGTATAGGTGATAGGACACACCCCCGTCTTACCCCACTTTCGATCTTTATATTTCTTGTCAGTTTGTTTTTTATATCAATTTTTGCTGTGTAGTTTGTATATAGAAGTTTAATCATATTTAAAAGTTTATTTGGTATTCCATACGTTTTTAAAATTACCCACATTTTATCCTTGTTTATTCTATCAAAGGCTTTTTCAAAGTCTATGCAACATCGTCTCTGTCTAAATCCTGCCTGGTTGTTCCTTAGCATCTTTTCTATTCCATCTTTGATTCAGTTTAAGAATATTCTTGTAAGTATTGTGCTTGCTGTGCATAATAGTGTTATTCCTCTCCAATTCGAGCATTCGGTTTTATCTCCTTTTTTTTGGTAATTTTATTATTATTCCTTTGTTCCATTCTCTTGGGATTTTTTTCTTCTTCGCATATATTGTTTAATAGGTTGTGCATCATTTCTTCTGTTGTTTCATACCCTTCTCTAATTAGCTTTGCTGGGATGTCATCTACGCCTGCTGCTTTGAGGTTCTTTAGCGTTTTTATGGCTTTTTTAATTTCTTCTCTCGTGATCGCTTCTTCATTCATATTGATTTCTTCTTTTATCTGTTCCGCTTCTTCCATTATTTCTTTTCGTATGGTTGCTTTTTGATATATTCCTTCAAAATGTTCAATCCATCTCTGTTCAGTTTCTGTATTTGTTTTAAGGATTTTTCCATGTTTGTCTTTCACCCTTGTCTCAGTTATTATCTTCTTTCTTGCTATCTCTTTTGTTATGTCGTATAGGGTTTGTTACGGTTCTTTTGTAGCTTCCCCTGTATTAGTAGAAATTTGCTAGTTGAATTTTATTCCTAAATATTAGCCCGTGGTTTCATTTGGTAATTTTGCATGCATTAGAATAGGCCTAGTTGTATTTTAGTTTTTAAACATTTCATTATAATTAATAAGTAGCTTCGTATGCACCTCCCCTAGCAATTAACTAGATTTCATTATTTAAATTTATTTTGGCTCCATTTCTACAAGTATTTAAGCCTGGTGGTTAGGCAACCGTAAGCGCAATAATTATAAACTATTCCCTGGCCTGGTGTGTTGCTAAAGGAATATTGTTATAAAATAAGTGTCAATTTTAAGTTTGCATACCTTATTTATGGCAACTTGGTGACACGTTTTAAGAATAAAAGATTCGTTTCCAATTAGTTTTATAGGTCCGTAGAAAACATTTGTTTTCTATAGTCTGCATGTTGGCATTTTTTGGGCACTTATAAATATCTAAATTCTCTTCTAAGAATTTAACTACCATTGAGAATCCCTTTTTATTATAGCTCTGCTGAAATACCATCTATTGCTATAGTATTATATTGATTTTATTACCTTTGTCTTCATTGTTGCATGATTTTTGTCTGAATTTTCGTCGATATCCATTTCTAATTCACCATCGACATTTGACGATTGATATTGAACAAAACAAGTATCAGATGAATCCTCAGTAGAAGTATTCCAAGATGTACTGGAATGCTTCCTCTTTATCTTTATCTCTGAAGTTATATCCAGAACGTGTTCTTCTATAAAACTGAAAATTCTCAACTCTTAAAGAATTACTAACTGTGTGGTCACATCCGCGGCAGGCATTGAAAATAAATAGATACTTATGTCTTCAGTACCTAGTGCATAGGACACAACACCGGATGTTGAACTATCATTCGCATTAATTTGCTTTATGCCTATACCTTATATACACTAGGGTGGGGCGAAAAATGGCTAAAAAATTATAACTTTTTTTATAACGCATTACCCGTCAAAAGTTGTCTATTGGTGTGAGTAATATATTTGCAAAAACACATTCAATTTGCAAAACGTTTTCGGCCTCCAACTTGCCCCTAAATATTTTGCCCGGTTTACCATGCAATGCTGACAGTTAATGCCAGTTTAAACACACACCAATAATCACAAATACATTTTTCAAATAACTTTTTTTACATTAAATTGAAATAAACACAAAAAATATGAAAACATGTAAAATTGGACCACACTACAGCAACTCTAAACCTTCAAATTACTTTGATTTAGTTTCAAAACTTGGCAGATCTTGTTTTGATTTGATTCTGGCTCTGATGAAACCATCTCTTGAGTTTGAGTCCTATGACAGATGTGCCAGCCTCGGTTATTAATATTACACATCGTTTCACTGATTGTGTGTGGCAGGATGTTACAGTATCCAATTGACTTATCGACACTCACGACTGTGTGAGTACCAAATAACTAGACAAGTCCGGGAAATGTGCATGCTCACCCTGAAAATCGTAAGAAACAGGCTAAAGGCCTCGGCTCAAATACGCTCAGGGAGATGGGCGTGGTTCAAAACGGAACGTCACAGGGCAAGCGTGTTGAGGTATATATAGGGTGTTACCAAATAAATGGGCGCCACAAAATCCAAGTCAAGGAGACCCACGTTCAACCGGACCTTGAGGGTCAAACGGGGCGAGAAATACTCAAATAACTATTTCTGGAAGCCACAGCGTAGCGACAAACACGACAACCTACCTGCAATGCTCATCCGCCACGTCCGGGCCCCACTTTACATTGATCGTAATGAAGTGTCTCGGTCACCCTGTAAACAAACATGTGCAAGACATAAAGGGAAAATTACAAGACAGTACAATCATCTATTGGGCCACTTCACATTGCCTAACTTCAACTTATAGTGGTACCGATGTAATCAGCACGTTTGTAAGAAAATGCGAAAGACAACTTAACGGGCCGCGTCCAGCTGGGGAGCGCTCTACCTAAACTACGAGCAACGCTGAGCTGAACTACAAATCCAAAAATGGTTCTGCTAAAGGCCGGCTTAGACCTACACAGGTATAATGCACGGACGTGCGGTTTTTATTTGAGTCTGATTCACAAGATCATACTGCCTTACAGCAAAGCGATTTAGAACACAATCGTCAGGTTCGTTACGCAGAGTTTAAATGATTAATTTCGAAAACAATGCTCGCTCGCAGCGCAGGAAGTGACAACAGTTCATTACATAAGTTTAAATGATTAATTTCGAAAACAAATGCTCGCTCGCAGCGCAGCAAGTTATAACAGCTTCTTGATTAATTTCGGAAACAATGCTCGCTCACAGCGCAGCTATTTCTAACAGTTCGTTGCACAGATTTAAATGGTTGGTTTCGGAAACAACGCTCGCTCGTAGCACAGCAAATTATAACAGTTTATGACATAAGTTTAAATGATTAATTTCGAAAACAAATGCTCGTTCGCAGCGCAGAAATTTATAACAGTTT
Source organism: Agriotes lineatus (assembly GCA_940337035.1). Taxonomy (NCBI): domain Eukaryota; kingdom Metazoa; phylum Arthropoda; class Insecta; order Coleoptera; family Elateridae; genus Agriotes; species Agriotes lineatus. Next base: position 36,445,018 of record OW679199.1, on the reverse strand, counting down.
GTTGCACAGATTTAAATGGTCGGTTTCGAAAACAAAGCTCGCTCGTAGCACAGCAAATGATAACAGTTTATTACATAAATTTACCTGGGTTGGTAGCTAGGCCTGCAGGCGGCGGAAGGCACTCGCACCAGGGTTGAAATTGTCGCTACGCTCTTGAAACGTGGCATGGACAATGTTGCAACGTCCTACGTGGTCCCCTTTTGCAATGAGCGTGAGTGAAATGGGTAAGCTGCTCCCTTCTGCCCCCTTGGCAATGACACGGCTAACAGCGTGGCCGTTGGATGGGTCACTCAGATAAAGAATCCCGCCTCAAATACGACGGAGAAAATGGGCTTCAACAGCATCTCAACAAACAGATGACCACAACAAACCCGCGGACGAACGTCGACATTCACACACAACACGAGTGCACTCAACAGGAAACAGAAAAACGCTCTTGCCTCCAGCGGTCGTCTCGCGTGATCGGCTCCGACCAATAGGAGCCAAGGTCTTCGCGTCATGACGCCGGGGCTGTGTTAGCGCGGGAAAAATTGACTGATGCTATCTCCCTTGCTCCCACGGAATATGCTTCTTGAAAATATTAAAACTAACGCTGTAATCAGCGCCCAGACAGGCAGCTGCAAAATACGATTGGTTCGAAAGCTAAGCTGACGAGCGAAACCTAAAGCCACGCTCGGGCCAATATCTTTGCGTAATGTGGAGAGCTACCGTATAAAAGGTACTATCATGCCGGAATAGGTCTGAAATACAGGCGGACTCGCCAATTTGGTATCAAAACTGCTCTAAATGGTTATGTAGTTAATTGAAGTATGGGAGAAATATAAAATTGCCTGACAAGGGAAATCTTGAAAAATGTACCACTGGTATTTGCTCTTGCCCAATAAGAAGCTTTAAATCTTCGTCAGAGATATTTAAAATAGGAGGCTCGGTTATAAAATGTAGTGCTATTCAAAATGTTGATTTTCATTATTTCGCCTCACCTTAATATACACCCAAAGACAGATTTATTACAGTCAAAATCAGTTGATGTTGTATTTAGTAGCATGAGAGGATCTCTGAAAAATGCCAAATAATCTTAATATTCCTAAAATTCTTAAGATTCTCATTGATGTTAAAAGATGTCCCCATTCCTGGAGAATATCAGATAATCTAATATTCCAAAGATTTCTAGTGAATTCTCACGTATACTTGAGGAATACGGAATATTCTGATGGTTTTGATGAATTCTAAAGATTGCTTAAGATTACCAATCATCATACCCCTTAGATAATGCACAACACTACATGTCCTGTTAAACCGGCAAAAGTACCAAGGCTTCATTCAACGGTTTAGTATTTTCATGTTTTTGTAAACAAACTTCCCATTACAGTCGAACCTCTATTCAACGAACATCTATTTAACAAAATTCTCTATTCAGCGTAATTTTGGTCAGAACCGTCAATGTCCGATATTATTTATATATAAATTTCTCTCTATTTAACGTAGTAAAATCAGGGTCATAAACCCTTGTCAGGTAGTTTGAATTCCAGGAAAGTTCTCTCTAATGAGGTGATTAGGCGGTAATGCTGCATTCCTTCAATGGCTCTATTGTTAAGTTGAATGAGTTGTTTCCAGGAAGGTTCTTTCTCATTTACCAAAGGTTCAGTTTCAGAATTTTCCTAGAATATTGATGGGGTCATTATGCGGTAATGCCGCATTCGTTCAAAGACTGTACTGTTCAGTTTAACAAATTGTTTCACAGCATTAAGTTAAGCTAAGTTTGTGCCGCAAATTGAAAATGTCGCGCCGTCGGACCGCGAAACTTTTGAGGCATTTGAGACCATCCATCGTGCATTGCAAAATCGCGAAAATGTTCCGGCGAGTTTGTTCAAATCTTTAAATCAGAGCGAGATATTTTTTGAAAACGTGTATTGTTTAAATGCAAAGTGCAACCAAAAATTACAGACTTCTTTAAGAACTCTTACGTCCACATCTGATGTTTTCCTTAGTACGTACCTAATGTTTCTGTGCGGCTTTTATGTCCCTTTGCACATTATGTATAATAGCTTATGTGTTTAATCATACATAATGTACGTTTATGTTACATATTATGCACATAGATATGTAGCTATGTATGTATTAATAATTACGTACATTAAACTTCACATAAAACTACAACTTCAATTATTTAATCATTTTTCAGGTCAATTAAACATACATGATATATGTGCATACATATATACCGAATTATTCTAAATAACGAATTTTCTATATTTCGAATTTTTTTCGGCGAATTTACGACTTCGTTAAATAGAGGTTCGACTGTACTTTTAATAGAAAACAATTACTTATGCCTCTTGGTTGTATTTTTAAAACTATGAACACAAGGTTATGATTGAGCAAATACGTGTCTCGTATATTCGTGCCTTTGGGTTTTATATTGTGACTATAAGAGTTTCTTGAATATTTTTTTAACCTTAAAGATCATAAAAAATAATCTGGCAACATACGGTATAATTTTGCAGTTTAGCCACCAGCGGAGCTGGGCAAACTACTTTTAATAGCTATTTATGCAACAAGTGCTAAAAAGTCTACGTTTATGCAGGAGACATGAAAATTATGAAACGAAGCTGAAGACTTTTAGCATGCGTTGCATACAATATTTTATCTACGACCTTAATTTTACCGTTATTAATCCATAAATATCGATTTAACAAATACAATACTGTCAAGGTCAGTTACGAAATGTAATTATTAATACTCTACATCTGACTGTATGCATTACAGAACGCTTTAATTATTTCAAAAACACTTTACCTGTAACGCAAGAAGCAACTAGAATAACTTTCCAACTTCACTTCCAGTTCGAAATTGTAGTTTTATAACCTCACTTCACTTTTAGCTCATGTGCTAAAAGTAAACAGCTGATTTCTTTAACCACGGTAAACTATAAAACGTCACTTTTAGTGAAACAAGTTAGCGCTAAAAGGCCTACTTTTAGTAGTGGTCGTAGATAAAAAGTATTATCCATTCACAAAACTCGTGAACTGTCAATGTCAAATATTTTAAATATTTGCTGAGTGTACCTGGAAATTACAGTTTTTTTGGGAATGTACTTCGAATCTAGTGATTTCTAGTAATATTACAGTTAGGTTATGTTACATGAGTCAAAAGTTAAGCGAAGTTTTTGCTTGTAATAACTAAATAAGTTCTACCCTTTTTTGCACAAATATTAAAAAATTTTGGAGACTATTCAATTCACCTGTCATCTATCAAAAAGTAACCAATGAAAATCCAGAATTCTGACGTTTCTTGACCAATCAAAAAAATATCAGCGGATATATCTTCCTAGAAGGTATTCAAGTGACTATTTTTAACAAATGCGATTTTTATTAGAAAAAGTCAATATTAGTGTTCTGTTACTATAGAAATTGCGTAGTTTGTTGCTAGATTTATTGAAAACTAATTTGAAAAAGTAGTTTGGTTCATTAAATAGTCCCTCGAATACCATTCTTAGTCAAAGTTAAGTAGATTATTTTTGCGGTGGTATCACTACTCATGTCCATTGCGCTTTGGATTAGGACTCGTGCTATCGCACTCGTCCTAATCGTACCAAAGCGCAATGGACATTCGTGAAACCACCACAAAAATAGTCGACATAACTTTGACTACTCATGGTATTATAAGTGATTATTTTTTTACAAGCGTGACAAGTCAAGTTTTTAAATTTCAAAAATATCAGTGCTGCCTAAATGAGAAGTTCCAAACCAGAATTTAAACCAAGTACCAACTTGACAGCGTTTTGACAGTTCACAAGTTTTGTGAATGGATAGTATTTAACTACCGAGTGACTATAAATGATTGAATTATTTTTTCTTAGGTTGGCACTGTAAATGTATGTCAAATTCAATGTTCGCAGGTTAGGTTTTGCGTCATTCTATGTCAAAACTGACGCAAAACTTAACCTGCTAACCTCAAATTTGACATAGACTTACAGTTCCACCAACATAAACAGTGCCAACCTAAGAAAAAAAAATTCAATCAATTATAGTCACCCGGTATTAAATTCTAAATACTTTATGAAAATCGAATATATTTAAATACTAAATACTTTTTATGACCAAAAAGTAGTTAAATAATATATACCTATAATATTTAATAGTTAAATACTTGTATAAGACTTTAAAAGTATTTAAATACTCTCAAATGATGATGTTTGGGCGTTTAAAATTACGTAAAAAGTATGTACTAGTTGGAAATATATTTTTTGAAGAAATAAAGGAAATTAAATACCTTTGAGAGTATTTAACTACTTTTATTTCTTAAAAAATGTATTTCTAACTAATAAATACTTTTTGCATAATTTTAAACGTTTTTTTGGTCATCATTTGAGCTATTCTGACATTATTAGGCATTACACGTTGGAATTCACACTATGAGCCGGTAATCCAAATTTTAGCAAAAAAAACTACTAATTTTATATGAAAAGCTTTCAATTCAACAATATTGCTTGAATAAAAATGAAGTGGAGTATTTGATAAAATACGTTTCTAAATCACTGGTTTTAGCATTAGATATTCTGAAATTAAAAACCAAAAAGTAAAAAAATCGTTTATTTTGTTTTAAATTTTTATTTGTATTCAAGCAATATTGTTGAATTGAAAGCTTTTCATATAAAATTAGTAGTTTTTTTTTGCTAAAATTTGAATTACCGGCTCATAGTGTGAATTCCAACGTGTAATGCCTAATAACGTCAGAATAGCTCAAATGATGACCAAAAAAAATGGTTAAAATTATGCAAAAAGTATTTACTAGTTAGAAATACATTTTTTAAGAAATAAAAGTAGTTAAATACTCTCAAAGGTATTTAATTTCCTTTATTTCTTCAAAAAATATATTTCCATCTAGTACATACTTTTTACGTAATTTTAAACGCCCAATACATCATCATTTGAGAATATTTAAATACTTTGAGAATATTTAAAAGTATTTAAATACTTCCAAAATTGTATTTAAATACTAAATACTTTGCCAAGTATTTGCACCTACAAATTCAAATACAGCCCATTAATAGTTATTTAACAAACAAGTATGTTAATGAGAGCGATTAATAATCGAGACATTTTAACGCGCGAGCGCCAGCGAGAGCGTTAATTGTAGAGATTATTAATTGCCAATTAACATACGAGTTAGTTACAATATTTTTCCGTTGATCGTATATTATTAATTTGAAGAAAATCTAATTTTATTCTATGAAAAGGATTTGACACTTACAGTTTTGACATTAATGGTACTGGGTGACCATAAATGGTTTTCTTAGGTTAGCACTGTTTATGTTGGTGGCACTGTAAGTGTATGTCAAATTCGAAATTAGCAGGTTAGGTTTTGCATCAGTTTTGACACAAACTGACGCAAAACCTAACCTGCTAACCTCGAATTAGACATAGACTTACAGTGCCACCAACATAAACAGTTTTTTTTAAATTGTTCATTAATAAAAAATCATTCATTAATAAGGGTCATTAATAGACGATTCTCTATACATTAATGAAATCCATAAATAAACGATCAACGGAAAAAGTATTTAAATACTTTGTAATTAAATACTACAAAGTATTTTTTTGTATTCGCTCCCCAAACTGGTTACTTTGGAAACTGTCTAGGATCCTCAAAATGGCCATTTAGAGGCCTTGTACTTAAAGTCGTCATGGCAACATTTTAGCGGACTTAAACATTAGTTGCCATGACGACTTTAAGTACAAGGCCTCTAAATGGCCATTTTGAGGATCCTAGACAGTTTCCAAAGTAACCAGTTTGGGGAGCGCAAAATACATGTTCGCGCGGCCTCCTAATATAATGCCGCGTTAATGGTAATTGAAACTTCATATTATAATGTTTGGAGAGCTAATACAAAAAAACGTTGTATGCAACACGTCCTCAAATGGCTTTAGAGGACTCATCTTCATATTACGGACTCGGCTGCGCTTCGCTCCGCCTCGTCCGGAAACATTACGACTCGTCCCCTAAAGCCTTGCTTTGAGGACTAGTTACATAAAATACTATAAATAAAAATAAGTATTTACAAATACAAATACTGACCAGCTCTGGCCACCAGCAATTTGAACAGGTGAATAACACAATCAAAGAAATCTCTTTGGCATTAAACAATCACTGTCAAATGTATCTAATCTATAGTAGACATCGATCATAATAAGTACAGTTTGTCGTTTCAATCGATATGTATCTTCCTGAATTTTTCTGCTGTAAAAGTATTAGTTAAATAAAAAAATATTTGCGTTGTATTGTTAAAAATCTAGACTCTCAAATCATCGCACTACAACCGTCATTTTTTCCTCATTCGTACATCGCTTGTAAGACTTATATGCTGCAGTTAACGACCACTATTTAGCAGGGATGTAAAAGGAATTATTTTTTATTAGCAATTTCGGCAACAAATTGTTAACCCAATGGCGGCGGCAAAACCACCTATTTCGACACATGTTCTCGATACTTCTAAAGGCATACCAGTATCTGGACTGCAAGTCAGCCTGTACAAGCTCATCGAAGGGCGTTGGACCTACATCAATGAGGGCATCACCAACCCCGACGGCAGGTTTGCCAACTTTCTGGAACGAACTGATTTTACTCCAGGCAGGTACAAACTGCACTACGATGTCGATCGATTCTTCGAAGCAAGAAAGCAGGACACTTTATATCCATTTATCGAGGTAAGTAAGCCGGTTTGTGCAAGTGGTCTTAGTAACTGTAATATTTTTCAGATTGTTTTCGACTGTCGAGCTCCCAACGATCACTATCACGTGCCTCTATTGCTAAGCCCATTCGGATATACAACTTACAGGGGAACTTAGGTATTTGATGTTTAGGAAAATAGAAATGGTCTGATTATATTGTTTGCCTCACATTTAGATGTAAGATTAATATCCTAAGTCTCGTTTCGGTTGTAAACTCCAATTAGCAGATGTTAGTATAGTACGTTAAGTAAGACTAAGTTTTCTTCATATAATTGAGGATGAAGAACACGTATAATTTTCTATCATGCATGTAAATGATTTATAAATTAAATAATTGCATATATTTGTGTATAAATTACATTGTACTATCAAGACATAATAATATTGATACCAAATAAACAATTTGAGCTTGACATTATGTTTTATAAACAAGTAATATTCATAAGGGTATGGTAGGTTCTTCTGGGTTATGCTTCGATATATTACATTATGGAGTTAATTTCTTATTCTATCTATTTAGATTCATCTCTTAGTATTTCACAAAAACAAATCTGAGCAGCTTCTGCTTCCCTTCTGTGTGACGAAATACCCAAAGAAATAGCATGATTTTATATGCCAGCGTGATGTCACTCGTCAGGATAGATTATAGTATGCAATAAGACATCTGCATTGCACTCCAAAGATTTTTGTAATGTAAGCCATGGCCAATGCCACATAGTTACAATTTTAGTTGTTTCTTATATCACCTGATATTTAATGTGTGTAAAGCTGAAAACAAATAATGCCCTTTTCAACCAAAGCTTGAAGCACTTTTAGGAATTAAGGTAAGTTCCGACCCAGCCAGACCACCGTTCCTAAAGCCAGGAAAAGTATTTTTCACTACACATTGAAGCATTATATCAGCTGGTAGAGGTCAACAATATTCCGGACTATTTGTACCTCTTTTGGTACAACTTTAAGGATTTAATTTTCTTTCAGTGCTTTTAAAAATATTTCTTTAATAGTGAAGTATTTATATATTTGAGGTTATGAATTGTGCCTTAAGCTATGTTGCCAGTTTAACCTTAAAATGGCCAAATGTCTTTTGAATGGCTGTTTTTTACTTCCTTTTACTACTATAAAGGAAGTATTGGATTCACCCCAAAAATTCGAAATTGAGTTTTCAACAGATCTTCACGTTTTAGAGTCCCCTGATCCCAAAAAACATATTTTTTTTCATTGGTCTGTGTGTCTGTGTGTCTGTGTGTCTGTCTGTCTGTCTGTCTGTCTGTGAACAGAATATCTCACAAACGAAAAGAGGTATGGCGTTGAAACTTCATATATAAGTTTTGTGTACTATGTAGATGAGACAGCAAGCTTTTGAAGAAAATCGCATAACCGGAAGTAGGTGTTTACTCTTGTGATTTTTCAGTTTTTTTCGATTTTTTCAAAAACGGCTCTAACGATTTTTTTTAAACTTTACATTTTTCTTACATTTTTAAGGTGTATTGATGTGAGATAGGTGATTTTCCAGTTGAATACTTCTAAAGTGGGTTTCGTTTGTTTTTTTTCTATTTTTTTTATTAACTCCTATTTTAAATAAAACACCCGGTATATTATTACATTTTTGAATTCACCTTAAAATTCTAGAGAAAATTTGTCTCTTCAACTAACACTCGATTTTGTACCGTTTTTGTAGAATTTTTAATTTTTGAAAATTTTTAACAAATGGTTAAAAATTAAAAATGAAATTTTTGACTAATTATAAGATCACTGTAAAAGGAAGTTGTGTGAGTGTATCACACCAGATTTTTATTTATGGAAAACAGTAAAATTCGTTTATTAAAACAATTATATGTCACTCTGGCAACAAGGCTTCATCTAACTAATGTGGTATTGACATCATTATTGAATTTGACAAAATTGCCACAGACCTACAAACAATTGCAAAATTATTAGATTATTACGTTAGGACTGCGAGCTAAGAAAAACAAATCATAACCGTGCGATCCAAATCAATTGTGAATGCCTTATATCAAATGTTCTCAACCTATAGTTGATGGACTCCCAATGTCCACAATGCCATCTAACAAAAATGTTTAGATTTTTATTGGCCGAAAACCATAAAAAAATCATAAATTATCAGTACATAATACATAATCTGTAACCCCTTATACAGTTTACCCAGTGTCAGGTTGCCGGGCGCACCGAGCTGCAGTGGGTATGTGCATTTTATAAATGCGGCGGATGTACTTGAGGTAGTGGAGCCTGTTTAAGCTAGAACACTACGCCCGCCCTCCAAATGTTCACCCATCCGAGTACTGACCAAGCAGACTGGAACTTTTGCAAGTGCCGTGAGATGTGCAACACCACTCAGCTGGGGGTATGGTATTGTATTGTCAAATTCTCTTCTGCATTTTTGATGTAGAATTTCAGAAAACCACACTGAGTTAACAGAGAGCTATCAAATTCCTGGTGCCGTTCCCAACGACGTATTTATGCAGAAGTGGAATATCACACTTACGTACAAAATAAATACCAAAATTAATTTTAAAATTTCAAGTCAGAGCTACTAATTGGCAGCGAATATTGAACCTAACATCAATAAACTTGCTTCCGAGAAGCACATCAACCTTCCCATTAAATCAAAAGCAGTATCACCTTCATCAACAGCTCCACTTCTAGTCTCTCTGTTATTAGCATATATCTAATACTTACTATATTGCTAGCGGCTATGAGTGGGAAACTTACCAAGGAAGTGAGACAGACAACCAACTCTTCAATGTATAACGGTGAGCGGTGCGCAAGGGCGGCGGCGTCGTCCGCCCAATGGGGAAGTGGTCAAGTTTAAAATTCGCTTCTAAAGGCGGAGTTCGAATTCCCACGCATGCGCACGAAACGCGTTATACTCTAAGTGAGACTATGTCGGCGCCGTAATGTTTTCTAGCGTTCCGAGGCCCTACTAGCAATATATCGTCGCTGCTCTGGCTAAACCACATATCTCAAAAAACATAATTTTACAGGAGAGCACAAAAACGAGTTAATTTTGTTAATTTACGTCAAATTTGTATATACTTTGGACATAATTATGTCATTACCAAAAGAAAACAATTCTCCAAATGTAACAAACCCAGACTGTATAGTTTCATAATTATTTAATTAATTAGTCGAGTTACGAGGTATAACATTTAGCAACAATTAAAAATATGAGATACGCGTTTTTTGCTTATAAGTTTCAGAAAGTATTTTGGTTTATTGTGGTTAATAAAATAAATATAAAAGTATTGCTGTTTATTGAACACAAAATAAAATCATTATTCTACATAGAAGTAAACATAAATATTTTATTTTTAAGAAAACTAAAATAATTTTTCATTGCCGTAATTATTTAAAACAAAAATAAACGTGGTATACTAAACGGGATCTCCTAGAACCTACAATATATTATAAAATGCAGTCATTAGATTAATAATACCATGTACCAACTAACTTCATACCTTATTAATTGTGTACTAGACTATCATAGAATCCATGATAGTCCTTGTGAATTCCACCTTTTAAAAATTGAAGGTGCTCGTATTTTTGTGTTGTTATGGGCAGTGGTGCTGAATACAACTTAGGAATATCAATGGCGTCAGTCTTATCTTGTTGTGCTATTCGTTGGGGCAACAGTTGCCAATCATCATTGAAACTAATTTTGTATTCAATTCCTAATTGGGGACCATATTTCAAAGCGCGCAAGTCGTTCACGCAATTATCACCTGGTTTCCTACCGGGTCGAATAGAATTATAATAATTTAAAGCAGTATAGTCCTTGAAAAAGTCATGGTGAATGTATTTAACGCGGTAAGGACCTGGTGCAGAATGTCGAGATTCTTCTATTAATTGCACATAATTAGCAGGGGAAAAAATTTCTCTGTTTTTTTTTCTTCTTTCGATTGTGGAATGAACACTGTCGCATTCCATCTGGGTATGACCTTTAATTAAAAATTTTTGAATTATTGTTGTATTTTGAGAAATACTGTAGTACTGCAATGCATTTGACAATAAAACATTGCGGTTTTGAGCAGCACAACCATCCGTATAAAATATGCAACACTTCCTGCTTTTTTCTTCGTCAGTGAGCTCATGTTCAAGAAAATCGAGAAGACAAGAGGCAAAGTTATTAGCTTCGGCGCCACCTTCACCTTCATGCCATACATAGCAAACGACATGACGAGTTGCTACATTGTATAAGCCGTTCACGATCTTTTTGGGTCAGGTGAGGCTATGACCATCTAGTAATTTTGTTGGCAGTACCTCTGTGGCAACTAAACTCCCTAATGGAAATTGACACTTTTTGTGTTAGGTTAGGTTGTTTTCAGTTTAAGGTTATATTTTCTGAATACGTACATTGTTGCCGGATCTCTCTCTAGTCTCGACATCAACTCGTGTTCTTTTAGATCTGGTCTGTCCTTTTTAAATTGGAAGTAGCATCTTTTAATGGAAATTTTTTGTTGTAGCAAAATTATATTGGGCATTTTGACTTTTCCTTTGGGGGAAATTAAAATTATTTTTACACACATGATAAAAGCATTTATTTTCTTACGAATATTAAAATAATAAATCTGGCAATGTGGTGGCAACAAAATGTCGAACAGACACTGACAGAAAAAAATAGTTGCATCCGCTACATCACCGAATCAGTTAGTCCAACATGAAAAGAAAAAATCATAGCCAACTCTGTCCCAAAAAGGTCGTGAACGGATTATAGATAGTGTAGTTTTTACACGCCAACTTTTGCTTGAAATACAGACCGCCTGCTTTTGTGAATGGAACTAACTGAATTGCTTGCACATCTGCAGTAAACACACAAACTTCACCAGCCAAAGCTTTTTCCTTATCAATACATTTTTCCTCCCGTGCTCTATCCTTTGCATGGATATGAGTTTGATAGTCTGACTCACTCACATTATTTCCTAGGTTATGAGCGAAACACAAATCGCACTGGTCTTTTTTAGGTTGAAATAGACCAATATTCATCTTCTGCAGTTCTTGAGTAAAAACCCATCGACCACTTACGTCGGAAATTTCGTTTTGGCTACAGTATTCTTTATAAACCTTGTAGACGTCAGCGTACGACTGATAAATTGGTTCAAGATACAATTTAGTGGAGGAGGAGCGACAGTAATGCGATGGCATTTTTGGAAGTTCATTTAGAAATTTAGTAACGTTTTGTCTCTTTATTTTCAATTTATCCTCCTTGCCACCACCTTCTGTAGCATTTTTAGAGATACTACCTCTTGCTGTCGAAGAAATGGCCCAATTTCTTACTGACCATTCTTTCACACCCAAGGTGGAAAGGAACATTTTCTTACAGACAGGTACAAGTTTTCCACTGATCTTCAAATTATAGTGTAAAGTACAATTTCTTCGAGACTGCTTGTTTTTAACAGTTTGTTGTTTCACATTTGAAGTTTGCACAAGTGAAGATACATACACTTTCCGACTATTCCAATCTAACTCTTTCCAGAAATAATTAAATACTTCTATTCGATTTTCTTCCAAAATAGTGAAACATTGCCGTTTTTCTTTGGACAGCTTACACTTCTCAGCATTACATGGTAAGGTCAAGTGGCGTGCGCGAATGTTGTTTTGTGTCTTCTGACTTTGGTAATTCTCGCCACGCATCCTTTTCAGCTGATTCGAATTTCGTTTCCAAGTTTGGGGATTACCTTGCCCTTTAAGTGCTCTCTTACGCTTACACTGATCATGGTTGACTTCTATCATTTCCTTATTACTGCTGTTTGGTTTTGTTTTTTTGTTCTTCTTTTGTTTTACTTCGCCCTCGTCTGAATCACTAGAATCGCTAGGGACGAAACTAGACCCAGAATCTTCAAACAACTCTGGATCTTCTTCATCATCTAAATGTTTGCTGTTAATATAACAACTATGCGAAGGTTCTACAGTTTTATCTTCATCTTTGCTTAAATCGTTATTCTCGCTGGGATAATCTTCAAACAACTCCGGATTTTCGTCGTCGTTTAAATGATTGCTGCTAACATTACTATCCGTAGATTCTAAGATTTTATCTTCATCTTTGCTTAAATGATCGCTGGAAACATAACTGGACACTGGATTCTCAGCCACCTTGGTATCCAGTGATAATTCCAAAGACTCAGCTGCACAACTTGATAAACCAGATTGTTGTCCACTTTGTAATGCTAATGCAAGAATTTTAGCTGCCCTACTCATTTCTTTTTTGTATGTCGAGGTTCACTGAAAAGTGAAGGCAGGTTTTAGAATTTAGAAATACATATTTTTTATAAATTGTAAATTAATGCTTTTAGTGCCTTCCAGAGGGGACTATATTGGTAAGCTACAAGTCGAATTATTTATGTCGCAAATTTAAATCGGTTAAAATAACAATTATGTTTTTTGCACCAACATCGTAACAGTTATAAAAAGCGAAAACCTCGTATCTCATTGAATCAGGGATAAAACGGGACACTAGTGACGTGATTTATTTCTGATATTTAGTTATGGTTGCTGAATGCAAACAGTAGATCAGTAACTGTTGTAATCGTAATTGCGAGGCCATTTTACGTAGTATTTTCAAAGGAAAACGAGGTGCGGCATAACATAACCTTAATTTTTACACAAAATTTGATATAATTACTGAAATTTATAATTGAAGCTACTAAAAATGTCTTATAAAATACCATTAGTATAGCAGGTTATGTATAACTTACCTCCCAAATTATAAACACATTAAACAATAAACAGTAACCACTATTCACGACGTCATACAAAGCACACCCTACTTACGTGGTTTAGCCAGAGCAAAAAATAATTCTCTGAGATAAGTGTTTTAGTTGCATAGCAACCCTGACCGGCGCAGAGCTCTTAATGATATACGTGTTTGATGCATCAACGGCAATCCATTTAAAGAATCTCTACAGCTTGTATCTCAAAATCGACCAAATTTGAGATACGTGGTTTAGCCAGAGCAGCGACGATATGTGTATTATATATATGGTTATTAGTACTTATATAATAGTATTTTATTTAACATGCATATAATGTAGGCTATATTACACGAGGATGGAATTTACACACGAGCTGAAGGTGAGTGTTTTAATCATCCAAGTGTAATTATACATTATACCGATGGGGCCACAATTATATATAACAGCAATAAGATAGAGATAGAGAAAGAGATAAACATAGTAGCAAATATTCGAGAAGGCTTGACGCTTAATTTAATTATGACAGTTGTCAACCAAACATGCCTACTAAAATAATTTTTTCGTATGACCATCTCTTTCTTACTCAAGCGCTCTGTTTTGTTATTCATGTTATCTCATTGCTGTTATATATAATTATGGCCCCATCCGTATAATTATGGTCCCATCAGTATGAGTGTCAAATAACGTGAGCAAACAAAAATTAAATCAAGCTTGGCTTTGAAATACTTGTGTGAATAATATGTTGGTGGCATATTCATAAAACAAATATTTCAAAGCCTAGCTTGATTTCGTTTTCGTTTGCTCACATGTTACAATATTTTATCTACAACTATGTATATAAAGGGATTTCCAATAAGAACGATATGATTTTAAAATGAAATAAAATAGAAATGATTTCAGATATAACCACACTTTTTATATTATCTTAAAGTACAATCGATAACGTTTATGTTTTGAATAGCACGTCCTTTAAATGTCCACCTCGGCTTCGTGTACACGAGTGAATTCGACGAATCCAATTTTCGACGACTTTGTGCAATAAATCGGCCGTAATCTCACGAATACAGCGTTCAGTGTTCAATCTCAAAGCATCAAGTGTTTGTGGCCTATTTGCATAAACCTTAGATATCGTGAAGAGTAAAATTACTTTCAAATTTCTTAACGATGCGACGAATGGAAAGCACAGAAGGACGATTATTTAAACCAAAGTTCTCGTGAAGTGCACGAAAAGTGTTCACATAAGAACCACGATTTTCGTAAAATTTTTGGACAATAACCAAACGTTCTTGGAGCGAGTATTTAGCCATAATAAATTGTTAGAGTTTAGTGAACATAAATAACAACTAGTGACAGGTATAACTTTATTACCATGGTTACTAGATCATTACAAAATCATATCATTCTTATTGGAAAACCCTTTAGTTGGTGACACTAAGTCTATGTCAAATTCGAGGTTAGTAAGTTAGGTTTTGCGTCAGTCTGTGTCGAAAATCTAACCTGTTCACCTCGACGTTAATGTCATATGTCAAATTCGAGATTTACAGGTTAAGTTTTGCATCAGTGTGTGTCAAATGACAAACAAAACCTAACCTACTAACCTCGAATTTGATATAGACTGACAATGCACTTCAGTACTGCCAACTGATTCAGGCTATCCAGGGCCTGCTGCAATTCAGTTTTTAAAAAATCATTAAGTAAATATCCATTTAATGCAAAAATATTTAAAATGAAGGATTAGTATTCAGTTCTTCTTCACAAGGTACTTTTTTTACAAAAGCAAATTACACTTTTTAAATGACATTGTACCCCTATATTCTGCTCATTTCATAGTTTTGAATACCCTGTATATTCACTTGCACCTTTGTTTAATTCTTTATTTGCTTTATTTATTTATTTATTTTACAGGTTGTAATAAGATACTATATACAACGATAAAGAAAAATAAGAAAAAACAAGAAATAAGAAAAGAAAAACAAACAAAGATAATAAGTATAGGATCCTGGAATGTGCAAGGACTAAACAAATCTGGGAAACTCAACTGGTGGATGAATCAAAAAGATATAAAACAGATGTGTTAGCGGTACAAGAAACAAACATAAAAGGAACCCAATACTCCTACATCGAAGGCTATGTATGGTTCAATGTGAAACAATTTTTTGGCTCCGCTTAATTGTTTCGCCAGTTAACCAATTTATTTCAGGCCTAACCTGTATATTTTTATTTGAATTATAAATCCTTTGCATTTCGAATTCTTAAATTTTCCAAAGCAGCTTATTTTGTACCTGGGTCGAGTTCCTTTCGTTCCCGCAATGCACTTTTGACCCGTGCTATCTGTTATCACAGGCCGTTGTAATGCGAGCTTTCCTTTGGAAGCGAATTTTTCGCCGAGACACTTGCTGTTCTCTCTTGAGCCCGCCGTCACCGGCGCTGCTGAGGTTTGATTTTAATTAAGTCAAATTACGTGCGCTCAACCAATTTTTATGGGCATTGTGTTTCCAAGGGCTGATTATGATCAGGTACGATGGCGCTTTTCTGTTTTGTTATTCCCATAGTAATTACATTTTCTCTTAGCTCTTAAATAATAGTTTAAACCAAATCAATTTAATCTGGGACGCGGGGCCGCCGGTCCACTTTGATTCTCGACTCCGGCTTATATCTAGCCTAACTGCTGCAATCTGAAAATTTATTCTGCTTCGATTGCGGGTCCATTCAAGGAGCTCCTGACCATTTGGTATAGCAACCCTTGACCAGTTTGCCGTCTATAATTAGTGGGTGCTAGGAACTCAAGGTTAGTGTCGCCCTTGGTGGTAATTACTGTGTGGAAAGCAGATGGTTTCCCCGGCCTTCAAATTGATTTGGTCCGGCTGTCTACAATTACTTTCTATTAAATTACATTCAGTACTCGGAATTTGGATTCCAAAACCATCCAGTTAAAATTTGTGTTTACGCTCACTGTCATTACATAACTATATAGCTTAATTTAATACATGTTTTTATTTGATATGTAACTGGTTATCATTATATTTCATCATGATTAATATTTAAAGCTACAATTTTGATCTGAATTGACCCTTTGTAAAAGGTGCATTCACGCATTTTTTATTTCAGTAGCCTAAACAGAAAGGTTTTATCAAATGACTGAGGTATGCATAACCCACGATTGATTTCAAGTTACAGTTATTAGAATAACCCAAAAGGGGTTTTTGATTTTAATTGCATTTTAATTATTCGGTTTATTTATTACTCACTCTACAAGTCCATTTATTAATTATTAATTAAACGCTAGTCACTTGTAGTTCATTTTAATTCTTTCAAATCTTTTGATTTCTGGCGCCCATTTCCTTTCCTTTTTTTGAAGACATTCCAGGGTACACAGCTGATGATTTGAACCTACGATCCAAGGCCGCCGAAATTGAGTTAGCTCGGCCATCGCGGTAAGTAAAGAGTTTTCAGAGCTGCCGTGGTGTATAAACTGTAGGGGGGTTGATCTGCGATTTTTTTTACTACCATTGATTAATTTTAATTAATTAATCGCAGGTCAGCTTCTTTATTGTTTCAAGTGGTGGAGGAGAACAAAATAGATTGGGAACAGGCTTCCTAATAAAAAATACGCTAAAGGAAACAATAGTTGATTATAAAATGATAAATACTAGACTTAGTTACATAAGAATTAGGGGAAAGTATCGGAAATTTACAATTACAAATGTTCATGCACCCATAGAGGAAGCAGAAGAAGAAAGGAAAGAAGAGTTCTATGAAGAGCTGGAAAGCGTGCTGGATAAGCTAACAAAATTCGATGTGAAAATAATTTTCGGAGACCTAAATGCAAAAATTGGCAAAGAGGAGTGGAATATACCAGCTGTAGGCAAAGAAAGTCTCCACGATGTAACCAACGAAAATGGCCAAATGGTAGTAGACTTTGCGATTAACAAGAACATGGTTGTTAAAAGCACGATGCTCCAAAGGAAAAATATACATAAAATCACATGGATTAGCTCAGACAAAAAACCCGAAACCAAATCGACCACCTGCTGGTGACAAAAGTGCATACACAGTGTATACCATATATGTAATACTTACTATATTGCTAGCGGCTATGAGTGGGAAACTCACGAAGGAAGTGAGACAGACAACCAACTCCTCAATGTATAATGGTGAGCTGTGCGCAAGCGCGGCGGCGTCGTTCGGCCAATGGGGAAGTGGTCAAGTTTAAAATTCGCTTCTAAAGGCGGAGTTCGAATTCTCACGCATGCGCACGAGACGCGTTATACTCTAAGTGAAACTATGTCGGCGCCGTAATGTTTTCGGGCGTTCCGAGGCCCTACTAGCAATATATGTATAATACATATATGGTGTACACATAATGTAAGAACATAAGGGGAGCAGATGTTAATTTAGACCATATGTTGATTAAAGCAACAATCCAGCAACTAACTCCAGATCTAACAAAGGGAAAGAGAACAAGAAGTACTAAGTGGGAAATAAAAAAGCTAGAAGAAGAACTGGTAAAAAGAGAATATGAAGCAAAAACCAAGGAAGCAATAAATAAATGTGGAAAAAATGAAAATATAGAGGACGAATGGGAACTTATAAAGAATGTTATAAAGGAAAGTGCAAACGTCCTACAATGGGAAGACAAAGGTATAAAAAAAGAATGGTTTGACACGGACTGCAAAAACATGGTACAAGAAAGGAAAAAAATAAGATTACAAATGATAAATAATCCGACAGCTGAGCTACAAGAGAAGTATAGAAAAGTAAGGAATGACACCAACAATTTATGTAGAGCCAAAAAGAGAGAAATGATGGAAAAAAAGATAGAGAACATACAAACAACGTACGAGCATAAAAACACTAGAAGAGAATGGAATAGGTAGGGTATGCACAAGACACAGCGTTGAGAAATGAAAAAGATGAATTATACCTAGATGAAAAACAAATGGTCAACATAGGGGCAAAGCACTTCAAAAATACCGTTTGGGAACCTACAGACAATGAAGAGATTCAAGATAACAAACCGTCGAATTATAAAAACCAAGTAGAAATACCCAATTTTGAAGAGTTCAAAAAAATCCTTAATAAGATGAAGAATAATAAAAGTGCAGGATCGGACGAAATTGTGGCGGAACTAATTAAACATGCAGACGAAGATCTAACTAAGAGAGTATATGATATGTTATCATAAATCTGGAAGAGGAAAGAAATGCCGAAGGAATGGCACACAGCAATGATCTGCCCGATATATAAAAAAGGTAATACACAAATGCCGGAAAATTACAGACCTATAGCCCTATTAAACATCGTTTAGAAGATTTTAGCACACCTAGTCAACAGCAAACTACAAAAAATAATAAGACGGTAAAATTGGCCAATAGCAAGCAGGTTTTAAGAAGGGTAGGTCAGTAATTGACCATATCTTTGTACTAAATCAGATTCAAGAAAAATGTAATATGAAAAATATACGGATATACGCACTATTTATCGATTTTAAAAATGCATACGATGAAATCAAACGAGACGAAGTATACAAAGCAATGAAAGAGATGGAGATACCAGAAGAGTTAATTTGGCTAGTGAGGATGACGCTAACAAACACAACAAATAAGGTAAAGTTTGAAATAAAAATAATTTTACTTTTGTTTACATCTTTTTTTACTATGAATTAGTTGGTTCGAGATAAAGTTAACCTCGACGCTACGCGTCTCGGTAAACTACCTAATCTCTCGACAGTAATGAAACACTTCCCACCTCGGTATGTAATATTACTATATCTTTCCATCGATACCATTACCTTCCCTGTAAGTTGAATTGGCGAGCAGGAATCGGCAAAAACGTTCAATACAATGTTAATCGCCTATGTACGACTTTGAGAACGGACACCTGGTATATGTAAAACAATTAATCATTTTTTTATTACTTTTTAGGAATAAACAATGTTCTTATTAGTTGGATTCTTTGAATCAATTTCCTTTTGACATAATAGGATAATTTACTTATTAATTTACTAATTTACTTTAGGATAGTTTACTTACCTTAAAGTGACTATGAGTTTTTCTTCTGGTATGATACACTTTCTCATTTTCATATCTTTTCTGGTAATATCAGCCTTTATCAACAACAATAATTTAAAAAAAAGACGATCTAACGACAGAATAGGGTGTACATGCATCTTTCTCTTCCTACGCCTTCTTTTTTTCATTAAAAGTACAAGGAGCATGTTCTCTCATCTCTGGTGTACACTAGACTGACCACGTGGTGACGGGACTAGCTACGCTGCCTGGCAGCCCAGTATAATAGGCCAGATATGATACAATGCCCTGCCATGACTCTCCGCGACCCGTGGCTGCCGACGTGGTCGCGGGGCACGGCAGCCAGTTTGTGGCGACGTCACCGGCTGTGCTAATCTAATAGGTTTCTATACAATCAATGTCCAATGACATGCGACGTCACCGGTGGCACAGCTGGTTGTGCCGCCAGGCAGCCTAGTGTAATAAAGGCCTTGAGTAACGTTTATAAAACTTGTTACATAATATACTAATAATGCTGAAAATGGTGAACTAAATCATTCATTAATCATCGACTTTATAAAACTAATCATCAGCCAGGATTGTTCTTTGTTTACTTCTGTTTTCTAAGTCTTCTAGATTTAAATTCGAATTGCCATGGAAGTCTAGATTTGATACACTTTTAGAATTTCTTGGTAGTATTTTTCATGAAAACCCTAACTTATGTTATACCAAAAAAAAAAAAAGAATTAAAAGTCCTATCTAAATATATAAAAAAAATCTGGTGTGATACACTCACACAACTTCCTTTTACAGTGATCTTCTAATTGGCCAAAAATTTGATTTTAAATTTTTAAGCATTGTCAAAAATTTTCAAAAATTACAAATTTTACAAAAACGGTACAAAATAGAGTGTTAGTACAAGAAATAAATTTTCTCTAGAATTTTAAGCTGAATTCAAAAATGTTATAATATACCGGGTGTTCTATTTAAAATAGGAGTTAATAAAAAAAAATGGAAAAAACAAAAGAAACCCATTTTAGAAGTATTCAACTGGAAAATCACCTATCTCACTTCAATACACATTAAAAATGTAATAAAAATGTGAAGTTTGAAAGAAATCGTTCTGATTATGCGATTTTCTTCAAAAGCTTGCTGTCACATCTACATAGTACACAAAACTTATATATGAAGTTTCAACGCCATACCTCTTTTCGTTTTTGAGATATTCTGTTCGCAGACAGACAGACCAATGAACAAAAACATGTTTTTTGGGTTCAGGGGACTCTGAAACGTGAAGATCTGTTGAAAACTCAATTTCGAATTTTTGGGGTGAATCCAATACTTCTTTCATTGTAAAAGGAAGTAATATACAGGGTGTTCCATTTAAAATAAAGAAGTTGAATATGGCTAGTTGAAACAGTTGACTGTAATCTGCAGACTAATATTGTCAAAATCTAGGTAAAAGTATAACATTTAATAATATATCTTGTTTATTGGGTCAAAAATGTTTAAATAAAGTGCTATAAGCTGGGGCCTTTTTTGTAGATTGGACGGTATAACGAAATCTGTACCTGATATTCCCTTAAATCTAGTTCAACAAAGGTAAGATTCTTTTTAAAAATAAATATTTAAACATGAAGGCAGAAAAATCAGATAAGATATAGAAAAATCATTTAGAAAGTGACGCTAGAAAATTAAATAAGAATAATACAATAATTGTTTATTATAGGTGTTTTCAACTTGTTAATTTATCTATAAGTTTTTAGAAATAAGTTTAATTTCACAATTAGCATTATGCCGAGGCTGTTTCTTAAGCAATTACAAGACGCTATATTGCTATGTTAGTTTCAAGTTGTATAATATTGTTTGAAACAGTTGCTTCATTGAAATATATTATTTTTTCTACGACCACCACTAAAAGTAGGCCTTTTAGCGCTAGCTTTTTTCACTAAAAGTGACGTTTTATAATTTAGCGTGTTTAAAGAAATCAGCTGTTTACTTTTAGCACATGTGTTATAACATATTATTATGATTATGATTTAATAAATAAATACACACCATACACATATTTTTATTTTTATTTGATATCAAATTTTTACTGATTAAAAGTAAATAATTATAACTGTCTCAATGGGTTCATTGAATTCAGTGTTTTGCCCTTTTTAGTATTGCACACATCTGCAAGTTAGATAAATTATGGCTAGCTCTATTTTCTGGTAGGCATGGACTCAAAATCTGGTTGGGTTCACCTATTTGTTCAAAATAAAAATCCCCGTGATACACGCCACTGGGCTGTGAAATTTAGAAGTAGCAGACTCGCTGCTCTGTCAATATTATCTATCAGCAAATCGATTCTACGTGCAGTTCATTTCTGTGTGATTATAGTGAATTTAAAAGCAAATCCATGAACAAATTAACAGGTAATTCAAATCTCGCGCTTTATTAAGCGTTCCTAATCGTGTTTTGTTTTAGATCGTTGGGGGCTTCCTTCGCAATTCAGATGTTTTCAACGCGTCCCTAACATAACCTCAACTTATATTTTCACAAGTTCCGGAACTCCTGCTCTATTTTGACGTATTGTAATACTGGGATCGTCTTCCTCTCATATGGCTCGTTCCTCATGGTAAATTTCGTAGCTCTAGCACGCTTATTTGCTTGGCACCACTAACCTGACCTTTCTTAGGCTGCGGCAACTTGCTCGGACAGCTTCTCCTGCTGCTGGACGCTGGGCCCCCGGGATGCTGCAACTGCTGTGCTGGCCTCGTACACACCGGACGGAACTGCTGACACCCTCTCTCAGGCTCTGGATCTTGGCTGAAGCCTGCAACTGGTGCTTGTAAACTGGATCTGGGCTGCCGATCTTATCGGAAACGGTCACCGGAGAAAATATTTTTTTATGTGATTGATTTTTACACCCACACTCTCACATGTGCACTGTAAACTGCTGATCACGCCGGTGTAATTATTTTTTAATTTATTTTAATGTTAACTAATATAAAATGCAAATAGACTGGAGACACAATTTGGCTTGTCAGGAATTAATTTATTTCGCGTTCGTTAACAACAATTGCCTATCTGGCTACATAAAAAACGGATGTTAACTGAATACAATGCAATTACTTATAATTTTCAACTTAATTTATAAAACTGTACATAATCTTATTTTCTAAATTATTGTTTGTTCATGTTTGTAATTTATATAAGTTCTAGCGCCGCTCACGAAGTTTTATTTTAATTGTCTGTTCATTTGTGTCATTACACTGACTTATTTTTATAAACACAAATCTTGTCCATTTCCTGTAGTGTGATTTTCTTGCAGTTTTATAAAACCTGTCTGAATTTCACCAATCTTCAAATATTACTGCTCCATTTTCTTCTAGCCTTATTCGATCTAGTATTGTGCTCTTTTTGCACTGTATTGAACATTCTGTCCTTTTTACCTTTATTTAAAAAGTGCATAGAACTGTACTTATTTAATTATACTGACATGTAAATTTATTTAACACGCATGTAATAAATCCCTTTGGTGATAGATTTGTTGAATTATTTGATTGGCTTTACTTTGCACCAACCTTTTAATTTATGTTAATTGATAAATCTGTGATTCTAATTTACGATTTGAGCTCTGCCTTATTGCCATTCATTCTAAAGTGATTTCATTTAATATCGGCAATGCTTGACCGATGTAATCATAAATTAAAATTTCTAATGTGACTTCTTGCAGTTGCCTGCTTACCCCAGCTCTGTGCTTTAATTGACTTGCTTTAAATTATTAATTCTGCAAACAGAGTTGTGTAACGGGCTAAATACCATCTCAATATATTGTTAAGGTGACTCTACCATGTTGTAACACCTATGTTATGTTATAATTGACTTACCTACACCTTTACTTTAGTTTATTCTCAATCAATTCTTTTTAAAATTGAATTTTAATTAATTCATTTGCCCTATTTTTATTATGGATAATCAAAATTATTTACTGTAGGAGTCAGTAGAACACTTGACTGAAAAACAGGTCGGATTCTTTATAATCTACTTACTTACTTAATCCAAAACCTTTCTACCTTTCGGTGTAAGGCTATTTCTTCAAGCATCCTACAACCCGGCACCACGAACCTTGACCAGAAGCAAGCCACAAGATGTCACTTGACAAGCCTGTCAAATCAGAACTTGTTGAATCAGAACTCCTCTATATGTAATATCTCCCAATTCACCCCACAAATACGCTCATTCTGCTAATGGTGTAATGTTAAACACTTCGTTTGAAAACCATTCCTTATTATCCAATTCAGTTGATGAGTGAAACTCCGGTAAGCTGCTGGCGAACGACTATGAATACTTTTGAACACCCGTTACTTTTTATGCAATGGTAACACTATGCTCCCATTCCTCCTCATACTAACGAGTGAATTGGGCGATTTAAAAAGAAAATAACATTTTCTCTTTATTTCTTTGAATACATTACATATAATTTGATTGCACTAAATTCTACGCTGTAAAGCTTAATACTGTACTATGGAACTACGTACATGAAAATAACATTTTGACTACAATCTTTATACCTCAATCTTTGACCTAGAAGAACTTTTGAGAAAATATTGGAAACTTGGACCTATCTGATACAATTGGGCAGTATATGTATGTTGTACTATTGGGTGGGAAGTCATTCACATTACATTTATTATAATTTTACCATATAATAAACAGAAGTCTAGCTACTATCCAACTTTTACCATGAAAGATTAGATACAAAAATATTAATTTGTGTCCAAAATATCTGAATATGCCCGAACAATTTATGCTATTCATTATCATTTAGAGAACCTAACAACAACGTGCTTTATAAAAAGTGCCTTCCAAACTTTTGCCTAAATGTTGAATTTGGTGAAACACGAATTTAGGTGATTGGCTATTACAATACTTATACATCTTACATACATCCAGCAAATGCGCAATAGGGCTACTTATAAATCGAATCGCAAGAAAAATACGTCTCTTCTGAATTGGGCGGCACACATTTCAAGCCACAGCCTCCACTAAAACATGCTTCTATCTAAACACGATATACAATGTCACACTATCATGAATGGATGGGAGGTGAGCGTCATTGGTAACATGAGCATTGAAGGAACTTTCGAATCATTACGAATATTTACCAACATCGGATCTATTGGTCTTTCAGTTGACACGAATAATCTACGATTTTTGCATGCATTGTTTAGTATGCGCTATAAAATGGTAAGCATCACAAATACTTCTAACATTCAATTAGGAATGCAGTGATGGGTAATGGTTGACAGTCGCAGTTACATTTTTGCGTAGTGGGTGCTTCTGCACTATTTCAGCTTTTATAATAATGCAATGTAGCAACCACTGGGCATAAAAGTAACCGTCTGCAGGACTTGATTTCTTGATGACATGCGCGTCGAATTTTGAGGCATCAGAGGTATGTAGGCGTTCCAGCTACAAGCAAGCGTATACTTCGGTATTATTAAGGTAGGAAATTTTTTAAAAATGCCTTAGCTTTTATAAATTCGCTTCGATATATACAGAAATTCTGTCTTTGGTTATTGATATGCGATAGGAAAATGTTTGGGATACTAGGTGGTTCAGTTTTGTTTGGAAACTAGATATGTCGGTAGTTGAACTATTGTTACAGAACAAGTGTAGGTGGTTTAAAAAATACATTGCATTTAACTATTGTCTTGCTAATTGGCGCTAATATAAAAATAACAGATCGTTGTTACAAAAAACATAGAAATTGAAGTGTTATAATTAAGGCCCAGTTGCTTTGGTAAGTAGATAGATTCGTAACAAAGTATTTAAAGTTACAATTGAAGGACCACAAGTTTAAATACCGATTGTTTTTAATTGTTCTTTGAAACTTGAAAGTAATGACTTGGTGCAGAAACAATGATAAATAATTTTTTTAAACTACTGTGACGTGTAGGTTTACTTTGGAAAAAATAACTGTAAAGCCATGTTAACTAAGAAATATAACTTGAAAGTAATTGCTACGTGACGATAGTGGGACAGGAATTGCAAATATCGTCGCCCAGATATCAAAATAAGAGGCTTAACAGCAGCAAAAATTCAAAGAGCAAGAGAACTTGCATCAATACGCAAGCATTGTGCTAAATTTAAATTCCTCATGTGTTACAATCCCACCAATTCAGGTGTCAAAACCTCGTATCTTGCAGTGTTTGCATAGGAACAAGTGGGCGTCGTTCGATAGATTTTTCAACCGAGGTAAATTACTAATTGAAGTATTTAGAGCATATTAGAAGATCTATCTCATATCTCTTATTGTAAAATTATGGGTGGCGACATGTTTCGAAACCAAACTGGTTTCATCCTCAGGCCATAATAATCATTAATATAGATAGTAGTCGAAGCACATGTTAAAAGTGAGGTTAAAATTTTTAAACGTTGAAGACGAGATAGAAAATGTATTAAAAAACGCACCACATGGAGAAGTAACTAATTAACCAGCAAACTATGTTATAAAGATTGTTGTACTGGTTAATTCAGAATTAATTCTGAGTGTTGCCATCATCAGTGGCTGTCACTCCTTTTAAAATTTTTAATTATTTAATTTTTATGCATTACCCAGTACAACAATCTTTAAAACGTAGTTTGCTGGTTAATTAGTTACTTCTCCATGTGGTGCGTTTTTTAATACATTTTCTATCTCGTCTTCAGCGTTTAAAAATTTTAACCTCACTTTTAATATGTGCTTCGACTACTATTTATATAAATGATCATTATAGCCAGTTTGGTTTCTAAACATGTTGCCACCCATAAGTTTACAATAAATGTTCGTGGAGAAGACTATTTAGTTTTATTGCTTCGATCTGTAATGTTCAAGAACAAACCTTTTCAGGAAACTCAAGCTTCTCCAACCATTTGCAAGCTGGGGAAAAGTTACTTCCAGTTGGTAATTTAGTGTAACTCAAATGAAACTGAAATCATATAGAAACCGTTAAAGGTGATACAGAAATGGAATGCGACAGCGTACATTCCACTATCGAAAACCGGAACAAAAATTGAGAATTAGTTCTTAATCCTATCCTTTTCTACCGTGAGGTATAAGTTCTCCATTTCTTTCTATCTTGTGCTTTTTTGTTAGATTTCTTTCCATGCTAGGCCTTTCTTCTCCGCCTCTTCTCTTATTCCATCGTTCCACGTTTTTCTCGGCCTTCCCCCTTTATTCTTTCCTTGTGCTTTTGTTTCATATATTTTTTGTAAGTCTTTCATCTTTCAAACGGCATATATGTCCAAACCACCTTAGCCTCTACCAGTTTGTCATATATGGTTTAATATTGAGTTGTCTGTTTCATTTCTTATTCTATCTCTTCTTGTTTGTTCTTAATTTTTCTCAGAAATCTCATATCAATAGCATTTATTCTTGATTTGTTTGTCCGTGATCGTTTATGATTCACTTGTGTATAATAATGTTGGTCTAACTACTTCTGTTTTTATGTTCTTTGGTATTTCTCTTTTGTCTAAGAATGTTGATTTCATTGTACTACATATTCTGCCTGCCTTTCCTATCCTCTCATTTATTTCTCTATCGATTTTTCCGTTTTGCTTGATTATTGTGATCCCAGGTATTTAAAACTGGCCACTTGTTCTATTTCTTATCCATTTATTTTTATGTTGTGTGTTTTATTTCCGTTTGATATTATCATACCTACTTTTCATCGTGTTTATGTTTATTTTCATATTGATGTTCTGCAGTTCTTGGTTTAGTACATCTAAATTATGTTGTAGTTTTATTTCAGATTCACCAAAAATTACCATATCATCGGCAAACATTAATTCTGTCAGGCAGATTTCCTCAATCTTCCCGTATCCTATTTTAATTTTTTTCTTCCGTTTCTTTGCTTCCTTTATTACTTCGTTCATGGCAACTGTGAATAGCAGAGGGCTGAGCACCATCCTCGTTTGACCCCAATTTCTGTTTCGAATAAAGATATTGGATAGGCAGTCTGAGAAGAAGACGTTCTTACTATGTTTAGATTTCTCTTGTAAATTATTTTTATTATTTCTATGGTTCCATTTTCTAGCTTTCTTTTTTCTGTATTTCTTTATTTTTTATTAATACATTAACTTGTCCTAATATGTTTAATAAGTCCTGAGTACTTCTTCCACTTCTAAATCCACACTGTGTGTCTTCTATTGTATTTTCTATCTTGTCTCTTAGTCTTTTTTCTATTATTCATTAAATATTTCCCTTAGCTTTTTGACTCCCTCATTGCCTAAAAATGTTATCATTTCACATGTGATATCTTCTTTACCTGCGGATTTAGCAATTTTGACCTTTTTTTTGCTTCTAGTAGTTACTTCTACTTGGTTAATTTCCTCTATCTCTACATTTTTGTTACTATCGCTCGTCTTCTCTATTATTTTTCTAGCATTCTCCATTAGTTCTTTAAAATATTTTCTTAATCTCTCTATTATTTTGTTCTCAACAGTGATTATTTTCCCACTTTTGTCGTTGATATCCACGATATTATATTATTTCTTCTTTTTAAGTTGTTTTAGCGTTCCATAGAATTATTTTTGATTTACTATATATTTTTTTTTGTCATTTTCTGTCCAAGTTTTTACCGGCAGTGGAACAGTTAAGACGTGTTGTGCAGCGCTCTGATCTTGGAAACTGCAGTTTATGCCGCGTGTGGCTCGCCGTCGGTTAGTGGACGAAATGCAAAGACAAAATTCCAATAAAGGTTGGCCCAGACAGCAAAAATGCATCAACAGCCGTCGAGGTCATCGCAACCTGGAGAATTGCGCTATTAGCGCAACAAAACCAGGTCCTGACTCAGGAGTATGAGCAAATTATTACAATGCATGGGCAACCGAAAAAGCAGCTAGAGAAAGGTTAGAATTAAAGATAACCGAATTACTACTACAAGTGACTGGGCTGAAAAAGCAAACACCTGTTATAACACCTAAAATGGGGTCATCTCCGATCTGCAGCTACAATTACAGCAGGCTTTGGATGAAATCAAACAGCTTAAAGGGCAAATATTAACTTTAAAGGAACAAAACAAGAAGTTATTACAACCATCAGAGGAAAAGGCAACTGCAAGGAACCAATCCTACAGATGAAGAGGAGCAACTTGTCGTCAAAGAAACCAATTGGCTTATGCCCAAATCTAGAAACAAGAAAAAGCGCAAGGCTACTGAATCGCCTGAAAAAGCAAAAGAAAAGCTAAAAAGCAAACGCATAAAACTTCAAAAACCATCAAGCCGCCACTGGTCATCTTGAGTAACGTAGATGACTACGGCGTGGCATAATCAAGGAAAAATTAAATACAGGCCAGTTCGAATATAAAACTAGAATGATGAGTAACAACCAAATTAAAGTCAAGGTCTGCTCTTCTGAAGAGCTGAAGAGTACAGAAACTTGACAATCCTAATAAACAGCATTAGCATCGAATGGCACTCATATGAAAATAAAGCCACGAGACCTATTAAAGTAACGGTTAAGAACTTACATCCTACAACTAAAACAGAAGAAATCGTCGAGGAACTAAAGGAAAAGAAGTTTAAGAATATAGAAGTAACACAAAAACTCTAATAATGAGGTGAAACATATTCCCTTACCATTGTATATGTTAGTTTTCGAGAAATCTGAAGACATCAATAAAATCTACGGAATCCAATACATCAATAACACGAAAGTCAAAATAGAGACGTTAAGGAATAGCAAGCTTATTCCACAATGTACAAGACGTCAAAGATGTGGACATACAAATAAATTCTGTAGAAGAACTCTAACTTCGGTTAAATGCGCAGGAGAACACTTAACTACAGCATGCTCAAAACCTAAAGACACACATGCCAACTGTGTCAACTGCTCTGAAGCACACCCAGCCTGCTACAGGGGCTGTACAGTTGCAGAGGAACTGCAGAAAAGAAGAAATGGTACGGTTGTATTTGTTATGATTAATTCGTTTTCTACACATATTTCTATTATCCTTTCCCCGGTACTTTTTCCTTCTCTTCCCATGATGTTTTATATTCCTGTGTTTAGTTTTCCCACTCTTCCCATTTTGGTCCCTCATGATTATTAAATTTTCTCCTCCTTCGTCGATTTCCTATTGCAGGGTTTTGAAGAACTTTTTCTTTTTGTTCTTTCCTTCTATCATAATTTACCCCATATGCTGTTATTAATGTCCATGTTTGTTCATCTATTAGTGTAATTTCCTATGTCATTCTTTCATTTCCATCATTCTATTTCGTACTAATATTACGCCTACTCCTTCCTTCACTCTTTCCTTTTCATCTCTCCCCGACCAAATTAACCAATATCCTTTACAAACTCTATCTATTCCATCCCCTTTCTTTTTAGTTTCTAGAATTTCTATTTTTTGTTTTATCATTTCTTTTTTTCCATTCTTTAATATTTTGTCTGTTCGTTTTCTTGTCCATAGCCATTTTCATCATCATGCTTCCTTTTTCCTAAGTAGTTTTTTTGAGCCGAGTTCTGTTTTCTTATCAACCTACCTCCTTCTTTGTCAGACCATTAATATTTAGCATTGTTTATTTCTATTTTCTTGTATACTATTTGTGTCCTGTTTCCTTTTCTCTTCTCCTCTGTGGCCACGTTTCTTATCGCCGCCTGAATCTTCTATTTTTCTTGTGTTGGGTCGCACTCAGTGTATATTAAGTGTTGCAAGTGTGTGAAAATAGTTATTTGTCTACCAAGTGTGAAAATGAAGGTTATTCTAGCACGAGATGAATTGTTGAATGGTGAAAGTTTCCACGAGTGGCAGACACATTTTTTTTCCTAAAGAGTCAATTTTGTACATCAATAAATACTTAGCATCTCCATTTTTTACTGTTTTTGAAAACAATTAGGAAATATTCATTTTCTAACTATTTTAAAAAGGGTATGGAAAAGTAGGTCATTTAAAAAAAAATTTAAACGAGAAATATTCAATTCCTAACTAAAATTGATGTAAATTGATATAGAAAAGTCAAACTTATCAACAAGTTACAAAAAACTGTACTGTAAGAATTAAGTCCGATAAGCACAACCATCTCCACGCTTTAAAATCCGTTATTGATAAGGATTATCATCCATTTTACGACACTACCTTATGAACAATCTCCATTTATTAGTGATTTTGGATAAAACTAGCCATTGAGTACAAGTTTTCAGTTTGGGTATGATGCTCAAAAATGTTCATAGGTTGCCATATTTTTTGTAGTATCCTTAATTAACCCTCCAGTACCCGTTCAAAATTGTAAGACATCAGTACCCGCACCGGTCTCGCAGTCCGACACCCTCTGCCACCTCCATAAAAATAATGAGATATCTTATGGCATTAGTTTCTTGTTCACTAATGTCTTCATAATCAGATATTTCCTGTTCAGTGTCACTGTTCATTTCCCTAGTTTCCAATAAATTATCTTCGTCAGACGATCGCACATCATCATAAAACGCGTTGTCGACATCCTCCTCCGCTATTATATCTCGCATCGTCTGTTCTAGTCGCGCCTGTTCTTTCTCATAAAATCTGTCATGACTATAATAATGTTTTAGTATAACAGTGTTACTAAAAATGCCGAAAATACTTCCTTCTCCTCACATTAGTCGTATATCAACGGTAAAAATAAAAACAACTCGGGTACCCGCTTCGGTCTCTGAAACCGAAATTATAAATAACTTTTAAACCACTGCACGCACGAACTCAAAACTGCATACGGATCTTCAATGCTCGGTCTCACAGACCGTAAACGGGTACTGAAGGGTTAATAAAAGCAGGTTGTAACAATAGTATATTAAGTATTAAGAACGTTATGGACATTTTACCGATCGAAAACAATTGTTTGGAGGAGGAGCAAAGCGACGACACCAATTATTGTCTGAGATCGGTAATTGCACTATACAAATGTATTTTTCTGCAAACGTCAGTAAAATGTGACATTATACCACAGAATATGTTGGTGGCACTGTAAGTCTATGTCAAATTCGAGGTTAGCAGGTTAGGTTTTGCGCCAGTCTGTGTCAAAACTGACGCAAAACCTAACCTGCCAACCTCGAATTTTTACTTACCATTCTAAAACAGTAAGCATAACTTACTGATTTGTCAACAAACGTGGTAACTAAGTAAAATCGTTCCATCGTGCAAAAAAGTACATAATTCTTAATTTTATTTAAATTTAAATTGGAAACTGAAACTGAAAAGTGCTACTCCCGGCAGAGTTGTGACTACCACTATCTGTTCAAAATTCCCTGTATGGTTCCATATGGAATCTCAACCTCTCTCTAGTTTTAAATTTCATATTTCCTTCTGATGACCGGTATCGCACAGTGTTTATGTGTTTCTTTTTAATGAAAAATTGAAGAAAAGCTTCAATTTTCTAAAAAGAGCATAGAATGTTGATAACTTGGTCCTTTCTGGCAATTACCAAAACTACTTGAAACTGGTTGCAACTTTAAAACTGCATTACAGTCCCTGCTACCGTCGTTAGCCACCTTCAAGTTATTATAACTTTAAGGTCGTTTTACACAGAGTTCCAGGCCTTAATTATAATTCCCTTTAAGAATTTTTATTCCTTTAAGGCTTACATCGAAAGGTAGGCAATATTGAGGATTAGGTAAGTATTTTTACCCACCTTGCATAACAAGAACTGTAAAAACAAGACAGTGGTGTATTTTTCAAAGTATAAACGGCTCATGCAATATTATTTACGAATATTTTTTTGTTTTTTGTTAAACTGTATTCAATATTACAATAACAACCATAGAATTAATCAGAATATTGCACACACTATTACGTAAGTAATTAACATGAGAACATACAACACTATTATTTAAATCAGCAATCTAGGCCAAAACCATACACATTTTATGCTGATATAGCCAGATTCCTGTTTCAAATTAACACAAAACTGGCTTAGAA
The DNA here is from genome assembly GCA_940337035.1 of Agriotes lineatus. Taxonomy (NCBI): domain Eukaryota; kingdom Metazoa; phylum Arthropoda; class Insecta; order Coleoptera; family Elateridae; genus Agriotes; species Agriotes lineatus. The sequence continues at coordinate 36,412,652 of OW679199.1, read as the reverse complement.
CTACACAAAATTATAAAAATTACTGAACGGATAACAAATATTCAAATAACATTCTGGTATATAACGATAAAACAACACAAAACAATTTCTAAAAGTTACATTATACAAAGATGTGCAATCCTAATTACTAAAATAAAAATTTGGCGATAGGATTCTCACACCTCCGAAGTAAAATACGTGTCAAAACATAAAAAAATATGGCACTAAAACAGTAACCTGAATCAGATCTGGTAAAACTAAAAAACTTAGAGAATGGTGCACGAAAACTGCTATTTACCACGAGACTCGCCACTGACGACGCCTTTTAGTTGCGAAAAGAGGCTGCCCTTGGCGAGGCCAAACTTCGGGCCCTTTCTCAGCTCGGCATTAGGCCCGCAAGCCTGATAGGAGCGGGAGCTGCGCAGCGACGCGTTCGGACCTTTGGCTAGGCTTTGCGGCCCCTGGCGCATACCTGGCTGAGGCCCCTGCCACTTGATGTAATCCTCTCTGTGGAACGAATTGGTGGAATAATATTATGTTACGCACCAAGGAGCCAAAGTTGGTTTTTTAATTATTTTATTGTTCATTAAAATGTTAAACAGTGTTTAACATGATCGCGTCCTCGAATGTTAAGATACATTTAACATGCATCCACTCGCATCCTTGAATGTTAAGATACATTTAACATGCATCCACTCGCGTCCTCGAATGTTAAGATACATTTAACATGCATCCACTCGCGTCCTCGAATGTTAAGATACATTTAACATGCATCCACTCGCGTCCTCGAATGTTAAGATACATTTAACATGCATCCACTCGCGTCCTCGAATGTTAAGATACATTTAACATGCATCCACTCGCGTCCTCGAATGTTAAGATACATTTAACATGCATCCACTCGCGTCCTCGAATGTTAAGATACATTTAACATGCATCCACTCGCGTCCTCGAATGTTAAGATACATTTATCATGCATTCACTCGCATCCTCGAATGTTAAGATACATTTAACATGCATCCACTCGCGTCCTCGAATGTTAAGATACATTTAACATGCATCCTCTCATTTAACATGCATTCACTCGCGTCCTCGAATGTTAAGATACATTTAACATGCATCCACTCGCGTCCTCGAATGTTAAGATACATTTAACATGCATCCACTCGCGTTCTCGAATGTTAAGATACATTTAACATGCATCCACTCGCGTCCTCGAATGTTAAGATACATTTAACATGCATCCTCTCATTTAACATGCATTCACTCGCGTCCTCGAATGTTAAGATACATTTAACATGCATCCACTCGCGTCCTCGAATGTTAAGATACATTTAACATGCATCCTCTCATTTAACATGCATCTACTCGCGTTCTTGAATGTTAAGATACATTTAACATGCATCCACTCGCATCCTCGAATGTTAAGATACATTTAACATGCATCCACTCGCGTTCTTGAATGTTAAGATATATTTAACATGCATTCACTCGCGTCCTCGAATGTTAAGATACATTTAACATGCATCCACTCGCGTCCTCGAATGTTAAGATATATTTAACATGCATCCACTCATTTAACATGCATTTTCTCGCTGCGCTCGCTCGAGTGGTAAAAATATGCTCGATTGTTAAGACTGGGTTACCCCTCTTAATACTTTAATTACTAAAAAAACACTTAAGCCCTGTGGTATATACACTATTTTTTGCACTTCTAGTATGTATTGCTTGATTATTTTAATTACGCCTTGAAACACTCCCCAGAGGAGTAAAAATTACACTTTCAGTTCTTGAAAATAGCAAGTTTCGGAGTGCAAAAAATTATATTACGTTTCTAATGAGCAAAACTTACAAGAGCAATTCTTGATTGGCGCCTTTGACCAAACCACGATTTGCACCGTACGTGTTTATTATGTTCGACGACCTGTAGTCGGCGTCGCTCATGCTGCCTGATTCTTCTAGTACTCTGAAAGCCACAAATTATTACAGTTACTTGTGTAGATATGCAAACCTAAATGAAAATTTAATTGGCAGCGTATGGTACTAACCTTGGTCACATTATTACATGTTCAAGGCAACTAGATAATGGAAAAATGTTGATACAACAAATAAACAACTGAAACAACTGCACTACAATTAATTGCAACAACTAGACTAAAATCGTCACAGTTTATTAAAGAGAACGTATCGATTCAATGGCCGATACAATGTGCCATTGAACATGTTAAAGCATAAAGCAATTATTGACAGTTGTCGAGATAAGATTTGGCAATCAAATACGGCTACGTACAAAACAACACCTTCCTGACACGTATTTCCTGTGCTACTTGTTTCTAAAATGTAAGTTTTTTTGTTATTGAAAATATTTATATGTATTAGAACTTACATTAGTTATAGTTACTCAAAAATATCAACAGCTCACAATTAAAAATCATTAGAAAAATCATAAACATAACACAACATGGCTCAGAATATTTTTTACATGTTTGTTTTGATTGCACTACTCCACTTTACAAATATTGATTTTCCTAACAATGAACATTTGTTTGGATACCTTGACATATTGATTTTTATTACAAAGTACAAACATTGCTGCAAATAAAAATATAAAAAGTACCTAATAACGCACCAACTACAATGTACGGCAGTAACTTAAAAAGGTATTGCTGACATAAATTTGTTTTTGTTTTGCAATACCAATAAACCGAGCGTAAAATTACTACACCTACACTAAACTCAAATAAGTTACCTGCTAAAGCTGCTGCTGTCCTTCAGAGAATAATCGCTCTTCTCGGTTTTCAGAATGGATTTCAAAGACTGGCGACTTTGCGATAATGGGACTACCGATGTTGACTGAACTGACGGTTCACGTTCAGTAACTGCTTCCTCAATGCTAAAAACAAAACAATTTATACTCTGGATCCTATTAATATTCAATAGCAGAACTGTTACTACAATCCTTTGATATCTCGCATTCCTATTGTGATAAACAAATGAACTAACAAAATTTCTACAATTTTTAATAAAGGAAACAACCTCAATAGATCGTACAAATTTCAAATAAAAGTAAACTATTCAAAAAGGACAAACTTTTGGCACTTGGTACACTTTGGCAATTAATGAGAACTGTCAGTGATAACCAGTTGTACCACATTTGCAACACAAAAACCCTAAGTATCCCCATATAACAACCGAAAAACAACTAACCTTTCCTGCTGTTCACTAGCTGCTTTACTCTTCTCTTCCTGTACCATAATTTGCAAAATCTGAATGGCTCTATCTTCGTCAAAATCGACGCTTTCCAAAGCTATTGTTATCACTTGTTCCGGAATATCTTTATATTTTTCTTGCAGTTCTGATTTAACTGAAAAACAACGTTTTGAAATCATAATGCTTTCGATTCATCTAGCAGTTAAAGCTTTAAGACTGGAAGTGAACAAAACATACACTTCACCGCAAAATTAAGGGATCAGAAATAAAAGTGCAATAGTTTTTTTATCATTGAAAATATTGTTATGAAGCTCATAGGCAATAAAGATAGCACTATTTATCGCTACATGTGCATATTTTAGGGAATTTCATAGCTTGAGATACCACAAAAATGCTGCTTGATAACAAATACTGCAGATATTGCATAAGTCTTGTAATTAAAGATTGTCTGTCAGGGTGTTCTAAACAATTGGTACAGTGATATAAATCAAAATAAATGGCAGCCAATGTCCATAGAAACTCTCTTTCGGAGGTAGATGTATCTAAAGTGCTCACACTGCTCGAGGAAGGCTATACTCAGAGAGAAGTATCTGCAAGGCTTTTAGGTGCCCAGTCAGTGATTTGCAGTGTCTCGGCGGTTTCGAATGACAGGTAATTATACCAAGGGACCTGGCCAAGGTCGTAAAAAGAAAACCACCATGCGTGAAGACCGGTATTTGGCCGTAACAGCGAGACGTGAAAGGTTCATCACTGCTCGATCACTGAAGAATGATCTCCAACGATCCACCGGAACAGTCATTAGCTGCGATACCGTATTGAGGAGACTACATGATGCTGGTATGAAGGCAAGACGTCCTGCAACCGGTTCAATTTTGACCCCTCTTCACCAGAGGCTACGTTTAACATTTGGTCATGATCGTTTGAACTGGGGAGATGAAGAATGGGCAGCAGTGTTGTTCACCAACGAGTCTAGATTTTCTGTAACCATCGATGATCGAAGTTATGTTATTTAATGTTTATTAATAGTCCGATCTTTATTGCGTATGAGTTTCATAACAATATTTTCAACGATAAAAAATATTGCACTTTTATTTCTGATCCCTTAATTTTGCGGTGAAGTGTATATACGCTCAATTAAGGAATATCCTGCCGTAAAAAAAAATAGCAGTAAGTGACTACGGCGGTGAATTGAATAAATACAATTTTAATGTTTATAGATCGTTAAACTGAAACTCTGTTGTAATAGACTTAATAGATGGAGAGTCAGCAATGAAAGGTTACGTCATTTCATCACGAAAATATTCCATGCCATTATACTCTCCTAACACCGTCGATAATGTAACAACCCGCAAGAAATTGCATTTATAATTATAAACCCTATAGATTTTAAGTCAGCTAAAATGTCTAAAAGGAAAGAATAAATCAAAATCCGGCCCTGAAACATTTCATTTACTAAGCACGCTAAAGACTACATCGTTATAATCCAAGAAGCGGTTGAATTACATCCGGTGTTAATTAAACAAAAGCTTTCTCAGAATAAAGAAGTGCCGAATTGGCAGGCAGTTCAAAACCGCGTGGGATATGCAGAATTTGCAATCCCAGAGTGCGCGAGTTCTAATTTAAAAATGCTATCTTGCAAAACGGGAGAGTATGAAAGACATTCGTTTTTGTCACGAAAGAAAATTACCTGTTTGGGGAGCGCGAACTGGACAGGCAGTCTTCCCCAGATTCCGCGAAATAAATTGAGTTAGCGCTAAGGCGCTTCGGCGCTAAAAATTCGTAACACCGGTGCGAGCCGCGTGCCACGCGAAATAATCGAAGTCAAAATTGAAAGTTCTATTTAAAAATTGATGTGAGCAAGTATTGTGACAAGCCACTCAAAGTAACATCCTAACACTTTTCGAAATCCATAAAATTTTCGGGCGTACCGAGTAAAATTAAAATTAACATTCACCCTCCAAGTTCTAACAACGGCACCTGGACGAAGGTCAGTCATTTATGATATTTATTTAACCAACTAGAAGCAGGGCTGCTATGTTTATTCTTTCCTTCCAAAGTAAATTGATGTCATGAAAATTAAGCATAATTTTGATCAATCCTTTTTACGAAGCTACAGTTAATTAACCATTGACCAGATAGGGTAAAATTAATTTGTACTTGATCCAAATTTTTAAGTTCTTTTAATATAAGTTATTTATTCTTTTGTGGGTGTTTTATTTAACCATAACTCGTAACTTAAACCCCAAAGTTACCGCACAGTGGTCTAAGATGAGATTTCACCCCCTTAGGGCAATTAGTGATATACGGGTTTGAATCAACCTTTATATCACACAAACGTGGCAGCACGTTAAACTGGTAACCAAGGGCTTGGGAAAACAACCCCTTGGTTATAATAACTCATTCAAAAGCGCCTGGTTTCTGGTGGTGGAGAGGGCTACGGCAGAGGTATTTTCATTCCTTATGGTCCTCAGGAAAAATATTTCCAGTAGATCATGTCAGGTTATGCGAAGCTGACTTGACAAATTATAATCTATTTAGAAAACTCCCGTAAGTACATATTATTTCACCTGATTGTACTTAACTGTCAGTAGCGTCAAACTTGTAATTGGGGTTATGACAAATTATTTGTTATTTTGTTAAACTTAAATATGAATCGTTCTAAGCAATATTTACGGATTTCGTTTTTGCTTTACCACAACCATTACAATTACATCTAGTAGGTTTTGAATTTTGTTTGCATGTAAATTTGTACGTCCCCTAGATTGTTATTGGTATTGCATTATGGAAAATTCAAAGCATACTAGATGTAATTACTCACTACTTCCCGCGAGTGATACATGAAGCCATAGAAATAGAAAAACATCAAAAAAACAGGAAAGATGATTTTAAGCTTAGTAAAACGTGGACTCCCGTGATACACGATCTAAAGCATTACAACTACTGTGCGTCATACGGCCACGCCCCACGGATTACATTGCAGTCGAGCAACCTATCAGCATTACGTCACTCCGCGCGCCTGGCACAGAGGACTATGAATAACTCCACACCGACCTTCAGGTCTTAGTGCGACTTTCACTCTAATGATGCAAGCTGTAAGGTCTAGCGAAACGTTAGTGAATATGGGTGCACAAACACCAACAAGGCCAAATCTGCTTAAGTATCCTCGTTCTCAAGGTACTTAAACAACACGAGCCACCAAAGAGCATGGTCATCGCGCGGGTTTTTGCTCGACTTCACATGGTGCAAGGCACATTAAGCCAGAGAATGTTGGGTGTTTATCCACAAATATTATGCGGTCTAAGTCAAAATTCTATGTTAAGAAGGACAATTGGACTAACCGCAAAAGCCTCAAACGGTATATAGATAATTCATTTGAAGACACCCGGTATTTAACATTTTTTAAATTATAAGAAGATAACTAATCAAAATGTACTTCAATAATTCAATTGTCAAAGTGAAAGTAAAAAACAAAAACTTGCAATTTAAATTGTAAATGGCACCAACATAAAATGCAAAAATGATTGTGACTTTTACATCACGGGAGTTTCTTGAATGGATTATATTATTTAATTTAAAAATTATATTCCGGGCTCGGTAGCTCACTTTTCACACTTGTGGGGTTCTATGACACTCGCCTGCAGCTTGTAGTCACCAAAGTTCCCCACTCGTGTGAAAAGTGCTAGTTGTACAGTATACTATTTTTGTTAATTTAAATAAGAGTAATTTATTATACAAAACGATAAAGTTAAATTTTATCCACGAGTGGATACTAATAACTTTATCGTCGTGTATAATACACTTTTTTTCTATAGCAAGAACTTTAGAAATTTCAAAAGAAAATAAGGAAAGTCAGTCACATTTTAAAATCTCAGTAGCTAAATTGGGTTGCTAGGATAATACGAAGCTGTAATATTTAATTTAAATAAAAGGTAGAAAATTACATTACTTTTCCTACAACCACTACTAAAAGTAGGCCTTTTAACTCCAGCTTTTTTCACTAAAAATGAGGTTTTATAATTTAGCGTGTTAAAAGTAAACAGCTGGTGTTGGATTTAGAATTTCAAGCTGGAAGTGAGGTTGTAAAGTTATTCTATTTACTTCTTTCGTTAGGGGTAAAGTGTTTTTTAAATAATTAAAGCATTATGTAATGAATAAAGTAATATGTGTACATTTATAATTACCTTTGATAACTAACTTTGACAGCTACTAGCTGCAGAAACAGTCACCTGTGTGTAAAGGCCATCTCATTACTATGACATAAATTATAACTGTCATAAATGCAAACCCTTGTTAAATCGACATTTATGGATTAATAACGGTAGATTTACGGGCGTAGAAAAAATATTGTGTGCAAACTCGTGCATAAACGTCCACTTTTAGCACTTGTTGCGCAAATAGCTATTATCTACCCTTGATGTTAAATTAACACTTGACCTTTTGTTTTGAGTCGATTAAAGCACCTCTTAACATTTGCTATAGAAAAAACCGTTTTTGCCAACCCTGTCGAAAATCAGGCAGCCTTCCAAATCAATTATCAGCGATGTTGAATGAGTATAACGTAGAATATTTTACTTACGAGGAAATACACTAAAATTCAGTAGATGCAGCTCGGCTTTATGCACAAAGGTTTCCTCAAAGATATCATCCGGGTTGAGAAACTTTTCTACGTGTTGTTCAGTAAGTACGTGTGGTGCAGCATGGATTCGACGTGCTTAGGTGTTCATCGAAAACGAAGATCACTTCGCACACAATTGTGATTCGTTATCTCCGTTAATAAAACATTTTCACTACACTTTTTTTTAATTACCCATCAGTACACATCACGAACTATCATTCATCGCAATTATGTGTATAAGTTAAGAATCACCCAGTATTGTACTGGGTGACTATAAATGACTGTGATTTTTTTTCTTAGGTTGGCACTGTTTATGTTGGTAGCACTGTAAGTCTATGTCAAATTCAATGTTTGCAGGTTAGGTTTTGCGTCATTCTGTGTCAAAACTGAAGCAAAACCTAACCTGTTAACCTTGAATTTTACATAAACTTACAGTGCCACCAACCTAAGAAAAAAAAATCACAATCATTTATAGTCACCCGGTACAACTAGTGTTGAAAATACCAACTATTCACATGAGTGGAGGAGTTTGGTGACCACGAGCCGCAGTTGACTGTCATAAAGCCCCACAAGTGTGAAAAGTGCTTTTCACACGTGTTGTACACTATACTTTTTCTACGACTGCCAGCCATCGCCTATATTTCAAATACATATTAAAAACAGCATGTGCACGCTGTTTGAAATGTAAAATATTCAGAGTTAGGAGTGTTTTTTGGCTATTTTCAGAGCAGTCAAAAAAATCGCATAATACTCTTTGCCACGACTTTTCTTACTATAACTCGCCATTATTTTTAGCGGTCAGTCAAATGAAATAGAGGTTAGCATACAAACAAATTTATTGAATAAAGACAATTTACGTAAGTATTAGTTATTCAAAATTAGTAATGAAATCTTTCACTTCATTTTCATGCAAATTAAGCTGGCATGAAAGGAACTACTCAAGATAAAATTACTTTCTTCTTTTTAATGCTTATTCCCTTGGCCCGCTCCTTAGTCATATTGTCATATACAAAGTTAATTTCGTCGAAATTGAACCACAGATATGTCAGCGAGAAAAGGCCGTTTTTGTTTTTGACTATTATTGGCTTTTGATTTGAAATCTCCAGAGGTTCATGCTGGAATACCGGGTAATCATAAATGGTTGTGATTGTTTTTCTTAGGTTGGCACTGTTAATGTTGGTTACCCTGCTTTCAATTTTGGTGGCACTGTAAGTCAATGTCAAATTCGAGGTTATCAGGTTAGGTTTTGACACAAACTGACGCAAAACCTAACCTGATAACCTCGAATTTGACATTGACGTACAGTGCCACCAAAATTGACAGCAGGGTAACCAACATTAACAGTGCCAACCTAAGAAAAACAATCACAACCATTTATGATCACCCGGTACATTTTTAATGCATACAACTCTCACTTCACACAATGATATAGTGAATAGGCACTCAAGAATGTACGGACATCTTCTGCGGCTTTAGATCCGAATTAATCAATATAACTAGGGAAGTGAAGAAGCACCAATTTTTGTTTTGGGCAGAACAGTTATCTACTCAATAAATCACGTGCGGAACACCACTTTCCTCAATCATCATCATCATCATCGAGCCGTTCAATCCTTGGGATTATGGCAAACGCCGCGGCGTTTTTTTTTTAATCCTTTTCCTGAGATGGATTAATCCTCTTTTTCTGTTGTTGTTACAGCTTGTGGTGGGTCCTGGCCATGTTTGTAATTTTCTTCTAATTCTTTCTGTCTCTACATTGTGCTTTCCAGTCTGTTATTCCCATTGCTTTTATATCTTCTTCTATTTCTTCTCACCATCTTTTTCTCGGTCTTCCTTTAGCTCTGGGCCACATTGAGGTCCACTACGTTATTCGCCTGACTAGTTCTGTGGGTTTTTTCCTCATGTGTCCTGCTTTTATATTTCTTAAAATGTTCGCTTCACCTAGTTCCTGTTCTATTTCTTTATTTGTTTTCATTCTTCTTTCGCCTTTCCTTGTTATATTTGGTCCTAGTATCGTTCTCATTATTTTTCTTTCTATTATCTTCAAGTCTTCTTCTTTTTTATTCATTATTGTAGTTTCCATGGCGTATGTTATAATAGGTCTTAATTAGGGTCTGATAAATGTTTATTTTAGTTTTTTTACTAAGTTTTGTACTTTTGAGTAGTGCTCTGTTTATGCCATAAGCTTGATTTACTTTTTGAATTCTTTCTTTTACACGTTCCTCTCCTGTTTGCCCCATGGTAGTTGAATGATGAGACTGTTTCGAAATTAAATGTTTGCACGGTCAGGTATTTTAACGTTTCTTTGTTTTTCCTCCCCAGTTCCATATATTTCGTTTATTTCCATATCAAATTCTTTTGCTTCTTTGTCTATCTTTTCTATTTCTCTTATTAATGCTTCTCGAGAGTTTGCGATTATTGCTACATCGTCTGCATAGGCTACTATTTGACTTTATTTATGATGATATTCTTCTGATTTAGCTGTCTTGTGTGATTATTCCGATGTTCCATTCCTCGGGCATCCTGTTTTGCTTCCATATTTCTTCTATCAGTTGTTGTATCTTTGTGTGTAGTTGTTCGCCTCCATGTTTTATCAATTCTGCTTCAATTGTATCATCTCCTGTAGTTTTCCCATTACGTAGCCTTTTTATTTCTTCTTCTATTTCAGCCTTTGTTGGAGGTTCTATTCCATTATCTTCCTCTCCTATCATTGATGCATTGTCTTCATCTTTATCTTTATCTCTTCCTTCTTCCTTTAATAGATCTGTGTAATATTCTTTCCATATGTTCCCTATCACTTGAGATTCAATCTCGATTCTGCCGGTTTTATCTCTTATTCCTTTTACCTTTATACTTGGTTTGTAGCTTTGTGTCCTTAGTTTTTGGTAGAATTGTTTTGCTTTATGGTTTGAATTATTATTCTCTATCTTGTCTAGCTTAGTGTTTGTCCATTCGTTCCTTTTTCTTTTATATATTACATTTGCTGCGTTTCTTTTTATTTCGTATTCTCTTCTGTCCTGTTCTCTTTTTTTAATTATCCATTTGTTTCTTGCGTTGTTTTTTCTTTTCTGGCTTCTTCACACACCTGGTCGTACCACTCTTTTCCTTCATGTCTCCTCTTTTCCTTTCCTATCGCTTCCTCGGCTACGCTTGTTATATTTTGTTTTATTTCTTTACACATTGTTTCTATATCAGATGGGCTAATGTATTGGTTTTGTGAATTTTTTATTAATGCTTCCTCGTGTGTTTTCTTTGTTTCCTCTGTTCTGAGCTTTTCTATGTCCCATTTTTTCTGGTTTTTCTTAGTGCTGTATCGTCTAGTAAGTTTTAAGTTTTTTAGTTTCACTAGTTCTTGTATTTGTTACATTTTTGTTTATCACTTTTGTTGCCATAGTATGATCAATTTGGTTTTCTGTTTCTTGCTGGGTGTCTCTACGTTACTACAAATTTTGTTGACAGGGAGCTTCATGTGAAACGAAGCGGCTACTTGGCATAGTCTATGACCGTTGTCGTTTGTCCTTTTCCATTACCTACTACTTTGCTCAGGTACTTTTCCTTCCCTATTTGCGCGTTTTCCGTTCACGGGTACAAATTCTATTATGTTGTTTTCCAGATTCCTTTTTAAGTAGAATCCTACTCCATTACTCCCTCGTCTTTGCTCTCCGCTATAAAGGAGCGTGAAATCCCTTTTTGTTACATCTCCTGAACCTTTCCATGTTACTTCTTGCACTGCCATTATGTCAATATTGTTTCTGTCTATTTCTCTTCTTATTTCTTCCATTTTCCCTACCGTGAGCATCGTTTTGATATTCCATGTGGCTATGATTATTCATTCCCTTTTCTTTGTTTTTCCAATTTCTTTTTTATGTATTTTTTTGTCGTTTTTTTATGCTTGTGTTAATTTTTGTATTTCCCTTCTCGTTTTCCTTTTCCCTAGCCTCTGTCGTTACCATTATCCGTCCTTTATTGTTTTCTGTTAGTTTTTTGGTTTATTTCCTGTTTTTTTGACCTTGAGTAGTTTTCTCTCAAGTCCATCCCTTCCGTGTTCTCCTCAATCAGGGCTTTGTAATAAGCAGATGTTATTTCTTTTAATTTTCGTCCAACAAGTGCCTCATGCCACAGAATTGATATGTTGTTTTTAAATTTTTTGTTTGGGTCTTTCATTATTACAAATGTGTGGTGAAAATCAATAATTCTTGGAGTGAAACACGCCGTCTTACTTCTGAGAAGTCGGGACAGTATAATGACCTTCTGCAGATCAACACTACGTAGGGTTATTTCTGCCGAATTAACCGTTTTGTTTGTATTTTTTGTGTACTCGTTTTTTGAAATTTTAGATCTGCATGTTGAAGACATTTTTTGCATTGATGGCAGTTGTTTTCAAATCTTCTATCATTGTACAAAAATGATATATTGTTGTAGGCGTATGAATGGTGTTTTCTTCTGTTCTAATTGCATTTTTGTCTTCTTGGTTCTCGTCATCTGAGGAGGATGGAGTCACTAATAAAATATTATTATGATCTGCTTCTGCACTTCCTTTCTGATGATTTTTAACATGCTGACTTTGATAAAACTTATGTTCATTTGGGTAACAGCTTTTCTGTAAGTTAGATAACTTACTTTGTCATCAGGATCATCATCATTCTATGGCACTACAGCCTTTTACAGGCCCTGGCTAACACAAGGACTCGCTTTCATTCTGCTTTATCTTGCACCTTTGTTCTCCCATTCCGCACCCCTACGGTTTTAAGGTCCCTCTCCATGGAGTCTAGTAGTCCTATAGCTCTTTTTCCTTCGGATCAATTGAAGGTTGCTTTCTTGAGCGGGTCGTCATCTTTTCTTCTTGTAATATGTTCTAACCAGCAACGTCTGCTAATCTTGATCGTTTTACTTATATCGGGGTCATCAAATTGCTGGTATAATTTGTGATTATATCTTATTTGCCACATATTATTTTCATTAATGGGGCCATATATTCTCCTCAAAATCTACCGTTCGAAACCTTTTAACATGTTTTCTTCCTTTTTATTTAATGACCATGCCTCCGATTCATACAATGAAACTGGTCGGATAAGAGTCTTGTAGATCTTCACTTTGGTTCTTCAAGCTGCCACTCCACAATAGAATCTCAATCTCAAACTTCACACTAACTGCAGTTCCAAATCTACTCAAACTTGACACTAAGTGCAGTTCTAAATCTGTAAACGTCAGTGCTATCTAAAACGTGACTGACGAATGGCCTATAAACGTCAGTGCAAAATATGCAAACAAAGTGTTCGCGAGGTGCAGTCTAGAAGGTGTGATTTGTGTCGTCACGCAAACAATGCAGACTAACTCGTCAAAAACGTCAAAGTATAAATTCGAAAAACGGACGGACGTCACAAGCGTAGAGGCACCCCACGACAAAAAGAAGGGTTACATAAATATCCTGGTGACCCAAAAGTCCAGGCAGACAGCAATGACCAGCCCTGGTCACAATACAGTCATAAATTCTGGAATATGAAAGAAGCACATGCAATTTTATTATCGAAAGCCATCCCAAACTGGCCTGTCACAATAGAGCGAAGGGTCGGCTGGACAATGCTAGTGTATCCGAAAGAATAGCCGGCGCTTCTTCCCTTGTTATATAAACTCGAGTTTTCGACATCAGTTTTTGTCCCAGATCAGTCTTGATCACTTGCACGCATTTTTCTGAGTCAGTAACGAAAACACGGCTACTTACAATTTGAATTTGTATTTGTGTAATATAACGGATGTGTACATGTGTGTATTTGTTTATTTGTTTAAATATAAATAAAGGAAGGTTATTGTTTTCCATAATGGTGTGTATTTTACTGAACTAAATTCTACAGTAAAAATTGCTACGCATTAACTAAATTGGTTTTGATTATCAGCATCCCTAAGTAAAATAATTCCTGAAACGCCTCGATGTTAAATGTATCAATGGTCTGGTTCTGGCAGATAAGTGAACGTTGGTCTTCTCTGTTTATGTGCAAGTACTTGGTTTTTATTTAATTAACCTCTAGCCCCATATCTTTTGCAGACTTTTCCAATGAGACAAAATCTTTCTTCACTGACAGTAACGATCTTCTAATGATACCGATGTCATCAGCGTATGCCAGAATTTGTGTTAACTTGTTGTATATTGTGGCAGCAGTTTTCATTTTGGAATTTCTAACTGCCTTTTCCAGAGCCAGATTAAATAGTAGAGAGGACAGTGCAACGCCGTGACGTAGTCTTTTATGCGCTATAAGTGAATCTGACGGGATCCTTTGGATTTTAACATGGAAGACAAACAGCAGTAACTGATCTGTTCAAGCACATACTGCCTTATGTTCAAGAAAGAACTCGGGTAATTATGATACAAGGCAAACAGCAGTTATAATGAGCAACGCAGTTACTGCTTTTGGCTTAAACTTACCAAAATAAAATATCACTTACTGCTTTCTGCCACTCTATTTTACTCCTTAACCAACTGTACAATTCTAATGAAACATTTTGTCCAAAAATGCCACTGCTATTTGCCTTTTTACGGCAGTATCTCTTTGCTGAAATTAAGTCAGTTAATGACTGTATTACCCTTCAAAATGACTTGAATCACCTGAACGACTGGTGTAGCAAAAACAAAATGATTTTAAACATTCAAAAGTGTCACAAAATTTCCTTTTTTCGAATTAAGTCCATTATAACTTTTAACTACGCATTAAACAATACCGTTCTTAACAGCGTAACTAGCATACGAGATCTAGGCATCACCTTGAGTAGCGATTTAACTTGCAACACCCACATTGAAAAAACCGTATGCAAAGCCAACAAAATGTTGGGTTTTATAGTCCGCGCAACAAAAAACTTTCAAAACATAGAAGCACTGAAAACCTTATACTTCGCCTATGTACGCTCCCATCTAGAATATTGCAGTTTCGTTTGGAATCCGTTTTATCAAATACATATAGATCGAATTGAGTCAATTCAAAAGCGTTTTCTAAAAATAGTGTGCTGTAGAACAAAGGTAAAACTGGACTATAGAAAACAACTGACAAAGTTTACCATGCTGACACTGGAACACAGAAGAAATATAATTGATCTTAAAGAACTACATAAATTTATTGGAGGTTATTACAATGACGTTTCGATTATTTCTCGATTTCATACAAAAACCCCATCGTATCCAGTTCGCCACTCATCCTTGTTTTGGCACAATCAATGCAGTACAAATTTTCAATTAAACTCGCCTGTTATTCGATTAGTTAGGACTTACAATAATCTCGAACTACAAGATCTCGATGTATTTGTAATGCCACTGGCAGTATTGTCAAAACTACTAACGCGTTATTATTTGGACACCTATTCTCATTAATCCTTGGATATCCATTTGCAGTAATATTATTTAGAGTAATTCTAGCTTAAAATAATTGGTTGTTATTTGCGTTTTGTATTCCACTTTCTACATTTTATAACAATTTAGTGCCGACCTATTATTGGATGGCTGTTAAATCAGTCACTGTTGGTCCGGCCTTGCTTATAAATAAATAAATAAATAAATAAATTGTAAACTGAGTGATGTAGCTAGCACCCACTTGCATGACTGTATTACTTTCCTACTACCACAAAGGATTTAGTACCTAATTTCTGAAAAGCGATTGAGAACTGTCCTAATCACTGGCTATGTTGATACTATTTTTATTTAATAAAATCGACACGTTTAGAACCAGTTTTTTTTAAATTGTGAAGTCTATAACAATTTTATACTGGTTTACTTATTGAAATATGACTAATAACCTCGATACCACCAGTAGGCACAAGCGGATTACCAGATTAATCAAGTAATATGGCAACTCAATGTGAACCAATCAAAGTTCCTTAATATGCTTGTAAGTATGTTGAAAATAACAACCTCGTCCCTTACCCTGACTATATTAACACTAAACCCAGATAGAATTCCAACAAAAACCTTAAATGCAAATATGCAACATCAGATAACTAGCAACTTACTCCGTTTCTTGTCGTCCAGAGTTGTTATTTTCGGTGCAACGGAAACCTGAGGTTGCGGGTCAATAGGTTGCAAGGGATCCCACTTCGATGAACGGCGATGACGCGGCAGCTTAGCACTTTCGCTTCTCTCGAACCCCATCTCTTTCAGAGCATCAGACGCCTTCTGGATGTTGTTGTCGTTATTGCTGAGTATGTCTAAAATTATGGTCTCATCTGCTTTTGGAAAAATGGACTTCATGTACCTGCGGAAATCAGAGAATTACCTATTATGCTTTGCGGCATGACAATTCGAGCAGAGTCCAATCATGCGACATACAGCAGATACACTGACTAGCTATCATACAAAGTTGGTGTTCTTTTTCATAATCTTGGAATAATCAATAATTGTTTTACAGAAATGTTCTTATTAAATTGGGACTTTTTCCACTTTCAGGAGTTTTTGATCTACTTCCGAAGCGTTGTGTGATAAACAACCCAAGACAGTGGAAAAAGTCTGATAAAACATCTCATAACACTGTCATTTAGAGAAAAACTGAATAAATTGCTATTTATGTTTAGCTTATGTAAATAACACTTTTTTTCGATACCCTACAACCTCAACATTATTTAACTTTGAATGTACATTTACTAATACAGAAAAAAATGACGAAATCCTAAAATCGTTAATCGATCTGTGCCTTAACGTGCCTCGTTTTAAAATAAGTCTTCACCAAAGTTGGCTCATTCTGAACATACTGCAAAACATATCTAACCTTACTTTTGTAATTATATTTATTAATTACTAATCACTGTTTATTAAGCTTCTTTGTTTATTACTATTTGGTGTAAATTTATTGTTTTTAACAACTGAATTTGAATACTTTTTAATCAAATTACAAAAGCAGTATGTTCACAATGAACATTTTCAGCCAACTTCAACGTCAAATTTTAAAAAACCTGTTATTTTGTGAATGAATAGTTTTAAACAAAATACAACTTTATATGACATGGAAACAAAATTTTATATACAACAAATTTTAAAGTATTTCTGTATAAGCTTGATATGTTGTAATAATAATTACATGTAGGGTTGCCATACGTCCCGGTTTCCCAGAATTGTCCCGTTTTTTGGTGGTTTTTCCCAATGTCCCAAAGAAAAAGGCACCGGTACAGCAATTTGTCCCGCTTTATAAACTCGACTTACTAAATATCAATTTTACTGAATTTTCATCCACAAATTGATAATTTAATTTACAGTGAAAACTTGTAACATAACTTATAGCTGTGAATTAGAAATTTACTACTACACACTATTTAAAGTCTTAACCTCCGCCTGCCATGGATAGGAGTGATGATATTTTAAAATTGTGTGAATATGTACTGTCTATTCCACAGAACAATACCTAATTCCTTCTCTATTCCTTCCTATAAAGTCAACGTTGAGCGAATATTTTCGCTAGTGGTTATCAAATGGACAGATTCTTCAAACAATGGTAAATTTTGAAATTAAAGCAATAAAACTCAATAGTCTTCTCCACATACATTTATTAAAAAGGCGACATGTTTCGAAACCAGATTGGTTTCATCTTCAGGCCAAAATGATCATTGGTAATAAATCCACGTGTTACATTTGTAGGTTACAATTAAAATTGAGGTTAGGTTGAAATGCTGAAGGCGAGGTAGCAATAAAATTTACAAAAAGCACCACGTTGGAGAAGAAAAAATTAATTAATTAACCAGCAAACTACGTTATAAAGATCGTTATACTGGTTAATACATCATAATATAAAAATTAAATTAAAACAAGTAGAATAGATACTAACTCTGAGGGAGTTGGCACTAAGAACGATCTTTATAACGTAGTTTGCTGGTTAATTAATTAATTTTTTCTTCTCCAATGTGGTGTTCTTTGTGAATTTTATTGCTACCTTGCCTTCAGCGTTTCAACCTAACCTCAATTTTAATTGTAACCTACAAATGTAACACGTGGTTTTATTACCAATAATCATTTTGGCCTGAAGATGACACCAGTCTGGTTTCGAAACATGTCACCTTATTAATAAATGTACGTGGAGAAGACTACTGAGTTTTATTGCTTCGTACCTGGTTTAATTGTTGCTTTGCATATTTTGATTTTTTTGGTTTGCTGATCGATCTATCCTTCAGAAACATCTGATAAGTATGCTCTGTTTCATGCTTGTATGAACTGTGTGAATTCTGTGCTTCTCTCATTTTTTCAATTTTTAATTACTTTTAGATATTCGTTAGTTTTCTTCTTAACATTAAAGTTGTATTTTCTTATCCTAACTTAATTTTATTTTGATTTAATTTGAGTCCTCTACTTTCAGCTTCTTTTATTAACACTAGCACCTTCACTGATGATTTGGTGAACAGCATATCTTCGGCTAACGTTGTCGTGTTAGTTTCTTTCCAAGGCTACTGACAATGGCAACTGAGCTGTCGATATACGTATTTAGTGATTGTTAAATATTTGTGTGGTTAGGGGTTTTTAACGAATTGTGTTAGCTTCTTCTGTCTCTAGCTTAGTCTTCCTTATTCCTGTTGTCTACCCCCCTCCTTTCAGTGCAATATTATAAAAAGTTGCTGACAGAGAGGACCTTTTTGTCTCACCTTCATTTCTAACGTAATGTTATTTGTTGTTCCTTCATCTGTTACAATTCTTATTCATGATATCTGCATAGTCACTTTTGTCAGTCTGATTAGCTTTGATAGTAGTTTAATTTTCTTAATTTTTTCTATCAAACGCTTGTTTAAAATCGACGAATAGTGTATGTATATCTATACAGTGTTTGTAAAGTTTCTCAATTATCTGGGTCATGATGTAACGCGTGTCCAAATTTTAGGTTGGATTTGCTTTCTGTCAAACATACAGCGCTAATATTTTATAGTTGTCATTTTCACATCTTGCTATTTATAGCTATTTAAGTAACAAGGAATGTAAGGCCCTATTAACGTTTGAGGTAGGCAAGTACAAGCCAAGGCAAAGCTGCGACTTGTTGCCTGCCGAAACTGCTTCGGTTGAAAACTTGAAGACGACAATACGTGCTCGTACAGTCCATTCCATCAAAAACATTGCAGTTGTTAGACAAGGTGTAGCTGATTCACGGAAAACCTCAATTCGTCATCGTGCACGGGGATTGAACCTTCGTCGGTCAACGTTACATAACATTTAGTTTCATGTCAGACGAGCCGAGGGCGGCATTTATCTGATTTTATCTTCTATGTTTAATCGTTACCTATACGCTTAAGTGCACATTAAAATATCTTATATTTTTAAATTTTTTATGCGTTTTGTTAATGAATTTTATATTGCGTGTATGGCTGATGTTCATCTAATTCCGCTTCTGTGTATTTTTCTATTTGCCACCTGATAATTAATGTAACAACTTATAAGTCATGTTTTAAAATAATTATATTTATATCTTTTTATATGTCTATCATTGCCCCATTCGTCTATAATTTTTTCTATTCTTAGTGGAGTTCCTATTTTTTGCTATTTTAGCTGTTGTCCTTTTGATTTTGTATTGTTTTTAAATAAGTTCAAACAGCTTTATTTTGTTTTTACTATTTGCTTATATTTTTTGCATAAATCCGTTAATCCAACTACATTAGTTTCTTTGTGCTTGGTTAGTTCCTCTCCAAGTGCGTATTATATTCTTGATTTATTTCTGTAGAGCCATCAGATTTACCTACTCGATTTAATTAATTACTTTCTCTATGTACATTAAAACTGTTTTAGTTATATACAAAATTGAGGTTGTCTGATGGGACATCCTTCACATGTCATGTATTTTCCTGTGCATACCATGTACTTATAGGCTGGTACTTCCCGGACTGATTGTACACATTCTTGGTTAATCAAAAAAAAAAAAAAAAAAAAAATTCTGTAGAAGTTCTTCTTATATTTCTTTGCATGATGTTTTGATTGTTTTAATTTTTTTTTTTGCTAATACCACAAAGCGATCTGAGTTAGTGTTCACTTTTCTAAAGTGCCTTCAGAAATGATCGACCGCTTTTGAATAGTCATGGTTATACAACGTATGAATAATATGTTGGTGGCACTGCAAGTCTATGTCAAATTCCAGGTTAACAGGTTACGTTTTGCGTCAGTTTGTGTCAAAGCTGACGCGTCATGGGCTTGTTTACAAGCAATATTATTAAAAGAGTCCAGATTCCTGTTATTATCGTTATAGAATTTCTCTTGAAACAACTTTGCCGAAATGTTCCATATTACTTTTAATGTCGACTCTTCACAATTCTTCACAATTTCATTGCATCATGTTCACAGCCCAGTTCCTTCAAATATCCACGAGTTTCTTCTCCGATATATGTACCGGGTGGCCAATTAAGAAGGGCACTCGGCCCTATCTCGAAAAGTAATTGTCGTAAAGACTTGGGGTAAAAAAAATTATGACTAAAGCGGCCAAGAGAAAATGCTGGAAATTATTTTTAAGTTTCTAGAATGGCCGCCAGGGGCCGTAATCGCATTCTTGAATTTTAAATCCCGTTTTTTGAGAAATATTCTTATATTACAGATAGCTAAAATGGACACCGTTCTAAAGCTGAGATAAATTCGACTCTTTTTTGTTAAATTCTTTTTGCTCTATCTCTTAAGGGAAAGTGGTGGGGGGGTGTCCGAACATCTTCGGAAAGAAATGTCAATAACTTCAAAATGGCTGAACGGATTTTGTCAAACTTGGAGTCGTTGAAAAGGGCTTTTCTTAGGCTATCAACGCTGCCTTTAGCGGATTAATTTAGACTGCTTGTGTCGCCGCTAGAGGGCGTTTTGCGACAACACTACAAATGAAATGAATTTTCTCAAAAAAATTAAATGCATCGATATCACTTTTATTGCAACAGAAGATAGCCAAATACGGGTCTAACACGCTAGTGAAAACCGCATTTCGATATTTCTTTCCTAACCTAAAATATCAGTAAAAGAAATTAAAACTCGAAATAATGTTGCATCTTTGGGAATATTTTCAGTATACCTGCCATTATTAAATTCTAATTATCGTTCTTTTAGCAAAATATATATAAATTTACAGTTAAAATACGAACATTATATTTAAAATGTCAATAATAATTAACACTCATTCAATATGATTGAATATTGCCTTTCTGTCCACAAGAAAAACTTTGACAGTTGAATGGCGCCTATTAGGATACTCCATCGCACAGATTCTAACAGAAACAGTTGCGTTTTCATTGTTTTGAAAATAAACACGAAACATATCAAACACTTCTACAGGTGGAAAAGCCATTTTTTACAAATAAGGCCACCAAAATGCACTATAAATAGCTGCAATCTTAATATGATTGACACTTAAACACCACCATTATAATTTTTGCTATTTTGTTTTCAAAAGCACACTTGCATTTTAAAAATTTCGAATTTCGTGTGGACAGAAGGGCAACATTCAATCATAGTGAATGAGTATTAATTATTATATTATATATACCGTGTGTCCACAGGAGTACGCACCATAGAGATAAGATAATGCTAATAGAATATAAATATCAACCAGTGCTATGACCACCGTCCCTTTTCTTGTACCATTTAAAACAATATTGTTTCATACAGTGGCGAGTCAGAAGCCAGAAAACAACGTTTTAGCGTGCCGGCGATCACAGCATTAGCCGATCTTTTTATTCTATTTGGTTATTCCTATGGTGCGTCCTCCTGTGGACACACGGTATAATCAATAACCTTAATTACCCTAAGGTGTTAAGGTGCAATTTACCACAATACATTTACAAATTACAAATACAGTCACAATAGAGTCAATCATAAATGTTTCACGAGTAAATAAATGTTGCCCATTCTTTCTTATTCTTTGCCATCTTCATCCCCTCTTTCCAAGATTTTCCTCGTTCTTTCAGACATTCTGCCACTACTTGATCCCATGTTTTTCTCGGTCTTCCTCTTGGTCTCTTCTGGGTAGATTTCGCTAGCCTACTCTTTTCGTTTGTCTTGTATCCTCCATTCTTACTATGTGTCCAAACCACCTTAACTGTTGTTTCTCTATGCTTTTCAAAACTGGTTCTACGTTGAGTTCTGCTCTGACTGTCTCGTTTCGTATTTTATCTCTTCTAGTAATACCTTTAACACCTCTTAAATACTTCATTTCCAGTGCCTGTATTTTGCTCTTCATTTGCCTGTTTAACACCCAGCTTTCACATCCGTAGGTCAAGATTGGTTTGTATATTGTGTTGTACACTGTCATTTTCGTTTTCTTCGTTATCTCCTTTTTCCTTATGAAAGTGTTATGAAGGGTGTAGAAAAGTCTCGTTGTAGTCTCTATTCTGTTGTTGATTTCCGCCTCTTCCTTTCCATCCTTATGTATATTTACTCCTAGATATTTGAATGCTTCTATTTGCTCTATATCCTTTCCATCTAGTTTTATTGTTATCTTGGTTTCGCTCTTTCCGATTGTCATTACTTTGGTTTTAGCAACGTTTATTTTCATGTTTCTTTTTTCTAATGCTGTCTTCCAGATGTCTAAGTTCATTTGTAATTCCTTTTCGTTTTTTGCGTAGATCATCAAGTCGTCGGCAAAGGCACATTCCACTACTTCCACAATCTGCATGTTTCTGTACCCTACTTGTAGTTTCTTTGTTTTACTCTTCGTTTCTTTTATTATGTCGTCGAGAACTAGATTGAATAGAGTTGGGCTCAGTACTCCCCCTTGTCTCAATCCTTCTTTGGTTACGAACTCCTCAGATTCCAAGTTTTCCTTTCTAACATAATTTCTTGTATTTTTATACAGACTGTAAATAGCTTTTACCAGCTTGTTGCTGATTCCTCTTTGTCTAAGAATGTTCCACACTTCATTTCTTGGGGTGCTGTCAAATGCTTTTTCGACGTCAATAAATGCTACATATATGGTGTTGTTTATGTTCTTTTCTATCATTTGCTTCATAGTAAATATGTGGTCTTGCACTCCTCTTCCCTTTCTGAAACCGCTTTGTGCTTCTTCCAATTGTGCTTCTGTTACAGTTTTTAATCTTTTCTCCAGGATTCTCTCATATATCTTAACCATCGTACTCAACAAAGTTATACCCCTATAGTTATTGCAATCCTTGTTGTCACCTTTCTTATGCAGTGGTAAGATCACTCCGACTTCCCAGTCTTCAGGTATCTTTTCTTCGTCCCAAATCTTGTTAAATAGTTTTACTAATACTTCTATTCCATTGTTATCAAAGTTCTTTACCATCTCCGTTGTTATTCCATCATGTCCAGCCGCCTTACCTCGGACACTTTTCGCCTGGCTAACGTACGGTGCAGACGTGAAATTGTGCGGTATTAATTATTATTGACGTTTTAAATATAATGTTGGTATTTTAACAGTAAATTTATATATATTTTGCCAAAAGAATGATAATTAGGATTTAATAATAGCAGGTATACTGAAAATATTCCCAAAGATGCGACATTATTTCGAGTTTTAATTTCTTTTACTGATATTTTAGGTTAGGAAAGAAATATCGAAATGCGGTTTTCACTAGCGTGTTAGACCCTTATTTGGCTACCTTTTGTTGCAATAAAAGTGATATCGTTGCATTTAATTTTTTTGAGTAAATCTATTTCATTTGTAGTGTTGTCGCAAAACGCCCTCTAGCGGCGACACAAGCAATCTAAGTCAATCCGCTCAAAGCAGCGTTGATAGCCTAAGAAAAGCCGTTTTCAACGTCTCCAAGTTTGACAAAATCCGTTCAGCCATTTTGAAGTTATTGACATTTCTTTCCGAAAATGTTCGGACACCCCCCACCACTTTCCCTTAAGAGATAGAGCAAAAAGCATTTAACAAAAAAGAATCGAATTTATCTCAGCTTTAAAACGGTGTCTATTTTAGCTATCTGTAATATAAGAATATTTCTCAAAAAACGAGATTTAAAATTCAAGAATGCGAGTACGCCCTCTGGCGGCCATTCTAGAAACTTAAAAATAATTTCCAGCATTTTATCTTGGCCTCTTTAGTTATATTTTTTTTTACCCCAAGTCATTACGACAATTACTTTTCGAGATAGGGCCGAGTGCCCTTCTTAATTGGCCACCCGGTACTTTCTCTTGTCGCAAAATTCAGTGAAGAGCTTCCGTACTCATTTCTTACCGTTTTTTGTATTAATTTGTGTCGTTTCGTCTACTAACTTAATAATCGTGACCATTGCTTGCTGTTCCATATGGTTCCTTGCTCATGTTTTACTTTTATTGTAAAAACAGGGCCAAGATAAATTGACTCATTAATTATGTTTGACAAATCAAAAATTAATTACATAGGTATGTATGTATGTATGTATTATCATTATCAATAACCTCTTTTTACCTTGTGATGTAGTGACTGGTGCTTTATGCGTTTGCATCTGGCGGTACAATACTCAACTTGCCCCAGATTTGGGATACAAAGTAGGTGATCGCCTTTTGTGCTTGTGCAGCAACCATTGTGTGAGGTGTGTGTCATGGTGATGTGTTGACTTTGTTACTCTATCTCTTAGGTCTGTGGTTTTGAGTAGAGCACAGTCAAATCGCCAAGGCTGCGGAGAATTCCGGCCCCCGCAGAATTAGAACCGAGGACTTGCTTAATGCAATGCAAGTGCCTATCCATCAGCGCTACTAGGCTTTTTTTGTAACTATTGAATTTTATTTGACAGAAAAACCGGGTTGTTATTAGTGTAATTTTAACAAATCGCCCTAGTTTTAAGAGTTATTATCGTTTCAGAGTGACGTTTACGTTCTAAGTTTTTTTAGAATGGTTACTACGACACATGTGATCAAAAATGTAGTATTACTTCTACACGAAGTCGAAATCTCTCATATCAAAAACCACTCTGCGTCAAATATCTCTAAAATTCGTGCCAACCGACTGATGAACCCGCTTTACCAAATCTCCATCTCGGCTGTGCGGATCTTTTGGGGAAGACGCCAGCCCATTAGATCCCTCCCCCGTATTGGGGGGTGCCTAAACGTGCTGTGCGGTGTATGTATGTTTGTATGTGTACACGATTCCGGTCGCCAGGAACCTTCCTGAAGTATTGGATCTTTTTCATATTGTCCGAAAATTAAGGGCATGGTCGAAGGTAAAAATTCAAAGATATGGCACTTTCTGATCTTTTTCATACAACACTTAAACCTCGCTAAACCGACATATAAATAACTATCAAACCAAATAGGCAAAGACTGAAGCTAAAATGGAAGTCTCGAGAAAAGCAGAAACAGACGATTCAGATGACGAGAAAAATGAGATTCAAAAGAAGAAGGAGAAGCGGAGAATTGAAACAAATTATTCTGATGTTAACGATGCAGAGGTAGAAAATAAAAAAAGAACCGTCTCTATGCTCTATTTCCCAATACAATTAAAATTGATAAAATGAATGTGACCATAGTATCTCTTGATTTATGCAACTCACTTCTTCATTCATTTATTGCCATGAACAAAAAATTAAGCAGCAGTTATGATTTAAGCACTTTGAAGTCATGCCCATTCTATAATCTAGTTGACCATCTTATTAGTGAAGTTGACGAGAAGAAAAGAAATACTATTTACGGTGGGCCGATTCAACGATCGTTCGTTCATCAATTCATGTATTTTGATGGCATATGTGGTACCATATCATTTGGAACGTTGGCTTTCTTTATGACCACGTTCTTAGATCGATATACCATGAGATAAAAAAAATGATTCTGAGCAGGCCTTGATATGTGTTATACGTTTGGCAGTACTGAAGTGTATTGTCGTCTATGTGAAATTCGAGATTTGTAGATTAAGTTTTACATCAGTCTGTGTCAAACAACAAACCAAACCTAACCTTTTAATCTCCAATTTGACATAGACTGACAATACACTTCAGTACTGCCAAATGTATAACACATATCAAGGCCTGCTCAGAATATTTTTTTTTATCTCATGGTACATCAATCACCAGCTAGGGAAGTTGTCAGAAAAAATGTGGAAGACAAATTGTGCCCAGTCATCATAGCATCATCAAAAGCGATCAAGGGAATGACAAATGGTCCCATAGAAATGGCAATAATAGAAGCAACAGCAAATCAATAATGTCCTAAATGCAAGAAAGGCTTTAAAGTTACGATGATTGAGGCATCCCAATTTAATTTATCTTTGTTATTATTACAACAGATAAACGTGTCAAGATTCACGTGAACCGCAAGAGTCATCAAATGTCATGGAACGGAATTCGAATTAGTTTTTTTCATCGATCACTCGAACGACATTTATTCATCATATTTTGTACAAGTGTCAACATACATACATCTCAAAGATTCATCACAATCCGAATATAGAGTAAAAAATCCGAGGAAAATTATCAGTCCAGTCATGTTATGCTTTACGAAATGGACTACAAAACGAAAGATGCCTCAACAAATTATTTCGACTTCCTCTCCATCATCATCAATAGTTTCAGCTGCTAAGAAAATGAAAATGATTCCACCAACACCATCATCATCAGTATCATCATTAAATATCATTTTCTTCCCAAATTCTATTGAAAACTGTGTTGAATATAATGACAATGTCCTCGATGCTCGCTATCTTTGCACTTTCAACTCATTCCTTCATGGGATGATTGCTTCATACAAAATGTATCAAGTAGTCAGAGCACATTTTCAAGCTTTCCAAGATTTCATTCCATATTTTACACTGATTAACGAATTGAAATATACAAAGTGGATGAATTTCATTTGTCACTACATTCCTCCACCAAATCGTCCATTTGAACAAAAAATTTGAAAAAATATTTGCTATCTTCTTCCGTTAAAAAATTATAAGCAAATTTGTAAAAAAAAAGTATTATCAAAAATTCACAATCGTCACGATTTAAAAAAGTAGCCTTTGGAAACAAATAGCAAAGTCGCATCTGTAGCAAATTTTTTTCTTCACAAAATGTGTTCAGAAAAATTAGCTCTTTTTAAATATGCCAAAATATAGATATGTTTCAGGAAAAAACAAATTCGATTACATCATTACTTCAGTTTCCAAATATGTAAAATATGAAAATTATTGCTTAAAATGGACCTTACTCAATCCCATTTAAGAACTTCTTTCAGATTTTTTCTATTGTTTGTTCCTTTTCTTATAATAGAGCTGAGACATCGAGTTTTGCTCACCCTGTACTTCTTCCAACTCTCAATTTAAACATGTACCAGCCAATTTTTGCAATACATTTCACGGGCAACCACTTTATTTGCTATTTCATGGATACTAATGGCATCATTTTTCAAATTGATGATTTAACAATGAACCAAACAATAGTTGCTAGCCCTCAAAATGTCCGTATATGTTCGGTTGTTGTTATTTTTGTTAATAATAATCACATGTAAATGTATGTACAGATTGTCCGAAATCCGTTTTGAACATAGGAAATTAATGAGTGCGACAAGGAAGACATAAACAAAATAAGTAACAGGACAAAGATAGAACATAATCATGGCTAGCTAAATGTTTAAACCAAAATTAAGTCAATAAAACAAAAACACTTCTGTCAAATATTTTAGCTGTTGTTAAGAGTATAAAGTGAGGTTTAAATAATTATGTGAATAGTAAACAATAGTATATTTAAACCTCACTTTATACTCTTAACAACAGCTAAAATATTTGATAGAAGTGTTTGTTTGTTTCATTGACTTAATTGCAGTTTAAAAATTTAGCTAGCCATGATTACGTTCTGTCTTGGTCCTGCTACTCATTTTGTTTATGTCTTCCTTGTCGCACTCATTAATTTCCTATGTTCCAAACAGATTTCGGACAACCTGTATAGAGCAAATCCACTGATGATGATGACGATTACAAAATTGTTTTTCAAATTTAATTAAACCTGTTCAAAAGTCTTTTTGTCATAATTATTTCTTAAGAATCACATACAAAGTTGAATTGATTAGATTTTCCAATGTTTAGTATTTAAGTTAATTTCATGAATTGATTTTTTGTTTTTGTTAAAATTTGATTGGAATGAAATAATTAATAAATTTGTTTTGGTTAAGCATTAAAATAAATGTTTGTTGTTAATTTTTTACATGATATAATAACAAAATTCATTCAACTGATTTCTTAAATACACTCATTAATAACACATTCAATTTGACAATAAACGTGAAGATAAGGTGCCGAAGCATTCTTGGAAAGCACCGAAGGGCGCGTATCAGTAGTTTTTACAACAATAGACTGATTCATAACATTGAACTGTGAAGCGGAGTGAAGTGGATATTGACAATTTTTATGATAAATAATTTGTTCATAACATTTCATTGTATTAGCGAAACGGAGTGATGCTGAGTGTCAAAGTATTCTTGAAAAGCACCGAAGGGAGCTTTTCTTGGGTGGGGAGTATATCATAAGAACTTTTTTAGGTAATAATAGTAATAATAGTAATAGTAATAATATTGTAGAAAAACAATATTCATATAATGCACCTACTACATCAGTTAACAATGCAAGTCGATATTTGAATTCAAATTTCCTTAATGGGCAAAGGGTAGAGAATTTTAACTGTTCGGTGTGATCTTCAAATGGTTCATTATAAACAACATGCTTCAACTGTCTCCACAAATAAAAATCTGTAACATTGAAAGGGTTGGATGGTCCTCCATATCAATTTGTCGCCTTACTTGGACGCTACTCAATCGCAAGCAATGCCAGAATAGCATGCCGGGGATCCATGGTGTTGAAAGTACTTTAAATTAGCATAAAGTAAAAGTGTTCATTGACGGACTACAAAAGTATTTTATTATCGCTAAATAACTGTGCCGATTTGAATTTCCATTAAAAGATATCCATGATATATAGTGGAACTGCACAGATTTTTTTATCCTACACTATCAGAAAGCTAAATTTTCTCGACTTGATGGAAATGAGAAAGGGCATTTTTTCCTAGCTAGTTAAGAACCAAAATTTTATTGGCTAGCCAAGAAAAAAAGCAGATTTAGATAGACACAGTTAGTCTTGCAATGGTGCTAACCTCGAATTTGACATAGACTTACAGTGCCACCAACATATTATTTATGCGTTTGAATTTACACAGCCCGTTGAGGATCAGTTTTTTTTTATCTCTCGATATAAATTTAATTTCAATTGAATAGTATCTTAGTAAGTTCATATAACTTCACAATTCAATGAATATAGTAGGTATCTCCTGAGAAAAAGTAAAAATCCAATTCTCAGATTTTCAATCACTAAAAATTATCACTAACTTCAAATAAATTAAACCCTTAACTTAAAAACAACCCAAACAACTTTACAGAAAAGACGATACATTCGTACAACATTCACGGCTCCAATGTTTACTGAAACGCAACTTCCTTATTAACTACTAATCTGCAACTAGCGATACAGTTTCAGTGTTAAAGGTCATGCTTCACTACAAAGTCTAGATACAACAGTCACAAGGTGCTCTACCAGCAAGGGATCCAAAGTACAAAACCTTAATTTCAGTTTAGGCGAGTGAGGTTTAGGTGAATTCCTATAAGCCTCGCTTGCATAACTGCTGCTGCCCCCGGAGCCCGGCCTCAGCACGGGGCTTCCACCCCGAGACCCCAAGCGAATGCCTAGGGGTGGAGTCATCTGCAAGGGGGCATGAACAGCAGGATGTATGTTACGAGCCGGAGGCGGAGTTGCGAAAGGCCCCGGCGTGGTTATGGGGTGCTTTTCCACTTGCAAAGCACTTATCACCAAAGCCTCTCGGTTATGGTACCTAGAAATGTTAGAAAACAACGCATAGCAGATGAAGTGTTAGCAGAAGCTTAGCTAAGCAACGAGTTGGGGTTTGTATTGAAGTTGTAAAACGCAAAGAACCCAAGCAACTTAAAGATTAGAACAGCATGCGAGTGTGAGCAAAAGTACACGTTAGTAAAATAATGGTTTAATACTACCTAAGATTTGTTATTTTTGATGGTGCGCAAAAGTGTGTCCTAAGTAAAAACAACTACCGTATCGACCAGTTGAGTGTCAAACCTATTGGCATTAAAGCAATTAACTGAAAAGGCAAAGAAAAGCGGCTTAAAATAAAGAATCAAACGTGTGTAAATCTGTACAGTATTTACACATCAAGCAATTTGCCAATGTACTTACTTTTTTAGAAGCAAGCGTATATGGGTGTCGGAGACGGTGGGAAACATAGCACTAATTTTGGCAACTGCTTCTTCTGTATTTGTGGCAGTTGTGAGACTGCTGTCCTGAACACGAGCACCTCTTGGACTGTTCTTTGATATGTTACTCAAGTCCTATGGAGAAAATGGTCATATTAGAGTAGTTTAGTTTGCTACTTCTTGTATTTCCATCTACTACTTTTATGATCATGGTATGGCTACATGAACTTAGTACAAAATTATTTAAATTACATTTAATGCCACATTCAAAGTCAAAATAGTGTTTTCTATAAATAGTAATAATGATAACTGAAAGATATCTTTTGCTAATTAGTTTTAGTAATAAGCAATAGATATTTAAATTTTTGTAATCTCATAATTACCTAGTAAATAATGTGTAGGTGCTGTTTAATATTTTTTTAAGTAGTATATTGTGTAATGTCTGAAACTAGGGAAATACATTTTCAGACAAAATTCTGTAAGGCACCGTTTTAAAAAGATGGATAGTTTAACGTTTGACATCAACTGGAGGGATGACCAAACTAAAGTTTTACAGCTTTAATACTATAGTGGGACATTTGGCAGCTATTGTTCACTTACACAACAGTACATATTCAAACAACAAGTATGCCAAAAAGCACCGATGCAGCAAATAAATTTGCACAACCTATTACAATAATTCTTAAAAAATATAATTATGATTGCTTAAACCCACATTTGTTCTGAAAATATTAGTTTTCCGTTTTTTCATCAGACTAAACTTTAAAAATTTGCTACAAACGGGTTGAATATTTGTTGCAAACTTACTGAATATCTACAAAAAAAATTAGTGTGAATTTATCGAATATTTGGTAGCTATCAGCTGATTAAAAATTTGCTATATGCCTAAATAATAGTTGGCAACAAACTCACTGAATATTTGATGCAAACTTTCTGAAAATTTGCTATAGTTTCTTTAAGTTGACTAAAAATTTACTGAATAATCATTAATAATACCCCGAGTTTATGTCAAATCACCGACAATTTTTTTCTAATGTATAAAAGCATGTTGAGATTGAGAATATATTGGTAATTTGACAAAGTTACCAATGTTATTCGCATGTGGTTGGCCGAAACTTTTCTAGCTCTGTGATTAGTTTTTTTTTTAAAGAAAAATACTACAATATTTACTGAAAATTTGCTCAAAACTTTTTCAATATCTGCTAAAAGCTAGCTGATAATTTGTGAAATATTTGTATCAGCGAAAATTTGCTGAATATTTACTAAAATCTTGCTGAATCTTTGCTATAACTTTGTAACAAATTTCCTGCAAACTTGCTAAATGCGCATCTCCTACAAACTCGCTGAGAATTTGCTGAATACTTCGTATGAGCTGACTGAAAATGTGTTGACTGTTCACCTGTCATCTATCAAAAGTGGACCAATGAAAACATCAGATGCTGAGATTTTTTTAAATATTTGTATCAACTTACTGAAAAATTGCTAAACATTTACTAAAAACTTGCTGAATCTTTGCTATAACTTTACAGAAAATTTCCGGTAGACTTGCTAAATATCTGCTACTGAACACATCGTATCAACTGATTAAAAATTTGCAAAATATTTGCTAAACACTTACTGATCGTTTACTACAAATTCACTGAATATTTTCTAAACATTTGTTATAACCTGACTAAATATCTGCTGAAACATGCTGAATTTTTGTTACCACTTTATAAAAAATTTGCTGCAAACTTGCAAAATAACTGCTACAAACTCGCTAAAAATGTGCAGGAAATTTGTTATCAGCTGACTAAAAATTTGCTACAAATGTACCGAATATCTGTTATAAATCTGCTGAATATCCAGTATAATGTGTATTAAAAAATTTGCTACAAACTTACTGAATATTTCCTATAAAAATGCTGAATATCCAGTATAATGTATATTAAAAATTTACTGAATATCTGTTATAAAATTGCTGAATATACAGTAAAATGTATACTGAAAATGTGCTGAAAACTTGCTGAGAATTTTTTAATTGTATCAACTTACTGAAAATTTGCTCAACATTTACTAGAAACTTGCTGAATCTTTGCTATAACTTTACAGAAAACTTCTGGTAGACTTGCTAAATATCTACTACAAACTCACTGAACACATCATATCAACTGATTAAAAATTATTTGCTAAACACTTACTGATCGTTTACTACAAATTCACTGAATATTTTCTAAACATTTGTTATAAGCTGACTCAATATCTGCTGTAGTTTGACCATCCAAATCTCGTTTTTTATTTTAAGGTTATAATGTCAAATTTGTTTATTTCTATGCACATTTCGTCGAAATGTATATAAAACATCACACAACACTACGTTAATTATCAGGTACGTATTGGTTAAAAAATGCAAAAGTTACATCTTAATCACATTTTCAAATTAACCTCCAAAATATTCAGTTCTCAATTAAATTGAAAACGGAAAACATAAACGAAAAACACAAACGAGAAACAGAAATACACACATTACAAGAACGCTTTAGCAGAAGGGTATTGCAGTAGTTAATAATGTCGATGTTCTTTCAACGTCACTTATTGCATTAACCAGTACGTACCTGATAATTATCGTAGGGTTGTGCGATGCTTTATGTACATTTCCACAAAGAGTGCAGAGAAATAAACACATTTGACATTACATATCACCTTAAAAATAAAAAACGAGATCTGGATGGTCAAACTATACATACACGCTAAAAATGTGTAGCAAATTTGTTATCAGCTGACTAAAAATTAGCTACAAATCTACTGAATATTTGCTATAAAATTGCTGAATATCCAGTATAATGTATATTAAAAATTTGCTACAAATTTACTGAATATTTTGTAACTGAAAATGTGCTCAAAACTTGCTGAGAATTTTTTAATTGTATCAACTTACTGAAAATTTGCTAAACATTTACTAGAAACTTGGTGAATCTTTGCTAAAACTTTACAGAAAATTTCCAATAGACTTGATAAATATCTGCTACAAACTCAATGAATACATCGTATCGGCTGATTGAAAATTTACAAAAGTGTTTGGTAAACACTTACTGATCGTTTACTACAAATTCACTGAATATTTGCTAAACATTTATTATAAGCTGACTGAATATCTGCTAAAACTTGCTGAGTTTTTGTTACAACTTTATAGAAATTTGCTGCAAACTTGCAAAATAACTGCTACAAACTCGCTAAAAATGTGAAGGAAATTTGTTATCAGCTGACTAAAAATTTGCTACAAATGTACTGAATATTTGTTATAAATCTGCTGAATATCCAGTATAATGTGTATTAAAAAATTTGCTACAAACTTACTGAATATTTCCTATAAAAATGCTGAATATCCAGTATAATGTATATTAAAAATTTACTGAATATCTGTTATAAAATTGCTGAATATACAGTAAAATGTATACTGAAAATGTGCTGAAAACTTGCTGAGAATTTTTTAATTGTATCAACTTACTGAAAATTTGCTCAACATTTACTAGAAACTTGCTGACTCTTTGCTATAACTTTACAGAAAATTTCCGGTAGACTTGCTAAATATCTGCTACAAACTCGCTGAACACATCGTGTATCAGCTGATTGAAAATTTGCTAAATATTTGCTAAACACTTACTGATCGTTTACTACAAATTCAATGAATATTTTCTAAACATTTGTTATAAGCTGACTAAATATCTGCTGAAACATGCTGAATTTTTGCTACCACTTTATAAAAAATTTGCTGCAAACTTGCAAAATAACTGCTACAAACTCG
Organism: Agriotes lineatus; assembly: GCA_940337035.1. Lineage (NCBI taxonomy): Eukaryota > Metazoa > Arthropoda > Insecta > Coleoptera > Elateridae > Agriotes > Agriotes lineatus. The sequence goes on along the minus strand of OW679199.1, from coordinate 36,378,974 downwards.
CTAAAAATGTGCAGGAAATTTGTTATCAGCTGACTAAAAAATTGCTACAAATGTACCGAATATCTGTTATAAATTTGCTGAATATCCAGTATAATGTGTATTAAAAAATTTGCTACAAACTTACTGAATATTTCCTATAAAATTGCTGAATATCCAGTATAATGTATATTAAAAATTTATTGAATATCTGTTATAAAATTGCTGAATATACAGTAAAATGTATACTGAAAATGTGCTCAAAACTTGCTGAGAATTTTTTAATTGTATCAACTTACTGAAAATTTGCTCAACATTTACTAGAAACTTGCTGAATCTTTGCTATAACTTTACAGAAAACTTCTGGTAGACTTGCTAAATATCTACTACAAACTCACTGAACACATCATATCAACTGATTAAAAATTATTTGCTAAACACTTACTGATCGTTTACTACAAATTCACTGAATATTTTCTAAACATTTGTTATAAGCTGACTCAATATCTGCTGTAGTTTGACCATCCAAATCTCGTTTTTTATTTTAAGGTTATAATGTCAAATTTGTTTATTTCTATGCACATTTCGTCGAAATGTATATAAAACATCACACAACACTACGTTAATTATCAGGTACGTATTGGTTAAAAAATGCAAAAGTTACATCTTAATCACATTTTCAAATTAACCTCCAAAATATTCAGTTCTCAATTAAATTGAAAACGGAAAACATAAACGAAAAACACAAACGAGAAACAGAAATACACACATTACAAGAACGCTTTAGCAGAAGGGTATTGCAGTAGTTAATAATGTCGATGTTCTTTCAACGTCACTTATTGCATTAACCAGTACGTACCTGATAATTATCGTAGGGTTGTGCGATGCTTTATGTACATTTCCACAAAGAGTGCAGAGAAATAAACACATTTGACATTACATATCACCTTAAAAATAAAAAACGAGATCTGGATGGTCAAACTATACATACACGCTAAAAATGTGTAGCAAATTTGTTATCAGCTGACTAAAAATTAGCTACAAATCTACTGAATATTTGCTATAAAATTGCTGAATATCCAGTATAATGTATATTAAAAATTTGCTACAAATTTACTGAATATTTTGTAACTGAAAATGTGCTCAAAACTTGCTGAGAATTTTTTAATTGTATCAACTTACTGAAAATTTGCTAAACATTTACTAGAAACTTGGTGAATCTTTGCTAAAACTTTACAGAAAATTTCCAATAGACTTGATAAATATCTGCTACAAACTCAATGAATACATCGTATCGGCTGATTGAAAATTTACAAAAGTGTTTGGTAAACACTTACTGATCGTTTACTACAAATTCACTGAATATTTGCTAAACATTTATTATAAGCTGACTGAATATCTGCTAAAACTTGCTGAGTTTTTGTTACAACTTTATAGAAATTTGCTGCAAACTTGCAAAATAACTGCTACAAACTCGCTAAAAATGTGAAGGAAATTTGTTATCAGCTGACTAAAAATTTGCTACAAATGTACTGAATATTTGTTATAAATCTGCTGAATATCCAGTATAATGTGTATTAAAAAATTTGCTACAAACTTACTGAATATTTCCTATAAAAATGCTGAATATCCAGTATAATGTATATTAAAAATTTACTGAATATCTGTTATAAAATTGCTGAATATACAGTAAAATGTATACTGAAAATGTGCTGAAAACTTGCTGAGAATTTTTTAATTGTATCAACTTACTGAAAATTTGCTCAACATTTACTAGAAACTTGCTGACTCTTTGCTATAACTTTACAGAAAATTTCCGGTAGACTTGCTAAATATCTGCTACAAACTCGCTGAACACATCGTGTATCAGCTGATTGAAAATTTGCTAAATATTTGCTAAACACTTACTGATCGTTTACTACAAATTCAATGAATATTTTCTAAACATTTGTTATAAGCTGACTAAATATCTGCTGAAACATGCTGAATTTTTGCTACCACTTTATAAAAAATTTGCTGCAAACTTGCAAAATAACTGCTACAAACTCGCTAAAAATGTGCAGGAAATTTGTTATCAGCTGACTAAAAAATTGCTACAAATGTACCGAATATCTGTTATAAATTTGCTGAATATCCAGTATAATGTGTATTAAAAAATTTGCTACAAACTTACTGAATATTTCCTATAAAATTGCTGAATATCCAGTATAATGTATATTAAAAATTTATTGAATATCTGTTATAAAATTGCTGAATATACAGTAAAATGTATACTGAAAATGTGCTCAAAACTTGCTGAGAATTTTTTAATTGTATCAACTTACTGAAAATTTGCTCAACATTTACTAGAAACTTGCTGAATCTTTGCTATAACTTTACAGAAAACTTCTGGTAGACTTGCTAAATATCTACTACAAACTCACTGAACACATCATATCAACTGATTAAAAATTATTTGCTAAACACTTACTGATCGTTTACTACAAATTCACTGAATATTTTCTAAACATTTGTTATAAGCTGACTCAATATCTGCTGTAGTTTGACCATCCAAATCTCGTTTTTTATTTTAAGGTTATAATGTCAAATTTGTTTATTTCTATGCACATTTCGTCGAAATGTATATAAAACATCACACAACACTACGTTAATTATCAGGTACGTATTGGTTAAAAAATGCAAAAGTTACATCTTAATCACATTTTCAAATTAACCTCCAAAATATTCAGTTCTCAATTAAATTGAAAACGGAAAACATAAACGAAAAACACAAACGAGAAACAGAAATACACACATTACAAGAACGCTTTAGCAGAAGGGTATTGCAGTAGTTAATAATGTCGATGTTCTTTCAACGTCACTTATTGCATTAACCAGTACGTACCTGATAATTATCGTAGGGTTGTGCGATGCTTTATGTACATTTCCACAAAGAGTGCAGAGAAATAAACACATTTGACATTACATATCACCTTAAAAATAAAAAACGAGATCTGGATGGTCAAACTATACATACACGCTAAAAATGTGTAGCAAATTTGTTATCAGCTGACTAAAAATTAGCTACAAATCTACTGAATATTTGCTATAAAATTGCTGAATATCCAGTATAATGTATATTAAAAATTTGCTACAAATTTACTGAATATTTTGTAACTGAAAATGTGCTCAAAACTTGCTGAGAATTTTTTAATTGTATCAACTTACTGAAAATTTGCTAAACATTTACTAGAAACTTGGTGAATCTTTGCTAAAACTTTACAGAAAATTTCCAATAGACTTGATAAATATCTGCTACAAACTCAATGAATACATCGTATCGGCTGATTGAAAATTTACAAAAGTGTTTGGTAAACACTTACTGATCGTTTACTACAAATTCACTGAATATTTGCTAAGCATTTATTATAAGCTGACTGAATATCTGCTAAAACTTGCTGAGTTTTTGTTACAACTTTATAGAAATTTGCTGCAAACTCGCAAAACATCTGCTACAAACTCGTTAAAAATGTGCAGAAAATTTGTTATCCGCTGACTAAAAATTTGCTACTAATCTACTGAATATATGTTATAAAATTGCTGAATATCCGGTATAATGTGTATTAAAAAATTTGCTAAAAACTTACTGAATACCTGCTATAAAATTTCTGAATATCCAGTATAATGTATATTAAAAATTTGCTACTAATTTACTAATATCTGTTATAAAACTGCTGAATATACAGTATAATGTACACTGAAAATTTGCTCAAAAGTTGCTGAGAATTTTTTAATTGTATCAACTTACTGAAAATTTGCTAAACATTTACTAGAAACTAGCCGAATCTTTGCAATAACTTTATAAAAAATTTCTGGTAGACTTGCTAAATATCTGCTACAAACTTGCTGAATACATCGTATCGGCTGATTGAAAATTTACTAAGTATTTGGTAAACACTTACTGATTGTTTACTACAAATTCACTGAATATTTTCTAAACATTTGTTATAAGCTGACTAAATATCTGCTAAAACATACTGAATTTTTGTTACAACTTTATAGAAAATTTGTTGCAAACTTGCAAAATATCTGCTACATACTCCCTAAAAATGTGTAGAAAATTTGTTATTAGCTCACTAAAAATTTGCGACAAATCTACTGATTATCTATTACAAAATTGCTGAATATCCAGTATAATGTATATTTAAACTTTGCTACAAACTTATTGAATATCTGCTATGAAATTGCTAAATATCCAGTATAATGTATATAAATTAGCTACAAATTTACTGAATATCTTATAACATAAAATCGTTGCTCTCTTTGTATGTTTGCGTGTATGTTTGTTCGCTATCTCCTCCGAAGATACTGGCCCGATTAAGTTGTATGATGGCTTAAAATTTTGCTAATTTTTTTACTTAGATCGTAGGCCGGTTTTTATTTTCAAAAAAAGTGCGAAAAAGTTTTAATTTAATTAAATCGCGTCTATGGGCGTGGGCTGTGCTGCGGCAGCTGTTGCCTCGGGTGATTCACTATGTTCATATGCTATTACAGCTTTACAGCAGCTGTGCATTCAACCAAGCACAATTGGTCTGGTGGTAGAATGCCTGCCTACCACGCGGGCGGTCCGGGTTCGATTCCTGGCCAAAGCATACTTTTTTTAAATTTATATTAATGAATCTCTCTTAATTTAGCGAACCGAAGCGTAGTTCGGGTGACTCACTAGTCTGTTATAAAATTGCTGAATATATAGTATAATGTATACTGAAAACTTTTCTTAAATCTTGCTGAGAATTTTCTAATTGTATCCACTTACTGAAAATTTGCTAAACATCTACTAGAAACTTGCCGAATCTTTGCAATAACTTTACAGAAAATTTCCGGTAGACTTGCTAAATATTTGCTAAACACTTACTGATCATTTACTACAAATTCAGTGAAAATTTGCTAAACATTTCTTGTTATAAGCTGACTGAATATCTGCTAAAACTTGCTGAATTTTTGTTACAACTTTATAGAAAATTTGCTGCAAACTCGCAAAATATCTACTACAAACTCGCTAAAAATGTGCAAAAAATTTGTTATCAACTGACTAAAAATTTGCTACAAATCTACTGAATATCTTATAAAATTGCTGAATATCCAGTATAATATATATAAAAAAAATTCTACAAATTTACTGAATATCTACTATAAAATTTCTGAATATCCAGTATAATATAAAGGGTGACAATGAAACTACTACCCACGGCGGCATTTCGGAACGGACGCATTTTTTCAACTTGCATTAATTCTTCATTTTGATTATTTATTGGATACCCCTTTGAATAAGGAACAAATAACCGTGATTGTTTTTGTCCTGGCCTACTCTGTTTTTCCGTAAAATACAAACAAATAGGAATTACGGCATATTTTTAAGAGGCTCTATTTCAAAAACTATTAATTTTAGATATGGGGTATGTTAGACAAAAGTTATTTAGAATTGTTCAGAAAGTCATAAAACGAGAAAATATACAGGGTGTCCAAAAAATGGCGGATTAACTCTACGGTGCGTTACTTGGGGATGCCTAATGAACCCTGGAAAAATATGAAAAAAAATTCCTTGGGCCGTATTTTTCGAAATATTTCTGGTCAAAGGTAGATAATAAAATCCATTTATTTAAATAACTAGTGTATAATTCTAGTGTCAAATATATCTGGGACTTATTAAAATATCTGTTTTTTTAATATTCTTGGGATTTAACTAAATTGTTTTCAATATTTAAGTATTTTAAAAAACTGATTTCCTCTTGAGTTTGTCAATAACTAAATATGGCAAACAGGCTTTGTATAATAATAATATAGGAAATCAAGCTTGGCATTGAAATATTTGTTGTATGAATAATATGTTGGTGGCACTGTAAGTCTATGTCAAATTCGATGTTAGTAGGTTAGGTTTTGCTTCAGTTTTGACACAGATTGACGCAAAACCTAACCTACTAACCTCGAATTTGACATAGACTTACAGTGTCACCAACATATTAACAACTTACTATGGATACATTTTTGATTGAGAAATTGTTGCAGTATCAATGTTGCCAGATTTATTTTTATTAATTTCGAAATATTTCGAAAAATACGGCCCAGGGATTTTTTTCATATTTTTCCAGGGTTTATTAGGCATCCCCAAGTAACGCACCGTAGAGTTAATCCGCCATTTTTTGGACACCCTGTACATATAGGGTGTCCAATTTAAAATAACAAAGTCAAGGTCAATTCCGGTGAAACCGGAAACGACATTCAATTGTTTTTATGTTACAATTGTTCACAATTTTTAACCCTATCGACATACTGAATTTCTATCTCAAGCCGTTTCGAAATGCCGCCGTGGGTAGTAGTTTCATTGTCACCCGGTATACTGAAAATTTACTCAAAACTTGCTGAATATCTGCTACAAACTAGCTGAGAATTTTTTAAATATTTGTATCAACTAACTGAACATTTGCTAAACACTTACTAAAAACTTGCTGAATCTTTGCTATAACTTTACAGAAAATTGCCGGTAGACTTGCTAAATATCTGCTACAAACTTGCTGAACACATCATATTGGTTGATTGAATATTTTCTAAACATTTGTTATGATTTGACTGAATATTTGCTGTAATTTGCTGAATTTTTGTTACAACTTTATAGAAAATTTGCTGCAAACTTGCAAAATATCTGCTACAAACTCGCTAAAAATGTGCAGAAAATTTGTTATCAGCTAACTAAAAGTTTGCTACAAATGTATTGAATATCTGTTATAAAATTGCTGAATATTCAGTATAATGTATATTAAAAATTTGCTACAAATTTACTGAATATCAGCTATAAAACTGCTGAATATACAGTATAATGTATACTGAAAATTTACTCAAAACTTGCTGAATATTTTTACTACAAACTAGCTGAGAATTTTTTAAATATTTGCATCATTAACTGAAAATTTGTAAACATTTACTAAAAACTGACTGAATATTTGCTATAACTTTACAGAAATTTTCCTGCAGACTTGCTAAATATGTGCTGTAAATTCGCTGAGAAGTTGCTGAATACTTCACATCGGCTGAATGAACATTTGCTTTATATTTGCTAAACACTTACTGATAATTTACTACATATTCATTATATGCTTGATGCATATTTACTGAATTTTTGTTACATATCTGTTATAAACTCGAGAATTTGCTGCATACTGTAGATAGGTCTGACTGAAAATTTGCTGAATATTATGTGTTAAAAACTTGCTGAATATTTACTATAAGCTTGTTAACAGCTTGCTACAAATTCAATAAATATTTGAAGCAAACTTGCTGAATATCTGAAAGTTAGATTGTTTTGAATTTTGTCTCAAATCATAATATGTACTTACAACCAAAATTCTTCATCAAAAATACATATTGAACTTCACAAAATGTAGATGTTGTAACTTGAAAACAAAAGACAGTCTGAAAGTACCAGTTATAGCAAACGATACCCCGCTGTATACAGTGTGTCCAAGATAAGGAGGGCCAGTATGGGGATCTTGGTAATGGTAAGAGATACAAATTTGGTTAAATGGAAAGAAAGTTGCGCAATTAAAGGACTAAAAAAATGACGTTCAGAAATTCTTGATATGATTTTTCGTTTTTGAATTATCTAAAAAAAACCGAATTTTTGGATTTTCTTTTTGATTTTTTTCTGGCGTTAATATTAAAGTTAGAGCGAAACTGATTAAACTTCTTTATAGCAACTTTTAGTGGACTTAATGATTACGTTATCAATTTTTTTATCCGACGTTTTGTCTTCGAGAAACCATCATCAACTTTATTTTTTTAAATACGGTCCTGGTTTTTTGATGCCAAATTTGCAAAGCCCTTGTTACTCTGAATTCAACAATGTGCCACATATTATGGTTTAATTACGTTTCGAGCTTTTTTCTGATCATCATCAGAAAATTTTTTAGATACGGACCTGCATTTCTCATAATTTTGTAAAAATAAGTTCATACAGTAAGTTACGCCTTTTTACATGCCGTTAAAATATTAAAATGCACATCATAATGTCATAATTCTGATACATTAATTTAATAACCAACCAATAACTATTAACAATAAACAGAAAAGAAATGAACAAAAGATAGGCAGAAAGAATAACAAAACGAACATCGAAACCATTTAATAGGTATTAAATTTACAAAAGGTATTCAAAAAGGTTGCCATCATTCTTTATGCATAAATAACATCTAACTGTAGAATCTAAAACATTATTCAGCAATACTGGCGTTATACTTTGAAAGGCTTCAAAAACCAATCTTCTAAGTTCTTCTTCTATTTCAAAACGTTAAATACCCATTAGATTGTTTCAAGGTTCGTTTTCTCATTCTTTCTGCCTATCTTTTGTTCATTTATTTGTTGTTTATTGTTAATAGTTATTGGTTGCTTATTAAATTAATGTATCAGAATTATGACATTATGATGTGTATTTCAATATTTTAACGGCATGTAAAAAGGCGTAACTTACTGTATGAACTTATTTTTACAAAATTATGAAAAATGCAGGTCCGTATCAAAAAAAATTTCTGATGATCAGAAAAAAGCTCGAAACGTAATTAAACCATAATATGTGGCACATTGTTGAATTCAGAGTAACAAGGGCTTTGCAAATTTGGCATAAAAAAACCAGGACCGTATTTAAAAAAATTAAGTTGATGATGGTTTCTCGAAGACGAAACGTCGGATAAAAAAATTGATAACGTAATCATTAATTCCACTAAAAGTTGCTATAAAGAAGTTTAATCAGTTTCGTTCTAACTTTAATATTAACGCCAGAAAAAAATTAAATAGAAAATCCAAAAATTCGGTTTTTTTGAGATAATTCAAAAACGAAAAATCATATCAAGGATTTATAGACGTCATTTTTTTAGTCCTTTAATTGCGCAACTTTCTTCCCATTTAACCAAATTTGTATCTCTTACCATTACCGAGATCCCCATACTGGCCCTCCTTATCTTGGACACATTGTATAAGGATTTTATTAAAGAAACTTGACAAAAACTTTATTTTGATAGTTGCAAACTCACACTCACACGTATGAGTCATGATTCTTCTACTAGTTTTTGAAACTAAAGTTATATCTCACAATCATGACCACAACTCACACTTATTTTGTAATAATCGGATAACATTACCTAATGTGATTAAAGCTGACACCTTCGCTCAATTGTTTTCATAACTCACCACTACTCAATGATTCCTTTTAATATAATTCCTAATTAAATTGTACTGTAAAGAATACAATACGCTAACAAAATCAGGCAGATATTCGACTACTTTACTCAAGAGTCAGGAGGCATCACCTAAGGCATCCTCATTGCTTCTGTTATAGAAAAAGCTATTGAAAGTGTTCAAATAAAAACCACTCTGAGCATCATTTCACAAAATATTCGTATGTTTCTGTTAAGAATTGTTTGTTTTTTCAACACACTAAAACTTGCATAGTGTTACATAAGATGCTTTTGAAAAAATGCCAGAGGCTTTTAAGAACAATAAATCCTCTCGTGTTGACACCAAACATTTATCCGTGTTGACACCAAACATTTATCCGAACTACAAGTTGATTGTAGCTTTTAAAATCATGTAAAATATTAATGAACACGAAAACAATGTCGCATAACAACCTTTAAACTGACTAGGGGTCCAGTGCTTTAATAAATACAACAATAACTAGGTATGTGGGAACGTTCACATAAAGCACAAGTTATAAAAGTTTCTTTCTTATCGTGGTTTCCTTACAGAAACTGTAACATAAAGCTATTTGAACAACAAAGCGGCAGTACATAAAGCAATACATTTGGAAAGTTAAGTAGACAGTGGTTACACATTAGCACGTTACACATGGAAGTTTTATTCTGGTAATATGTCAGCATCTGTTAATAGTTTTAGTTGTATTCTAGGGAAGTCTGAGTTATTTTAAATAGTTTTAAACATTATTTATTAACATAACAAAGAAAATCTTACGATGACACTATAATAAGGTTTATATCAGAGCCAAAACAAATTACTTGATCTATGCTTTTCTATCAATGCATTTGATCTTATTTTTTCACACTTACAAAACTCCTGTTCTAGTTTATAAACATCTATGAATTTCTAATAAATCTACAAAAATAAAAATCACACAACACTTATAATTTACTATTAATAAAAAATCAAATACTAAATAGTGCAACAACCCTTAAATAGTGTTATAATCCACAAATTCAAATAAATAACCAAACCGTGTATTGAAACAAAAGTCAAGTGCACCAAGCAGTTGTACAGCTGCCATGAAAGAAGTGCTAAGGTGCCCATAATTTTGTACCCAACCTTAGTCCCCAATGTAAGCCCTTTTATATTCGATCTTCCGTGTTAAATTGTAGGAAACAAAAATTTGGAATGAATACGTATTCAAGGGTTGTAACTTCGAACGGTTGACAATCCATGCTGACAAAAAAATCTAAACTACAGACAAGCTGAAATGTCTATCTCGAAACGTTTCTATCTGAAAACTCGAACAAGAAATACCTGCAGGGGGACAGTTTTTGGGCTATAATGGGCTGGTATTTGAAACGCAGGTATGGGGGTGGTCTGGCTGGGGTACACATAGTTCCTTCGAAATTCTGGTGAGCCATGCTGTGTATATACATATGAATCCAAAGCAGCATGTGTAAGAAGTGTTAGTTGGAACAGAACAAAGACAGTTAGTAGTTGATATGTACTGTACAGTCAAATACGTTTGTTGGCAAAACAACCACATCTGCAAAAAGCCATTTGAATAATACACAATCTACGAATAGTTATTGGTATTTAACGTAAATTAATTGTAGATAAGCAGCAACATACCAAATAAACTCATATAAAATCCATATTGAATACCATCGATATTGTTACCGACATAAAATTTCAAATAAAAGTATTGCAGATATGATTCTTTGAAAGTTAAACAAAAGTTCAAAAATATCCTATTTAGAAACTGTTAATTACATAGTTACTGCCTCTCATCCACATGTTGACTTTAAACAATTATCTTACCTGATATAAGTTAAATAATTATTACAAGCATTTACTTCAATTCAGTGTGGATTTACATTTAAAAATATATTTCGAACAAAGCATTTAAGTCAGTAATGTACACACATCTAAAAAGCCTTAGAAGTGGTGATGGTGCATAAATCCCGTGCATAAGGCTTCATGTCAATAAACTATTCGTTAAGTAGAACAAATCTAGCTAAAATTGCATGTAATATTCATTATCGACACGCTATTTAATTTGCTCTCTTTTAAGCAACTAGAGGATTGTTTTACTTACAACTTTAACATTAAAAACGCATCATTTATATGCTTAACTTAATAAATCTAAATAGGATATGGCATAAATATTTAATAATCGAACTAAAATCCTAAGTGACATATTACCTGCATAGCTATATGCTCCACAGCTCCACTGGAGGTGTGATGACCAGCAGCGGCATGCCGTGGCCTGTGATGGTGTCGTGGGTCCTCCCATGTGGTAGTTTTTGTGTAATGGTTAATGTAATAACTAAAATGAACAGAGCTGCAATTGCGTGAATTATTTATGTGAATACTTACTATCTTCCTGATTTCCTGTCGTACAGACAATCCCAGCCGTGAGGCATGGTATTCTGGAGTTCTGTCATCATGCACTTCCTCTACAGGCTAATTTTTCTTCTTACATTTACTAGAACCTGCCACTTAACACTAACACAATATTTACACTTTTTCAAGGTATTGATCAGTGGAGTAAACACAGCTGTCAGACAGATCGATAGCCAACCTAATAATAATTCAAAATATAAAAACCCCTAGCCAAATAGGCAATTTTTATTGTGGCTCATTAGGGGATTTCTAGCATTTGATAATGACAACCGAATATTTACTTGTTTAAGTTTATTTGCTTGCGGGCGAGTTTTCATCATACAAACTTTAAACCAACTACTATGTCTTAAACCTAAGTAAATAATGGTTGTAATTTTATAATTAATTATTATTAAAAATCACAATTAGTTATCTTAGGAGAGAGTGATTTTATTGGAAGGCTCTCTTACATGTTAGTAATTTTTGGTTACTGTATTTACTGAATGTTATTAATGTAACAGATTGTAAATATCCATAGAAATCGTTAAAAAAACTGCTACGGCCGTTTTTTTGGTTAGTAATGGACAAGGTCTAGTGAGGCGAAGTACCAGGTACACCGACTGCTGTGGTCATATGGTCAAAGTAGAGGACCTAGATGTCATCTGTAATTTAATTTTTAATAAGAGGAAGTATTTAGTAACTTTCTTTTTATCATGTTCGCAGCCGATATTTTGACAGTAACTTCAAATTTATCAGAGGTGTAGAATCAACAACCAAAATGGTTGTCGAATGTTATGCTTGAAATTCTAAAGTACGCAAATTTACTGTCATCCTAGTCTAATCTAAAAATTTAATTTTGACATTGTTACTACTAGACACCAGTTTTCGGAAAATGGCAACGTAGATTTTTGCAATTTGGCCAAAATACACGTTGCCATTCAGTGTAGTGTTACTACTCTTCAAAGCACTTTTATGTCAGAAATGTCATCTAGGTACTCTAAGCATAGAAATGGATACTCTACGTAGTATTTGTATAGTCTGTTTTTTTGCTTTATGATTCAGAGCAGGCTTTGCATTTGCATTTTTATAACAGTGTAGGTAGTTAGTGACAAAGGAAAAAACACTAGTTATGTTAAAAACCATTAGAATTGTCAATGTGTTAACTTATAAGCACTATTATACTTAATAAGAGCTAAAATTACTGAACCATTGACATTAAATAAGGTATTGCTTTATTTTAAGTACGTTTATTTAAGCGAGATTGTTATCTAACTGTACAGAAACGTCATAAAATTTCTAGACATCTATCTTTTATGTACTAATGTAAAAATATATTATTAATAATTTGCTGATGATTTTTGTTTGTAGAACTGTGTTGTACAAGTTATTATTTATAATACACATATAACAGGCAATTCTAAATAAAGAGATAATACAAATAATTACTCTGGTAGAACCATTTTCAGAGATATAATTTACCAGAATTTAGATGGATACACTTCAGGATAATCATCCAGAATCTGATTCAGAAGAGGAATACAACTCGTCTTCTGATTCTGTATCAGATTCTTCCAACCTAATAGGTAATAAGAGGAGGTATATCATCCACACCAATTTAACAATGTGCTTTACCCAGTCACTTTATATTAGTAGTTCACAGTGTTCAATGTTTTTTCCATATGTGTACACTGTACACAGTGGACAGTGATAGAGATTTAAGCCATAAATTAGCAATTATGTCTTTTGAGGGAGGCTGAGAATTTATGTCCTTATTATAATAGTTCTTACATAAACTCCATGCCAATTCAATTGGATCGTATTGACAGTGGTATGGAGGTAATCTAAGAACTTCATGCCCATGTCGTTTTTTGTCAATTAAGTATTGCGTTTGGTCAATATGTAAAGGTAAAATTAAACTCACATAATTGTCGCTTTATTATTTTGTCATCAAATTGTACGTCACGTTTAATTAACCATTCTTGTATTTGTCGTTTATTGGACGAGAAATTGGGTAGTTTATCGATGAGAACCGAATTATATGGTGCATTATCCATAATTAACACAGATTTTCCATTCAATTTCGCCAAAGCAGGGATTAACTGTTTTTCAACATTGCCTAAAAATGTCACAATTGATACACTTATGATAGCCCCTGTCATTATTGTCCGAGTCCAACAGTAAGACACATGCTGGTAAAGTTTCATCCAAAAACATGAATATACATTTTTCACTATAATTTCGAAATTGTAAATATTTCCTTTAAAAGGCAATCCGGCGAAATGACATGACTCTTCTCACACAACAATTTTCTTCCATTCACAATTTTGTATTTATATCCCGTATTTGTTAATGTGTAGTATAATTTTAAACGACTCCCAGTATAATTCAGTTCCTCCCTTGCACACAGCAATAAATTATCGAAAGTAAAAAATTCCAAATTTTTTTCTTAATATCCTCCCTGAAACATTGTTCCTCCCAAGTTAGAAATTCCTTTTCTTTATTTATATTATCATTCGGTTATTGCTGGAGTTGTGATTTTGCTTCGTTTTTTCTGTGTTGCATTCGAAATCTAGCATTATAAGAAATTGTTAGAAATGTTATATCTGTTTAATTCTTAATACTTACATCGAAGATTTGACCAATTCTTCCAATGATGGCTGTTTTACTTAAGTTACCATTGATATCTTTTATATTAGTAGAACGGCGTTTTATAGCCTCTTTGGTTTTACTATTACCTAATACTGCTTTTTCGTGGCATTTTATTAAGATTTGCTGAAGTGTCAACTTGACAATCCCGGCCATGGTGTATTCATGATCCCGGCGACCTGGATTTTGACGTTAGTTATATTTTGTAACTAAACTGTTACACTGCTAAAATAACATAGATGCAAAGCCTGCTCTGAATCATAAAGCAACAAAATAGACTATATATCTATATATGACTCTAAGTCAAAGTCCTACTTAGAATTTTTCCAAGGCGGCCATTTTTAATATCTGTTACAGGCAACTTATAGTATATAATTTAGACATTTTATACAGGGTGTTTCAAATTGCACACATCAAATACAAAGATGCTATTCCGCACCAAAGAAATAAGAAAAAAACCCTAATAAATATATGTCCTAAAATCAATCATTTCAAAGTTATCCTCGATCAAAAAATTAAAGAACAGCAGTTCGCCAACACATTTTCCCGACTTGTAGCTGACTATTTGAGTATGACTTCAACGGCAGATGAATTGGTCGTAATGGTCCTCTACCATGGTCGCCTCGCTCACCTGATCGCATCCTCTTGGATTATTTTGTTTGGGGGTACATTGTGTATGTCGACAGCGTAAATGAATTAAGAAACGGCATAACTGAAACTTGTGAAATCCTCTAAGAAGATCCTGAGTGCTTGAGAATCATGAATTCGACGTGCCGAATGCTGCATACCAGAAAAGGAAGGGCACTTCGAACAGTTACTATAAATTTTACTCAATGTTTGTTTTTTGTAAATTAATCAACGATAAATCTGAAATAAACCATTTTGAAATGCATGCTTATTCTTATTTTTTTACTGTAGAACAACACCCACGTATTCCACCTAAATATACGTTTATTAAGGGCCTTTTCTTATTGCTGCAGAATAACGTCCTTATATTTATTGTGTGCAATTTTGAAACACCTTTATAATGACTAGGCAGTATATATAATTTCATAAATTGCCTTAAATACCAGTGCGTTTATTTAATATTTGTAAATATTAAACCTAATGCCGGCGAAATTGTCGTCATTATAGAATGCCTAACGGTCTAACCATTTTATATAATGACCACATGGCTGCAGGCAATATGTATATTAAGTTTGAGGTTGGAGGTTATACTAAACCGGCATCGCCGATTTTCATCTCTAGGCTGTGTGTCGTTCTAGCTTGTTTAGGTTATTTCAACCTTTGATCGTGTATATTATACCGGGTGTCTTAAAAAGAATTACATCTAGTATGCTTTGAATTTCCCATAATGCAATCTAAAATTTTATTTGAAATTGCTTAAACTGTAAATCTATGTCAAATTCGAGATTAGCAGGTTAAGTTTTTGCGTCAGTTTGTGTCAAAAGTGACGCAAAACCTAACCTGCTAACCACGAATTTGGCATAGACTTACAGTCTTGCCAATTTCAAATAAAATTTTAGATTGCATTATGGGAAGTTCATAGCATACTAGATGTAATTCTTTTTAAGACACCCGGTATATACAGTCGTGGCAAAAAAACAGGACACTTTTTTGACCTAATTCTCAAAATGCCAAAAAAATTGCTGACACTGACAATTCTAATTAATAAATGTCATCAAAAGTCATTATTCAATTCAGAAAAATGCCCTGCACATATTGGAAATACGGATAAAGCGAGAGTAATTGCTCATTGCGACCCATTTTGAGAATTAGATAAAAAAGTTCTAGTCTTTTTTTGGCCGCGACTGTAGTATGATCAAAACTTATTTTCATCTAGTATGGCTGTGGAATAGTTTCTAATTTATAAATGCAACTACGTTTGTACTTAAATGTAAAACTTGACAATTGATTTTTAAGTGACTTAAGTTGAATTCATAAATTAGGAACTATGCCATAGCCATACTAGATAAAAATAGTTTTTGATCATGCTTTACATTTTTTTCGACGACTGACATCGAAAGTAGATTTTTCTCAATGTCATTTGACAACAGAAAGTTGACATTTGCCGCTGAGCGTGCGTTTTTCATCTTTTTGCCGCTCGCCGAGCGTTTTCGGTTTCCGCGTGAACAAAATAGGTAGCCACGCCCGAATGTTTCCTTGACAACGCCCGTTATTTGTGGAAATAATCGCTTCACATGTCATATAGACTGCGCGAGTAATGTTAACTTGATTGTCAATTAATTTTTGCGATAAAAAGAAATTTGATATTTTCCTTTAATAATATGCGCAGTCGTCGAAAAAAATAGTATGTATATTTCGAGCTAAAAGTGCGCTTGCCGCTTTTGCATGATTGCTGGTTTCGACTTCGTCTCAACCAGCAATATTCATGCGCAAGCGGCAAGAATGCACTTTCAGCTCTTAACATACAATATACTATTAAAACACGTATTTGTCTTGACAGCCGCTGTCATTTAAATCCCATCGTGGGTATGTGGCGCTAAAACGACTAAAATTTGCATTTTATCAGAAATTAAAATAACAATGGATTTCAAAAGCATTTCCACGCCGTGTAAGTGACGATTTTCACACAATTCAACAGGCCGTGAGTATTACGTAGAACTTCGATACCATGGTATAACATCAAAAATTCAAAATACCAATTCCAAAGCTGCCTTTTCTCATGCGGCTATTCTTATTTCAAATATTAATTCATTTTACATTTCGGTGTCGAGCTGTCGAGGACCATTCATATATTTAAAAATGTGTTAGTAATGCTTGATAGTTTTCGTTATAACAAAAATAGCCACTTTAATTGTTAATAGCGAGTAACAATAGCTTAATAATGTAACTATTTCAAAAACGCATTTTCCCGCTATTCCTAAAGAGCTGTCGCTGTGGTGTTTATCAACCTGCTGTCATTTCGTCGTGGGCCGGTACAAAATCCTGTCACTCGAATTTTTTTCTCGCGCGTCGTCAAGCGAACGAGTGACCAGCATTTTTAAGGTTATTTGCGAACAGCTTCGCCTTTGCAACGTTTCGGCAACAAATAAGATGACGGAAAGTGCAGGAAAATGGTGCTTAATCGAGAGCGATCCGGGAGTATTTAGCGAATTGATAAGGGAATTTGGTAAAATATACTTTTTGTTTTGTTGTCTTTTTAACCTAACCTCTTTGCGATGCGGCAGGTGTAAAAGGTGTCCAAGTCGAGGAATTATGGAGCCTAGACGGGGAACAGTTCGAAAATCTGAAGTAAGCATACAAATTACACGTTTTACCGACAAGGAGCGAAGCGAAAATTATAAAATGCAAGTCACTAGGTGTTTTGGCACCAAACTGCCTTTTGAACCTTTTTGTATTTACTTCGCAAATAATAACTTGCGATTACTAAGTAGTACAGATTTTCTAACTGATCTTGCATTTACAGGCCAATTCATGGACTGATATTCTTATTTAAATGGGCCAAAGATGACGAATGTAGTGGTTCGATAGTTCAGGATAATAGGTTGGATAAAATATTTTTTGCCAAACAAGTAATTGAAAATGCTTGTGCCACACAGGCAATTTTGAGCATACTTCTGAATTGTCGGCATTCCGATTTAAAGTTAGGCACCACGCTTACAGAAATGCGTGACTTCTGCCAAGGTTTTGATGCTAATATGAAAGGTTTAACAATAAGTAATTCTCCCGTTATTAGAGCTGTGCATAATTCATTTGCACGGCAAACGCTGTTCGAGTTTGATAACTCAATGTCCGCCAAAAGTGAAGACGTGTTCCACTTTGTGGGATACATTCCAATAGATGGGCGATTGTATGAATTAGACGGCCTCAAACCTGGCCCCATCGATTTAGGTCCTATTCCGGCTGACAGTGAATGGACAGATATTGCGAGACCTATTATAGGAAAGAGAATACAGAAGTGAGTTGGTATTATTTAGATATCTTATGTGAAACTTTGTCATTTTTAGATACAGTGAAGGAGAAATCCATTTTAATTTAATGGCTATAGTGTCCGATAAAAAAATGTTGTATGAGAGACAGATTCAAGCAATTCAGAAGCAAATTGAAGATAGTGGAATGGAAACAGACGCTCAACAAACCGAGATGGCAAGGCTCAAACTGCTAATTGACGAGGAGGAAACTAAGCAACGGCAATACCAAATTGAAAATATAAGAAGAAAAACATAATTATCTACCGTTAATAGTGGAAATATTAAAACTTCTAGCTAGAGAGGGCAAACTTACACCTTTGTACGAAAAAGCCAAAGAAAGAACGTTGAAAAAACAAAAACAAAAAACTAAATTGCCTTGATGGATCAGTTAAACTAATGCTATTTAAACCCATTTTTGCAAAGAGAGAAACCACTTCAATTGTCTTATCATAGAAATGTATTTTACACTGTAAGGAAACTATGAAGGAATTCAAATATGTAACTAAGTTGTACAGTTTTTATGTAGCCTACGTTTAATTTTCATATGTTCTAAATATTGTAATTTCTTTATTTGATGTTTTTCATAATGGTAATATATTTTCAGAACTTCTCAAAAACTGTTTTATTTGCTACTTATAAATGATAGTATCATTGTAACTTTCATATTCTCATACTCATTAATATGTAATTTGAAGATGAGATAAAGGAATATCACATAAGAGTTGCATTTTGTAATTAGAATTATTCACTATAAATAGGTTGCAATTTTTCACTGAGCAAATGACAAATAATTCCGTTCATGTTGTTTTGGTATAATATGAGTCCATGGAAATTTGGCATTTAAGTTGGTAGTAAAGCTGTCTGCTTAATCAGGTTATGTTTTTCTAAGTTTGAGATTATACATAGCGTCAATGTCTAGTGCATTGTTGTTGGTTTTACTAGTTTGCAATAGAAAAATCCTCACACATTTTTAAGCTAATTTAACACGAGCCTTGCTCAAAGCAGGAATAACCCGATGGATCACCCAATTTTGATCATTTCTAGCAGACTTGATCAAACAATACCATCTTGTTTTAAAGTTGTGTATGGTTATGGGAAATTCAGCAACACTGTAAATATGTTGGCATGTCAGACACTTCAGTGACGCAAAATTGTGTCACGTAGAACAGTGTGTCCAACATTAAAAACATAAATCATGGTCTCCTATTATCAAAATAATGTGAAAGGAATATATATTTGAATTTCAATTACTTATTTGGGGATTAAGCTCCGTTACTTGGCTTTAAACTAATTATAGTAAGTATATTTTCAATTTATTTAAATGAAGGCCTTGATGGTAGATAAAAAACAGTTTGTATTTAGGTAAAGTACCTTTTCTGTTCTAAATGCCGTTACAAAAAGTTGAGAATGTAAAATTTTTAAAAGATTTTAATACTTTCGCAGGTCTTATTTTTCAGATATACTACAGTTTCCCCAAGAAATAAGGAGCTGTTAGAAAAATTTATTCGTAATACTGTATACGTATGCTTCATACTGTACTAGTATAAAAGGTGGGGATAATAGGTATATATAATCCGTTTACGACCTTTTTGGGATAGAGTTAGCTATTATTTTTTCTTTTCATGTTGGACTAACTGATTCGGTCATGTAGCGGATGCAACTTTTTTTTCCTGTCAGTGTCTGTTCGACATTTTCTTGCCACCACATTGCCAGATTTATTATTTTAATATTTGAAAGAAAATAAATGCCTTATCAAGTGTGTAAAAATAATTTTAATTTCCGTCAAAGGAAAAGTAAAAATGCCCAATATAATTTTGTTACAACAAAAACTTTCCATTAAACAATGCTACTTGCAATTTAAAAAGGACAGACCAGATCTAAAAGAACACGAGTTGATGTCGAGACTAGAGAGAGATCCGGCAACAATGTACCTATTCAGAAAATATAACCTTAAACTGAAAACAACCTAACCTAACACAAAAAGTGTCAATTTCCATTAGGGAGTTTAGTTGCCACAGAGGTTCTGCCAACAAAATTACTAGATGGTTATAGCCTCACCTGACCCAAAAATATCGTGAACGTCTTATACCGGGTGTCTTAAAATGAATTACATCTAGTATGCTTTGAATTTCCCATAATGCAATCTAAAATTTTACTTGAAATTGGCATTACTGTAAGTCTATGTCAAATTCTAGGTTATCAGGTTATGTTTTGCGTCAGTTTGTGTCAAAACTGACGCAAAATCTAACCTGCTAACCTCGAATTTCACATAGACTTACAGTCTTGCCAATTTGAAGTAAAGGTTTGGATTGCATTATGGGAAATTCAAAGCATACTATATGTAATTCATTTTAAGACACCCGGTATATAACATGAGATTAAAAAAAATGATTCTGAGCAGGCCTTGATATGTGTTATACGTTTGGCAGTACTGAAGTGTATTGTGAGTCTATGTCAAATTCGAGATTTGTAGGTTAAGTTTTACGTCAGTCTGTGTCAAACAACAAACAAAACCTAACCTTTTAATCTCAAATTTGACAGACTGACAATACACTTCAGTACTGCCAAACATATAACACATATCAAGGCTTGCTCAGAATCATTTTTTTTATCTCATGGTATATATATAACGGGTGTTCATAAACAGTCGTCATCCCAGTAGGTTTTGACTTCAGAAACGTACGTCTATTAAAATTGAGAAATAATGCGCTATGACAGTACTCAATGACGTTTCATTGTGTTGCACGAATTAATCAAAGACATAACATTTTGTTTTTCAAAGCAACTGGGATGACGACTGTTTATGAACACCCGTTATATACAGAGCGTTTAAAAAAGAACTACATCTAGTTTCCGTTGAGATTTTTTTGCATGTAAGGTTTTATGTGTTATATGCATCTTTATTCTTCTCGAACTAGGCAGCGCTTTTGAGAACAAGAAAGAATATAGCGGCATATAAAAATTCTAAAGACAACTAGATAGCGCTGTATATATAATAGGAAAACTTTGTTACTATGTACAAGTAATAGGTGTGCTGATCAGAATAGATGCACGAAAATATGTTAAAAAGTATATGAAAACTATAACAAATAATGACAGAAAAATACCTACAAGACATCAAAAACAGCAAGTAAGCAAATACAGAGCGATCAAAAATAAAATTGATTGCGGGACCGATTAAATATAATGACCGCTTTCTACACGGCAGTACATTTGAACTACAATTAACTGTATTATTAGTTCATATGACTTCAACACAGTCTAATAAGCTACACAAATATGTAATATAAACCAAATGTATAGATTAAATTGATAAAATTGTAATGGGATAAGTTAAACATGTCAGATTAGGCAAGTTGTACTGTTTTCAAGGGCTTCCGGGATCAAGTTTATTTTTGATCTTTGTATAATGATTTAAAAAAAGATTCATCAAAGAGGGCCAACGAAGAAAAAGACAAACTGTATAGCTCACATTGATTCAGAAAGTAGGTTATCTTAATACAACTCACTTTATGTTAGCTTAATCCAGTGATTTTGAAAAGTATAGATGCAAATACAGCAATACCTTCTGTAATACAGCGTATGAATATGCTCGATCCTTTTCAGAATTGCGACAGCACTCTAGATAAATAACACACCACGCTTGTTTTTGTTTTTCAAAAACATATGTTGATTACTACAACTTTTTATGAACGACACGTAAAACATCAAACTAAAGCATTTTTGTGGAATAAACAACAGTGCGCATTTTAAATTTTTTACATGAAGTTGCTACATTGCAAGGAAGTATATTCGTCTAGTTAATATAAAAAGCAAAAGTACTCTTGCAAATTATAGTCGTGTTGAAGTGTATCCTGTGTGAGCAACGCCTACGTTGATAAAAAAACTACGCTTTGCAACTTGACATGAAAATGAAAATTATGAAACAAAGCCGAAGGCTGAGTTTCATAACATGTCTCGTGCATAAACGACTTTTAGCACGCGTTGCATACAATGTTTTATCTACGACCTTAATTTTACCGTTATTAATCCATAAATATCGATTTAACAAAGTTTTGCATCTGCGACACTTTTAATTTATGTCATAATAAACAGTAGGCCATGCCGAACGGGCGAATGTTTGCGAATGACAGCAGTCAAGGTCAGTTACGAAATGTAATTGTTAATACTCCACATCTGACTGTATTCATTACATAACGCTTTAATTATTTCAAAAACACTTTACCTGTAACGCAAGAAGCAACTAGAAGAACTTTACAACTTCACTTCCAGTTCGAAATTGTAGTTTTATAACCTCACTTCACTTTTAGCACATGGGCAACAGCTGATTTCTTTAACCACTTTTAGTGAAACAAGCTAGAGCTAAAAGGCCTACTTTTAGTGGTGGTCGTAGATAAACACGTTTTTGTTCATTGGTCTGTCTGCCTGTGAATAAAGTATCTCAAAAACGCAAAGAGGTATGGGGTTGAAACTTCATATATAAGTTTTGTGTACTATCTAGATGCGACAGCGAGCTTTTGAAGAAAATCGCATAACCGGAAGTAGGTGTTTACTCTTGTGATTTTTGAGTTTTTTTCGATTTTTTCAAAAACGGCTATAACGATTTTTTTTAAACTTTACATTTTTATTACATTTTTAATGTGTATTGATGTAAGATAGGTGATTTTCCAGTTGAATACTTCTAAAGTGGGTTTCTTTTGTTTACACCCGGTATATTATTACATTTTTTAATTCAGTTTAAAATTTTAGAGAAAATCGTACCACACTCATTAATGACCAATAGAAAAATTAGTTCACGAGCCGTAACCAAAACAACTACAAAATTTCTTGGAAATTTTTTGTAAGTAGACATTACTTCTTTTTAGGGCTTGTGTCGTTACGATTTTCTTACCGAATCTGCATTCGAGCATAAATTCATCTCCAGAAATTATTTTTCGTGTATTCCAACAACGTCCTAATTTGCCCTCGCGTCCCGCTCGGGCAAATTAATACGACGTTGTTGGAACGCACTCAAAAAATTTCCGGAAAGAATTAATGCTCTTATGAGATTATATGTGAAAATTTGTCTCTTCAACTAATGCTTTTTTTTTGGACCGTTTTTGTAGAATTTGCAATTTTTGAAAATTTTCGACAAATGCTTAAAAATTAAAAATGAAATTTTTGATTAATTATAAGATTACTGCAAAAGGAAGTTGTGTGCGTATATCACACCAGATTTTTATTAATCAACGCAGGCGAGGCGTGTGACAAAACAACCTTTAAATGAAAATTGTTCAATCCTACTGTTGAAACATGTTTCTTACTTGAATACAGAACGAGAAAGCGTTTGTTTTGCTCACTCACGTTATTTGTTATGACAACGTAGGCAAAAGCAGTGAGGTAAAAATCTTCCCCACTCCCAAAGTATGTCAAATTCGAGATTTGCATCAGTCTGTATCAAATAACAAACAAAACCTAATCTACCAACCTCGAATTTGACACAGACTGATAATACACTTCAGTACTGCCAAACTTAACAGACAAACAAATTCTATTTCAAACAAAAATTTGTTTTTTGATATAAATCACGCAAATGATAGAATTTTAATATTTATTCAAAAATTCAGTGGCACAATTGAACAAAACGCTATACAGCACTCGTGAGAAACTAAATCACTCGTTTGTCTTTCTACACTCGGCTTCGCCTCGTGTATAAAATCGACAAAGGCGTGAGTGAAAATCTTAGTTTCTCCACTCGTCCAGTAATATACTATTTCTATAAAAACCAACACAGAAAAACTTGAGAGATCCTATAGAAACTGTCTACAATACATAAGGTGCGCCGATTAGTTTGAAATTTATTGAAAATACAAAATGCCATGATGTCAGTGTGACATATAACGTCCTGATAATATAAATTTTGGCACCTTTGCTTCAGGGTTGGCACTGCAATTAAGACAAGGATAAGTACATATACTTACACTCTTTTGCTTGAGAAAGAGAGGGTACCATACAGTATGTCTTGGTTATGTTGGCACTATTGGGAAAGCTTATGTTAATTCAGTGTTGATCCATTGCTGCTTAAAGTGGGGTTGGATTTGTATCTATATACTTCAAAATCACTGGGCGAATCTGACAAGTCCCAAACCGCTATTCAGACCCACTCATCATCAAATACAATGCATGTTAGAAATACTATTGCTACCAAAAAAATAACTTTGGAAGTGATGTAAAGCCGTGGGTCTCATGCTACTATGATGTGTAGCATATAAAAGATCCCTTGCTAGGGTTGGAACTCCTTAGTCTCGGCAAAATTCTAAGTACGACTTTGACCATATAACCACAGCCATAGGCTAATAATTCCTTAGACCTCTAACCTAAATGCAAGGCCGGTCACGGCAAAGATATTGTAAGAATCGTATAGGAGATGGCGCTGGATGCTTGTTTCTCTCAGAGCCAGTAGATATAGAGAGTACCGCCATTCTTTGATCCGTGAAAATGCCGCCATCGCCGCCATTTTTGTTCCCATCAGTAATGACTGATTGAGTTATGTCTAAATTTTTACTTGAAATTGGCAAGACTGTAAGTTTATGTCAAATTCGAGGTTATCAGGTTATGTTTTCCATCAGTTTGTGTCAAATAACAAACAAAACCTAACCTATTAACCTCGAATTTGACATAGACTTACAGTCTTGCCAATTTTAAGTAAAATTTCGGATTGCCAATAAATGTCACCTTGACGGAATTGTGTTACAAAACCTCAAAGTGACGCATATGACAAAGGAACAAACATGGCGGACGTGGCGGTACTCTCTATATCTACTGGCTCTGGTTTCTCTTAGAGACCCTGTATATTAAGTAAGATACAGGGTCTCTAGTTTCTCTAGTTACTGTAGTGCACCAGGTACACATTCAAAAGAAAACTAAGAACCACTTATCTGGGAAGCTTTGACCCTTGTTATCTTTTATAACAGGTAGA
The DNA here is from genome assembly GCA_940337035.1 of Agriotes lineatus. NCBI lineage: Eukaryota > Metazoa > Arthropoda > Insecta > Coleoptera > Elateridae > Agriotes > Agriotes lineatus. The sequence continues at coordinate 36,353,846 of OW679199.1, read as the reverse complement.
GAGATATTAGTCACCGCTCATTACGGCCGGCGTCGCAAATACTTTTACCTGTTGTTGTAGAAATAGTCATCAACTACAAAATATGACTAAGAACACCAAAAATAAATAAAAATTTTCAAATATTATATTTATTTATATACATATATCTATACATATTTATTGTATATAAAGTAATACTACAGAAGTAAATATATGAGCTAAAAAAAAAAGTGTTTACAAATATTTCATTCGTGATGTATTTTACGAATTTTTGAATTTTTTCAATCATTTATCTCCCCTAAATTTGGCGAGCCGTTTGGTACGCAAACCTAAGCTAAAGGTGCACGACAGAAGTATATTAAAACTGCAAAGTTCTTGCACAAAAAACACACGTTCAATAACTTACCTACTTCAATAGATAAAGTGCGTTGGTAACAAGATGTGAACTAAAAGTGTTATCAGTACCTACGCAGTTTTTGTTGGCTTGCATGTCAAAGAAATGTTTTTTGTGTTTTGCGCTATAAAATTAAAATATTATTCCATAGGCTGGTATGCATTTTAGAGTAAAATTGTTTTGAATTTTACTCAGTTTTGAAGGCGTTTTCGAAAAAATGATAAATGGAGTGGTTCAGTTTAACAAGTTCTATTACCGATTAAAATATTTGCACTCATTTGTTATAACACCCTGTATAGGTAAGCGGAGAAAAGGAAAAAAGACTTCTAATAATTTAAAAAAATTATTTCTCCTAAATTTCACAAAAAAATATCGCGTCGCCGTATCAGACGGGTCTTACTTGAATTTTGATAATTATGACCTTTTTTCCGTAATTATTTTTCAAGCGCCTTTTTGCGTAGATTCAAAAATAACGTAGGTATCTATTAAACTTACCTCCGGAATTTACAATCCACTGCTTACACCGTTTTTCATCTTTAATGGGAAATGTGAACATATGTAATCCTGGGTTGGTTCTTCGACTCTTCCTGCAATTTTTGTACGCACGCCTATTGCCTGCTAGAGACATTTTGTCTCGTAAAGTTGATTAAAAAACACTAGGGGTACAACTTTTCCAAAAATTCACAAAAACTAGTAAATATCTTTTGTTCTGTCACTGGCTAACAAGCCTATGAGACTGTACTTTACAAGAACAAATACAATAATGTGAAGTCAACTTGCACTGATTGTATGCAAATATAGCAAGTTACAAACAAATTGCTAAATAAGTAGTCATTATTCCTCAGGTAAACATATTGAACCCTTCCTTATCAGACCCAGACAAACAACAGATTAGTACGTAAACGTTAGAAAAAGAAAACACGTAACGAGAATGGTGACGTTTCACTCAGTTAATCGTCTGGCAGTAACGTACCGCGGTGATAAATTCGAAACTTAGCGCCATCTTCAAGCGGATTCCAACATCTACTAGATTTCGATGACCATTAGTCAGAGGTCTAAGGAATTATTAGCCTATGCCACAGCAGTCGGTGTCTTAAGGTACTTGGTACTTAGCCTAGACCTTGTCCATAACAAAAAAACAATTTATAAATCCATTAGCCATGAAATTTTACTATTTTAAGTGATTAAATGACCTTGACCACAGAGTAAACACGTAACAGACTCAGAAGCGACACTCACATGTTCGAGTAGCCGATTTCGGCTATGATGATCGTATTGAAAGAGAGTAGAATAAGAACAATATGGTGGTGGCACTGTAAGTCTATGTCAAATTATTCTTGATCTATTCTCTTTCAATATGGCCGCTATAGATGAAATTCGGGTTAGCAGGTTAGGTTTTGCATCAGTCTGTGTCAAAATTGACGCAAAACCTAACCTGCTAACCTCGAATTTGGCATAGACTTACAGTGCCACCAACATATTATTCTTGATCTACTCCCTTTCAATATGGCCACCATAGCTGAAATTGGCTACTCACGCTAGCACAAGTGTGGCTTCTGAGTCCGTTAGGTTAAGGTTACTAAATCACATCTTTGTTATAAGGTACCGCCAACTGTGCAAACATATATCTTTTTGTCTCTTTTAATTTGGAGTAAAACTATCAATTGTCTCACTCTCACTTTCTTACAATGTTCTGTCCTTTTTAATTTGGGGGAACAAAATCTTTGAATGGAATGGCAGTACCTTTATATGTATTTAGTGACCTTACGTTAGGTGTTCATTCTGTGCTTTGACTGTTATATCTAACCTGTAATCCTGTAATATGAAATATCAAATTTTAATATCTTTTTATTGAAAGACTAGTGTTTTTGTTGAAACCGTAATCCTGGCCGTATAAAGTGACGTTTGTCGCACAATTCAGCAGGCCGTGATTTTAGTTGATGAAATGACTGTCATATGAATAATTCAAACCTGTCATGTGTTATATTAAACTTTAATATCATAAACTACAATACAAAAAATTATAAAACTAGATAAATGTGCAATTTGCCGAATAGTTATACCGTTTTCTACGCAAGAAATAATCCTAGCTTTTGAAACAACTCATTTTAGGCATTATTGACAGTGACGTTTTGGAATAGTTTGAAATTTATTCTCAGTTGCCAGTTAAAAGTTCAGATTCACACGGCTAAAAACACTTGTGCTAGTGTTTTTTGTAGCAATAGTACGTAGTGTTACGTGTCAAAAGCATTTGATATTAATACTAGTGTTGAATGAGGAATCTAGTGAGAGTGACGCGATAAAATTAATATCAGATTGGCTTTGTTCGTTGCTAGGGAAGATAAAAACGTTGGTTTGTTTGAGAGAAAATTGGTATATCAGCTTTTAAAAAAGGCAAGAGTTTTCGTGGGGTGTAAATGACAATCTCGCCATTTAATATGGTTTGGTGATAGTAAAGAATTGGAATTGCTAATCTCAATTTCTTAGTACTTCAGTATCTTGTACCTACTAGCTTCCTTCCATTTCTTTCTGTTTCTTTTTTGCTCTTTCGCTCAACGACCTAATAGTTTTGACATGGCCTTTTTGACAAGTTCTCTCCGATTCTTCAATGAAAAATTCTGTTCTTGCACTTACTTGATTTGATGTCGTTCTTGTCTTTTTGAGTTACAGTGTGGTTTTGACTTTTATAATCTGTAAATGTCTACCTTTATATTTTTTCGATGTATTTTTGTTTATCCTCTCTTTTATATTTTTTTCAGTTACTGTAACTTTTCCCCATTTTAATCTTGAATCCCTTTGCTTTATTGTTTTTCCTCAAGTTCCTTGTCTCTTGATTTCCTTGTTTTAATATAGACAACTCACCATCTATTTTTAATTTTTCTTCATCCATATATAATTTAAATGTCAAAAGCCAGATAGCACCCTGTCACACACCTTTGGTAACTTGGAATTTGCGTCAAACTTTCGAACCCATTTTAATTAAACTCGTAGTACCGATGTATACACCTGCATAGCTTTGACATGCTTCATTTCTTACCTGTTTCTTATTAACTTTGTTACAGTCTCAAAATGTTTTACCTACACTCACGAGTGAGTGAGTGCCAAATACTTAAACATGTCCGGGAAAAGTCCACACTTACCCTGGAAATCGCACAAAACAGGCTAAAAGCCACGGCTCGAATACGCTCAGGGAGATGGGAGTGGTCCTAGAAACAGTACACCACAGGGCAAGCGTGACGGTATGTATAGGGTGGTACAGAATAAATGGGCGCCACAAGATTCAATAGGAGATAACCCACGCTTAACCGAACCTTGAAAGCCAAACCGGGTAGAATACTCAAGTATTAACGCTGCGCTGGAGACAACAGTGTAGCGACAAGCGCGCCGACCTACCTGCAACGCTTATACGCCGCTTCCTGGCCTCACCTTACATCAATATTGACACCGTGACTAAGTCACCCTGTAAACAAGCATGCACAAATACAAGGGGTAATCATAAGTCAACTACAGTAAACAAATCTATTAGGCCAAAGCAATGGCCGAAAGTTACAGTAGTGCTGACGTGGTCACCGTACACAAATACACTCGCAGTGGTACAAGGGTTTACCCTAAACATAAAAAGTGAAAGCCAGCTGGGGACGCCTTATCTAACAATAGCTCTTAAACATGTACAGGTAAATTTAGGAATAAGCGCCCCATGCTTTGAGAAAATGCTACAAGCAAATATATTGAAGTTGATAATGCAAAGGTGAAATGCAGAAATGAACGCACAGTGCTTCGATTAAATGCTTTTAGCAATCATGTTCAATTAGTTACACAAAAGTGAAAAACAGAAACAAACACACAGTGCTTCGATTAAATGTTATTAGCAAGTATGTTAAATTAGTCACACAAACTGGTCAACTGACGGAATCACATGAACGATTAGTGTACAAATAAAGGAGCACAAAATACCTTGATTTTAGGCGACTCAGCCTCGTAGCGTAAACGTTGATTGTGGCAAGCAGGCGGTGACTATAGCTACAGCTGTCGTTTGACGTGGTGTGGGTAGAACTCGGCGACGTTCAAAGAATCCCCTTAATTACTCGAGAAAGTGTAATGCCCCCTTGGCAATCACAGAAATCTACGATGCGGTTATATGGCACACTCGGGAGAATGGATCCCGACCAGAAGTCGGAGTGAAAAGCCTAACAGGCCTCCTGAATTTCTTAATGAGCGGCACACGCCATCTATACGGACCTCACCAAAGAAAGAAAATACCCAGACACACAGCCTACTTGCACAGCTCGCCAAACGTCTGATTCAAAAAACCACAAGCCACGTTTTTGGCCCTTGCTGCCTGTCTCGCGCGTGCCAGGTAGAATGCGGCAGAAGTTGAAATTATCCTGCTTGCTCTCATTGACTGTGTTTTTGAATATGCTGAAGACAAACGTTCTTATACGCGATGGGGCAAGCAGCTGCAGAAACAGCGGCATAGAGATTAGAGCGGTACCTTTAAATAAAACTAAAAGCCACGTGTTTGAATTTTTGTTTGATGCAAAAAGCTGAAGTGTTATATGATAAAATATGACCGAAACGGACCTGATATACAGGCAGACTTGCGGACTCTGTACCAAAACTGTTCCAAATGGTCACATACTTATTGAAATTAGAAATGGCGTGACAACTTACTCACAGGAATGCTGTTGTAGGCCTTTTAAAGGTCTAGGAAATATAAATGAACCGTGGATTCCTTGCTGTAATCTTTTCAGTTGTTTGCTTGAGCACAAATATATTGTCTATACAGTATCTACCGGGTGATCATAAATGGTTGTGATTTTTTTCTTAGGTTGGCACTGTTTATGTTGGTGGCACTGTAAGTCTATGTCAAATTCGAGATGAACAGGTTAGGTTTTGTATCAATTTTGACACAGACCTAACCTGCTAACCTCGAATTTGACATAGACTTACAGTGCCACCAACATAAACAGTGCCAACCTAAGAAAAAAAATCACAACCATTTATGATCACCCGGTACCTGCGGATCAGCAACACTTGTAAAAAAATCGATGAGCTAAATTTACTAAGCAAAGAAGCAAACCAGATGGATCTATCTTGCGATTTTTATTTTTACACCTTAAAATGTTTCACTTTAATATACAACATTCTTTTGTACACACATTCCTTTATACCTTATATTTGACATAATTATGTTCTAATCTAATCAGGTTTAATCCATGCTGAACTGTTTTTTGCATCAAGTGAAAGTTGTTTATAAATGTACAGAACTCTGCCTGTTTTGAAACAGATTGTACTTTGCCACATTCATTTCCATTTGCATTGCAAAACATTTTTATTGACGCATTTTTATGTGCGTTAGAAACCGACATAAATTTATTAAAAACACATTTATCAACAACCCTAATTTCATCAGACTGTATTGATTTTTTGAATGACGGAAAGTAATCCATGTACAAAGCAGTTGTAATATTATGCTGACTAACATAATATAAATTGTTTTCGCTAGCGTTAAGTTGCTTTATAGTTTCAAAATAATTATCATCCACAAAAGTTGTGGGAGTATTAGCCACAGAGATCAATAATTCTATTAATGGGTGCGTTTTATAAGGCAATTTTATTCTCTGCTTTGGAATTGCAATACATGGAAATTTTTGCTGTTCTAAATACCGTTCCACTTCCTTCCGTGAGAGAACTATTTTTAAATTTTTCAATTTATATTCACTATAGTTCCGCTTGGGTTTAGGTGTTATAATTTTTATATGCCGTTGTGGCTCCATTGTGCCATATTTTTTCCTGATAACTTTTCCATTGGTTATCTTTCGTATATCCTTTATAGCTTTTCGTCCTCTTTTAATCTTCACATCACTTGGTTTTTTTTTAAACTCTGCAGTTTTCGCTGTTTTTGTACACTTTACATCTTTTATAGTTTCTTGTTCTTTGTTAGGGCTTTCCACTTGTTGAGTCTGACACTTCTCCACCAATTTTTCCATGCGGTTCCTATACAATCCCTGCTGCTCCTCAAACTTCGCCCGTTTAAGCAACAACTTCTCCAATTCCTGTGTACGATATTTAATGTGTATATTTAATATATTCGCACATCTTTTCGCCCTCACCCTTTCTGCTTTAAAAAAGCCAAGTCTGTCAAAGAAAGTAAAACCCTCTAAATCTAGTTTGAAGCCGGTTTTTCGCAATTCTAGGCAACGATGAGCAACTACAAGCTTTTTGGGTTTTTCTTTGCATATACCAGCCGTATCATCACCCAACATGCAATGACCATTGTTGCTGTCGTTGGCTGAGGTTGCACAGTCACTGACAACTGTCGCAATTGCGTTGTTTGGAATTGCACGGTTACTCTTTGTTACAATTTCGTAGTTGCTGTTTGACGCGATTGTATCGTTACTCTTTGTTAAGGTTGCACAGTTACTGCCAATTGTTGCAATTGCATTGTTGCTGTTATTTGTAGAGGGTGCTTTGTTACTGTTGTTAACGGCGATGGTTACATTGTAAGTGTTGTTTATTGACGTGGCATGGTTCCTATTAATTGTTGAAGTCCTGCTGTTGTTTGCTGCGGTGGTTAAATTGTTACTTCCGTTTATTGCCAAAATTTGTGGAGAAATATTTAAATGATTCTGAACATAAACAGGCTGGCTAGCACTAGGTTGTTGTGATGAAACTAGATTTTGTATCAGATAAATGTTTTTCGATTTTAGTCCCGGTAATGCTTTTAAAATTGTTGCAATCGGTTCTGGAATACCGTGCTGCACTAAATCAGATTTCCGTGCGAGAATGCAATGTGAAGTAGCACTAGCATTCGTTTGATTTGGAAGCACAAGTTTAGTTATCGACTGGCTATTTGGTATAATTAGTTTTTGTGTTTCGGAAACTGTCCGACACGCTTGTGTTGGTATTGTAATTCCAGCTGCTTTTTGGACAATCAAAGCATCTTCCTGTTTCGATGACTGTGGCTGAAGAGTGCCCTTCTGAAGAATGCTGTTAATATCTACTAGTTTAATAGGACCTATATTTTTAATGGCAGTAGGTGCACAGGGGCGCTCGGCTTCTACCGATTTGATATATTCTTTATCAAGCTTCATTACTTTAGCAGGCACCCCTTCAGCTTGATCGTTTGGATTATGTAGTTGCGGCGCTAAAGAATGTTTTAACTCTTTCAGTTTAGAGTTAGTCAGTTTTATTATTTTACATTGAGTATTTGTCGTGGGATTTGCAAATGTATTAGTTGTGGGCGATACGGGTATGTTCTCGGCAAAAACCGCTTTTGCCAATGGATTTGCTCTAGGGATATGTACTTCCTTAGCAAAACTTTTGACTGAAATTTTTCTCACCGGTGCACAGTTCTGGGGACCTGAAAGTAGATGGAATTAAGAGATGTTCCTATAGCTATTATGTTTAGTACTCACTTGTAATATGTGATTGTTGGTCTGCATCACCTGTCTTGATACTGTATACATTTGCAATTGCAGTATTAAAAGCTTTAATTACTGGAGCAATCTTGTTTGTTGTGTGGACTTCTGGTAGCATGGAAATGAAAGGGCGAACCTTGCAGCGGCCTCCACGTCCATCCTCCTCACTGCAACAATATTATGCATGAAAAATCTCCTCAAAATGTTAAAAACAGAATAAAGATAAACATCCCATACAAAATTACTATTTGGATACATACAGGGCCGGACTGGGTGTTTGAACCGGCCCGGGCGAGTAACACCAAACTGGCCTTATTTAAAAAATGCCTCTTTTTATAAGGTAAACAAACCCAATTATTAGATATAAAAAATAATATTTGTTTCAGAAAAATATGTATATTCTAAAAACATCATTCAGATAATACAAAAATATTAGAAAAAAATAAAAAAGGTTGTAAATTCGTATTGCATATTGGTGTAACTATGTATAAAGTAAGAAAGAACAAATGTAGTATTAAGATTAAGGTAGAATATCAAATTAGCAGTAACTTTTTCATGCTTTTACACTTATATGTCAGTTTATGCAAAATATCAGCATTTTCAATACACTAGAACGTCTTTTTTGCAAGACATTAACATGAAAGCCACCAAATTAGCTTGAGACAAATAGCGCCTTGTTTAATTTATAAAAGGATCTTTCATATGCATTGTGAAATAGAAAGTGTCAATAATTGTTATTTATGTATTAAGGGCAGAGTCAATAGATTATAGCACGATATAGTGATGTGGGTCGGGTAAATACCCAGTGGGTAGGGTATTTATAAATGGGTATTTACCTGGGTATTTACCCGTACCTCGGGTAAATATCTAAAAACTGGATATTTATCAAATTTATATTTTGAAAGCTAAGCTAACTTTTACTCACATAATAATGTTATCTACATATAAATGCACTGGAATATTTTATGTAAAATAACAATTTAAATGTAACATTGAATAAGCATTCACCAAGGTAAATTAATCGTTTATCGGGAAAAAACATTGGCTGCCGAAGTTTATGGAATTAAACAGTAGACGCAATAAATTGCGCCCGTTACAGTTTACAAAAAAACGTGATTGCTCTGACTCCGGAGATGGAGATAATTTAAATTGTTTGTATGTACATTATTTTCTGACTTGTTTCCATTTTTGAAAAATGAACATAACATTAACTTGATGAAATCGTAACAAGACAAAGAATATCACAGAATAATATAAACAACGCTGTATACCAATGGGACCATAAGTATGTAACAGCAATGAGATAGTATGAACAATAGCACATAATACTTGAGTAAGAAAGAGATAACCGTACAAAAAAGTTATTTTAGTATAGGCATATGTTGTTGACATATGCCATAATTAAAATCAGCATCAAGTCTACTCAAATATTTGTTTCTATATTTATCTCCTTCTTATTCAATCATTGAATTGTTTTTTATTCATGCTATCTCATTGCTGTTATATACAGGTTGCCTAAAATTGTACAGAACATGGCAATTCCATGAGTTGGAAAAGGTTCATAAGACCATAAGAGTAACCGAAATAAAAAAATACAATAATAACCTTGGCAGCTAGGCAACAAGTAGGTACAATAGCTACTTGTTACTTAGCTACCAAAGTAATTATTGCATTTTCCATTTCGGTTATTCTTATGGCAGGGAGTATTTGAACCTTTTCCAACTCACGAAATTGCCATGTTCCGTACAATTTTAGGGAACCTGTATAGTTAGGCCTCATCGGTATTTTAAGCAGTAAATGTTCTCAGTTCAGCTATTTCCTTAAACATTTTTATAAAATTCGAACAGAGCACCTTTACTTACCAATCTATTATACTGATTAGATTGGCTTTATAATATTTGTAAATGAGTTTATAAATATCCGCTTAAATACCCATTTTGGGTATTTACCCGGGTATTTACCCCTAAAAATAAATACCCGGGTAATTTACATCACTAAGCACGAAGGAATGTTTAATGTTTATGCACATGGTACATAAGTTTTATTTTATATTGATCCTTAAAATGGATAAAAATGAAAGATTTATAATTTTGGCTACATACTACTGCGTCATCGTTGTAAAGTCGCTGTACATTTTTGGTATGCTATGCAGTTTGTAGGTGTTGGTGTACTACATTGTTGGTGTTTGTTATACTACTTAGCAACTTTATATGCCATCAGGCTATAAAAACCATATTACGCCCGCTATCGAGGTCCAATAAACAAGATTATCGTTCCAAAATGAACTAATTACCTTATTTTTACCAATCATTTACTTGTTGTCATTATCAATGTCAAAAGGACATGGTTTTTCACTAGTTAAAACTCTACCACAGGAGTAAGACGGAGTTTGTGGTTCGCGCCATGAAAACAAGGGCAATAAACGCTAGTTATGCACGAGGTGGATCAACATTTTATGCACAGAGAAGAGTATTCATCATTAAAACCGAATTTATAATTTTTATAAATGTTGACAACGATGCATGTCAAGTAAAGTCCTAAAGTACTTTTTTCTACAACCGTGTCTAAAGTAGATATTTTAAACACGTTAGTTAGTTTGTAAAGTGCCACTTTTTAAAAAGCAGTTCATAAAAAGTTCTTTACAAACCCTAGTGCATAAAAAGTGAAATGTATTTTGGGTTGCCTATTTACATAACCTTTTTCTAGATGTTAATCATGTGAAAAACCAGAAAGATGTAATTTATTTAATAGAATTTGGTAATTCTAAGTACAAAACAATAATAATCGTGAAAAATTAACATAATTAATTAATTATTATTAGTAACAGTAATAGTGCATAAAAAGTTCTTTACAAATTCTAGTGCATAAAAAGTGAAATTTATTTTGGGTTGCCTATTTACAAAATTTTACATAATTTTGATAGTTCATCGATCACGATCAGTGGCGCCATCTTAAAACTAATTTCAATCAACCAACCAGTTCCGTACCAAAATAAATAAAGCAATTGATAAAAAATGTGAAATTTTCGGTTGTAGAAAAAATCTAGTATGCAACATGTGTGTAAAAGGTCTTTTTTTAATCTCGTGCTACCATTTGCGCACTCGGCTAGCGCCTCGTGCAAAAATCTGCGCACTCGATTAAAAAGACCTACTTTACACACTAGTTGCATAAATAACTATTATTTGTTACTCACTTGTAAACATCAATTTATCAAGTCACTGTATTCACCTTGAAAATGTTTCTTAACCCGGCGTTGCTCGCTACATTAAGAATTACGCCGTTACTCGCGCGTGAGAGTTTCTCTCACGTTTCAGAAATCTCTGATTTTTAGTGTAACCTATCTACTTATTGGAATGTCATTGCACACAGACCGCTATCTGACTTTTATTAATAATTTTCGAGTAAACACTGAAATAAAAAAAACATTCTTTATTCCACAAAAAAGTGTAATAAAGTATAGCGTAAACATAAAAGACAAACTTTGGTTGTATAGGAACTGGTAACTTAAAATGAACAGGCATTTTAGATAACTTAAGCCACGAGATTCATAACATAACATAAAAAGAAGAAACTGAAGAAAATACAAGAAATAAAATGCTTACAACAAAAGCATAATATATCAACAGCATAGCTAGCGCACGAAAATATGGTGTGTTTGATGCAGATTGGCCGGGAGCACTTTTGGCTTCTTTTCTTGATTGCTCTGTGGCTGTGGCATGCTGGGCAGCTTTCAGTAAAGCCATTTCAACCATATTCCTACCGCTACTCATGTTGGAATATATACCGGGTGTCAACGAATTTATTAGACAAGTCATAACTTCTAGAGTATTAGGTATATCAAAATGAGATTTGGTATAGGTAAATGGTATAGGTAGAGGAGAGTTTTCGCATAGTTTTCACTTTCTGGTCACTTCCGGTTTTACCGGAAATGGCTCCGATATAGAATTTTTAAATGGAACATCCTATATATTTTTGCATATTTGGAGTTTTGAGACAATTTTGGATCAGAATGTGACATTTTAAAAAGTTTTTAAGCTTACTTGATTTTTTTAGAGCCACTTTTAGTATGGCATCTAGGTGGCCATGATCGGACGCAAACTAATCTAAGGACCTCAGGTGATGCCAGAAAATTACAATAGCAAAGTTTTAGTGATTAGTATGATAGATAGGAATAAGACAAGTTGGCAGAATCACGTTTTCTCGTCTAACTATTTTTTTTTCAAATGGCGACCCTTTTTTGACATGCACTTTCCGAAAAGAGAATTTTTTGGCGAATCTAACGATACTAATTTATTAGCGATTGGATTAAAAATAAGCTCATAAGTTAAATATTTCTAAGCAAAATACTGGATAATAATTTATTTACTTTTGTCAAGTATGACATGGATAAGTTTTTAAAATGTCACATTCTGATCCAAAATTGTCTCAGAAATCCAAATATGCAAAAATATATAGGGTGTTCCATTTAAAAATTCGAAATTTGAGCCATTTTCGGTGAAACCGGAAGTTACCGGAAAGTGAAAAATATGCGAAAACTCTCCTCTCCCTATACCATTTACCTGTACCAAATCTCATTTTGAGACACCTAATACTCTAGAAGTTATGACTTGTCTAACAAATTCGTTGACACCCGGTATATAACACGGATACTCGCGTGATGAAAGAAACTCTCACACTGGCTGCGCGTATCTAAATAAATGCATTGAAATCAGATACTACGTGTACAAGCATCGAACCCTTGTGGTAGACTGTTGTTGAAAGTCAGTTACAAGCATACCTGAGAGGACAAAGACCCCCACCACTTCATATGAAAGATCCGCCAGCTTTACTAAAAATGTGAGAGAAACTTTCATATAGCGAGCAACGCCGGGTTAACTGGCTAACCAGTAAATTTTTTACTGGCTAGCCAGTTATATTTTACAAGTGTGCTCATAGATAAATGATAGCATGCAAAGCCAGAATTGTCTTCCTTAGTATGTGTCATATTGATGAATTTAGTTGCTCGTCAGTTTGACATTTTGAATAAACGGCAAATTTCTAGTTATTTACAAGTGAGGAACAAATAACATAGTCAACAATACACGCAAGGTAACATGTTTTACTGGCTCAAGAAGGTGACTGGCTCGCCAGTCATATCCTTCTATTCGCCAGTAAAAACCCTCTTACCAAGCTAGTAATGTTAAATACTATTGCAATCCTGTACAAATAAGTCAACTGTTTAGTTATTATTGATGTAAAAAATATGTCCTCTTTTATTAGTGAAAAAGGGTTACGTTTTTAACGTATGCAACACATTGCTAAGTTAGTGTTTTTTTTCACTCGTCGTGATTTACAGCAGCTGTAACTCATAAAAAACACCCACATTTCGCAACTTGTTTCATAAATAGCTATTACGACACGAGTAGTGTCTCTTAGCAGGGGATAAAGCAGTTACTCTATTTTCCAGCGATCTATTATTTGTTATTTATATCTGTGACACGAGGTATAGAATGTTTATACCCTTCGCACACAACCATATTTATAATGCCCTTGGTACATAAATATTATCACCTTAGGGCCGTAAAGTAACATAGTACGCTCTCAAATATAGGATATAAAGTGACGAATTCCGTCCGGTCGTACATAAAGTTAGTTTTTAACATTACTATTGATGACGTAAAAAATTACTTTGTCAACATAACCTAGAATAGCTAAAAAAATGTGTTTAGTACAGATTTGCAGAAAATCTTGTATGCAACACGTTGCACGTGTTTTTTCCACCCGTCGTAATTGACAATATTTACGACTCGTGAAAAAAAACACTCTGATTTTGTAAGTTGTTCATAAATAACTACAGTCAAACTCATTTATAACGAGCACGGGTATTACGAGATCCCGGGTGTAACGAGCATTTTGAAAATGAAAGTTGAAACTGTATTTATTTAACGCTAATATTTCCCGCCTAATACGTGCTTAAATCCCGGAAATAACGAGCAATAAATTCTGTAATGTTTAAATTGTGAATAACTAACGTCTTAAAAGTTTGTGGTGATTCAGCTCTTAAAGATTAAATTTTGCAACTGGCCCAAAATTCTGGGAATTTCTCTTTGGTAAGCAAATTTTAACGCCGTTATCTTCGATCAGTTAAGTTTGTTGCTCGCGGTGTGAATTTCAAAATGTCCGGAAAGCGCAAAACTCTTTCTATTCGCGAAAAGGTGGCGATTATTCGCGAGTTACAAAACGGCGAAAAAAATTCTGCCGTGTGTAGAAAATGCGGATTGTCGTCGTCAACGGTTTCTACATTGTGGAAAAATAAACAAACAACCTTATCAGCATTCGAAAACAATTTAAGCGAGTGTAAAAAGTTGCAGCAGTGTGAAAAACATGACGTCGACAAAGGCCTCGTTAATTGGTTTAAAGTTCAAAGGGACGCCGGTTTACCGATTAGTGGACCAATTCTTAAAGCCCAAGCGCTGTACACAATATGTAAGTCCATAATGAATCTGTTAATTGTTAATTTGTACAAATATGTACGTAAGTACATATATTTTATAAAACATATGAGATTTTTTGAAATTTGTAATTTGTACTGACATTATACCTGCCTGCATTGGTTTTTGGGTCAACTTGAATACTACGAATAACGGGTATAACGAGCAAAAAACGCGGTCCCCGAGATCTCGTTATAACCAAGTTTCACTGTATTTTACAATCCTGTACTAGAATGTCAACTTTTCAGTTGTCATTGTTTATGTCAAAATGACATACACTTTTCACGTTTTGCTATAAATTTATATGTTAACATAAACCATTTAAATAACATAACATATCTAAAACTATGTATGCAGTACGTTGCAATAGTTAGTATTTTTTCAATCCTCGTAATTGTCCAACGTTTTTTTTTGTTATTTTGGTAAAAGTTTATAGAAAAGTTCCCCATAGGTGAGAAAGTGTGCTTTTTATTTTTTCAATTGTTATTAACAAATAAGTGTTTTTTAATATACTCTTAATTAAAAAAATTATAACTATTTGATTTATTTAAACAATTGCCTAAAATTTGGTAAAATAAGGTTTTTGGGGCCTCAGATTACGAATCTGGCCTCAAAATGGGTCTAAAAACAAAATGGCGTCGAAGGTCTAATTTTTTAAATTTTTTTTTGTAGATGTCTGGGGGGTTTTTGGGTCGCTGATTACGAATTTGACATTAAAACTTAACTAAAATAAAAAATGACGGATCCAAAATGGAGGAAAAGGGTAACTTTTTTTTTACTTTCTGATACCTATACCTAGGGATTTTTTGGGTCGCTCATCCAAAATTTTATGTTAAAATTTATCAAAAATGGAAAACGGTGACTGAAAAATAATGGATACAAATGATAGAAGAGTTAAAAGAGTATTAAAGATATATTTTAATTGATTTATTAAAATTAGCACAAGATACATTTAAAAACAAGAAAAAAAATATTTAGCTTTAGTTTCTTCTTCCTCTACTTCTTCCATTGACACCGCCGGTCGTGAATTCAGGCAACTATTTCCGCCACATTCACCGCAAGCCGCCGAGCCTAAAGACCATTTTTCTTTCACCCACAAGCTGGCCCGCAGCTAGTTTTGTAGTTGCAAAAAAATAATTTTTAAGATGTTTTGTGGAGCTGGTCCTTGTGTCATTAGGATTGGAAAACACTTTCCTGTATTATATTTCCAACCCCAATCTTCCCTTGAAATATCTTGGTTTCCCAGCCACAACTGTGTTTGCAAATACATGCGTTTTAAATGTTGTTCTGCTGAATCCATCGTAGGGCACAATGATGCTAAATTAACGCTACTTTTTTTAGTAGACGCCTTAATAAAAGAATCAAACCTAAATTCAAAATGTTTTTATTTAAAAAATATATGTATTGTATTGTCTGTAACCTCACTTACCTTTGCGGTATATGAATAATAAAAAAACTTTCAATCAATTAAACATTCCTGTAAGAGTTTAAGCCGCTACCTTTCTTTGCACCATACATTGCAAGCATACATTTTATTGCATTAATGCACGACCTAGTATCAGAGTTCAGTGTCCGTACTTTCAGACAAAGCAGGAAACGATACTGCTTAATGCTGACAGATTATTATGAAATATTACATCCTTCCAGTAAACTATACTTTGTACTTTAAATGGTAGTAAGCAATAGGGGTGTTCCGAATACTCGTATTCGTATTCGTATTCGCGAGTATTCGCTATATTTTCAATATTTGTATTCGTAATCTTATTCGCCAAAATTAACACGAATATTATACGAGTATTTGACATTAAAATTATAGAAATATAGATAAGAATTTTAATAAAAATATAAAACAAGTATTCATACATTAAATAAAACATGTTTTTTAATATTAACCATTCTATAACATTAACTAAAAAACAAAACTATTTTCCATACTATTTTTAAAATTTGCAGCGCCTACAAAAACGATTTTGATGTTGATATTATTCACTCAAGGTCATGTATTCGTATTCGTATTCGCATTCGCGAATATTCATAAGAGTATTTGTATTCGGTATTCGTATTCGCGAATACGAATTTTTGTATATTCGGAACATCCCTAGTAAGCAATTATATTTGTATAAAAGCCGATTTATTTTTGTAATAAAACCAATCGACATTGACTGTGTGATTCATTTACATCGATACTACCTTTCCAAGCCTAAATATTGAAGTGTGAGGCTGTACTTCGGGAAGTTATCTAATTATCGTCCCTTTAAATGACATTGACTAAATTGTCTTAAAACAGGAATGGAGTCTCATTTTTGTGCTTAAATATTAGGGACAAAGAACCAGTGCAAGTAACAGAAACCTGATCCAGCCTCCAGGCAATTCTGTTCAGATATTATTTGCAGCTAAAGTTTTTTTTTTAATCAATAAAACGACATGAAAGACATTTGCCAGAATTTTTTCTTGATACAACTTTAAAAACCTGTCTCTTTAAAATCGAATATCTGGTGCAGTTTTCGTTTTTAGACGTCGGTCTCTTTCAGCAGATTTAATTCTATGTTTCTGATAATCGACAAAAAAAACACTTGCTTTTTTCTATAATTACATACAATAAAATTAATATATCTAAAATTGCACCATACTGTTGAACAAGTTGCCATTTGTTTTTACGTAATACCATTCCTCCGTCGGTCACAAACAGAAATTTTTTTAAATTCAGTAATATCTTTTGGAAATTGTACAAAGAGGTTGTAGAAAACACGTTTTTATGCGTTGGAATTTATATGTATTCGTGTGTTATATTTAAATGTATTTAATCTATTTAAATTTGAGTTAATTTAACAATTTATAATTTTATTTATATATATGTATATATAATAATAATAGTACAGAATAAAAATAAACCTTTTAATACTATATTTATAACTACAACTACTGTGTCCAAAACCCCTAGATATGAGGCAACGTACGGAAT
The DNA here is from genome assembly GCA_940337035.1 of Agriotes lineatus. NCBI lineage: Eukaryota > Metazoa > Arthropoda > Insecta > Coleoptera > Elateridae > Agriotes > Agriotes lineatus. The sequence continues at coordinate 36,336,620 of OW679199.1, read as the reverse complement.
TCAGAAATGAAGCTATTTTGCCGCTTTAAAGACGTTATTTTTCATTTTTGATAAATTTTAACATAAAATTTGAGATCAGCGACCCAAAAAACCATATAGTATAGATAAGAAATAATGTCCGAATAAAGAAATTACGCTTTTTCGCCATCTTGGATCCGCCATTTTTTATTTTAGTTGAGTTTTAATGTCAAATTCCTAATCAGCGACCCCAAAACCCCCTAGACATCTAATAAAAATAAAAAATTAGATCTTCGACGCCATTTTTGTTTTTAGACCAATTTTGAGGCCAGATTCGTAATCTGTGAACCCAAAAATCTTACGTTATCAAGTATCAGGCAATGGTTTAGATAAATAAAGAAGTTACTAATTAAGAGTATATTAAAAAACACTTTTTTGTTAATAACAATTGAAAAACTAAAAAGCACACCTTCTCACCTATGGGGAACTTTTCTATAAACTTTTTCCGAAATAATAAAAAAAAAATGTTCAAAATCGGTTTTGAGGCAACGAAGTTAGAACTTTTTTCCTTTAGTAAATGGACTATTTTATTTACCTTAGAACACATAATAAAAAACTACAAACATAAAAATTCGTCAGTATTAATTTAAATACAAATACGAACAGTGAGTAGCCTGGTTTTCGAGACGAGATTTTTTATTTATAACAGACCTTGGAATCTGACCTTGGTTCTCGACTTCCCCCAAAGTGAGTCAAGTCGGAATATGCAGAGGAAGTCCTCAAAAACTAAACTACATACGCTTATATAGGTTGTCCATGAATGGAAGGGACATTCCCTATTCTTTTGCGCACATAGGATTGTCCAGCTAGGCTCCCTATATCTATTGTCGCGCAAATGGTTGAAATAACAACCGCCAAAAAAACACTTTCCGTTTTTGAGTCGTTTACGACTGTATTGTCCTGTAGGGTTCACTTTCCCGTTTTGCTTTGTAGTCCAAGAGCCAGCAACGGATTTCTTACAATATTTTTAACAAGCGTGTAACTGTTACGGAAGGTCCCTGAGATACTGAGAAGGGAACCCGAAGTAGTCTCGCAAGCCTGCGGTGGTGGTTTTAACCCCCTTGCATCCTGTAAACTAAGGTACTATATTTATACGAGCAAGCTCGTCCGCCATTTTGGGTTACTGAAAGTGGCGGCAAATTCAAATTCTAGTTACTTTTCAAATAGCATACGGTAAGTCGGAAAAACAACGATCATGTCATTTAATTTTATCCGTCTTAAAAAAAATTGGTTTTTAAACAAATAAAAAGAAAGCAGAAAAAATCGAAACGAAAACACTGTTAACTAACACGCACGTGGTTCAAACTAGAGAACTTTATAACTTTAATAGTACCTTCGTTCAAACAACAGTGACGAGTGATAGAACTCGATAGAACTGACAGATACAGTTGACAGCACAGAACAACAGCTACACACTGTATATAGATTTAAATAACCACACTTGGATGAAGACTGTAATTATAATTAGTACGGTAATGGAATGTACCAAGATTTAAATCAGCATGCATTGTTCGTCTGGATCGAGCAGTACGTACTCCAACGGTTTCTAGCTACTCTTTCTAGGCTTGCTTGGTTGACAGACGACAGAATGCACGGTTACCGGTCAGCGCAGCCAACGGCTTGGCGCTAAAATCCCTGTGACACAAAATCTAGTGGGATAAGCTTGCCTGGTTAATAAAGCACTCTACTGTAAACACTGTAAATTTATGTCAAATTTGAGGTTAGCAGGTTAGGTTTTGCGTCAGTCTGTGTCAAAACTGACACAAAACCTAACCTGCTAACCTCAAATTTGACATAGACTTACAGTGCCACCAACATATTATTCATACATTTGAATTTCCACAGCCCGCTGAGGATCAGTTTTTTTTTATCTCTCGATATTTTACTGTAAACGGTTAAGTTTATTATGCAATTTTGTAGGAACCCGGGGTAAACTTACCTACCGCGAAAGCGTCTGTCAATTTTTTACTTACAAAAGCTATGATTACCTTCAACATAGCCAAGCACCAGACCTGTTATTATACTTTTTTCTTATTATTTTTTCCATCCTTACAAGGACGCAAGGAGGCTAAAACCACCACCGCAGGCTTGCCAGACTTCGGATTTCCTTCTCAGTATATTCAAAGGGACGTTCCATAACAGTTACAGACTTGTTAAAAATACTGTAAGCAACCCCGTTGCTGCCTCTTGGACTATTGTCTATTGCTACTCGGGGCAAAAGGGAATTTACGTAACCCTTCTATTTTGTTGGCCGATACCCTTGCGTTTGCGACATGGATCCTGCTATGCTAAAAACTGCATCTTGACGTTTTAAAAAAGTTAGTTTACATTGTTTACTCGACGACACAAATCAAATTTGACATTACAGATCTTTCTTACAGTATGCGTACAATTGACACTTTCTCTAGAACTGCAGATCGCGAACTACACTTTTAAAGTTTTTTTCCGATAAAAATTTTCAAGGTCAAGATAAAATTGGCAAAACTGCTTTTTTAAAATTTTTTGAAAATTTATTTTCGTCAGGTTTTTCTGTAAACGACTTGTGTCATTTTGACAGTTAAAATTAAATTGTCAGCTTTTCTTTTTTGAAAATGAATATGCGTCAAAAACGGAATCTGTGTGCAGAGGAACTGTTGGTTCTGCAGCCTAACATGCCAGAAGAAGAAGTTTACGAAAGATTACCTAAAGCAAAAAACCTTTAATACCAGATTTTAAATTTCCCACCAATTTTTAGTTCTAAAAAGTTACTAAAACAAATTCTACCAACATAAACCCTAAATTATTTAACCTTCAAAATTTTTATAGGAAAAAAACGTACTTTACTATCTCATTTAATAACGCAGTATACAATTACATTTTACATTACTGTTTGAAGTTATTTTACAGATACAAAGTGACGAAAATCCAAATAAATCAAACTACGATGTCGATTTTTGTAAAAATGTATGTGAAACGATGTGTAATTGCGTGATTTTTGTTCAATTTTGAGTTAATTTGTCGTCATCACATGCATAGTTAATCAATTGTACAGAAATGTTTGTAATAAAAATGCACAAAGAGCCTACGTAACTGAAGTTTTGTTTATCGAAATGATGGTGGCAGAAGATTTTTCAACGAAATTGTGTCTTTTATTCAAATATTACTGTTGAAGCTATTTTACAGATACAAAGGGGCGAAAATTCATATACATCAAACTACGATTTTATAAGTGCGTGATGTAATTTAAAAAATTGCGATTTTTTTGAATTTTGAGCGATGCAATTTATAAAAAAGTGTAAAACAACGGATTTAAAATAATTATTCACATGTGGCTAGGGATCAAATCCGACTTGGGGCCGACGCAAAAAGCTTTTTTTAAATTAAATAAATGCGAGCGACAGAGAACAGCTGTGATGAGTGAGACAGAAGACTTCGGTGTGACGTAATCAAATCCAAAAATGGCCGCCGCGGATTTCGCGGTTTAAAATAATTATTTACATGTGGCTAGGGTTCAAATCCGACTTGGGGCCGACGCGAAAAGCCTTTTTTTTAATTAAATAAATGCGAGCGAGAGAGAGAACAGCTGCGATGAGTGAGACGGAAGACTTCGGCGTGACGTAATCAAATCCAAAAATGGCACAGCGTAATTATAAAACTCAAGTACGAAATAAAATAATGTCTATTTATTTTAAAAGCGACAAAAATCATATGAACCAAATCGTTAGAAAATCGCAAAACGCTTATGCATATATTTTTTAAAACACGTCTAATATATATTTTTAAATACTTGGAAGAAATGACGAAATACCTTCAATCATATTAAAACTGCAGACATTTTGAACGAGTGCAAGAGATAAAGTTACAGCAGTCAATAAGTGCGAGTGAGATAGAACGACGACGACGAGACAGCCAAAACCCAATGAGTACAAGAGAGAGACAGATTCACCAATTTGAAATTCAAAACGGGCGCTAAATTAATGGAAGGAATGACGAAATACCTTCAATCATATTAAAACTGCAGACATTTTGAACGAGTTAAAGTTACAGCAGTCAATAAGTGCGAGTGAGATAGAACGACATGTGACGTACCTAAAGTTCACAGAGGATGACGAAATAGAAAGTCAGCCCTCGGGCTATAACGTCTTTTTGTAATTACGCCTAGCAACATAAATTTAAGCATGTTCTAGCATTTCAAATATGAAAAATGGATAATAACCGCGGTTTTTATAAATAATTTAATAAAATTATATGAGATCTTTTCATACTTAGTATTTCAGGAATATATTAAACACAAATTTGTAACTCGTTTCATATTTACGATCTGACTTTGCCTCTTGTCGCCGACAAGCCACGACCTGTTTGGCCAATTGATAAAAATAACATAATTCCATCAAAACCACGTACAAAACCAGTTTTTTTAAATTATCATCAGGCTTTTAATACCATAGACTATGTAATTCCACTGGTATAAACTATAATTTTCAAGAAATATTTAGTTTTAAAATATGGAAGTGTAACGACACATGAGTGAAGCGGCATTCTGCTCAAACCTTAAAATCGAAGTCGCTTCGGTGGCCTAGCGGCATAGATCGATGCACCCCAGATGTGGATACAAACGTAGCGGGTTCAAATCCGAGTCGGCCAGAGATTTTTTTAAATTAAACATCCATTCTGTGAATGCAAGAGAGACAACCAATGCCCTATGAGTACAAGAGAGAGACAGATTTACCATTTGAAATTCAAAACGGTCGCTAAATTAAAAATTTAAAAATGCGAGAGAAGTGCGCGCAGAAGACCAAGATGGCCGAAGTTTAAATTCCAAAAATTGAACTTAGAAAAAAATCTGAAAAATTTCAAATTCAAATATTCGCGCGAAAATTGAAATTAAAAATGGCCGCCGCGTAATTTAATCAGTAGCTAATGCGTAATTTAATCAGTAGCACATATCAAAATTAATTAGAGCAATCCGCGAAATTAATTGGGTCAAACCGCGGAATTAATTAGATCAATCCGCGGATTTAATTCGGGGATTTAATGGATTTAATTCGCGGATTTAATTAGGTCAATTAATTTGATTGCTCCAATTTAGGAGTCGCACTTCTACTACCATCTTTTCAAGATTCGCAAGGCTGAGGACCAAACCTGCTGCTTAATGCAATGCTGCCTGTCAATGTAGGCACAACGTCTTCGGAAAGGTAACCATGACGCCTAACAAAATAAAGGACTCAAAACCCAGAGATATCTGGAGGTTTATTAATAGCCTACAACTTCTCTAATTAAAGTAAGGGCTCACAAATTACAAAAGAACCGATAGGGTTGCAGTGACGAAAGGCACTTAAAGGGCAAAGCCATCTATCACTATTATTATTATTACTATACATGAGAGGAAAAAAATTAAAATTAAAAAAAATAAGACTAAAATATAACATCAAAAATATAATTGCACATTAGTACATAGTACATAAAACTTATATATGAAGTTTTAACGCCATACCTCTTTTCGTTTTTGAGATATTCTGTCCACAGACAGACAGACAGATAGACCAAGGAAAAAAACATGTTTTTTGAGATCAGAAAGATCTGTTGAAAACTCAATTTTCAATTTTTGAGGTGAATCTAATACTTCCTTTATCGTAAAAGAAAGTAAAAATGTCATACAAGCAAGGACATTTTTTCAGCTGTCTGATTAAAATGCTATAAATTTCCGAAAGAAAAAAAAATTGTGGTTAAGCCGCCATCTTGGAAAATGGAGGCAGAAATTTTTTTTTTTGAAAACCGTCCATTTTACACAAAACAGTTTAAATAAAAATTGTTAAGCACGAAATTATCACCCTTTTTTTTGTTGGACCAGATATTGAGGCACACAAAATAGGATTGAACTATTTTTTGCACCTTACAGATAACGCCATGTTGAGTCTGGTGTGCTTATGGCCTAGTCGGTTTGAGCAAAGATACCTGAAAGGAGTTACTATGGTTACTTTAGTTTTTGAAATAGAAACACTTTGAATTGGTTTTATTGTATTTTTTTGGAATAGAAAATAATTATTTTTCGACAACCGACAAAATAAGGGGACATTCGCACATCGTTATCGATACACAAAGTTAGCCATTGTTGAATGTGGTAAAAAAATAGGATATTGTTTACATCTCATGGGCAAAATGAGTGTTCTTTGGCGCATTCGAATTACTTTTTTGCCTCTACAAAACGGTCTTGGCTAAAAGTGTCATTCTCATGCGAAGCAAAAAACACTAATTTCACACACTTAAATAACTATTGCGTACGAAGGAGCACATTGCTTTTTTAAATCGAAACATTTTAAAAATTTACCAGCTCTATTTTAAACAATTTATTTAATAATAATAATAATAGTAATAGTACAATTTTGATTATTTCATTATATTTACGGCCTGCAGTCAATTTGAAGAATTAACAACAAAATCAGTTGACGATGGGACAATAAATAGTTCAATGCCATTTTGACCCTTCATGGTCGGTCCTACAAAAAAAAATGGTACAGACAAAAGTTGTAGATAATTACATACCTAACAATTTTTATTTTAAATGGACGGTTTTCCAAAAACACGTTGAAACCCACATTTGGGCCTTCATTTTCCAACATGGCAGCTTGAGCATAATTTCATTTTTTGGGAATTTATAGAATTTTGATCAGAAAGCTGAAAAGAGCAAGCCTACAAATTCCCTTGCTTACATGATTTTTACTCTCTGATATATATGTATAATAACTAACACTACTCCTAACCCTATGAGAGAAGAAACAAATTCCAGTAGAATGGATCAAAGCTGTAATACATCCAATTTACAAAAATGGAGACCCTCTAGCATATAACAATTACAAACCAGTAGCATTGCTCAATGTCCATACAAATCATTACTAAATACAAGACTCGTAGAAAACCAGAATAGACCATAGGCGAGTACCACTATGGTTTCCGTACAGGTAAGTTGACAACAGATCCAAGTTTTTGTCCTAAGACAAATTCAGGATAAAAGGCTTTATTGATTTCCGACAAACTTATGACTCGGTAATCATTAATACATTATTTCAAGCAATGGAGGTTAGGTTTGATGGGGAGGTAGTTGATTGAACACTGCCAGAAGAATTTAACTCTAAAACAGGACTTCAACAAGGTCACCCAATGTCCACCGTTTTTTAAACATGATATTAGAAGCCATACTCCGATATAGCAATATAAAAGGTGATAAAAAAATATTTAACAACTCTTGCCAGTGCCTGCCGTAAGCTGATGATTTAATCGTTATTCCATGAACCAAAGAAAAACTAAAATTTGTAATAAGAAAATTAAAAGCTGGATACAAAGTATAACTTCAAACAGCTTACCAATTTGATATATTTAAGAGCAGAATTTAATAGAATTAGGAAAGTGGGGAGTGAAACACAACGACAATGGGGTGCTAAAACATATCGATTGTTTTAACAGTTGTTGTGATATACCTGTGCGAAACCTGGGTCTTACGAAAGGAAAGGAGGAAAGATCCTGAGAAGAATCTTTGGTGGCATTAAAATAGAAGAACCTCGGAGAAGACATACAAACATGGAATTGTATGCAAATTATTTTAGCTATTTAGCAAAGTAGATATTGTACTAGCTAGGGATGTCGGCGGGTACCCGGGTACCCAGGCCGACCCGGGTAATAGTCAACCCGGGTATATTTTCAGGACCCGGGTACCCGTATTTATGTAATTTCCGGAAAATCAGTCTTTTTCGGAGATGATAAAAACTTAAAAACAATAGGAATAAGCGCTAGAAAAGCTACCATGCAGTAATAACAAAAATCACTCCATCCCATAGTACCACATAATGTTGTTTCTTATTTCATATAAGGCAATAAATCCGCTTCACGAAAATATTCAACCCGTCAGTATGGGATCAAGTAACGTAAACATCCTCTGTGTGATGTTGATCCTACTGCTACCAATTTCGGATAAAAAGTCACGTATTTGAATTTGATAGCACTTGGAAGTGTAAAAATATTTACGAGTAGTTTGAATTGGTGAGTAGGTACTATTTCAATTTAGTTCACTCGTGGCGTAAAGGGAAACAATTGTAGCCATCTCATATGTTTAAATGTACGCCAATATTTTTGTTATATATTTCGGGTACCCGAGGGTACCCGGGTATTGTTTTCGGGTGCCCGGGTTTGATTTTAGACCGGGTACGACATCCCTAGTACTAGCATTATAAAAATAACTTATTGGCTGTTGCAAAATTTGTAACTTTAAATAAAAATCTGCAATGAATTAATTACTGCTATTAAATCTAGTGTTAAAATGTGCGGTCAATATAATATAAATTATTCTGTATATTACTTAATTCAACTAAATTGAATCTTGAATTTAATTAATCTTAGAAAGTCAAAAGCATAAGAAGCATATTATTGATTATATAAAGCTTTGAAAATTTATATTTGGGTGTGATTGACCTGATCACTTGTTTTTACAATTTATATTACCTAAATATAAATATGTCCGTATTTATTATTCATTTCCATTTTCTAAAGTCTGAATAAACAAAAATAAGCAATTGTTAACAGTATTAATGTAAATTACACCTGTATTACATCTAATAATCCGTAAAAAAACGATTTGCAAACTCAAAATAACGATCAGCTGTTATGTCGCAAGTCCTGTCGGTTACAGTTTTATCTGATATTACAGTAAATAATAACAAAACAAATTGAAAGCTTTAATTGGCTGTAACGAAGTCAAACAGCAATAACAATAACCATCACAACAGACAAGTGCAAAACTACAATATGTCATTTGTTTCCACTAAACAGCCAATCACAGAAACTATCACATCCAAACCTACAATTGTTCATTTGTTTTGAATCAAAGTCTATAACTGTTTAAACCATTATGGTCCTTCCATAGCTATTCAAAACCAGTCATTAGAAGAGGTTAGATTTGTTGTTTACAAAATCGATTTGTGAGGTTAGGTACTGCCGAATCCGTTCAAGGTCGTTCACGATAAATAAATAACTGTTTTATTCATACGAATCCAAAACTTCGAATACTCGGCTCTTTTGTGGAATTCCATGACTTCAACATCAAACCTGTAACTGTGCGCCGTTTCCAGCTTGCAATAAATTTAACCTAAAGGGCGACTTACGTATCCGAATCTGATATTACTATCATCGCATCGGTGTCCATTTTTCTTATAATTTCCTTGGGGATGTTCTGGCGAGAGTGCTTGTAGTTGCGACGAGTTAATTTCCAAAAGGGCGCTGTTGAAAGGCCAACAAAAGAACAAATTGGGTCGACTCGATTGAAACTCAGCACTGACACTTTTCACTAGCGTACGACCTGCCACCTACAGCCAATTTATGGTAGTTTAGTTGACAGCTCGCAGGCTATGTTTACTAACATTTCCTGTGGCTCATGTGTGTGGTATTTCAAGATTATACTTCAAGTGTTGTAATAACACTGTAACAACTTGTACCAAGCAGACGTTACTTAATTTGCTATAATAAAGTAATATTTTAAAACCTAACTTTAACTATTTTGAGGTTAGGTTTGACCATTCAAATTATACGGCGGTGCAGACAGGAAAGCCGTGACGATGGCGCCTCCATATTAAGCAAGAACGTTACAGGAGACTCGAATCCATATATCTAATACTTACTATATTGCTAGCGGCTATGAGTGGGAAACTCACCGATGAAGTGAGACACACAACCAACTCCTTCATGTATACGGTGAGCTGTGCGCAAGCGCGGCGGCGTCGTCCGGCCAATGGGGAAGTGGGCAAGTTTAAAATTCGCTTCTAAAGGCGGAGTTCGAATTCTCACGCATGCGCACGAAACGCGTTATACTCTAAGTGAGACTATGTCGGCGCCGTAATGTTTTCTGAAGTTTCCAGGCCCTACCAGCAATATATGTGTATTATATATATGCTCGAATCACACACGTTTTTCCGCAATTATATCGCACGCTGTTCCTCTTATTGCGTTTGAAATTTCAAAGCCTCCTCCTTGGAAATTTGATCAGTTTTTGTTTACAAAAGTGCGAATTTAGGTTAGCTGCAATTTAAGATTTGTGTCTAGGTACTTAGTACAAAATCCCTGTGTAATGTAATAAATGTGTGTATGATCGTAAAAAAGGTTAATTTGTCTATGTGGACAGCGGCGTTGTAGTCACATCCGTTTTTCTCTGCGCCGAGTACAAATACAACACGAATACACGAATTACGCCAATGCTCACTGCTCCAAACGTTATCAATTGTAGAATATTTAGCTGTGACATGGAATTGTTCATCTCCACCGTCACGGCTTTCCTGTCTGCACCAACTCGTCAAATTGGAAGAAACAAAAGAAGCTGCATAGATTGTCGGGGAAACACCTATTCTTATAAAAAAATGTATGTAAAACCAGACGAATTCATAAATCATAAAACACATATATTGACTTTTTTTTAATTTTCCCGCCATTTTATCCATGTTCCTTATGAGATACGAGGTTGATTCTTCAGACATCTTTTATCTTCTATCCGAATGTGATGTCAAAATTTGAAAATTCCCGAAAACGCACTTACAAACACAATTAACGAATTCAGATACCATTCCCTTTTACGGAGTTTATAAAAATTAAATCTATCTTGAAAATGTCTTACGAGGAGAACGTTGTTTAATTCTTAAATTTGTAAATGACCAGTTCAATAAATAGTGTAAGAGCTGGCTGCAATATGACCTCCATCGCAGGGAAGAAGAATCAGTCATAACTTAAAGGCAGAAATTAGTTTTCTAACTATGGAGCCCATACCACTAAAGGATTTATAAGCCTGTCATTGTTGAGAATAAAAAACTGTTGCTATAGGAACATGACACATGGATAATTATTTTTTCACTTGGAATAATTTCTTGAAATTTCATGAAAAAATTTGGTGGGACCGTATATATAATTTCAATATACCGATGGGGCCACAATTATATACAGACATATCAATAAAAAACCAATTAGGACAGGCTGTGATATGTGTTATACATTTGGTAGTACTGAAGTGTATTGTCAGTCTATGTCAAATTCGAGATTAGTAGGTTAGGTTTTGTTTGTTGTTTGACACAGACTGACGTAAAACTTAACCTGCAAATCTCGAATTTGACATAGACTGACAATACACTTCAGTACTGCCAAACGTATAACACATATCAGCCTGCCCTAATTGGTTTTTTACTTCCTTTTACGATAAAGGAAGTATTGGATTCACCCCAAAAATTTGAAATTGAGTTTTCAACAGATCTTCACGTTTTAGAGTCCCCTGATCCCAAAAAACATATTTTTTTTCATTGGTCTGTGTGTCTGTGTGTCTGTCTGTGTGTCTGTCTGTCTGTGTGTCTGTCTGTGAACAGAATATCTCAAAAACGAAAAGAGGTATGGCGTTGAAACTTCATATATAAGTTTTGTGTACTATGTAGATGAGACAGCAAGCTTTTGAAGAAAATCGCATAACCGGAAGTAGGTGTTTACTCTTGTGATTTTTCAGTTTTTTTCGATTTTTTCAAAAACGGCTCTAACGATTTTTTTAAAACTTTACATTTTTATTACATTTTTAATGTGCATTGACGTGAGATAGGTGATTTTCCAGTTGAAAACTTCTAAAGTGGGTTTCTTTTGTTTTTTTTTCTATTTTTTTTATTAACTCCTATTTCAAATGGAACACCCGGTATATTATTACATTTTTGAATTCTGCTTAAAATTTTAGAGAAAATTTGTCTCTTCAACTAACGCTCTATTTTGTACCGTTTTTGTAGAATTCGTAATTTTTGAAAATTTTTGACAAATGCTTAAAAATTAAAAATTAAATTTTTGACTAATTATAAGATCACTGTAAAAGGAAGTTGTGTGAGTGTATCACACCAGATTTTTTATTGATCTGTCTGTATAACAGCAATGAGATGAACAATAAAATAACACATTTTGCTTGAGTAAGAAAGAGATAAACATAGTAGCAAATATACGAGTAGGTTTGACGCTCACTTTTATTATGACATATGTCAACTAATTGTGCCTACTAAAATAATTGTGTTATATGGTCATCTCATTCTCTCAAGCATTCTATTTTGTTGTTCATGTTATCTTATTGCTTTTATATACCATGAGATAAAAAAAAATGATTCTGAGCAGGCCTTGATATGTGTTATACGTTTGGCAGTACTGAAGTGTATTGTCAGTCTATGTCAAATTCGAGATTTGCAGGTTAAGTTTTATGTCAGTCTGTGTCAAACAACAAACAAAACCTAACCTTTTAATCTCGAATTTCACATAGACTGAATACACTTCAGAACTGCCAAACGTATAACACATATCAAGGCCTGCTCAGAATCATTTTTTTTTATCTCATGGTATAATTATGGCCCGATCCGTATTATTATTCTTCCATGTTAAATGTATGCACGAACGAGAAGTTTCATGTAAGATGAGTGTTAGTAACTTTATGTGTACAAATATGTTAATGCTTTTTCATAACACCTATTTGTTATATGTCAATAACAGAACTGTCAACCTGACTGCAAAGTTCTCCATAACAGCCATGGCTGTTATACATTTTATCTTCATCGGTGTTATAGACTCCTAACCAAATTAATTTTAGTATCGTTAAGAACTTTATTACCGCACTTTTTTTATATATAAAAAAATACATTGAACTAGAGTTTATTGACGAAGATAAAATATTGAACAATACACATTTGCTTATAATCAAACTTTTATTGTTAATATTTATAACAGCCTAGGTCGTTAAGAAATAAAAAGAACAGTAACATTTTAACATGGGCAATTTTGAAATGTATTGTTGGTGACACTGTAAGTCTATGTCAAATTCGAGGTTAGCAGGTTAGGTTTTCCGTCAGTTTTGACACAGACTGACGCAAAATCTAACCTACTAACATTGAATTTGACATAGACTTACAGTGTCACCAACAATACATATCAGTATTGCCAAACGTAATTTTTTTCCATAGTTTTCTAACACCTGTTACTAATACTATTTAACTTTTTCATTTAAATTTCTCTAAAATTTCAATTTTTGTAGGTGTGTTATGAAAATTATTCAATGACATACGGGCGTTATCACATCTAACTAACTCGGATAAATTCATTAGCCTCGGCCACAAATTTATCCTCGTTTGTTAGATGCTTACTAACGGCCTTATGCTATTAGTAATTATTTCGCTTTTCCCCATCTGCGCATTGCCACACGAAAAAACAATAAAATACCATGCATGTTTAGGTACTGGCCACTTTTAATTTTTTGTTGTGCAATTTGCAATATTTTATGTACTACTCATCCGATTTTGTATGATTTACAAAAATTAGTAAATTACTGGACATATATATTTGTTTACTGGATAAAACTGAATTATGCACTGAACGTTTTATTAGTACCTTTTCATAAACAAGGCATCTATGATACAGCTGAACATAAACAAATTTGGTCCACCCTACCGCACTGTCTTCTCATTGTAACTGAAATTAATTCAACTAAGATAAGTGATGCAGTAAATGTGTGATAATGGTTATTACTGACCGACTGACCTTGTATGGTTTTTGCATTAAATATTTATTATTTCTACTCAACACTATATTTTTCCTTATTATATTATATGTGTCCTCAAGCTCCCGGGTTGGAGCATAGGGCCTCCACAAATGCTCGCCATCTTGTTCTGTTTTGCGCTATTAGTTTGACTTCCAGCCACGCTCTTCCTGTTGTTTTTATTTCTTCTAATATTGTTCTTCGCCATGTTGATTTAGGTCTTCCTCTCCTTCTGCTGCCTTGGGGGTTCCACTCTAATGCTGTTCTCGCGATGTTGTCAGGTTCCCTTCGTAGCGTATGCCCAATCCAGTTCCATTTTCTTAATCTGATCTCATATCTTAGTTGTGTTTGTTTAGAGTGCCTCCATACTTCCTCATTTGTTACACGGTCTGACCATCTGATTTTTAATATTTTACGAAGGCATCTATTGACAAATACCTGTAATCTCACGTCTGTGGTTATGGAAGTTTTCCACGTTTCGCAACCGTACAGTAAGACGGATTTTACGTTGGAATTAAACACTCTTGTTTTATTGTTTATGGTTAGATGCGGGCTATTCCATATTTCTTTTAACATGGCGAAGGCTGCTCTGGCTTTCCCAATGCGACTTTCTACGTCTTCTTCAGTGCCCCCTGTGCAAGTTATCACGCTCCCTAGGTAACTAAACTGTTGAACTTCCTCTATCAGTGTGTTTTGTATGTTGAACCTACGTTGGTTATTGTTGTTGATTCTTAGGGATTTTGTTTTGGATATATTTATGTCTAAGCCTACTTTTTGAGCTTGTTCGGTCAGTCGGTCTAATCGTGACTGCATATCGTTAAAGGTGTGCGCCATTAGACATATGTCATCTGCGTAGTCCAAGTCTAGTAGTTGCTGTTGCAATCCCCATGTTATTCCTCTTTGCTGTTGGTTTGTGTTGTTCATGATCCAGTCGAGTGCTATATTAAAAAGTATTGGAGACAGGGGGCATCCTTGTTTGACGCCCTTTAGGATCGGGAAGTTTTTTGTGGTTTTTTCTCTGTGAAGTACGTTGCATTGTGCATCTTTATATAGTGCTTTTATTAGGTTTATTATTTTGGGTGGGATTCCGGTTAGTTCTAATATGGCCCAGAGTGATTTATGATCCAGTCAGTCAAACGCACGTTTAAAGTCGACGAATACAATGTACAGTGGGGTTCTCCATTCTATGCATTGCTCAATGATTATTCTTATGGTGTTAATGTGATTGATACAGGATCTGTATGGCCTAAAGCCTGCCTGTTCTTTTCTAAGTTTCATTTCGACATGTTCCGTCATTCTTGCGTTCAGTGTCTGAGCTATTACCTTGTTGATCATGTTGAGCAGTGTGATACCTCTCCAGTTACTGCACTTCGATAGGTCCCCTTTCTTTGGAAGTTTAATTATTGTGCCTTCCTTCCATTCTGCAGGAATCGATTCTTCTTCCCAGATGTGCTTTAATATTGGTTGCATTATTTCTGCGGTGTGTTGCGGGTCTACTTTCAGGAATTCCGCCGGTATCTTGTCTGGGCCTGTTGCTTTCCCATCACGCAGTTTTGATATTGCTGTTATAATTTCTTGTTTGTTTGGGGGATTTATGTTAATTCTCATAACAGGCTGTGCTATTCCGTCTGGGAGCGCCTCTTCCTCCGTCGGTTCGCCCAACAGACTAGAAAAGTGTTCTTCCCATATTCTCATTTGTTCTTTTTCTGAGGTGATTGTGTTTCCCCGGTCATCTTTCATTGGTTTGTTGGTGTTTTGCGGCCTGTTTGCTAGTTTCTTTGTTATTCTATACACTTCTCTTAGATTCTTCTTTTGCATTGCTTGTTGCGCCTGCTCTGTTAACCTGTCTACCCATCTTCTTTTATCCCTTCTTGCTGTTCGCTTTACTCGTTTATCAATTCCATGCAGCTGTTGGGCTATTTGTCGTTTGGTTTCGTTACCGGTAGATGCATTTAGCCTGTTCTTCATGTCTCTTCTTTCCTTTATGAGTGCCCATGTTTCATCTGAGATTCATGTTTCTTTTTCTCTCTTCTCCTTTCCCAGCAGTTGATCTCCTATGTCGTGCAGTTTCTTTTTGTATTTTTTCCATCTTTCTGTATCGCTTTCGTCATCATTCCTTTGATATGTTTGTTCCTCGTTTTCCCTGATTGCGTTTCTAAATTCCCGAAATATAAAAGGGTTTTTTAGCTTTTGTAAATTATATTTGTCTCTAGTTGTCTTTGCATATTCTAGTTTTATTGCTCGAAGTTTTATCTGTATTTCACCGACAACCAAGTGATGATCGCTTGCCATGTCTGCCCCTCTTTTGTTGCGTACATCATTAAGGGATTGTCTCCATTTCTTACTTATGGTAATGTGGTCTATTTGATTGTTTGTTTTCTGATCAGGAGATACCCATGTTATTTTATGTATAGTCTTGTGGGGAAATAGCGATCCACCTATGCATAAGTCGTTGTTTAGGCAAAATTCTGTGAAAAGTTCTCCGTTTTCATTTCGGTTTCCTATAGCATGTGTGCCCATAATTCGTTCTAGCCCCATGTTATCCTCACCTATTTTGGCATTTAGATCCCCCATGACTATCAGGATGTCCCCTTTGCGTTGGTTATTCACAGTAGAGTCCAGTTTGCTGTAAAAACTTTCTTTTACTTCTAACTCCGAAGTATTTGTGGGGGCGTAGCATTGTATGATGGTGAGGTTTCTGGCTTTTGTAAAGAATCTAGCTTGAATGATTCTGTCGTTAATGGGCTTCCATTCTATCAGACTTCTTTTTGCTTCTTTTGTTAGGAGAATACCTACATACTCCGCTTGTTCTGTCTGTGTCTTCTGGTGTGCCTGAGTAGATGAATATTTTGCCATCGTCGGTAGTGATCTCACCTTGTTCCGGCCATCTCACTTCGCTGAGGCCTAGAACCTGGATCTTGTATCTGTCCATCTCTTTGGAAACTTGGGTAAGCCTGGTGGTTTCTAGTAAGGTTCTTATGTTCCCCGTTCCGAGTCGTGTCCGTGTCTTTAAGCCAAAGGTCGTCTTCGGTTTATCAGTCCGGCTGCTATCTGTTGAGGTGTCAAGAATCGGTTGATTTAAGGCTGGCGGGTGATTAGCCCACTGCCCGAATCTGGTGATGGGGCTGCCATCTATAGCCTCCAGACATGCCTCGGTGAGACCGGAGTTTATGGTATACCGCCAATATTCGGTCGCCAGAGCCTCGTTCGTTATCTAGCAGAGGGTACCACGTGCAGGTGAGGTTTTCACTTGGGTGGCTAGATGTTGGCGCCGCCCCTTACCCCCCTATATTTTTCCTGGACATCTATAATTTTTATAGAAAATTTATTATTTTACTGGGGCTTATTGTTTTCTTATTGATGATCTCTTGTTTTTACTAAACATTTATTATTTTACCAAACATTTATTATTTTACAAAGCATTTATAATTGTTACTGAAGGTTTAATATTTTTACTGTGCATTTATAATTTTTATCTTCATCGGTGTTGTAGACTATTATATTAACCAAATTAATTTTAGTATAGTTACGAACTTCATTACCGCACCGACTGCGGTAATGGATTACACTGTTTTTATATAAAAAAATACATCAAACCAGAATTTATTGATAAAGATAAAATATTGAACAATACTCGACTCAGCGCCTCGTTCTGGCAATCAAACTCGTTTCGTTAAGATATATCATTAATATCTATTACTGAACATCTATTATCTTATAAGACATATATTCGTTTTATTTGTCACTTATTATTTCTACTGTGCTAATCTACTTGATGTTTAAATAAAATACTGCGCATTTAATTTGTTGGCACTTAATTCGGTCTAAAAGATATTCTACTGTTATAAGGATTTGAAACTGTTCCAAAACTGAGATATTATTCATACAGTTTGCCAGGCGAGAAGTTTCGTGTGGCAATGCGCAGATGCGGAAAAGCGAAATATTTACTAACGACATAAGGCCGTTAGTAAGGATCTAACAAACGAGGATAAATTTGTGGCCGAGGCTAATGAATTTATCCGAGTTAGATAGATGTGATAACGCCGATAACGTTGAATAGTTTTCATAACACCTACAAAAATTTAAATTTTAAAGCAATTTAAATGAAAAAGTTAAATATTATTAGTAACGGGTGTTAGAAAACTATGGAAAAAAATTACGTTTGGCAATTCTGATATGTATTGTTGGTGACACTGTAAGTCTATGTCAAATTCAATGTTAGTAGGTTAGATTTTGCGTCAGTCTGTGTCAAAACTGACGGAAAACCTAACCTGCTAACCTCGAATTTGACATAGACTTACAGTGTCACCAACAATACATTTCAGTATTGCCAATGTTAAAATGTTACTGTTCCTTTTATTTCTTAACGACCTAGGCTGTTATAGATATTAACGATACAAGTTCGATTATAAGCATCTTAACGAAACGAGGCGGTGAGCCGAGTTTTGCAGCAATCAAACGAGTTTCGTTATGTGCCATAAGCAAACATGTATTGTTCAATATTTTATCTTCATCAATTAACTCTAGTTCAATGTATTTTTTTATATAAAAAGAGTGCGTTAATAAAGTTCTTAACAATACTAAAATTAATTTGGTTAGGAGTCTATAACACTGATGAAGATAAAATGTATAACAGCCATGGCTGTTATGGGGAACTTTTCAGTCAGGTTGACAGTTCTGTTATTGACATATAACAAATAGGTGTTATGAAAAAGCATTAACATATTTGTACACATAAAGTTACTAACACTCATCTTACATGAAACTTATCGTTCGTGCATACATTTAACATGGAAGAATAATAATACGGATCGGGCCATAATTATACCATGAGATAAAAAAAAATGATTCTGAGCAGGCCTTGATATGTGTTATACGTTTGGCAGTACTGAAGTGTATTCAGTCTATGTGAAATTCGAGATTAAAAGGTTAGGTTTTGTTTGTTGTTTGACACAGACTGACGTAAAACTTAACTTGCAAATCTCGAATTTGACATAGACTGACAATACACTTGGTTGTGATTTTTTTTCTTAGGTTGGCACTGTTTATGTTGGTGGCACTGTAAGTCTATGCCAAATTCGAGGTTAGCAGGTTAGGTCTCTGTTGTTAGGTGTTCCATGGGTGTTCCTTTCCTGAGCATCTATCTTTCTTCATTTGCTTCAGAGCTAGTCTAATCTCTTCCAGAGTCCACATTTAGTATGTTTCTTTGTGTTTGTAGTTCCATATGTGGAGTATGTGATGCACATAATTTGGTGTAAAAATGTTCAATTGCTCTGACGATGTCTTCCGACTTTGTCACTTCTATTCCCTTTTTCTTCTTTATTTCTGCCATCTTTTTGATATTTTTGAACTTCATATTCTCATGTTGGCGTTGTCTTCAATAATTGTCAAAATTATTTTAGTTCTATGCTCTCTTATATCTTTTCGTATTGCTTTCTTTACTTCTTTGTTTATTGGTTTGTATTCGTCTGTCCCCTTTTCCAATCTTCTTCTTTCCACGA
Organism: Agriotes lineatus; assembly: GCA_940337035.1. Taxonomy (NCBI): domain Eukaryota; kingdom Metazoa; phylum Arthropoda; class Insecta; order Coleoptera; family Elateridae; genus Agriotes; species Agriotes lineatus. The sequence continues at coordinate 36,317,552 of OW679199.1, read as the reverse complement.
GTGGTATAGTGGCATCTTTGATTTTTTGATCTGTTTGACTCTTTTTTCTTGAGCACAATTTCTTTGTCGTTACTTTTGAATACTAGTTGTCATTCTGTCGTTTATTTGGTTAATGTGCATGTTGGATAGTATCTATAGTTGTATCAAGCCTGGCTGCCAATTCTTGTTTATATTAATCTTGTTTCTTCATTATTTCTGCGCTAGTGGGGAAACGTCTTATTATATGTTCCTAAGTAAATACTTGAATTTATTAACTCTACTAAAGCATTTATCGTCTATCTCAAATTCTTTACCTTCTCTACGAGAACCACGTTGTCAAGATTGTTGTTTTATTCAAATTTACACTAAGACCCGCCAATTTCCCATCTTATTTGAACATTTCTTTTATGTCTCTTTCGTTCTTTCCCAATAGTACATTGTCTGCATAGGCAAGAATTTGAAAGCTGGAATATTTTAGATGGAATTTTAAATTCTTTTAGTGTCTGCCAGGTAGTTTTGCAATTAATGTGGTCATGTGGTTGTTTATGACATCAGTATTGAACTCCAACATTTCCCAAATATTGACTTGAATGTGAAGATCTAGTTGATCTCCATTTTCAATATGTGCTCGATAATCACCCACTAATTCTTCATTGGTTTATAATATGGGCAAATACAGCGTTAAAGAGGAATTTGCCTCTGTAGTTAATTCATGTCCATTTATCTATGTTTTTGTGTATAATGCAGATAATTCCTATTTTCTATCCTTGTGGAATACTATAACTATCAAATTATGTATAGTTTACTTTAGTTCTACATCTGTAGCTTTTAGTAGCTCTGTAGGCTTATTGTAAGTTCCTAGAGCTTGTTGTTTCACGTATACTATAAGTACTTCTGCCAGTATGAGTTCTTCTATGACTTCCTTCTTTGTCTTCATCATTTCTATTTCAATATCTTCAGTGTGTCGGATATTATGGTCACTATATCTTTTCCTTGTTGAATAATAATTCTCCAGTTTTGCTTCAGTAGGTATGCATTATATATAATTCTTGTTTGCTGTTCTCTATGATATCTTTCTCCGCATGTATTTTTATATATTTAGTGGCTATACACCCCAAAGGAGTAACGTCGCTCGAAACTGAGCTTTTTAGATCATTTATACGGGTGTGATCAGTACTCATCTATTACTCTATCTTCTCACAAAAGTTCTTTCCACTTTTTAATCTCAGCCCTTCCAAGATCTTCTGTTACTTCTTTTAACCATGTCGATCGTGTTTTGTCTGTGCCGGCTCTCCATACGTGACCCAACCATCACACGCTTTGCTTTTTTATTGTCGTTACTATATCTTTTTCCATTTCTTGTATTAACTCAAAGTTCATTCTACTTCTGTATTCATTTTCTGCTACCGTTACAGGTCCTAGTATCGTTCCCCAAATTTTCCTCTCCAATATTCTAAAATCGTCTTCCTGTTTCTTTGTCATTATAATTTTTCCGTTCTATACAATACCGTTGGTTTTATTATTGTTTTATATGTTTATTTTTGTTCTCTTTCCGAGTACTCTACTCTTTAGCATTTTTTTGTTCGCCTATTTCCTGTCATCCTTTCTTTAATTTCTATATCGTTATTTTCATCACTTGATATCATAACCCCTAGGTATTTAAATTTAGTTACAACTTTAAATTCAAGTCCCTCCATCCTGATATTTTGGTTTTCCGTTTGTAATTGTCTGTCTATTCTCATTATTTTTGCCTTTTCAACATTGATTCTCAATCCTATTTTTCCTCCTTTCTGTATTACTTCTTTTAACATCTCTTTCATCACTGTATAGTTTTTTGCAATACTACATCATCCGCATAAGCTATAATTTGCTTATACTTGAATTTTTGAGCCCGTGCGTGCACGTCATCAATCCGCCTTTTAGTAAGATTTTCAGTACCAACATTTGAAAAATATAAAACTACTCTTTTTTTCAATAAAATAATCATTAATATTGCTTTTGCTAATAATATAGCTTCATATATTGCTATAGCCGTACATTTTTTGTTTTAATATTTCATAATTTCCATGAACAATAGCAAAAACTATAATACGTCGGGGTACTTTGTGTTTTCAAGTTCTGCTCAGGGAATTAACACGTACGCATGTCGCTTTTTAAAACGACTTATTTGTTATAGTGGTTTTGACAGGTGTTGACAGTGACATATAGTTTAGTTTGCATTTTAAAAATCCGTTGTTTTCATAACGAACATTGCGAACAAGTTATACTGTTCTTTTTCCGCTGCTACAAATTACTTACTTTGGGGAAGAGTTTAGTTGCTGGAAACGTATAGGGATCTTTAAGCTAAAATGTCGACCGCCTTACCCAGAAGGTCAAAAGAGCTTGTTGCCGCTTTGATAAGGTATTTTGAACGAGAAAGAGACAACGATGGTGCACTTATACCGCTAACTGCTGTGAGACAAGTAAGTAATTTACACCTGTAATATAATAATTCGTAATATAATGACCAACTTTCTAATGGTTTGGTGTTACAGAGAGTTGCCAATGCTTTAAATTTAAGCATACGAACAGTCTGTTCTATTTCGCAGACCTGCAAATCTGTATACTGTATACACCATGGTTCAAAATAGTAAGTTGATACACTTATCATCATAAAGGACAAAATAGCCGAAAAAAAAACTCTTTAGTCAACATTAAAATCAAGGAATACAGGCCGATGCCTTTGCTGAATATCTCACCAAAGTGTTTACACCCTTCCCTTGTCAACTCCCGAATGAAGATGCCAAAGATCAACATAAAGAAATCTCCAGGATATGACCTGATCGCTGGGACAATTATCAAACAATTACCAACTAAAGCTATACAAGCCCTTACACATCTGTATAATTCTATCCTCAGAATCCGGCACTTCCCAAGTCAATGGAAAACAACGCAAATAATCATGATTATGAAACCTGGTAAACCACCAACGGAAATTACATCATACAGGCCCATAAGCCTACTCCCATTCTGTCAAAGGCCCTTGAAAAATTGATTCTGAATAGATTAATGCCAATTTTAGACGACCAAGAACTAATCCCTAACCATCAATTTGGTTTCCGTAAACAACATGGTACCGTGGAGCAGGTGCACAGAATAACGGACAAGATATACAGAGACTTGGAAGGAAAAAGATACCGCTCTGCAGTGTTTTTGGATGTCAAACAAGCTTTCGACCGAGTTTGGCATCAAGGCTTATGCTACAAGCTCAAACAATACCTACCCTACCAGATGTTTGAACTTCTGAGCTCATACATAACAAACAAGCACTTTTTGATAAAATACAAATACGAAAATACAACATTACACCCTATCTCCTCTGACGTACCGTAGGGCAGCGCATTAGGTCCCATCTTATATTTAATATACACTGCTGACCTACCCACATCGCGTCTAACAACATCAGCGATCTACGCAGTCGACATGGCCATTTTAGCCTCTCACATCAATCCACAAGTTGCCTCAAAGTATCTCCAAGCTCATCTCAACAAAATCCAATGGTGGGCCAACAAATGGCGAATCAGAGTGAACGAAGCTAAGTTCCAACACGTAACCTTCACTATGAAAAAAGAAAATTGCCCTCCAATAACACTCAATGGACACCAACTACCACACTCAGAGGCAGTCAAATATCTGGGTCTACACATTGATAGGAGACTAACCTGGAGAACCCACATATTCACCAAGCGTAAGCAACTCGGCCTTCAACTTCAAAAGTTATACTGGCTCATCAGTAGAAAATCTAAACTATAATTGGAAAATAAACTCTTAATTTACAAAATAGTTCTTAAACCAATATGGACTTATGGGATCTCCCTGTGTGGTACTGCAGCTACTTCCAATTCTTTCCAATGCTTTATCGGTTCCAAAATAAAGTACTAAGAATGATCGTTGACGCGCCATGGTAATAATGTGATTTTAAGTGATCTACAAATTCCCACAGTGTAAAGTGAAATTAAAAATTTTAGTGCGAAATACAAAGACAGACTGACCGTTCACCTCAACGATTCTGTGCAGCACCTTATGGAAGATAATAATAAACCCAAAAGACTTAAACGTTTTAAGCCATCTGATTTACCTACAAGATTTTAACTGTAACTGTAAATTACTTTTGACAAATAGTATATTCTTTTCATAACCCATACATTAATAATGGTAATGGTGAGGCACTAACACCCCATGAAGGAACTTGGCCTGCAAGGCGGAATGTTAGAGCTTCCGTATCCTCGCTCTCACACCCGGCTGTCGCGTGTCAAATTCAAGACACGTGGTGATGTGGTGAGCATCACGCATTAGACAACCGCATTATTACCCCTTGTTCTTTCGAACGCAGGTTCCCAATTATTTAAAGCGACTGGGTAAGCCGCCCGCCAGGCATCGATCTGGGACTTGAACTCCAGACTTCCGCGCCGCAGTCCGATGCTCTAACCATCAGAGCCACGCTGGCGTTGAACCCATACATTACATATTAAAATAATGTAAAGGGAGATTTCGCTGGAATTCTGCCCCACGTGTTACCTCTTAATCATCAGTGCTTACACCAAATCCTATAAAATACTTATTGCCAAATAATCTATGGCAGATTGTATAATTAATGGAGAAATAAAAAAACAGCAATGTTTTGCTTCTTAATATCTAAAAACTTCTTTTAAATTAAATTCATTAATTACATGTAAATCCATGTTTAGCCTGAAGAAGTGTCTAGATATTAAAGATTGAAACATTGCAAATATCTGTCCTATTCCAGTAACTGTTTAATACCATACTAATGTTGTATTTTTAACTCATTGTTTTTCTTAACTACTTGCGTTTATTGTTTTCCACTCTCTAAACTTGTGTCTGTATTAAGTTACATTTATGATCTGCTTTATTGGATTTGTGTTGTCTATAAAATTTAATGTTTTAGTTATTTTAAAATGATACTGAAATGATTTATTTGATTTAGTTGTTAAAATACTGCGCAATTCCAATTATTATTCTTTGTAAAAATATGTAAATTATTTTACTATTATAGTCAATTTATTCGTTATTTCATGTGGTACTCAATACAATGTTTTTACTAAAATAAATCGAGCAAAATTGTATTTTTAATTGATTTTAAGTTGGGTCCGAAAAATTACATAAATACCTGCAGAGTACCTGTTATAAGTAGCCTCAACAGATAAATAACATATACAGCGAGCAAGCAAAGTATCAGTTATAGGAAAATGCGCCTTATCCGTATACCTGAAGTGCGCCAATTCATTTCACACAAGCTACATCATTCAAGTTTTCAAAGTGCTGATTTTCTGAGGTAGTTTGGTCACTTAATTTTACATTAATTGTAATTATGTAAATTAATATGATGTTATCTTTAGTTTTCCTGTTGTAGTTTTTTCTTTCATCTTTAAAATATTAATTTAATATATTCATTAAATTCTAACTGTTAAAGTTGTATTTTATCTACCTTTTACTTTACGTTAAAATGCAATTTTATCGTCTAGACGATAAAAAATTACATATTCACCTTGTTGGTAGCACTGCCAAGCTATGTGAAATCCGAAATTTGCAGGTTATATTTTGCATCAGTCTGTGTCAAACAACGTACTTTTAGTGACTGTATAAGGATCATATAAACATACTAGGAGATGATGTCATCAATATGTTATGACGTGCACGCACGGGCTCAAAAATTCAGGTATACCAGATGTTCTTACCATTATTACTATTATTATTGTACCCATTATTCCCTGACGGGACATAGGGTTATAAAAAAAACTATTACACTCTAATTATTAACTAATAATTAACAAGTAATACTTAACAATTCTTATCAAGTTGCACACATACGTATGTACATACTTATATACATCTATACATATATACACATTACACATTAGTTAGGGTTATAAGTTCTGCACAAACTGTTTCCACCTCTCTTTATCTTGAGCCATTAATCGTAGCTGTGCCATAGTTCTTCCGGTTTCCTCTTCTATTGTTCTCTGCCATGATGTGCGGGGTCTCCCTCTAGTTCTTCTCCCTTGCGCCTGCCATTCCAGGGCAGCATGACTGATTGTATCTCTAGGTTTTAAAGTATGACCCAGCCATCTGTACTTGTTTTTTCTTATTTCGGTATTCATATCCTTCTGTCCATTTTTCCTCCATAATTCCAGATTTGATATAGGGGAGATCAGTCTGTGTTGGCATACTGGGTATGATGGCACCCTACTAATAACTGTTGAATGCAACCATAATGCGATCTGGCAACGTTGTGGTGCATTGCACAAATGCGCCAAAAGTCATTGTACAAGACGACAACGCCGTGGCAAGCAAGAGTATCTAAATAATCAAGTTATAAGAAATTTGTGGGTGGTAATTTATCATTAGTAGGTAAGTAATTATGTTGTAACAATTTCATTTATTAAAGAATTTTGTTGTATTAATTTACACATTAAGAAGCATGTCTTGTGCACGTGCTATCAAAGTTAGAAACATGTAAGGTTAGAATTTGCTAGTGTAAAACAATTATGTTTGCTTCTTTGCTTATCAGGCAATGATGGCACCTTAAACGTCCGGATATGTTGGCATAGGGTGCCATCATATCCAAATGCAACAATTCAGTATATTTTTATTTTAGAAATGGATAATTCCATAAATAAAAAAGGCAGTCTTGGAGAGAAGATGACATGAAATCGGCATTGGAAGAAATAAGAAACAAAACGGATGGGTTGGAAACTTGCTGCAAAAACTTACAATGTGCCTGCAAGTACATTACGAAGAAGATTTCATGAAAAAAATCGTTATGCTACAGCTTCCAGTAAAGGTTTTTTGGGAGGGAAACGTCCTACATTTAGCAAGGAGTTTGAAGAAGAGGTGCAACAGGTGTTTTAAACAGCTCACCAGCTATTGCAGCAGCACAACTTGCAGAGGCAGAAAAGAAAGAGAAAGAAAGACGAAAGTCGATTAGAAAGAAGAATGAAACTGTGAGGAAAATAATTGATGAAAGCGAAGAAGAGGAAGAAGTTGAAATATATGAAAGTGACCATGAATCAGATGCAGCATGTCTGTACTGTAATGAATTATATTCCATTTCCCAAAAGGGAGAAACCTGGATTTGTTGTCAGACCTGTAGCAGTTGGTGCCATACAGAATGTGCAGGTGTAGATAGAAAAATTAAAATATTTAATTGTGAATTATGTATGTAAACGTTTTTATTTATTACAGAATATAGTTTTTGAGTTACTTTACATTCTATGCTTTATATATTTTAAAATATTCAACTTGGAGGTCATATGCCATCATACCCGAATAGTCGGGTATGATGGCATACTTTGTACTTTTTCTTAATTTGTCTGTCAAATTCTCAGTTTTGCTTTCTTTGTCAAAACTTTTTGCGATCACAAAGAGTACAGCCTCACTAATTTTTTCATCATAAAAGAAATCTTTTATCTATTTTATTAACGATATTAGAGCCACTTTTTGTTAGGGGTGCCAACACAGACTGATCTCCCCTACATTTTGGCCACCATATTCTTAATACATACTATCTCAAACATCTGTTGACAAATGCTTGTAGCTTCCTTTTTATTTGGGCCGTCACGTACCAGGTTTCTGAGCCGTAAAGAAGGACTGCTTTAACTGTAGCATTAAAAACCTTAATCTTAGCCGATGTTCAAATTTTATTAGCCCGCCAAATTTTATTCATGCTAGCAAATGTTGCTCTTGCTTTATTTATTCTGAGCTCTATGTCTCTCAAAGTGCCTCCATTACACGATACAATGCTTCCCAGATAGGTAAATTCTTCTACTGTTTCTAAGGGGTTACTATCTAGTATTACGTTATTTGCTCCTTCGGTATTTATCATTTGCAGCTTTGTCTTATTCTTGTTGATTTCCAGTCCCACCTTGCGTGATTCTGTTACTAAGTTGTTCAGCTTTAACTGCATGTTTCTTACTTGAGTAGACATGAGGCACACATCATCAGCATAATCTATGTCTTCCAGAACACCCATCAAATCCCGTCTGATACCTCTTGTTCTGCCTTCAATAGTTTTTAGTAAAATCATATCCATTATTACTAAAAACAAAAGTGGCAACAATACACAGCCTTGTCTCACTCCAGTATCGGATTTGAATGGTTTAGACAGCAGCTCTTTATGTAACACTCTACACTGGAAATTATCATATCCTTCCTTAATCAGTCGTATTATTTTTTTGGGAAGTCCCATATTTCTAAGTGCGATCCAAATACACTCTCTATTGACCGAATCAAAAGCTCGCTTATAGTCAATGAACAAAAGCTGTAGTGGCGATTGGTGCTCAAGAGATTGTTCTATAATAATACGCACAACATAAATATTATCTAAGCATGAGTACCCACATCTAAATCCGCTCTGCTCTTTACGAATAAGACTCTCAAGGGCTCTCCCAATTCTATTTAATATAATGCGGTAGAAGACTTTGCTAGTTATGTTTGAAAGGTTGATCCCTCGCCAGTTTTCACATCTGCGCAGGTTGCCCTTCTTTGGTATCTTTACAATGATGCCTTCTTTCCAGTCTTCCGGGAAGGTTTCTTCTAGCTAAATTCTTACAACCAAGGGGTGCAATATGTCTGTTGTGGTTTCGGTATCGATCTTTAACATATCTGCAGTTATCATATCATTACCAGCCGCTTTCCCATTCTTCAGTTGCTGGAGCGCGCGTATTAGTTCTGCTCTTGTAGGGGAGTCTGTATCTATCTGCAACTCAGGGCCTTCTGATTTGAGTGGTATTTCAATGTCTTCTCCTGTAACATTCGCTGTCTCTTCAAAATATTCTTTCCATCGTTGCAATTGTTGCTCAACCGTGCACAGATTTACTCCATATTTATCTTTTACAGGCATATTCTCTTTTTTCCTTGTCGCTCCTGCCAACTGTCGTATTTTCTGGAAGAGCTTGTTACTGTCTTTCTTATCTGCAGCTATTTGTGCTTGTTCTGCTGTATCTTCTATATATCTTTCTTTGTCTCTCTTTATGCATTTCTTGACTTCTTTACTGCATCTTACATAATTTCTTTGTGCTTCTATTCTTTCTTCCTCGGATCTAGCTCTGAGTCCATGTTCTTTAAGTTTTCTTCTTTCTTCTATTTTATTCCAAGATTCTTCGCTAATCCATTCAGAAGTTCCTGTTTTTGTATTAACAAATATTTCATTGCAGCTGCTTAAAAGATTCGTTTTGCAGCTCTGCCATATCTCCTCAATTGGTACACTGTAGTTGATTTTCTTCGCAGATTGTTGCAGTGCATTAATAGCTTTTACCTTGATTTCTGGGTCACTTATCTTTTTCATGTCCAGACGTTTACTTTCTCTCAAGGAGGTGTTCTTGCTTTTAAATCTCTCAAAGTGGTTCTTACCATACCCTTGTAACTTCTTCGAAGGACGTATTCCAATGCAAAATTAAAAAGCATCGCGGATAGTGAATCTCCTTGTCATACCCCTTTATTTGTTTCAAATTCTTCTGTTTCGCCTTCTTGCTTTTTTACATTTATCAACCTTCTCAGTTTAGCACTTATTCCCATTTCTTTAAATGTGTTCATCAACTTCTATCTATGGATGGAGTCAAAGGCTTGCTTGAAATCTATGAATAGAAGTTCCATTTGCATTTCATACTCATGTGCTTTTTCTGTTATCTGCCTTATTATGTGTATTGCGTCTGTTGTTGATCTTCCGCTAATAAATCCACATTGATATTGCTCTATTAAGTTTCCTCCAGTGTCCATTAATCTTCTTTGTATTAGTGTTGACATAATTTTGTATGTGGTACTCAATAATGTCAGTTCTCTATAGTTTTTACATATTTGTTGATCTCCCTTCTTGTGTATTGTAATCATTTGTCCAGATTCCCATTCTACCGGCATTCTTTCTTCTTCTCATATTTTTATCAGTATGTAAATTTTTTCATGTAGGCTAGTTCTTCTCCACCATATTTTATAAATTCTGCATTTATCCCATCTTTCCCTAGAATTTTACCATTGAGACTTTTCTTAATGGTTTCTTTTATTATTTCTTTTAGCGGTGTTACTCTTATCATGTCTTGTTCTGGTGTTTCCATCTCTTCATCTTCTGTCTCGATCGTTTCTGTTTGTATAAATAATCTCTTAAAGTATTTCGTCCACATCTCCATGTATTGATCATCATTTTCCGCCAGTTTTCCATTTTCGTACTTTATTCCAGTGGTCTTTCCTTTGTATATCTTGTTTTGTTCATTTATTCTCTTAAAATAACTTTTCGCATTTCTACACACACTGGCAAAATTAGAGGAACACAAAAAAAAGTCATATTTTCCCTATGTTTTAGGATATATATGACTCAATTTGTTTATAAATGTTACTTCTGCACGTATAATGAATAAAAATAGCAATCTAACATTAAATCTAGCCACCCATTTGAGCCTAATTATCATTTGTTTTATTGTTGACATATTGCTTGGGTTTTTGTGTTCTTGAAAACAAGTGCTTATTTCTTGGTTAGTTTACAACGAGGGTTTACGATTTTGTTTCTTGTTGTTGTGAAAAATACTCGATTTAACGGCAACTGATGCTAGAGCTCTAACAATGGCAAAAATGGCTAGACTTACAGATCGGTCAGCAGAATCCTGTGAGTATCGATATCTGTTGTACATCGCAATGTAAAAAGGTTTAGACAGACCGGTTCTTTCATACGAAGATATGGCCAAGGTAGGAAACAAGCAACAACTGCAAGGGATGATCGCTTTATTACACTGCAGACTCTCAGAAATCGACGTTTAACGGCTGTTCAGACTAGTAATGCCTTAGAAGATGTGCGTCACGTAGGTGTAAGTGAAAGAACAGTCAGGAGAAAACTGAACGAGGTTGGATTGACTTCCAAAATTCCTGCAAAAGGACCAAAACTTGACGTACGGCATCGGACAGCAAGACTGGAGTTTGCACGTGAACACCGATTTTGGACTTTGGAGCAGTGGGGTAAAGTTCTGTTCACCGACGAAAGTCGCTTTTGTATAAATGTGATTGATGGTAGAGAGAAAGTATGGAGACGCCGAGGGGAGCGATATTTACAATGTACCATTGTCCTCAGAGTCTCATATGGAGGAGGCTCACTTATGGTTTGGGGTGGGATATGTTTGGGAGCACATACGAAATTAGTGGTTATTTCAGGAGGTTCCCTGACAGGTGCACGGTATATTACAGACATTCTGCAAGATCATGTTGTGCCATTTGCCCCATTTATAGGGGAGTTATAGGGGAGGATTTTGTCTTAATGTAGGATAACGCTCACCCCCATGCTGCTCACTGTGTTTCGGATTACCTACTTGAAGTTGGTATTCATGCCATGAATTGGGCAGCACGTTCTCCTGATATGAATCCCATCGAACACATATGGGACATATTGGGAAGAAGGGTCCGCACCAGAAATCCATCGGTACAAACCCTAGATGAGCTAATGACGGCACTAGTGACAGAGTGGACCACTCTGCCTCAACAAACCATCGATGGCATCATCCATAGTATGAATAGACGTATCTAAGCAGTAATCAGAGCTCGTGGGGGTAACGCGTTATTAATTACACCCATATGTTTAATACCATAATAAAAAAAATACTTTTTATAAGAAGAAGACAATTGTTTTTGTTCTGAAGTTTTTCATTGTACTCAGAAAACTGTTTGAATTAGGTAGGTTCATGTGTTATATCGTTAATTGTTATTCTCTGAAGGTGTGTATTGCTAACATTAAAGCTTAAAACATAATTCAATTAAACAAATAATGCTACAGAACATTCCAAAATATGACTTTTTTTGTGTTCCTCTAATTTTGCCGGTGTGTGTATTTCTACCATCATCTTTAATGTGCTTTAACTTACTTTCCATCCATTCTCATTTTGTGTTGCAATTAATTGTCTTAGATTTCTTTCTTAGCTTTTCATACTCAATTCTATCTGCTTCTCTTCTTTTCCTGATTCATCTTAATCTCTGCATGTTCTGTCAATTTTTGTTTTCTTTTCGCCATACTTAGCTACTGTGCTTCTAGTTTTTTAGCATTTCAGCCCTGGCTTGTTTTTTACTTTCTCGCATACGGTAGTATAGAGAAAGTATTGTAATCGTCAAAAAAATCGAATTCGAGATTTTGACGAATCTTGACGTTTTAGATCTCCTAGAGTCCGAAAAAACCATTTTTCGAATTATGTCTGTGTGTGTGTGAACACGATAACTTAAAAACGAAATAAGCTAGACCCTTGAAATTATGTACATAGTCATTATTCAAAATTTGTAGATTCCTATCAAATTTTGAGCGAAATCGGTTAACCGGAAGTGGCACTTTACCTAAACAGGTAGCGGTACCTATTCAAGTAAAGTACCAGTTTGCTTCAAGGTATTTGCACGAAATTTTGCACATACATTTATTATTGAGAAAAACTCCCAGATATAAAATTTCAGTATGATAGGTTAACCTAAAGCGGCACTTTACCTAAACAGGTAGTGGTTACCTGAAAATGTAATTTTATCGCTGTATGTATATACATTGCAATAAACTTTTCAAATTTGCTAGAAAACAATTAATTGGTAAAATCTTCTGTGAAAGATCATTCGTTGCCGCGCACCTCAATGCATGTTAAAAGGATCTCGATCGAAGAACATAATCGAACCCTATTTAAAACCATGGCGGAGTGCAATGAATACAATTTTATACCAATATTTTTAGACAAAGAACATTAATACGGTTACACAAACATTGTTAAGTAGATACATATACAACTGTTAAACACCAATAGTTATCAGTACCAAGGCGAATGCGAGAAAGTCTAGGGGAGCACACTCCCGATTTTTTTAATTGCTTCCTTACATTGTTTGCCATACCAATGCTCGTGAGTTTATGCTAATTGCTTTCTTGTAGAGGACTCTGGGGAATCAGTTATATTTATAATGGAGTTCCACCTCGTTTCTATATCTATGGTTTGCTCTAATATTTCATTTCATTCTTGGGAGTTGTAATGTAGCATGCTGTGTGGATGCTTAATTAATTCAATATTAATATCCAGATATCTAAAGGGTATCATGTGATAACAGCTGGTGAGAGATTACTGGTGGTAGTAGCAATAGACAACCAAGGGGTTGTTTACTGCAAGTGAAAAAACTTCTATAATTTTGAATAATCTACGTTTAATAAGTCACGTTAAAGGGCTAACTTTCCTTTAATAGTGAGAGTAATATTGTATATTTGATATGTGATAGCAAGATAGCCTTCTTCACGATCAAATTTGACCAAAGGTCACAATTATTATTCATATTATAATTTCAAGATTGTTTGAAACCATTTGAAGTGGTAATTGGTACTTAAACCATCAGTAAGTGAAAGTGAGAGTGATTGTGGCATGCTGTACTACCGTTTATCAAGGTATTAAGAGGTACTAGAGCTACAACGAGCTATTTTGGGTCTTCAACAACTCAAGGGAGGTGTTTGACGACTGCCAATAAGTTAGGAGCTGATAGAAAATACACTCAAGGTACAAGTGAGTCTTCGTGAAGGTTAGTGTATTTTTATTAACAAGTTTGGTACGACAAAATTAGTGGAAAGCATTGTAATTTAGGTTTAAAGCGCAATTTAGAATATTAAGTTTTCTAAATTTGCTTTGATTCGGGTACTCGATGTTTTCGGCCATTATAAGTAGAAATTATATTTTGGTTTAGGTATCTGTAATTAATTTTAACCTCAATTTGGAAAAAATAATTTGATTAAATAATTTGCCATTTAGTTTTGATTGATTGTAATGTCAAACCAAGCATAATAATACAATCTAACTTAAAAGAAGGTTCTATTAAAAGTTCTAAGGAGTGAGATTGACAAAGAAGTCAATACAATAATAATTTTGTAATTCAGTATTCAATTAGAAAGAGATTCATTATTATAACCTTTACTCATTCAGCTGAGGAAGATAGATTCTTATTTGCTCAATAAACTGACTAGCCGAGGTAATTTTAAATAATGTGACATAATTTCAATTATATATTTTCATAAGTGAGATATGTCAATTTTGAAAGTAATTCAAAAGCAACAAGGTAAGTGTTTTAATACATTATTCTTGATACTACTTCTGTTAACTAAGCAATAGGGTAGATATCCAATTTACTAATTGTAATAACCGTTCGAAAGAGAGTTATATAACAGAGTTTAGTTCTAATTTCCTCTTGATACTGTATCAAGTTTTCTTCCGTTTTTAATTTGCTGACGTTTCACTTAGATTTCCTTACCCCTTTTTGTTCGAATGTTTGCACTTACCTGCTCTATTTTAGAACACTCAGAAGAAGAAGACACCGTTGAATACTTTTACTCAATAGAAATACACAATTCAATATTTGAATATTTAGTTTAATACCTATTTATACATTACAAAACTTGTGCAAAGTTTACCTCCTTTCAAATCGTTTTATCTGGCAGGACTGAAATAGTTGAAAGATGTTAATACAATATCTTTCAAAAATTTCCGCAGAAACTAAAAACAAGTTGTATTCAATAACTCAATAATAACTAGTAACTACTTAGTTATTCCATACATCACAAACATAATACAAATAGTAAATTACGACTGCACATTAAAACGCACAGATTCGTTATGGATAACCCGTATGAGATCCTGATTCACAGAAAAGATAAAACGCAATGACGCAAACTCCACAACAGAGTTGTCGTAGAGCCGTGCCTTGTTGCCAGCCATGATCGGTCTCCCATCCACAAAAATTGGTCGTTTTCCTTCTGAAGACAAGTAGAACTCGCCGGTATTCCGCAACCTGCAAAAAGAGATCCCGTAACACTAAATTTTAGCTTACAAACATTCTCACCTGAGAGTTCCCTGTCGACGGGAAATCTTCTCAGCAGGGCCCTCCAGAGACAAATCGACGTCAACTGCATGGTTCTTTGCAGATCTTCCAATTGTGATTTCTCGACTTCGCATCAAATAACGCACCAGTCTGCCTCGCAGTACAGCTAAAGTTTGGTTGTCGAGTTCTCCGGGACAAACCCCAGTCACGCTGTCAACGAGCACATTCCATCGGCCCACCTCATTTTCCAGCTGTCGAATCTCTCTTGTATTTCGACGTTGCTGCAGCCTCAGCTCTCTGTCTAAGGCTTCATCTGGGGGCTCTCCCAGTTCTACATCTTGCACCATATCTTCCGCATCACTAAAGGAAAGGACTGGCTTGTTGTGCAAGGGTAAAGGAGCAACAAGCTGGTCTGGCAGCAGATGGTAAAGACGCATAGTGTTCCAGTGCCTCTGCAAGGCCACTGCTGTACGACTCGGATAAAAGACGTCTGAATGCTGGCCCAGTAATTCAGCAAACACGCTCAGTGATGGGTTTGATTGCTGCAAATGCCAGTAAATAATTGTATTGCTATTTCAAAATAAAGTGCTACAAAATCAGTTATATGATCTCCTTCATCCATACTCTAATTGAATTAATTGTCGAGAGACAATGTTTTTTGAAGCTACAATGGAAATGTTTTGTTTTCCGTACCTATTTTCAAGATAATTAATTTGAAAACCTTTTGATCTTTTTTTGTCATGATCTAGTGATCCTTCCGGTAAATAAAAATTCTAGTAACGAATTTGTATAGAATTTGTAATAATTTTTGTAGCAAGTTTCAAGGTACCAATTCTGAGTATGAACCACACAAAACAGACACTTTTTCCAAAACTGCTTACCGCTTTTACAGTTCCAATTAACTGCTCTTCTTGAGTACTCCATAAGGCACGATCCTGAACAGCAGCTACCATGTCAGGATGTAGGTTCCTCATAGCTGCCACTGCCACTCGAGACACGGCTTGATCGTACAACAAAGCGTACCAACGCTGCTGAAGTTCTTGGACCGTGAACTTGCATGAAAACTTAGTACCCAAATGCACCATGCGTAGGTCATTGGTCTGCTGAACTCCAATAATCAAAGCCAAGTCGTCTGTGGGCTTCCATCGGCCTAAGTCTTTAGTTGCAATTTGGTTCTGCTGTCGTCCCTTTTTGTTACGTCGTGATATCCCTGACACACCTTTCGATACAGGCTTACGTTTGGGGTCAACTATAATGGACGGTTGTGGAAGCACTACAGCTGGAACAGGGGGATTCACTGGTGCAGAGTATTCAGGATGGACGGCAGTTAAAGATTGCGATCGCGCTCTGCCGCTCTATGGAAACAAAAGAATTAGACTTCGGTAAGTAGATACAGTGAAAAGGACTTTTGTACCTTTATGTTGGAAACTCCGGGTAGGCCCAAACTGTATTCCACCAGCTCATCGTCGAATTTTTTACGTTTTATTGAACGATTAGAACTGCAATAAAAAAAAATGTTGAAAGTATCTAGCGAAACATCTTAGTCATACCTTCTCCGCCGTGCATTATTAGCGGCTTCCATTTTCTCAGCATTGGTTAATGCTAACTGGGAATCGTGTAAGTTAATCATTTCTTAAATGTGATTCTACGATAAATACAAGAAGACTATTTTTCCTCACTATTTACAAAATTGTTAGGTTAATCAAACTGTGACCAACATAGAGAAACTAAACTTACTATATTGTGACTAATGTGTCGCCTCAGGTAATTAAACTGAATATAAACCGATTATTGGAGATCAGTCTTTAAGTTTTCTAAACATACAGATTGCCTAAAATTGTACGGAACTGGCAATTTCATGAGTTGAAAAAGGTTTAACTATTTTTTGCCATAAGAGTAACCGAAATAGAAAATGCAATAATTTATTTGGTAGCTAGGCAACAAGCAGATATAGTAGCTACTTGTTGCCTAGTTACCACAGCAAATATAAAGAAAAGCTATATACCGGGTGGCCATAAATATCTGAGATCCCGGTAGCCATGGAATTAGCTACTTATAAATGTTGGTTAGCATTATATTTCAATTACGATAAGTATTGGTACCTACGTAATGTAATAAAATGCAATAAGAGAAGGGGAATGTGCGCCGGATTCTGCAGTTTAGCCTACGAGTCGATTATAAAAATCTCCTGTTCTAACTCCATTACTTACTGCAATCTGTAATAATTTTTGACAGATAAGAATTTTAGTTGTGATGACATTAATGACATTTAGTTTAGTTGGATTCATCACTTTAATAAAGCGGTGTTGATTCCAAAGGTAATGTGATATCAGATATTTATGGCCACCCGGTACATAGTTGTAGATAAAAAAATATTGTATTTGACACGCATATAATGGCTATATTACACTTGGATGATTACAACACTCGTGTTTAGGGCCGGTTCTACAATGCAAGTGTTTGATTCACATAGATGCGTGCATCAAAACCTTTTTGCGTATAATTATTCATGTAATTCAAGTCATAACTGTTCTATCTCATTCAAAGGTCGTGGTAAAGTCAAATTTGCATCTTGCCGTATTTGTTTGCCTCTGTTAATATTGGAAAGGAATTTGTAAGCTTCCCTTAATGGCTTTTAAGCGGATGGATACACTTTCTAATAGGACTTAAGCCGACTTAGCGTATTTGGGACTCATGTGTTTATGGATTTCGTTCAATACCATGCCTCATTGAGAGAGCTTAGCATTAAGATTTCTTAAAATAAGCATTTATTCCTAAACAACGTGCGACGCTCCGATTGGCTACGCAGGATCGCCTCAGCCAATACTGTTTGAGCCTTCCCCTCCTTGTTGAATTTGCGAGTTCAGCTCATTGTCAATTCAGCTTCAGTTAGATTCAGAATTTCGAGTAAGAAAGTTCAGCTATGCTTTGTGCTGATTTGCGGTCGGTCTAGCTCCCTGGTAAAGACGTTTCCAGGTTGTTTTGTGTGACGGTTACGCGCAATTCGCTATTTTCGCGTGGCCAATCCAAGCTTGTCACAACAGTTGAAGCTATTGTAAAAAACCATCGGTCCATCAGTGACGTTTGTAATCGTTGTTACTCAATATACTCGTGTTTGTTAAGTCTTGTTTTACTCCAACAAATAACTGAACCCAAGTCAAGGGTTATTAAGTGGCAGTTCCCGGCAATCCCATTGAACCGGAATTCGCAGCGGATTAACTGGGGGCCCCATTCGTGGAAGCCTCTTTTCAAGTTAATCATACAAAAAACATTGGTCCTTCGAGCCGGATGTGGAAGAAGCTAAAAAACGCGAGTGTACAAGTTTCCAGTAGCTGGTGGATGCAATTTCTCCAACATCATTTCGTCGGAGAGCGTCAAGAAGCTTCGCCAACACCAGGAAATTCAACCATCGAGAGCCTACACCGAGTCCAGGTCCTACGTCAAGCGGCAGCGATCGGCAGCGGGTTGGTTTTCTGTTCGTCAAGAAGTTACTACGTTCTCAAATCAAAAGTAAGTCCTTTTCCATTACACCTTTGTTTAGTGTTGTTTTTTGCTTGTGTCAGTCATGGTGGAAACTCGTTCGACATCAGCGGTCATGTCGGAAACTCGCGCTTTAACCACTCGTTGCAAATTCATAAAAGCCAAAGTAAATCGTTTCGAAACTCTATTTCATAGAATTTCTTCGTCCAGCCCCGTGCAGGCTCACGAGGTCGGCAACTTGTCAACAGAGTTTAGTTGTTTCCAAAATTTGTAGGATGAGTATGAGAAGTCAATGGAGGGCCTAATGGAGGCCGACGCTGAACACTTTGATGAACTTTTCAATGAATTCGACTCTTTTATGACTCATTTTAGCGAGATTAGTAGCACAGTCGAGGAATTCTTATCAAAAAATAAGATCAGTCCGGGTATAAAACCGAATCTAGGTCAAAATTCTTTGCAAAGTGGCCCTTCAGGAGAGCTCGCTGGATTAAGATTACCACCCTTAGATTTGCCTTCCTTTTCGGGGAAATTCGAGAATTGGGTTCAATTTCATGACTCCTTTACGTCGCTTATTCATAACAACGCTAATTTGACCAACGTTCAGAAATTTTACTATTTGATTTCTTCCCTTAAGGGAGAAGCTGCTAGTTCAATCTCATCGTTAAAAGTTACCAACGATAACTATACCATTGCTTGGGACATCCTAGTCAAGCGATTTGAAAATAAGAAACTGATAGTAAAATCAAACTTAAATGCGTTATTCAGTTTAGAGAGCGTAAAAAAGGATTCACATTCGTCTGTTCAAAGGCTGCTCGATAGTGTAGTTAGAATTTTGGAAATTTTAAAGGCGTACGGGGAACCCACAGTCGACACCATACTAATACATATCATAGTTTCGAAGCTCAGCTCAGCAATGCAGACTGACTGGGAATTATACAAACATACCGGACAATTTCCTACTTTGCGAGAGTTGTTAGATTTTTTAGAGAGCAAAAGTCACTTATTAGGTTTGCTGGAAGCTGCGAAAATAGGTTCGAGTTTGGGAAATCAGGGATCCGAGCAAAAAAGTCATGCACGCGCTCATGTAGCCAGAGAGCAAGGTAATCACTCTTGTGATTTTTGCAAAAATAGTAATCATTCGATTAGCGTTTGCGAATCATTTTAAAAATTGTCGGTAAACGCTCGTATCGAAGAGGCGCGTCGTTTGAAATTATGCAACAATTGTCTAAAGCCCGGACATTTCGTGGTAAAATGCACATCGTCGAGATGCCGCGTATGCAGAAAAAAGCACCATACTTTACTGTGTTTGCGTCCAAAGCGCGACGCTCACGAAAATACTCCGTCGCCGCGTCCTGGACCGCCAGAAACCAGCAGCGACACACGGGAGGTCGGGGCCGTCGCCCCGAGCGAGGCACCCGTCGCATCCGTTTCAGCAGCTTGTAGCCGTCCTGCAATCGCGGCGCCAGCTCAAGTTTTATTGTCCACGGTTAGCGTATTCGTAGAAGGATCCGCCGGGTCATTTTCCCGGGAAAAAGCTCTTTTGGACCCCGGATCCCAACTTAACTTAGTTAGCGCCGACTTGTGTCAAAATTTGAAAATTGAGAAACGAGGTAATATCACCTCACTGTCGGGTGTTGGTGCCAGGGCTCTGAACGCTGAATTCAGAGCAAACGTTCGAATCCGCTCCCGCAACGGGAAATACGAGGACATTTTGAGCTGTGTTGTGTTAGACAAAATTACGGACCCTCTGCCGGTCCTTTCTTTCTCGTTGAGGGATTTGAAGATCCCACCAAACATTGTGCTAGCCGATTCAGATTGTAATACACCGGGAAAGATTGATCTTTTATTAGGCGCGAATGTCTTTTGGCAAGTGCTCTGTCAGGGACAGGTGAAATTGGGCCCAGAGAAGCCATTCTTAACAAAAACTCTTTTTGGTTGGGTTTTAGGCGGAAACATGAATGTCGAAAATCGAGCGCTCATTCTTTCAAATAGAGTTCATTTAAGTGTAGCCGGCATCGAGTACGGCATTCAGAGATTTTGGGAAGTCGAGGGGGCGTACGGTTCATCAGGCCGACTCTCTGCTGATGACAAATTTTGCGAAGACCATTTTCAATCGACTACGAAACGGGCGTCGTCGGAGCCGCGTAGGTTCATCGTGAGCATACCTTTCAGGAAAGATGCTCCATCGCTGGGAGACTCGCGCGGTATAGCGTTAAAGCGTTTCTATTCATTAGAAAACAAATTGTCAAAAAATCCCGAGTTGAAAACCGCGTATTCCGCATTTCTCAAAGAATACGAGTCGCTTGGTCACTTGAGCAAGGTGGACGACGAAGCGAGCCTTTCTCATCCTCGGTTTTATTTGCCACATTTGCCAGTCATAAAGGAGGACAGTTCAACGACCAAACATCGCGTTGTTTTGTTAAGTGATTTTGACGTCATTAAGCTATCCTTGTTATCAATTCCACGATTGGGTGCTATTAGTGCATTTAAGCTGAAATTATTCTATTTAAAATTTTCTGGTACGGCCCTGTATTATAATTTTAAAATGCTGCAGCCAATTCATTCAGTTCAAGCTCAAATATGCCCGCGGTCCTTGGAATTCTCACTAATAAGCATTTCCTCGGAGCCGTATGTAATCTATTGCAGTCACTTCCGTCTAAATCATATTTCTTCGAATTGGGAACATAAGGCATCCTTTGTTTACGTCCCAGCTTAAATCGCTACGAGTCCCAACCTTCAACTTTTTTTAAATACTGCCCGACGTAGTTAAAGCTTCTAGGAATATAACAGCTTAATGTTCTTCTTATAAATTATCGTTTAAAGTTCGGCAGGATTGACCTTGTAACTTAATATTTTTGGGATCCGTTGTATAGCCAGAAATTCTTTTTAGAACCTTCTCTGATGACCAAGCTTTGTGTAAAGGAAATAAAAATTGATAACTCCTTAGAGAATGAGGCATTTAAAATTAGTGGTTTCGGAGTTCTAAACTCTTTTCCGTCGTGTTCTTCACGCAGAGTCCAATTTGAAATGAGGAATCTGTACCCAGCTCTTGAGTAAACTAGACGTGGTGTTTTTTTTCGCACCCCCGGTTCGCAGCTTGTACCGCGAATCGGGGGGAACTTTTGCTAACATTTTGTGATTAACATGGTGTTTTTTTTCGCACCCCCGGTTCGCAGCTTGTACCGCGAATCGGGGGGAACTTTTGCTAACATTTTGTGATTAACATGGTGAATCCTTTTTGGCTCTTGTGCGAACTTTTCGAGTGCCTTGGGGCACGTTAATGGCGAGTGCAGTTAAACCCGAATCTTCGAAGTGAACATTAATCCTTGGGTGTCGTTGAAAATGCGCGGTGGGCAGAGGAAGTGTATTTAACTCGGACGTTGTTAAATTGGCCGATTTTCGTTTCATACAGTTGGTCTCCGGGGAGACTTTTGGCACTTTTTGCCGATTCGATTAGAGAAACGATATCTGATGAGCCTCAACTAACTTTTTTCCCTGTTAAGTCGGGAAAAAACCATTGCGTAATGCATATCTGTGTCAACGTCGGGTTTAATTAAAGGAAGGGCCCCCGCGCGATATAGTGTTGTTTGCTGTTACTTCGTTGATTGATGTTTGCTGCCGACTATCTTCAATTCCCTCGAGTTTCTGCTCCACCTGTTGCCTCTTCTGGAGAATTCGCTACACCTCTGGCACGTTTTACCAGGCCTCCACGAGGACAACTACATCTGCACTTAAGACTGCATGCTGCAACTATCAGGTAGGCGCCCTGCATTGTACCAATTAGGTAACTCTGGTGCCTAACTTAATGTGCGATTTTATATTTTATTGTGCGTCAGTGCTTATAAAGGCTGCGTACGTCCGCTAGGACTTATGAGATGTTTCAGTTAATGTTTACCAGGGGCTTTACTCCTGGCGTCCATTTTATGTCACTTGTTTTGGATAATGTTGTGTTTTTTGTGTCTTTGTAACTAGCCCTTAAGATATATTTTGGTTTTTGTGGGGCCCCCTTTCATATTCACGTAGGATATCGTATTACTAAATTTAAACTCACCTCCGGGTGATTGTTTTAATCTACCGATTTGTGTAAACTGTCATTTGTTCCTTTAAATAATAAACCTGTTAAAGTCAGTTCATTCTTTTTATGAATTTTGAAACCTCTTCTGGGTCAGTAACTAATCCAGTATAGCAAAGGCCAAGTGTAATTAATTTTGTGAAGTTAAAGCATGCTCTTTTGATTAAGCGAGCCCCGAGATTTGGGCCAGTCAGTGTTCTTTTGTTGTTCTTTAGTGACGGTGGCCTTGAAGGTAAGTGATTTAACGACAAGGTCGCCCGGTTACTCGGAGGAGGCTTGGTAAACAACAGGCTGAGGTGTTCAGCAACGTACCTGGAGGACTTCTACATAGGCTACGTGTATTGTTCTTGGTTCTAGACACGTTAGCCACCCCTAATCAGAACCAAGTGGCGCTCAGGCATTTCTTTTTCTGTTAAGCAAGCTTTAGGGTAAGTACCCCGTCGGTTTTCCATTTAAGTCTTTGAACTACCCCTTCCCGACTGAGCTAAGTGTGAGTAACCGGAGCAACAAAATCTGCTCCGACACATTAAGATCTGTGATTTCTAGGGAAAGCCGGCGAACCCTGTAGTTTGTACCCGATTTTGGACAATCAATACGACCTATGTCGATCTGATGAATTAATACCGTAACAGTTTTTGACGGCAGTTGTGCGTCCTCCTCTGGAGTATCGCTTAACGACCTTCAACATAAGGGCCCAGTGGTCCAGCAGTCGTTGTTTGCAATTCTTTGTCGCTTTAGGCAATTCAA
The DNA here is from genome assembly GCA_940337035.1 of Agriotes lineatus. Taxonomy (NCBI): domain Eukaryota; kingdom Metazoa; phylum Arthropoda; class Insecta; order Coleoptera; family Elateridae; genus Agriotes; species Agriotes lineatus. Next base: position 36,294,427 of record OW679199.1, on the reverse strand, counting down.
GTACGTGCTGAAAGCAGATTGCGCCAAAATGTACAGGCAAATCCTCGTGGACCCCTCGCAGACGCAATACCAATTAATTTTATGGCGTGACGACAAAACCTCAGCGGTAAAATGCTTCAAATTATTAACGGTCACCTACGGTACTAAATCAGCCTCGTACCTAGCAACTAGGAGATTGATACAAATCGCCCAGGAAATCGAAGCATCGCGTCCATAGGCCTCATTAAGAATTAGCCGGGATTTTTATGTAGATGACCTACTGACTGGTTTTGAAAATAGGGCGGAAGCCATAAAAACGCAATTCGAAATTAGTAGCGCTTTGTCGGGGTACGGGTTTGAATTGCGAAAGTGGGCATCCAACGACAGTGAAATAGCTAGCGCCATTGGTGTGGATCGCGGCAGCGTAGAGCCCATTTCTTTGACGGAAGACGCCACGGAGAAAACTCTCGGCATTTTTTGGGATACTCGGCGGGACGTGCTAAGTTACAAAGTGAACCCTAGCTGTTGCAAATCAGTTACCAAGCGGGCTATACTCTCTAGTATGGCTCAAGTATTCGATCCCTTGGGACTACTTGGTCCAAGCGTTCTAACTTTGAAATTTCTCGTGCAACGGCTTTGGCAGTTGAAGTTGTCATGGGACGAAACGGTGCCCATGGAGATGCGCTCCAGATACGACGAACTCCATTCTTCATTACACGCTTTAGGCTCATTGGCAATTCCGAGGCGGGTAATTTGCGATGACTTAAATTCGATAGATCTCCACGGATTTGCGGACGCGAGTTCTGTAGCCTATGGGTGCGCCGTGTATATACGTTGCGTTGACGAGCGCGGTAATGTCACCACCAATTTGCTTTGTGCTAAGTCAAGGGTCGCTCCATTAAAAACAATATCCTTGCCTCGTCTGGAGCTTTGCGCCGCCTTACTGTTGGCTCGTTTGATTAAAACTATACTCGATTCCTCCGCATTTAAATTTGACCGCGCGTACTATTGGTCGGACTCCACCATAACTCTGCACTGGATAAATAAGGATGCGAGTAATTGGAAGACGTTCGTCGCGAACCGGGTGTCCGAGATTCACGAACTAAGCAATAGGGAAGAATGGTTTCACGTGCGTACAAATTGCAACCCGTCCGATATAATTAGCAGGGGAATGTTACCCCAGGAGTTACTCAACTCACGCTTGTGGTGGCACGGGCCAGAGTTTTTGTCACAGGCGGACTTAAAACCCCAGCCCGTTAAAATTGATTCGGGTGAGCTAGCAGCCCAAGAGTCGCGCCCAGTAGTGGCCACTCTTCACCATCGCGTCCCAGAATTTGAACTTTTCAGGCGCTATTCCAGTTTCACAAAATTACAGCGCGTAGTCGCGTACTGCCTGCGTCTCGCGAGAAACAGAAACACCGAAACGCGCTGGTCAGGACCTCCAGCCATTGACGAATTGGAGGACGCGACTCGCTGTCTGATCAAAATTGCCCAGGCGGAAGTCTTTTCCGGAGAAATAGCAGTTTCGTCTCAGAAAGCGCCATTGCCGAAAAATAGTGCGCTGCTTTCTCTAAACCCATTTCTGGACGATCAGGGCCTACTGCGCGTGGGCGGCCGTCTAGAAAATTCCAATCTAAGCTTTGATCAGAAACATCCCCTTTTGTTACCAGCTAGTCACCCTTTGTCGTTGCTAATCGTGAAGCAAGAGCATTTGCGGCTCTTGCATTGTGGACACTTGGTGTTACTGGCCTCATTGCGGGATAATTTTTGGATCGTGAGAGCCAAAGACCTGATACGTAAAGTAATACACAATTGCGTGATATGCTTCCGGGCCAAGCCTAAGATGCATGAACACTTGATGGGATCACTACCTGAAGCTCGTGTCACACCCTCTCCTCCTTTCAGCAATTGCGGGATAGACTACGCGGGTCCCGTGTTTATAAAAAACAAATCCGGGCGAGGCGCGAAAGAAGTAAAGGCTTCGTAGCCCTATTTGTGTGTTTGGCCACGAAGGCTATTCATCTTGAACTCGTGGAAGACCTCACGACGGAGGCTTTCATCGCATCGTTGAGGAGATTCATCTCCAGACGCGGTTTACCCTCCAACATATTTTCTGACAATGCTACCTGTTTCACCGGTGCCAGAAATCAGCTATCGGAATTAAAAAATATCCTGTCAGGCTCTAGTGAGCAATGCATAAGGGAGGAATTGTCGAAACATAGCATTAAGTGGAATTTTATTCCGGCGCGCTCTCTGCACTTTGGCGGCATCTGGGAAGCGGGGTAAAGTCATTGAAATATTATTTAAGGCGAATATCTTGCAATGCAAAGTTAACTTTCGTTGAGTATTACACCATGCTGACTCAAGTGGAGGCGATACTAAATTCCCGCCCACTCTGTGTTCTCCCTACCGACGCCTCATTCCCCGAAGTCCTTACTCCTGCCCACTTCTTGATCGGTCGGAAGCTGACTTCGTTTCCGGAAGCCCAACTGCAGGACATACCGGAAAATCGTCTCAGCCGCTATGGGCTGGTCCAGCGGCTGTCCCAGCTGTTTTGGGATCGTTGGTCCCGGGACTACCTCCACCTCCTGCAGCGCCGGCCTAAGTGGAAGTCCTCCAGCACGTGTCTAGCCCCCCAGGTTGGCCACTGGCAATCATCTCGGCCACATATCCAGGAGCGGATGGTGTTGTGCGTGTGGTGCAGGTGCGCGATTCCCGAGGGAATCTCCTGAAACGCTCGGTGCGTAAAGTGTACATCCTACCCAAAGGCGATCATTGCGATCAAGGGCAATAAACATTGACTTTGCTCTTAGTTGGTAGTTTTCGTTGATTGAACATTTTGCTAGGTTTAGTTGCTTCTTTGCTTGTATTCATGCTAGTTGTAGGTTATCTGTAAGGCTCTTGGATTATCATCTGTCATTAGTTCTTGTTATGCATTTGATTATTTGGTAGTTTTAGATTTCAGTTTAATTTTGGGATTTAATCACGTTGTGCCATAGTCGGCACTTCGGGGGCGGCATGTTTGATTCACATAGATGCGTGCATCAAAACCTTTTTGCTTATAATTATTCATGTAATTCAAGTCATAACTGTTCTATCTCATTCAAAGGTCGTGGTAAAGTCAAATTTGCATCTTGCCGTATTTGTTTGCCTCTGTTAATATTGGAAAGGGATTTGTAAGCTTTCCTTAATGGCTTTTAAGAGGATGGATACACTTTCTAATAGGACTTAAGCCGACTTAGCGTATTTGGGACTCATGTGTTTATGGATTTCGTTCAATACCATGCCTCATTGAGACAGCTTAGCATTAAGATTTCTTAAAATAAGCATTTATTCCTAAACAACGTGCGACGCTCCGATTGGCTACGCAGGATCGCCTCAGCCAATAGTGTTTGAGCCTTCCCCTCCTTGTTGAATTTGCGAGTTCAGCTCATTGTCAATTCAGCTTCAGTTAGATTCAGAATTTCGAGTAAGCAAGTTCAGCTATGCTTTGTGCTGGTTTGCGGTCGGTCTAGCTCCCTGGTAAAGACGTTTCCAGGTTGTTTTGTGTGACGGTTACGCGCAATTCGCTATTTTCGCGTGGCCAATCCAAGCGTGTCACAACAGTTGAAGCTATTGTAAAAAACCATCGGTCCATCAGTGACGTTTGTAATCGTTGTTACTCAATATACTCGTGTTTGTTAAGTCTTGTTTCACTCCAACAAATAATTGAACCCAAGTCAAGGGTTATTAAGTGGCAGTTCCCGGCAATCCCATTGAACCGGAATTCGCAGCGGATTAACTGGGGGCCCCATTCGTGGAAGCCTCTTTTCAAGTTAATCATACAAAAAACAATGTTATATCATGCAAAAGTCACATATGAACTTGAGGCGGTCCAGGAAAGTTGAATTTCATGTTGTCCTCTAAGTTTTTCTATGAAATATAATGATTCTAATAATGTAATGCCGTTTATTATGTCATTTATGTAATAGTACGATACATGAAATCAAAATTACTCGTCGACTTGACGACTTTGGTCCGCTCTACAATTGGTAATTTTAGTCGCATTTTAATTTATAAATGGCCAAATTTCAGGTATTTTCAAGATTTACAAGTTTTATCATAACTAGTTTTTCGCTAAATAGGTCGAGAAACGCAATAAAATCGAAGAAGCGCGACCCGTTCACGCTTTCCTTTCGCGTTCGATATCTCGACTAATATCGCTCGTACGCACCTTGTTTAAGATGGCGGAAGTAGCACATAGGAAATCTTGGTCGACAACTTGAAGTTAAGCTTTGCTGGACCCCCCTAACACCCCAAAAAGGAATTTCAAATTTCGGTTCACTTTCCAGCAAAGGCCTTATTTTTGTTCATACATAGTGAGTGGACGATTTAATTTTATTGATTATACCACTCCCTCTAACATCAACCAATGAAAAACGGCAAAATGCATAGTTACGCATGTATTAACTTTTGATAATGTACATAGCAACTGACAATCACATACCTTCCTGATTAATAGGTGATAATCACACTCTTTCACAAACATCACGTTACCTGCTGTCAGTACAATTGTCATAACAACTGCATTAACCATACTTTTAATATTTACAATTCACTATTCAAACGCTGTTTATTGACTCGTGATATAATCTACCCGAATGCAACTCGTGTCTTCTTGATTATCAAATTATTTCTGTTTCCACTCGATATATTGTTTTAGGCAATCACGCTCGTCCTCGGACTCGCGCGATTGCCAAACAATATATCTCGTGTAAACAGAAATGATTATTTGATAATCAAGAACCCACTAGTTGCATTATATATGACAATATAACTGGTGTCGTTGTCAACCAATGGCATTCTTTAATTTAAAAATAAATTACCAATCGAACGATTATTTTAGTGACAATATTTCGAAGAGCTTTATTTCAGCGTAATTTTTTCTGTAACTATTATTTAATGAAAAATAACTTGGATTTTAGCTTTAGAAAAGCTTTGTTTGTAAAAATGTTGCTGGGATTGGTTACTATGGATACAATTCAAAGGCCACTAGTTTTGTGAATTTATCATTTTAGTGTTAGGAGTATTTTAATTAACCATTTTCAATCATTTAAAAGTTAAATTGTCAAGACGAATAGGACTCTAGGTCAAAATATTGCCGACAATTTTTGCAAGCACTCGTCGTTATTTTCGTCACTACAGAAACTCGTATCTGAATCGCAGAAATTATTGTCGGCAATATTTTGACCTCTCGTCCTATTATTACTGAGAATTGAATATTTTGGTGTTTAATTTGAAAATATGGCATCATTCCCAATCCGTTCTGCAGTTGTTAACCAATTCCTACCTGATAATTAACGTAGGGTAGCAGTAGTGGTAGTAGTAGTAGTAGCAGTAGTAGTAGCAGTAGTAGTAGTAGTAGTAGTAGTAGTAGTAGTAGTAGTAGTAGTAGTAGTAGTAGTAGTAGTAGTAGTAGTAGTAGTAGTAGTAGTAGTAGTAGTAGTAGTAGTAGTAGTAGTAGTAGTAGTAGTAGTAGTAGTAGTAGTAGTAGTAGTAGTAGTAGTAGTAGTAGTAGTAGTAGTAGTAGTAGTAGTAGTAGTAGTAGTAGTAGTAGTAGTAGTAGTAGTAGTAGTAGTAGTAGTAGTAGTAGTAGTAGTAGTAGTAGTAGTAGTAGTAGTAGTAGTAGTAGTTGTAGTAGCAGCAGCAGCAGTAGTAGTAGTAGTAGTAATAGTATTTGTTGTGGGGAGACTAATGTCAAGCAAGTAAGCCTAGAATGCTTACCACTGAGCTATGGAGCTCGGCATGTTGTAAGTGCAGTACCAAAATATAATCAACGAAAACATGAGGTCAATCGTATCTGCAGAATGAAGAAATGAAAAGGTGGGCAGTTACAAAAACTATTAAATGAACCAAACAATGGAAATGCTTAGGGCGGCTACGGATATTATAGGAAATGTTAAACCTTGAGAAAACATATGTGTTATTGGTAGCGGTACGTTTGTATGTAATAAGGAAGAAGTGATCATGATATCTTTATAAGGACTTGGATATAGTAGACGTAATTAAAGTACAAGTGGGCGGGACATGTGGAGCGGATGGAACAGAACAGGGTACCAGGAAAAATTTTTAAAGGTGTAATCGAAGGAAGAAGAGAAAGGGGAAGCTCACGAATAAGATGGAAGGACAACATCGAGAATGACGACAGACATCTGTTAGGAGTAGCAAATTGGAAAGGGGCAGCAAGAGACAGAGAAGATTGGAGACGACGTCTGCGAGAGGCCAAGGTCTAATGAAGACTGTAGCACCACGGGAAGAAAAAGCAGATCATGATATGGGCTAAGGTGGTGTGATAATGTGGACCTATAAAGGCAGTAGAAAGTAAGGAGAGATGCCTGTTGACAAGAAAAACAAAAATGAGGTAAATAGTGATGATGAAGATGGCCCACAACTAATAGATGAATCAATATAAATATGAAGCAGTATGTAATATTATTGTTAAGATTATAAATAATAAATCCCCAGGTACCGATGAAATACCAAAAATTAAGTCTGGTGGTGAAGCAGTGAGCGCAGCCCTACATAAACTCATCGTCAGAATAAGGGTGAACGAGGACCTATAGGACAATTAGAGGAAAGGGATAGTGTTCGGTATACATAAATTTCGGAATTGATTTTCTTATTTCCATTGCTAATTGTGGAACATAAATTATGGTTGCGATTGCGTAATCACGATTCGATTGTATGCAAATATTAAGTTTACCAGAAAGTAACAAATAAACAAACTAAATTAGGTCAGTAGGTTTAAAATAGCATTATGTGCCAATAAAACTGGTTATGTATCTTACAAGTAAAGGCAATTTCTATATGTTAATTGTATTCTTATTTATGGCTACCTATTAATTATGAAAAAATGTAATGAAAATAATATAAAAAATCTAGTATGATACACTCACACAACTTCCTTTTACAGTGATCTTATAATTAGTCAAAAATTTAATTTTTAATTTTTAAGCATTTGTCAAAAATTTTCAAAAATTACAAATTCTATAAAAACGGTACAAAATAGAGCATTAGTTGAAGAGAAAAATTTTCTCTAAAATTTTAAGCTGAATTCAAAAATGTAATAATATACCGGGTGTTCTATTTAAAATAAGAGTTAATAAAAAATAGAAAAAAACAAGAGAAGTCCACTTGAGAAGTATCCAACTGGAAAATCACCTAGCTCACATCAATACACATTAAAAATGTAATAAAAATGTAAAGTTTGAAAAAAATCGGTGGAGCCGTTTTTGAAAAAATCGAAAAAAAAACTAAAAAATCACAAGAGTAAACACCTACTTCCGGTTATGCGATTTTTTTTAAAAGCTTGCTGTCTCATCTACATAGTACACAAAACTTATATATGAAGTTTCAACGCAGTAACTCTTTTCATTTTTAAGATATTCTGTTCACAGACAGACACACATACAGACACACAGACAGACAGACACACAGACAGACCAATAAAAAAAAATATGTTTTTTGGAATCAGGGGACTCGAAAACGTGAAGATCTGTTGAAAACTAAATTTCGAATTTTTGGGGTGAATCCAATACTTCCTTTATCGTAAAAGGAAGTAACAAGGTAAACCATACCAAATACGACGCTGTCTTATCATTGCAATACCTTTTTGATATAACTATTGTTTGCGTCAAACTTTTAATTATTTAACAACTAAAATTAAGCGTTAAATAAGAACTGCTTATCAAACTTACATATTAAAGAGCAAAGAAAATATTGATAGCAATTATAAAGCATGTTGGTACTTTATAAAACAGTACACCGAAGATACCGAAGTGGGGGATTATATGGTCTATAAAAATAACACTCTAACTTTGAATGAGGAAATTGTGAATGCGTCTTCTCAACATTTTAAATCGGCATGCCTTCCGAGTTCATATTTCTTTCGCACGCACGCCATATTTAATACATCATGATTCTCCCAATGTGTTAACTACAACTATTAAAGATGTTGAAGAAGGATTTAAGGTCTTAAGCTGCAAAGCACTCTGTGGATCCGAATGGAACACCCGACAATGTTGTATATAAATCGTGTGCGGAATTTTTCATAAAACTACTCCATTTTTTATCTAATTTACTTTTGAAAATAAAGCATGTTCCAAAGAGCTGGAAAATCGGTAAAGTTTGTCCAGTTAAGAGTGGCAATAGAAATTATTGTGCTAATTACAGGCCTATAGCTCTACTTTCAGTCCCATGTAAAATCTTTGAAAAGTGCGATCTACAGGTATGTATTGTATTATAGAAAAAGTTGTGTTTCTCCTTACCAGCATGGATTTGTTCCCAGTCGATTATCAATTACGAATCGTTTATGCTTTACACAACTGCCAGCCGATGGACAGTTAGACGTCATTTATACTGAGTTTTCTAGGGCGTTCGACATAGTTCACTGCGTTACATTATTACAAAAACCAATTTTTAAAATTAATGGTATTCCGTCTCTCTAATCGAAAACAATACCTATGCTATCTAAAATGGCAATACATCAAAAAATTATAATGCTATATTAGGAGTACTTCAAGGATCCAATCTAGGAACACTTCGTTTATTTATATTAATTAATGATTTGCCGGACTGTGTGAAGTACTCGGAGTGCCAAATTTTTGCAGACGATTTCAAAATTTACAATGTAATTTCTTTATTTTATAACTTTTCAAAATTGCAGGAGCACTTTAATGGTGTTGCGAATTGGTTGGAAAGAAATAATTCAGATCTGAATATCTCCAAGTGTAGTATTTCATACTCTTGAAATGCAACTCCGATTTCTAATAATTTTAATAATATCAGGAATGAGCAGGAATGATAGTATTAAAGATTTGGGAGTAGTCTTTGATAACAAGTTAACATTTAATCAGCACGTTCACAGTTGCACTGAAAAAGCTTATCAGATTGTAGGTTAAATATTTCACAATTCTGCAATTTTAATTTTAATCGTTATCGTTTTTTTATATAATAATAATAATAATAATGTTTTTCTACGACCACTACTAAAAGTAGGCCTTTTAGCACTAGCTTGTTTCACTAAAAATGACGTTTTATAAATCAGCGTGTTAAAAGTGAAATCAGCTGTTTACTTTTAGCCCCTGTGCTAAAAGTAAACAGGTGGTGTTGAATTTAGAATTTTGAACTGGAAGTGAGGTTATAAAGTTATTCTAGTTACTTCTTTCGTTAGGGGTAAAGTGTTTTTTAAGATAATTAATATAATAAATAAAGTAATATATGTACATTTATAATTATCTTTGATAACTAACTTTGACAGCAACTAGCTACAGAAATATTCACCTGCGCATCAAGGCCATCTCTTTACTATGGCATAAATGCAAATCTTTGTTAAATCGACATTTATGGATTAATAACAGTAAATTTAAAGCCTTGGAAAAATATTGTGTGCAAATTCGTGCTAAAAGTGTTTATGCACGAGACATGTTATGAAACTCAGCCTTCGGCAGTTACATTGTATGAAACAGATCCCTTACTGTCTTAGAATGCTTACCTTGCAACCTTAATGAACAAGGAAGATATTGTTTAAAGTGCTGACTTTGTAATCTTGCATGCACGTGCATCCTGCCACGAGGCATATTTGGAAGGTGAGCTTATGTTAGCTGATTAGAAATACTATATACGCTAGTGCATGATATTGTATCTTTAGTACTTTAGTTCGCAGTTCACATGTTAGATGTAAGAAATTGTCTGACTGTGTCTTTGAGCTCCAACGTGTAGCATTGCCGTTGTAAATAAGTGTTTTTTAAAAAGTCGTTTCGACGGTCTTTTTATTTAACTCGGCTTCGTTTCATAATTTTCATGTCTCGTGCATAAACATCCACTTTTAGCACTTGTTCCACAAATAGCTATTATTCGACCCATTTTAAAATAGGACGCACTTATATGATTTCTGTACTTTGAAATTAATAAAAATGAAATTGAAAAAGTGCAAAAGAAATTTCTATGATTCATGTAGTAGTAGTATAATATATTAAATAACACATAATTTATGCTATTACGGAATATTATGCATCTATTCCTCAAGAATTCAATTTTTATTAGTTAGAAAAAAAGGAGAGATGTGGCCTGTTCTTTATTTACATTATGCTGGGTTGATGCACCTCATATAGTTCAGTGCTTAATTCCAGCAGTTCCATGTTACAATTATAGACATTTCACATAGCCACTGTCGCTCAAATTATGCATGGAAAAGTGTGATACCTAAACGATTTATTGGTTTTTTCCTTTTTAGCTTTTATTGTATAATTTGTTAAATGTATATTCGTTAATCTTTGCACAATTTGCTGTGGTAGGTTATGTCACTTATGTTGTGCTACTGCTACTACCTAGAACTAAACTGCAATTATTACTTTTATTTTTATTGTTTATTGTATTGTAACTGTGTTCACGTGTAAAATTGTATGTTTTCAACCCTTATTAGGCTGGCCTGTTGATGGAATAATTAAACAAATATATAAATAAATAAAGCCTACACAATAAAAATCTGAATTTGAACTCCATGACATTTTTCAATTCATTGGCGCTTGAAAATGTTCGACACAATAGCAACAGAATAGAAAATAATCCCTTAATGGTGATAGCAATGATCTCTTACTCGTATGTGTCCCTTGCATTGATTGCTGCTTACTTTATAGATCGCAGTGACTAAGTTAAATTTCATCCTTTGGCGCTACTCTTGAAAGAAAGGTTGCAACAGTTTCTTGTAATATTTGTTTACTAAAATACACGACAAGCATATCTTAAGTATTAACACCACGTGTAAGCATAATGGATGCCATAAAAGCTTACAAATAAGATAATAGAACAGATGTCGCCACTCAATTATCTAGAAGTACATGTAAAAGGTGATGACAAACTCAATCAACCGAGTTAAAAGGCAGTCAGCATTTTAAGATCCCAAATCGTATACAAAAGAAAACAATGACGGCTGTAAAAGATGGGAAAATAGAACAATATAAAATCTGGAAACTGATACATACATTGTGTGCAGCTTTTATCATGATGATTTAGGGTCGGTGACCAACAGAGGAATTACTGCCTTCAATAAAATTATGATTAAACAGACACTCTAAAATTTTTGGGAACGTCACAGGCTTGTGTGAACATATAGCTAGCCATATCAACCAGTTTAACCAAGATTCCAGTAGATCCAAATAATTTAGAATTACTAACTTCAAGCAATCTCTATTGCAGTTCTTTAATGTTACGTTAAATAGGGAAAATACGGGAATATTTTCACATAACTAATAATCAAGAAGAGCTACGATTGCTAGGTGATCAAATTCCATAAAATTGGCTTTATAATCAACGATATCACTGGAAAATATTGTAAGCTGGGTGAACTATACAGGGTGATTCGGGAGGAAGTGGCAATATTTTGAAGACATATCGAGGAAGTCAAAATAAGCAAAATAAACTCATATGTTCAAGTCCGATTTTCATTTGTTTCGGAGATATTTTGATTAATTGTATAATTTAAAAAGCAAACAAAAATTTATTACAAAATGAATTACAAAAATAAACAAAATAGCATTCATTTACGACAAATTTTCGAAAACGCCACCGCCCACTTCGATACACTTATTTGCGCGTTTATAGACTGCACTAGTAGCGAGTTTCAATGAACGATTGTTCGCTCTAATGATAGCTGCTGTATTAAGAATACGATCTAGTAACGCTTCCCTCGTTTCCACTTTAGTAGCATAAACTAACGACTTCATCCATCACCAAAGGCAAAAATCGAGGGGAGTGAGATCCGGTGATCTCGGTGGCCAAGAATGCGGACCGCCTCTGCCAATCCAACGATCGCCGAAAGTGGTATTCAGAAAATGTTGTACATTATTAGAATAGTGAGGAGGCGCTCCATCATGTTGGAAGATAATTCGTTGTCGAATATTTAAAGGTGCTTCGTCCAATATTTCTTCTAAATGGTCTTCTAAAAAACGTAAATATCCTTGTCCAGTAAGGCGCGCATCTAATACGAAAGGACCGAATAATTGATCATTTAGAATACCGCACCAAACGTTAATGCTAAATCGATGTTGGAAATTGTGTTCTATCGTAGCATGGGGATTTTCGTCCGACCATCGATGATTATTGTGGCAATTGTTAATTCCATCTCACGTAAATTGAGCTTCATCCGACCACAAATGTCTTTACACAGTCTTCTGTTTTCCCGAATCCAACGACAAAATTGTAGGCTTAAAGGATAATCGCCTTCGTGGAGATTTTGTACTTTTTGCAAATGATAAGCGTTCAAAGCCTGTTGTTTAAGTGTTTTCCAAACCATTGTTTGTGGTATTTCAAATTGGATTGCGATGCGTCTTGTACTTATCTCTGGATTTTCGTCTACCACATCCAGAATATCTTCTTCAAGTCCAACAGCGATTCCGTGTTCTCTTTCAGAAACAATACTTGGAAATGTCCCAGTTTCGCCGGCATGTGTAAAAACAGTTTGAAATACTCGCTTGTTAGGAATTCTTCGATTCGGAAAACGACGTCGATACTCCTCCACTGCACGAACATTACTACCATTACAGAACCCATAAACAAATATCATATCGGCATATTCTTTATGACTAAATTTGTGGGGCATTTTTACAACTTCATAAAACTAATGTTGAACAACTGTCACTTTGAGATTTGACATTTTAAGAAAAAGTCAATTATCCCTGAAACAAATGGAAATCGAACTTGAACATATGAGTTTATTTTGCTTATTTTGGCTTCCTCGATATGTCTTCAAAATATTGCCACTTCCTCCCGAATCACCCTGTATATTCTCTATTCAGACTTTAGTAACATAACTATGGTGGCCAATATCTTCAATCTCACTAACACAACTCAGTCGAATTGATGAAGAATAAACTCTACAAATAGAAAATGGGGTATGTTCACCACACGACTTTCTTCTATTGCTTGTGTAAACGTAATTTTGCAATTTTTTTACAAACTACTTACAAAACTCTTTGTGACAAAGTTACAGGTAACTACGTAATATGCTGGTTGTATCCAATTCTTTGATTAATTCTCAAACGAAAATCTCAATACTAAAATGTTGGATTGCTCTTCATGAGCTCTCACGAGCGGTAGATAAACATTTTTTTTTCAGGTAAAGCGCCTTTTTTTGTTGTAAATACATCAAAATATCATCATTGCTCCAAATGTAAAATTATGCTCCCATGTAAAATTTAAGGAATATGAGATTACTTTTATAACACCATGGGCCGGTTGCAGAAAGCAATGTTAAGTCTGGTGTTAGCTAAGGCGACGTCAAAGTGAACAAAAACGAATCAAATCTCAAATGCTTATACATGCTAATATGCTAATACATTAGTAAACAAAATTTGATGCGATTTTGTTCACTTTGACGCGATGTTAGCTAACACCAGACTTAACATTGCTTTCTGCAACCGGCCCCATGTGTATTAAACGAAGTACCTTTGTGGAAATATACAAAATGTGTCCTGCGCTAAAAAGGAAATCCTAGCGAAGTAACCTACTATATACACGAAACAGCATTTTTACCGACTCTACCAAACCTTCGAAATGGCGCTTTTTTCTGGTATATAATCATCAATAAAAAGCCATAATTATATCAACATTTCAGCATCGGTTCATGGAACGACGTTCTAGCATTTCCAGTCTGGCTTACTTAACTCAATACGTTGCGAATGTTAACATCAGATCAAAGCATTTGATCGCTTGCACCATAATATTTTCGTTACCAAACTTCATAAATTCGGTTTCTCAAATCCGCTACTTCAGTTATTCACCTTCTATCTTAAGCATCGGCCTCAATATGTCCATTATAACGGACACAACTCTAAATCGTTTATTGCATCTTCTGGTGTTCCCTAGGAATCTAATCTGGGACCCCTGCTTTTTTATTGTTGGTTAATGATTTTACCGAAGTCATACAAAATGCAAAATAAGATTTTCGCAAGTCCAAAAATTAATGATAGGAATATTTTTTAAAGTTTTTATACAGGGTGATTTATAACGGGCGGACCAAACGTCAACAGTTTTTTATGGAGGTCATTTTGAGTGGAAAATGTCATATGAACATAGGTCGTATTCCATTTAGTTACTTAACTACAAGAGATCAAAGTTTTAATGTCGTAATAAATTCACATTATAATAAATTCTTAATATTAAGTTGACAGGGATTAAACAAAATAGCAGAATAGTTTACAATATTGATAAGTGTGTAATTTTTAATTAGTTTATTTGTTGCGCTTAAATCGAAAGATGGAAAGAGCTTGAATTAAGTAAGTTAATTGTTCCAAAATGGAAGGTTTTAGAACAGCTGAATATGCAGATATCGTTTTTGTTTATGGATATTCTAATGGCAATACATGTCGCGCGACTATCGAATACCAACGTAGGTATCAAAATAGGCGCCAGCCTCTAGACGAGTATTTAGTCGTACATTTCAAAGACTACGAGAGACCGAGACAACAACTGTAGGTAATAATGGTGGTGTTCATACTGGACACAATGTTGATAACGAAGAAAATGTGATAGATGCAGTTCTTGATTATCTGACAATCATCACTCGACGCATCTCAACACAACTACATCTTTCCTAAAACTTTGTCTGGCGGACACTGCATCATGAGGAACTACATCCATACCATTTTCAGAGATTTTAAGAAATTATTTATGGTCCACGTCTGGAATTTTGCCGCTGACTGTTGCAACAAGCGACCCAAATTTCATTACCAAAGTGCTATGGTCTGAAGAGACCCATTTCACAAAAAAACGGAATAAATACGATCCACAACCATCATTTTTGGTCTCTCGAAAATCCACATGTCATCACTTAATCTCGATTTGAGCAATGTTTTAGTGTGAATGTTTGGGCTGGTATTTTCAACAATCAGTTGCTTGAAATCAACGTTTTGGATGATCGCTTAAATGCTAAACGATACGAAAATTTTCTCGAGAATATATTTTATGAGATGTTGTACCAACATGATGGTTCATCACCCCATTATGGAAGAGAAACAACTATGTGGTTAAATGTGAACGTGGGGTCCCATTGCTTGGCCGCCAAGATCTCCCGATTTAAATCATTTGGATTATTATTACTATTTAGTGTGACTCTTCACCAAACTACGGTAGAAATTGGTCTGGTTCTGCACAGTGGCATGCGATGTTTGAAGACATATGTGACTTCAAAAACTTAAAAAGAGAACATGTAGCTAAACAAAAAGGTCCGGGAACATTAAAACATCTCCTCGTATCATGTTTCATAGGCCATTGACATGGATATATTACAGAGATGTCACTCTATTAAGGATCTTGGAGTGTATTCAATACAAAGCCAATCTTTTATTGCTATATCGAGCACATTTCTGGGTCTAGCATGCAAATGCTGGGATTTATATACCGAATTTGCAATTTCTTTTCCAACATTGTGCCTCTCAAGACGCAACTATTCGTTCGTAGGTTCTAAATTAGATTACGGCGCTTTACTGTGGTACCTATCCTTATTATGAGTGCCACAAAGTTGCCTTGGAAAGCATTCAGAGAAAGTAGACGAATTTTAACCTGAAAGAGGCTTTAGCCACATGAACCTTTTCTCTAGGTTTGATATCTTTCCTTTCAGTCTAGAAGGTTACTACTCAGCGTAACTTTTCTTTCAAAATTACTCTTCTACAATCAAGTTGATTCGCCAGCGCTGCTAGCTGTACTAAACATTCATATACGTACCTCGACTGTAGTCACGTAATAGGTTACTTTTTACTGTGCTACTGCACATATCAATACCTTCTTCAATTCTCCTGTTCATATTATGTGCCAAAACTTTAACATCTCTCAACTTTGTGATATCCACACAATGCTCTTTCAAACGTTTACAATTACTTGTTTGATTTCACTATGTGACAATATAACTTTTTAGTTTGTAATATTATACAAATTATCTACGTATTTGTTTTATGTAGATATTATTGTTTATTGCATCTACACTTGCCGTCAATCCTATTTTGTACTGTAAGTAAATTGTTTATATGTTGGCCAAATAAAGAAATTATGATTATGAACATATACCGAATAACATAAACGTTGGAATCCATTCATTAAAACTTGGCCGATTAATAATACCGGAAACCAGAATTCTATTACCAAATGTATCTCCATCCGCCCCACATTAGGTCAGAGAAAACACTTTAATAGTAATCTTTTAAATAGCTTAAAACTAAACAGCTACGCAAAATGAAGCGTCTACCGACAACTCATTAGAAACAACCAATGAACCACTTAAACTTGTAGAAAACCTATTTGAAGACAACAACCATGTATTGTAATAGCCCTCCTCTTAATAAATAAAATATAACAATAGGGGTTTTATATAAAATAATTAATTGCAAGGGAAACTAAAAAGAGTGTAATAAAATTACGACAAATAAACGGTTTATTGCCCTTCTCTTATTCTATCTATCCGCAATAAATTCGGAACTTGCTTCGTACCCATCTTGGTTCAGGGTCGTAGGTTCATAAAATTTAGGAAAAACTTGGTATGACAAATACTCGCAAATATTTCGGGCAAATGCACAATTTTATCTGACATTTAGCTAACCTCTAATTTGACTCTGCAACAAAATGATTTGTGGTGACAAGATACAGCGGAAATTGAATTTTAAAAACACCAAAATAGCAAAGACGCGTCAGGTAAATATTAATAATGTAACGTAGCAACTGCTAAACTCATTTTGTTTTTAGCGTGACATCGCAACAGATTCGAGACAGTATTTGTTTTATACCCGGCCAAAAGTGAAAACTGCCCCGTCATCCTGCATCTTCAAAGGACGGTACCTAAATTTCGGGAAACTGGAAGGCTCTGGCCTACTGGAATATAGCTCTCCACCTCGTAGACAGTCTAGAGAAGTCCAAATATAATGGACCTACGGCAACGCTTTCCCTATAAAATTCTACTTTTATCAGAGACCTCTCGGACGCTGGATATGTTTCTCAAATGACGCCACAGAAATAATCCACTTGTGAATCGCTTGCTGGGTGGGATCTGCAGGTACTGGTCTCTGAATGTCCTCCCTACACGTAACAGGCGCTATTCTTGCTGCACGAAGCTGCTTGCTTACAGAAATGGGCCCCCGAAGTCACTCGCACTTGGACGAATTTTTATACTGGCTAATCTGCTTCACCTGGGCCTCTTAGCACTTGGCAAAATTTACCCACAGATGCACAGGATACTCGTGAATAACTTTAACCAGAATTGGTACAACTAATATTTATAGTTTTACATGATAAATGAGGAGCTCAATGTGGCCCCAACACACATTTTTCTAGCTTGTTTAGTTATAATTTAACAAAAGAAGGTCACGTCAATTTTTATAAAGGAAATTAGATTTGATAACATGTTTAACCTTATGGACTACAGTTTTGATGTCATGTCTTTATCTAGCCACTAATATTGTCTTTTTCTTGGAATAATTGTTACTACACATGCTCTGCTTTAAATCACTTTTGTTTATAATGAACTGCTACACTTGGAGTTCATTTAACATCTCATTAATTGTCTTTCGATCGGTTACGTTTCATTTTCATTACTCTTTGCAATTATTATTTTGCTAGCACGGTTTCGTTTATTTTTCAGCTAATCTGCCTTTTGCTGGCTTATACAGTTTTACTACATAACGCTCATATTCTTTCTGTATTTAATAAATCATCTTGTATTATTCTATTCACACTATGTCTCACAATAATAAGCTCAATTTCGTCAGTTACAAATTAAATTGCATTAGCCCTTCCGAACATTTATCGTATCTGAAAATCTAAATGTAATCCTTCTGAACCTAATGTTTTCATGCTAACTTTTATCCCTCAAATTATTAGTTATTGCTGCTCACATCAATTGCATTTATTAATGTAAAGTATTGATTATCTTGCAATAGATTGAATCAAGAAGACTATACTAAGGAGATGTAACTTGCTATAACGGCTGTATATAAAAGCGGCCCCAATGCTGAGGATAGCCGTCGCGGCGCTGTCGACAGCTTGTACTACCTTCGGTCATTTTCGTTCGTTTTCGCTGCCGTTCGAGAGTTGGAAGCGGGCTAAATTAACCTGTAATCGCGGTTAAAAGTCAGTTTACGGTTGTTAATCAAATGGAGTGTATTTCAAGTGTGTTATTAATGGTTAAAACATGGTCTGTAAAAACTGTAATTTCCAGTTACACTCAGCAAATATTTGACATTGACAGTTCACGAGTTTTGTGAATGGATACTAGTACACGACGATTGCCATATTTGTCAACTTTTAACGGTCCGCTTCGAAACGCGAGTTATTTCTCCTTAGTACAGTCTTCTTGGATAAAATAATTAATTCTGTGCTCATGTTGACATCCATTTAGTTAATTAGGCAACCAGAATTTCTATGGGCAGTGAACCATCACAGTATATGTATTAAACTCTCAACTTTTTACAAATTTCCTTGTAAATGCAAGCAGTGAAATTCACGCCTTAAGTATAACCACAACATACACAAAAGACATTGATGAACTCACCTCGATGATAATGAATGCATATCCTTATTTGCAACATCGCATTGTTTAAAACAGATTTACCCGAGTTATAAAACACTAGCATGCCTTAAAAATTTGTATCACTCATAAAAAATCACTAGTTGAAGCCGAATGAATAGTCAAAGAAAGCAAGCGATCTTATTTCAAAGCACGTTTCATCAGTCAACAGAAGCAGACGTACTCGTGAAGTACGAAATTTGAAGGTAGTTGTACATCTTCCAAAATACACGTCCACAATATCAACAACAATGACATAATTTTATTGGAAGGCTTCGCCGTCACCTTTCACTAACCTAATGAATTGGTTCAAATAAATCTGCTTCAGGTTCTCGCTATTCAAAATAAGAACAGTCTTGTAAACAATATATCTTAAACCATGAGCCCAAATTAACATTACAGAACTATGAAGCTACGTATAAAGATCGTGTACAGCTACTTGAAATGCTATTTGACAAGAAAATTATTTGGGCATACGTATTAACACTTGAATGCGTTGAGGAATGACTGCAAGAAAAAGCTAACATTATAAACGCCCTTGCGCAGAGCGAATGGGTTGCTGATACTTTTACCTTACTACAAATACATAAAGCTCTAATACGTGTTACGGTATTAAATTGGTCTTACGACACTCAGGAATGAGCGAGTATCACATGCTAAACAAATCCGGGAAAATAGGCACGCTCACCCTGAGAATTGTCAAGAACAGGCTAAAGGCCTTGGCTCGAATACGCTCAGGGAGATGGGCGTGGTTCAAACGGTACTCCACAGGGCAAGCGTATCGATAATTATATATGGTGTTGCTAAATAAATGGGCGCCACAAGATCCAAATCCGGGTACCCATGTTCAACTGGACGTTGATGGTCAAACGGGGCGAAAAATACTCAAATAACTATTTATGGAAACCACAGTGCAGCGACAGACACAACGACCTACCTGGAATGCTCGTAATGGTCGTAGCACAGTGGCACAGTCACCCTGTAAACAAACATGCACAAGACACAAAGAGAAAAAAAATAAGGCGGTACGGTTAATACATCTATTGGGCCACTCCAAGTGACCTACCAAACATCGTACAAAATACAGGTATCTTCGGCACGTATACCGGCTCGTAAGAATGGCTTTTAGAGTACGCCCAGCTGGGAAGCACTTTAATTAAAAGGTTGCGGCGCATAGCTGAGCCAAACAACAAATCCAGGCCGAATGAGGTTAAACGGCGGCATAGGCTTCAACAGGCGTGACGCGCGAGTGTAAAACCTGAACTTGAGTTCGAGTCACCAGAACGCCCTGACTTACAGTGAAACATTTGAAAATAGCAATCGTTACATTTGTGCCAGAGTGTACCGTGCGTTATTTAAGCGTCAAGCGCAAACTTAAAAAGGGTTAATTTACAAAACCAAGCTGCCTTGCAGCACTGAATGCTAGAACACGAACGTGAAATGTTGTACGTTAGTGTACTCTACATTAATTATATGACAAGCACAGCCTTGAAAGGCTAATTTACAGAACACAGTTATCTTGCAGCACAGAATGTTAGAACACAGCGTTAGATTTTATTCGGAGTGTACTCTGCACTAGTATTTAATTTAATTTACAGAAGCAAAACTGTCTTGCAGCACAGAATGTTAAAACACAACGTTAGATTTTATTCAAAGTGTACTCTGCATTAGTAATGTGTCAAACGCAAACTTGAATGATTAATTTACAGAAACAAAGCTGTCTGGCAGCACAAAATGTTAGAACACAACGTTAAATTTAATTCAAAGTGTAATCTGCACTAGTTATGCGTCGAGCGTAAACTCAAAAGGTTATTTCACATAAACATGAGGGCGAAATAGTTGTATGCACAATTTTATTTTATTAGCAAGCTCGGCCTCCAGTCGGCGATGGCATTGGAAGTAGTATCGGTATGTTGCTTCGCACCTGTGTGTGTGACTGAGCCGAAAGGCTACAACATTTTCCAGAGTCCTCCTTCAAAGAGTGAACTGTGAACGGGCCTCCTTGGCCATTTTACAGATATTAGCGTAGCCGTTGAAAAGGATAACTACAGGAAAGGAATCCCGTCTTACAGACGACGGCGGACAAGGGCTTTGACGAGTCTACATAATTATGTACTGAATCCCACAACGACTAGCAAACGGACTTGCCTAATACCACGGCACGAGCATGCACCAACTTAACCAAGCAGCGGCTGCCTCGCAACTCCATTAAAAAACAACAAAAAACACTTTGCGGAAACCGCACAAACGGAAAGCAGGCGTCCCCACGCCAAGCTTGGAGACGCCCGCACAAAATCGCAATATCAACTCGCTAGTTCGACGGCTCGGGGCAGAATGAATGAAAAACTGACGCTCCAAACTAACATATGTGCCTCACGAGATCTCCTCCGGCCAATCACGGCGTAGGGCACACCAGAATCGCCGAACGCGTCACCGCTTGCCAGCGAAAATAACAGTACACACAGTACTCACATTCTGAATTTTAAATAACTTGAAAATCAACGTTCTTACGACTGATGGGCACGCAGCTGTGTGAAACACTGATGAAAGGGATGCACAAAGATTACAAATTAGAAACAATGATGAAAGGGGTGTACAAAGTTACGAATGGCTATCCTTGATACTAATAATTGCAGTATTATGCGATGAACTATGCCTAAAATGGACTCGAACTACAGGCGAACTCGCCACTTATGTACCAAAACTGTTTTAAAGGTTTCTGTAGCTGATTAAATCACTGAAAAATGTAAAATGGCCTGACATACGTTCCAAACAGACTATGAGCCAATCACATATGCGTTAGCAAAATCTGTGCAATTAAAACCACAGGACACGGTGATGATTAGCAAATGCAAAATTTATAACTAGGTCTGCACCAAAATTATTATGCAATGCAAAAGAACATTTGTCAAATAATTGAAGAGAGACGTTGAGCTTAACCTATGTGTTGTTCATAGCAGCTAGTCCCCAAAATCTAATTTACAAATATGTGTTTGAGAGACGTTTTCACCCTATCCTCCACTAATTCGAGACTTGCTCAACCATATCGCTATTGATTATCTTGCATACTATGTATCTTAAAAGTTCAATTTCCAAAATTTATCTCCCAAACTGTACAAAAGTTTCCGATCGTCCAATTATTATTAATACATTTACACAGACGTTTCAAGTAAGATGAGGGAGTAGGAGAAGCTTTTATCGCCAACAAATAATTACACCTTTAAATTGCCATTTACCAGCAGCGTAATTACCATTTACCACAGGTAAGTGTTTACCATACTGAAAGCACAAGAATGGATTGAAGAACAATCCCATAACAACGTTTTATTGATCTGTGATTGGAAAAGCACTCTACAGACTATTGAAGATGTGTATACCGGAGAACCTTTAATCCAACAAATACAAGAGTTACATGCAGCCATTATGCTATCTGAAAACAATGTAAAATTTTGCTGGATACCTTCTCATTACGAAATACCCGGAAATGAAAAGGCAGACTGCGAAACCAAGGCATACATATCATCCATTGAGGGAACCTAACTATAGCAACAGAATTACAGACTAGGATGCCAAAAACCACTTCAAGGCCTGCATAAAATAAAAAATAAAAAAGACATCTGACAGGACATCTTAAAGCTATAGCAAGGAAAAATAAAGTATCAAATTTCTTTAAAAATAATCACAATTGGTCACATCCGTTTTACACATTCCTACCCTCTTCACAAAAAGAATCACGCACAACGCATCACATGTAATACTTTATTGAAAGTAAACCATATACTCACGGAATGTAAGAATTATCAAGCCTGTAGATCATCTGAAATGCCAAATATCACTAGACACGAAGGAAGCGCGTAGCGATATTCCCACGCTGTTAAAGTTCCTAAAAGTAAGCAAATTATTTCAAGTGTAACAATACTACTGTGACGTTAGCCCCCGAATCAAATTTACCTAATGCACAAATAGTGTGCTAAAAATGCGACTGGCGCTAATTATCGTTATAATATTCACTCACATCTCCATAGCGTTTCGATTTTCGATAAGGCAGTTTTAGCCGCTATGCGCGGAGTAGCGTAAACCGATACGCCATGCAGTTCCTTCTACGAGCCCCTTTAGAAATGACTCGGTATCGAGGTACCAGAAAAGTATAAAAGTATAATCCGCAGCTTGAGACTTAAACCTCAACCTGATCCTAATTACCAGCTCTAGGTCCCGGCCCCGGGGTCTAGAACTATTTTTCTAGTATCTACCCTAGCTAGCACCGGTGTATTCGCCCCCATCTTCCTAGACAATTTCCTGACCTAGTTAGCAACTGTGGATTCGGCCCCATCTTGCTAGACGATTTCCTGATTTAGTTAGCACCGGTGGATCGGCCCCATCTTGCTAACAGTTTCGTTTAATGCCGGTATCCGCTGATTCCCCAGGCCAATATTACCATAACTGCTTCATAACCTTAACCTAGAGCACGGCTTACCCGAATACTTGGAGAAACCTCCAGGTCGCCGGCATAATCCAGATGTCGTAAAGCAGCAAAATAGGCCCGCTGGCGGTTTCTCGGCGATTCCAACTGTCAAAGGCGAACTTTGCGAAAAGTAAAACTTCCAGTTTATATCATTTCACGAAGACTCAAATTTATGCACAAAGGGAGCGCCACCTGCAGCCAGGTGTAATACCCTCGCCCTGAACATCACAGCCACCGTAAAATGCCTTCTTCCTATTGAATTTGTCCGTCGGTCAACTATAAATAACAAACGTCATCTTTGCTCGCGCAAATATAGTCTGTTTTAGATCTGTTGGTTCCAGTACATCAGAGCTACAGATCACCCGCGTCTTCAAACTTTTTTTGACAGGATTCAGGGAAAGCAACCGGGTCAAGCCAGCGTGCAGTGGGGGTTGCTGAACGTCCCAAAAATAAAGCAATATCGAACTAATACGCCGAAAGAATTTTATTTTATAATATTTCTCTATAAAATATTTTTATTAGTTAAGAATTATCTTGTACATACTTAAACACATTATACAAATTATTTCTACATTGTGTTATTCCTGTATTTAATACATCTGAGGAGAACGAATCCTGAACATCTGAGCTTTACCCGAGGCAACCAGTTTGAAACTAAATTTAGCGAATTTTGGTCAAGTTCAAATAAGCACCCATCACAGGGATTTAAAATTAAATTTGAAAAATCCGGAACAATCATTATACTACTATTATTAATAATTAAACTAGTTATAATACGAAACGACTAAATAAAGAAAAGATGCCACATCGACCTAAATAGTGGACATGTATGGGTTCTTCCTCATATTAAAATCGTTCCTATTAGTATTTAAAATTTTATGTTAGCTAAGAATTTATTTTGTACTTTACTAAAATCAATTATTGGCTTTTTACCAGTATTACAAAACTGAGAAAATTAATTATAATAAATTGAAGGGCACAACGTGGAAGTAAATAAAATACAATGCGATATACAGGGTGATTTAAAAGGTGTGAACATAGCTTTAAGTGTTGACTAATAATGCACTTTGGAGTGTACCAACGTCAGATTCTCAAAGGTTACTGAGATAACGAGGAAAAACTGTTTATTTAGAGTACATCTAACGGGTGTTCATAAACAGTCGTCATCCCAGTTGCCTTTAAAAACAAAATGTTATATCTTTGATTAATTCGTGCAACACAATGAAACGTCATTGAGAACTGTCATAGGGTATTTTTTCTCAATGTTAATAGACATACGTTTTTGAAGTCAAAACCTACTGGGATGACGACTGTTTATGAACACCCGTTAGTTAACATTAAAAACGTAATAAAAACAAGTGATTGCTATTAAGCTACGCATACTCCACACCGACGAATAACTGAATTTTATGCATGACGCAATTGTTCGGAATTTCGACAATTTTCTGCTACTGCTTCTGGAATTCCATGTATTAGGCTCTGCTGACTGTCGACTGCAACTTTTTCTTTTAAATACCCTCATAAATAAACTTTTAATGGAGTTAGGTCTGGCCGTCATGGAACTGGACTCCTGGGCTTACGTTTTTAATGTTAAATAGTTTTTCCTTAATACCTTACTCAGTAACCCTTGAGAATCGTACATGGGTATATTATTATTTTACACTTCAAATTGCATGATTAATCAACCCCTAAAGTTATACCCACACCTTTTAAATCACCCTGTATAAATAAAAGTTATAAAGGAACTAAACATTAGGATGTATGAAGGTTAATTTCTTCTAAAATCTAAAGCTGGAAGGCTATTATAATTGAATTTAAAGTTAGTGCAATTAAATATTCAAGCAAAAAAATCAGTTTAAAACAATATTTATATAACCTAAACACATGGAATTACAAAATCTTTATTACTCAAGCGACGTTTGTCTTTATAATCTACCAAATATGCAACTATTTATTATTCACAATAGTGCGAGCAAAAATTGCGAATAAAAAAGTAATCTAAAATAAGGCGCCAGTAAACGATTTTCTTGTAGATGTAGATTCCATATTCTACACGTGTAGCTAGTAAGCATTATATGATGTAAATTTATTCAACACGTGCATGAACTGGTTCGTATGTAAATTAGAAAGTAAATCACTTCTTAAATAATCTGCTTTATTATAGTTATTTTATGAGCAGCAGTCTCCGATACGGAATATCCTATACCACAACATCGAAATGGTTAAGTCATGTTCGTACTATATTCTAAATTTGGATGTATTCTATGTACTTTGTCTTTAAATTGTAACTTTTACAGTCCTTTTTTAAAATGATCCTCTTCGACCTTATCTGTATTCGTTGACTTTATAAAGCATATAATTAAATCGGAAATAATTCTTGAAGGACTACTTGAATTTATTAAATTGCGTAACTATACTGCTCCACAAATGAACTGGACTATTTGCATATCTTGGTGAAATTTTTAAAAATACTTTTCCAAAAGGAAGTCGTGGTATTTTTGGTAACCTTTCATGATTGGGTCACTATAAAAAGCATTTCTTTTCACAATTTGGTTTAAATAAAACTAAGTCCATTAATAAAATATTATCATTTTAAAATTTTGAATTTTTCTCAAATGTTGATAGCACATTGCATACAAAGTATGCCAAATCGTTGCCAAACATTTTTAAACGTTCCGAAGATACCAAAGAACTATTAATTAACCTTTTTTTGTAATTCCTCTTATTTTTGTGAAATATAGTTTTTTATTATTTTATTATTTTTTAATTTTATGAATATGCTTTTGTTAATTCTTCAGTTGATATTTGAGGATAGTGCAATTAAATATGCTTAATATGAGTATACTATAAAACAAAAGCTTTTATATATATATATATATATATATATACATATGTTTCGGTTAAAGTGGCATCCAGGGACCGCATTGCACTTTAAGCACCCAGTGTATAATACACTTTTGAAAAACGGTGTAATCATGGCACACATACAACAATTTACAATATAGCATCCAGCTGTATGATGGCGGCGACACGAGTTGTTGAAGTGGCATCTTACACCGTTGCCACATATTTTGGACTGATAAGCCGGTTTCAGAAGCTTAATGATTCATGTGTGACTAGCAATACGTGACTTAGATATGATGTGGAATTATATTTTTTTTACATTTGACGACGTTTGTTTAAATGTTATAATACATTCTAGGATACATCTTTAACCTGATGGTTGACCCAAAAATTTTACGTGAAAGCAATTACTACCATTAAATTTGTCTACACGTTTTCATGAAAAAGATAAAGGTTCTTTACTTATGTAAAATAGTCTTCAAATTGCGTCTACCTAGTTCTAACGCGGTTTTTAAATAATGACCATCACAGAAACAGTATCTACAGTATTTGATAGAGATTCGGCTTTTTAATTTGTCGGAGCACTGCCAGAAGAGAATGAATAACAACTTTTCTTTTATCTGAAACAAGGACAAGTATCACGTCGTATTAAAAAATTTTAATTACTGGTTAATATTTCTAATTGGCTTTTCAATACCAAAGGAGCACAGTTTCATTATTTTGTAGAAAAATGTTTTCTGTTATTTGCTAAAACTTGTTTATTGCATATCGTACTTAATATTTTGTTCAAACGATAAAGAAATAGATTACGAAAATCGAACATTTATTTCAGTATTTATTACATTATGATTATATTTAAAAACGTATATATATATGTATTTAAAATTTTAAAAATGAGTATATACTATAGATATATTTAAAAATATATGTAGAATGCGACAATATTATTTGTTGCGATATGTATTAAAAACAAATGTTTTTATGCGAACCCATGAAATCCCAGCAAAAGTTGGATTCTTTAGTACAAACTCTTCGCATTCGAACTTCTTGGGAGGCCGATTATGTCTGATATGGTCTTTGAAATAACCAAGCATGACCTTTTTTTGCTGCGGTGCCCATCTTTGTCTGTTACCTTTAGCCAAGCAATCTGAAAATAAAAAGTTTCAGATTGAATCAGTAAATTAAGGATAAGAACAAGTACTTGTTTGAAGTATATTTTGATTGTCTAAATTTTGCCCGGGGGTTTCCTTATTTTGTTCTGGAGAATCCCTTTCTTGTGCTGTGTGTTCTGTTGCATTATTTTGTTTTGAAGAATCCCTTTCCGTTTGTTGTTGTGGAGTGCTGCTCGCTTGCACTGGAGTTTCAATTCCCATATTAACTTAATGTAATTATTAGTATTTTCTATTACTTCATCTGTAATTAGAATCTTTAAAAAAAACGACGCCTTTTGTGTGGCTTAGAGAATACAATTAAAATCGCGGTTTTACATTATTTCATTTTTTTTATTCATTACTACCTTCCAAATTTTCTTCTAATACCTTCTCCATATCAATTTCGATTTCTTCTAAGGACTTGTTTTTAAAATTTGCAGCATTTCCTTTTTCCATTAGCTGAAGGATCTTAGAAACCTTAGCCACTTGGTAAACATCTTGTGGTAATCTTCAATATTTGTGTAATAATGTTTTTGGTTCCTCTTTATAACGAATACAGACAAAGGATACTTACTTGTAGAAATTCTCGTGAGTTTTAGATGTATGGCCCATAAACTTTGCTAACTGATCAATCTCATTCCGTTTTAAATTAAGAACCTGGGATACTGTCACAATATGTTTTCTTAAAAGAGAAGACGTTAGCAATTCGGGATTCTTTGCTCCACACAACTTCGAATAAGTACTTGCGAAAAACGACACAACCGTCTATCCAACGTAAAGATTTTGGAAACGTAAAAAAATAATTATTTTTAGTAGAAAACCAATCAGTACGTACTCTTAAATTATATATCATGGAATAATATTTTTGAACATTTTTCGGTATCAAAATTGTTACTGGTCTGTTTCCTTTACCAATTCCGATAATCCTTTTATAATGTTGGGTAAGTAATTTTCCGTTACTTGTCAACGACGCACTGAATTCTGCAGTTGCAGTTGTATTTTCGTTATTCATTTGATCCTTATAAGAATCTAAATCTAAATACTGCACATCTCCAACTCTTTTTCTATTATGTAAGATTGTAAGAACCAACGTTGTTTCTGCTAGAATTTTATAATCTGCCATTGTTTTTCGTGTTTCCAAATTTTTGAATGCTTCAGCGGCAATTGTTTCAACGTAATTTTTTAATTTTATAATGTCTTCTGTTAGTGGTAAAAGTTTAGGCTTCACTGTCCTAGAAAATAATTATAAATGTATATCTCAAATTAACGCATTTACTTATATCGCATTTGGCGCTTTAATTTTGTTAGTAGCTCGTTTAAAGCAATACAAATGTTAATGCTTTAGAAATTAGAATTAAGATAAAATTTATTAAAGTACGTTTTTCCCTGCCAGAATTCATGCCAAATTTGTGGAAACCCAAACTGAAAATGAATACAATATGCAACTATCAGACAAAATACTTTTGTTCAAACTTATAGTATCTAAAACTTAAATATGCGCAGATGTGATGTAGCAAAACAGTTTTTAGTGTTCGACCACTTTATAAAGTACCGTTTATGAGTTTTCCCTTCACAAAATGGTCCTTTATTGTACTAGTAAAATAAAGTAACTTTATACAATACTGTCTACTTTATTTAAATAGAACTTTCTTGTTCTAGTACTATAAAAAGGCACTTTATAGATGTAAACCTGTTATAAACGGTACTTTGCAAAGTAGCCGAACATACATCTTGTATGTCACTCATTTATAATGGATGACTTCGTTAGATGCGCCTTGTTTTGTAGTTTGCTTATATGTTGTGATAAAACGACGCTTACTTATATGTTTTTGTATGTACTTACGGATTCCGGAATATAGTCAGTAGATGAACATCTACCATCTATGGAGCTACATCTATTGTCGCTGAGATCTTGACTCTCATTTGGCTCAGCTGCTGCATATACAGAAACAAAGTTTTTTAACTTTAGTTGCTTTGCTTGTAATTGTAAAAATTGAAATAGCATAATGAAATGCGTAAATAAATGTCGAATAAATGCTTAAAACAGCTGCAACTAGCTCAGAGAGAAAGCCTCCAACATTAAGATTAAATTTTAATTTGTTATCATTAAATTAAAGCAAGTACGAAAACTTGATGCTAATGTTAGTTCCCATAAGTGTATTAAGTTGCAAAACATTTGAAACAAAATTTATTTATCACCTTTGTCATTTCCAGCACAAGTGCGTAGTTTAACTTTTTTAGTTTGAAAGACACAATTAATTAAAAAAGTTGTTGATCATAACCACGTAACAATGAAAATAGTATTAAATTTGGAGCAACCAAGATTATTGACGCAGAACCAATCACAAATCCATAATTTACAATTCGTATACCCACAAAATTTAATACCTAATTATAAAATAGACTAACGTTAATATTAACAGAAAAGTGAAAATAGTCATTAACTTACCTTGTTTGGCCAAATTTATAATCCTTCTAGTTCTGTCGTTCATAGTGTGTTAACAAAACAAACTAGCACTTGTATATACACCATTCACAAACGCACCCACCGTACTGATGAAATTCGTCGGATTGGAATATTAGTCGCTCATGGGAGGTCCCGAGATAAGCGAAGTGTCAATAAACATGGATTAAATTACTAAAACGAATGCGTCTTTACTGCTTATTAAGAAGTCTGATTAAGCAAAAACAATGACCACTTCAGATGTAACGTAAAATAAACTTCGAATGCTTCTCAACAATTTACAAAAAATGTCTGTGTGTCTGTCTGTCTGTCTGTGAACGTATGTTAGAGAAAACGGCTGAACAGATCTTAACCAAAATCTATATCTAGGTTACTAACGGGTTTTTTGCATTTTTCAACTTTTTGAATTTTCGCACTTTATTTTTCAATTTATCGAAAAAGTATATATGACAAAAGTTATAGATAATTAAATTCTGAATAAGATGGACTTATTTATTTTTTTAAATTTTTTTGTAAATTTTTTTTCGAAACATTTTTTAATCCATACAAATTTTAAAGTTCTGTGGTATGATAAAGTCATGTGTTAGCCACATCATTCTAGTGTACACATTTCTACTCGTATATTAAAGTTAAAGACTCCTAAAACTTTCAATTAAGTTATCAAGAACAATTTATGTAATTAGACAAATAAAAAATCGAGTAAACTTAGATGCTGCCATTACTGCATACCACGCATTATTTCATAGTGTAATGACGTACGGTCTAATAAACTGGGGTACCTCTACACATATTAAAAAAAATTTCATTGTACAAAAAAGAGCCTTGAGAGTGTTGGCGGGAGCGAGTCAGTTAGACAGTTGTAAACCATTGTTTAAAAAATATAACATATTAACGCTACCGTCAGCAATACTATATTGTAATCTATTATACATAAAAGAACATTATGGCGATTATACAAAAAACGGCGATGCCCATGGTTACGACACCCGCAGTCGAGGCGATATACAGGTTCCGCAGCAGAGACCAACGTCCACTAAACGAAATAATTTCGGAATAGGATTATTTAATTCGCTTCCTAGTACTCTCAAAAATGCCCCAACAAAACTCTTCAAAGTTAAGCTTAAAAAACATCTTCTGGCCAATGTCTACTATGAACTTTCTAGAAATGGGAAAAGTAGTTCGTTGCGATGAACTAGTTCTCGCGAACTAGTTCGTCAGAAAGAATCATTCAATATACTAGTTCGTTCGCGAACTATAATGCACGGGCAAGCATTTAGGTAATCTGTATAAACATAAAGGTTGAACGATCATGTTGAACGAAGAACGAATATGCAAAAATGCAGATTTGTAAGTCGATCTAGATCGCTTGCAAGTAAACCGTCGTCATTAGCCGATTATCGCGACCGGCGACCGACAAAATTTTATTCGTTGGTTTCATATTCAAAAAGTGCTGAGAATGATTCATATTACAGTAGTTTGCGAACTAGGGACGGATCGATTACCGAATTCATATTAAAGATTGCTAAAAGTTCGATAGTTCATTTTGAACTAGTTCATTTCAAAGTCGTGAACTAGTTCATTTAGTTCACCTAAAAGAATCGTTCATTTTATCAGTTCGTTCGCGAACTACCCATCTCTAGAACTTTCCGATTTCAGATTTGTTGAAAATTAAGACTGTCTTGTTTTATTGACTATAGTATTTTTGTTGTTACTGTATTTATCTGTAGTTGACTATTTCTGTAAATGCATTGTATTTTTTTATTTTTATATTTTTATATTTAAACTGGAATTGTGACATATCTAAGCACCACGGTGTATATTATGATGAATAAAAATACAATACAATACAATACAATACTAAATTAAATTAATGTTCAGAAGCACCGATATTACAATGTAAGCCTAGAATTATACGTATCATGCAATTTGAGAAGTTATATGTAATTACAGCACCCTTGCGCTGTTGCAAAATTTTGGGTGCCCCACTGCTTATATTAATCTATGAGCCAAAATGCTAAATTTCGACGAATCTATATAAAGTTGTATATGTATTGGCTCCCCATGGTGGCAGAACGATGGAACAACTGGAGTATGTCCGGTACGAAAAAAAGTCAAAGTGGCTCCCTGACGAAATTTTGTATGTGCGCCGTTAGAGGCCGCCTGGTCTTAAAAACCCCATTTTTAGTGAGAAACATACTGGCACCCAAACATGGGTGCCACATTGTAAAATTGGGTGCCATATTTTCAAGAAGTATACAGTTTGGGGTGCCACTCTTACCAATTATATATATATATATATATATATATATATATATATATAAAGATAGTCCCTCTCACAGCTTGTGTGGTTACATACACAGTAAAATGTTATTTCTTGACTGGGATAGGGGTTGGAAAAACTCCAATCTCAGTGCTACGCACAGGTACCAAGCTTTAATGGTTAGATTGAATTAAAACCACTTGTATGTTTCGGCGAAATAGTATGCGTAATTTCTACGGTTTTTATGCAAGGCGGTTTTTGGGAGAAATATTATTCAATTCTAATTAATATCTATTTAAATAACTTCTAGAAAGTCTAATCTAGCCTTGTTAATAAATTACTGTTACAAATATCCTGTATATGCTCTTTTACAGTTGTCTAAATGAGGAGAGTTTTCTTTTCCAATTACATGTTCTAAAAAGTCTCATTTAGACAACTGTAAAAGAACATTTACAGGATTTTTGTAACAGTAATTAATTAACAAAGCTAGATTAAAGTTTCTAGGAGCCATTTAAATAGATATTAATTAGAATTGAAAAATATTTCTCCTAAAACGCGCCTTGCATAAAAAACGTAAAAATTGTGCAAACATACACCTTTTTAGTAAATAATAAAACATCTAAAGAAGTAATTAACATTTTATATTATTTTTCCCAATTATAAATCTTTATAGTGTTCACAAAAAACAATTTGAATTTGTCTTGGTATGTGAAATTTTGAATAACATTTAGAAAAGTGATAAATTCGTTTTTAGCTAAAGTTAAAAAAAATAGGTGTTTTCTGGCCTTGAGATTGTTCATTTAGCTAAATATAACACACTCGAAAAAAATCTCATTGAAATCTTACTTAATTTCCGAAAATATCATTTTTTGAATTTTGACAATTTTGAAAAACTCCTTTTTCTAAATAAGTAAAAACTACTCGGTATATACGATAGGGGCTAAATAGGTTTTTAGACAAGCAAAAAATATTGACGTAAAAAAATTTTTTTTTAAATCAAAAATTAAAATTTTTCCCATATTATGCCGACTTTTTGGCGGACACTGTATATCAAGTTACGGCAAAATTCAATTTGATCATGGCATGCTGCGAATGAGTTTTTTTTAACACACGATATAAGAAGTTTCAAGTTTCGTTGTTGAGATATTCTGTTCACACGCAGACACACAGACATAAAAAAATCTATTATTAAATATGTAAAGGTATGTGATTTTTCGAAAGAAAAAGTAGTCGCTTTTTTATACAATTTTTACATATTTTTCGATCGCACTGTGCAGTATCTTTATATCATAATAGTGCTGTTAAAGTCCGCAGAAATAGAATTTGTAATTGGCATGTGTGCGATTTACATTCGGAATAATTCTGCACCAATATATTTTTTATAATTTTATTTTGCAAGCTCAAATTGTAAATCGCTTGTCAATGTTCATTTGCTAACCACAGTTAATTAGTGTTTGAACCAATTTTTTTTCCACCAGGTTTACCTAATAGAATTCGTCGAACTATCTGCTCGATATTATTGACCCTTATTATAATATATATATCGCCTAATAATTGTTGTTTGTTAAGCGAAATCATGTTCTATATGTTTATGCAACAGTTTTGTTTCCCTTTCTGTCGTACTATACAAATACATATACATAGTATACTCTGCTGTATGTTATGTACGACCTTAAGTACTGTATTTGAGAACAGTTGATCTTAATTATATTGACATTCTACTTCTCCATATAATTTGATTATTTAAGCCTAAGTTACATTTTTTATCGCAAATTATAAACATTACGAAACTATTTCCGGAGAATAATTGTAAGTAAAAGTTTAAATGTACTGTCAAATAACTTTCCGAAATAGATTTCCTGTCCGCTAAAATTAAAATTCGTACATAATTAATAGCGTTTTAATTCCAATTCATGTAGAGCAAGCACAACTCCAAATCCAGTCAACGGTTCACTTCAACTAATGGCAACTGCTGGATATGATAATGCACCTGTCGAAAGACACTTATGCACGGTTATTTAGCATTTAATGATGCATGTAAGCAATTGATAATTGCGCATTAAATGCAATCAACGGCTGCAATTATACCGCGCAGATAATTGATAACGATAACTAAACTTGCGGTTGTACACGATCCTTAACCGAGAAAATTTTGATTGCGTGTAAAATTCGACGACTTTGCACAATTTCATTCAGTTCTTGCAAAATACTTTCACTTGTTTCAAAGCATA
This sequence comes from Agriotes lineatus, assembly GCA_940337035.1. NCBI lineage: Eukaryota > Metazoa > Arthropoda > Insecta > Coleoptera > Elateridae > Agriotes > Agriotes lineatus. The sequence continues at coordinate 36,260,450 of OW679199.1, read as the reverse complement.
AAGATCCAAATGACGCTATCATAGTCTCAAAAAGTCAAGTGGGTGCGCTAAAAATACCTTCGCGAACTACAATAAGACTGTTGCGACATTTGAACGGATTACATCTTAGAAACCGCAGAAATACATATGCGGACCCAAAATGCCATCGTAAATCATACGCAGAATTAAAATCTATGAGACCTGAGTTTTAAACATTTGGGAAATGCGAGAAAAACTAATTAGAGATTTATTTCTTTGTATAATATTAATAATAGGAAAAGTTGGGAAATCGGAAAGAATTTTAAAAAACTAAACATTTTGATAATTAATTTGTAATTCAGCGAACGCCTTTAAAGCAATAATGTTCTCTCTCCGAATTTTTAGATCGTTTCAACATTTGCTCTCATATTATTACATTTCTGTAACATCTAAACCGACACGTATGGTTTAACAGGCATTCGTGGCATTTATATGACAACTGGTTAATGAACACCATTAGACCATTTAAGTAAAGTGAACGGAGATCAGTCGCTTTATATTGTTCTGATTTTTATAGGCTGTAGGAACAGAGAAGTTGGTTCTAAACAAGAAACACAGAAACTACTGCATTCTAAGAAAAATTTTACCAGCAAATACTTTTACCACATAAATTCGTTTCAATACAGACCGTTGGTAAGGACTAATATATGGGCGAATAATTTCTTATTGAATTTCTGATGATATCTGTATATACAGGGTGAGATGTTTTGAATGTTTGCATGGGGATCTTGGAAAGTATTGGAGATAGAGAGACGGTTAAATGGGGAAAAAATTGCAGTTTTACGAGCTCAATTCAATGAGCTTTGTGTTTTTTGGAAAAAATCCAAGGCTAACTAGATATTTCCCAAAAATATTTTTTTTCTATTTCGTTTGGTGCGTATAGCACTGTTAATATTAACTTTTAAAACAATGTGTAAAGGAAAAAGTTGTAGATAATTATGTACTTAATAACACAGTCTAACAAATTTTTTTATTTAAGCTATAATTTTTGAGTTATGACACAATTTTTTGTTTTTTCTAATAGAAACCATAGTCGGCCATAACTTTATAAAAAAAGGGCATTTTTCAACGATTCTAACGATATACCACTTGACAGTTATTTTTATAAATAAATAAATTGTGGCCATTTTTTTCTTTTTGTTTTCGAACTGTTCAAGTAGACTCTTTCCTTTACACATTTTTTCTCAAGTCAATAATAACAAAGCTATAGGCAACGAACGAAATTAGAAAAAAATCATTTTTGCGAAACATCTAGTTAGCCTTGCATTTTTTCCAAAAAACAAAAAGCTCATTAAATTGAGCTCGTAAAACTGCAATTCTTTCACCATTTAACCGTCTCTCTATATCCCCATGCTAAACGTTCAAAAAAACTCACCCTGTATATAAAAGTTTAAAACGTGTCAGTGGGATTCAAACCTGTATGAAATAAATGTTAACACAAATTCAGAAGGTACGGCCGAATACTAGTCGATATACAGGGTGTTTCAGAATAACTGTTTCTAATTCTCAGAATTGAGAGAGGGCATGTTTTTCAACACTTTTTAATAATAAACTAGTGTTCGGAAATACTTCCGTTTCGAGATAATACGACATTAAGGAATTGAGTCTTTCAACATGATGGTGCACCAGCACATTTCGGTTTAAATGTTCGAGATTATTTAAATGCACAATTTCTAAACCGATGGATTGGGAGACAAGGTCCTATTCTTTGGCCTGCACGTTCGCCAGATATGACTCTAATTGATTTTTGTATTTGGGGTCATATTAAATCATTCGTCTATGCGACACCTGTAGACACAGCAGAGGAGTTAGTGGCTCGAATTATTCTTGCTTTTGATGACATTCGTGATCGTCCGCAGATATTTCGAAGAATTCGTCGGTCAATCACACATCGTTATACCTTGTGTGTCGACAATGGCGGCCATAATTTTGAACAATTCTTATAATTTTTGTGTAATACCATTTTTTAAATATTAATAAAAATTGCAACCGCTGGAAATCAATAAAATCGTTACTTTTCACATTGAGATTATTTCAAGTACTCAATTCGTTAATGTCGTATTATCTCGAAACGGAAGTATTTCCGAACACTAGTTTATTATTAAAAAGTGTTGAATGACATGCCCTCTCTCAATTCTGAGAATTAGGAACAGTTATTCTGAAACACCCTGTATGGTTAAAACCAAATCAGGAAGCATTTTATTTCACAGTTCTAATCGAAATAACTTATTTTGTAGCTATCACTTATTGAATTTAAGGTTTAAACTTTTCTCGGCGTACTTTACTAACTGTAATGTAGTTTAAATGGAAGAATTACATTATTTTATCGTACCTTCTTTAATTCTAAAGAATATATTTTACGTTATATGCCATATGCTTCTCTGGCGTTTGTAAATATAGCATTTGATTTAAAGAAAGTTCATGAAAGAGGGCCAAGAAAGAAAAATATTGACATAAGCTGTATGTGCAGTATTGATTCAGAGAGTAGGTCATTTTAATTAATACAATTGTCACTTTATGTCAGCTTAATTTGACAAGTTCAAAACCACTTCGTTTCAGGGTCCCTAGATGACGAAAAACAGGTTTTCTCAATTCCGTCTGTCTGTCTGTTGGCGGTATTACTCAAAAAATATTTGTCGGAGGAAAACGATATTTTGCAAACACATTATATATATATACATCCAATGAAACCGAGAAAATTTTAGACAAATATATACAGGGTGAGCACCTTAAAAAAATTAACTTTTGTTTATTTTTCATTCAGCTTCGTAATAGATACAAGTAATAATTTTGTACATAGTGCAGGCTTTATTATTACCAAAAATGGAAGCCAATAGATAGAATAACTGTTTGACGATACAAAAACCAGGCACAAATTAGCGCGTTACTAAATATAGCTGCGATGCAGGAATAGGAGAGGTTGGTCCTTCGTGTCGCAGGTAGCAAGTACATATTTTTACTCCTATCTTAATTTGATTTTTAAAATTATTTATTGTCACAATGTCGACGAGGGAAGTTCTGGGTAAAGCCTTTTACAGATTTTTTCAAGTTGAAAGGGTTCGCTCTAAAGTACAATTTGTAGTTGTCATTGATAGATTCTTGATGTTATTTTTATATTTGGAAATACACCCTCCAAAAGCCGTTTTTACTTCCCTCGTTTAAAAGACGAAGAGAGTATTGTTTAAATTATTTTTCCATATCACGTAATAATGGACGGTCACCGATATTTTCCTTAAGAAAATATGAAATCAGGTATTCAGAGAAATGAATACATTTTAATCCAAAAATATCTTCTACATTATAATGAACGAAATAGATATTTATGTATTTAGTGTGTAAAGAGAGCCATTTTGGTATGAGGATGCGCGTTTCGTGCCGAGCGGTAGCGAGGCGCGTTTCGTGCCGAGCGGTAGCGAGGCGCGAAAAAGCAACCGAATACCAAAATAGCTCTTTACACTCGAAATGCATACAACATTTTTTCTACGGTCCTAAATAAATAACAAAATTGTCAAATAATTGAAATTTCGATACACACCATTTGATGAAGTCGTTGTACCGCCGTTCATAAAGGCCGCGCGATTTGGCCGGCAACAACACTCGTTGGTTGCTGTCTGGGTCGCTTCAAATACTTCAGGCGGGGTGTAATTACTTTCAGATTCCATCTTCAACTTCACAAAAACTCACAAACTCAATAAATCTGTTGCGTGATGATGGACGCACCGTGATGCAATTGTCAATAATCTTAGCCAGTTCTAGAAAAATGACGAATTAAATTAATAATCAGGTTAGCCATGGCGATGCGTAAAGTAAAGTGAAGTGACGCGATTATTTCATTAAGACATTGTTTACGTGGTTGCGATGCTAAAATGGTTACTAGGGAAAAAATTTGTGAATCGCTAACTTTTCGCATTGACAGTGAGCGCTTAATAGTCAGTTTTAAAGGTGACCGTAGAAAAAGTCTTTTTTGCACTTGCGGGACTAAAGTTGGCACTTTAGTCACTTATTTCAGGGACTAAAGTAGCTCATTTTATCTCTAGGGACAGAAGTAATTACTTTAGTAAAAAATGTTACCGTATCTATGGTAATCTATGGTAAATTCGGGGTTAACAGGTTAGGTTTCGCCTCAGTTTTGACATAAACTGACGCAAAACCTCATCTATTAACCTCGAATTTGACATAATTGTGAGCTCTTATAATGACTTACAGTGCCACCAACTTTAAAATTTAGCAAAGGCTACTAATTTTAAAATAATTGTAACTAAAATGTCAATAAATGACGTTTAAAAAAACGGGTTTTCGTTTTAAATCTTCCTGCAACGTGAAAAAAATAGTATATGCAACTCGGAGAGAATGCTATTTTGCTTCAGTGCAATTTCTGACTCTCGGGCTTCGCCCTCGAGTCAGAAGTTGTACCTCAGCAAAATAACGCATTTCTCTCCCTCATTGCATAATCTACTATTATGCAAACTTCTTTTTACTTAATTCTAATAAAAAAAGAGTCAATAATAATTGCATAGTAGGTCTCTACTCTAAATTTATTGTCTTCCAAATCAAATCTAGTCTGATTATCAATAGCTTCGTCAAATGGTTGTTTTGTTTTTCTAGTTCCAGCAGATAAATCATTAAAAGGAAATTCTCAATTCGATGAGATTATTTTGGCTTGTTCTCTTAAAATAAAAACTCTTCCCGTTTCCGATTAAGAATTTTAGTTAAAGAACCATAAAGAGTATGTACATCATTAATACCTGTTGCATTTTTCATTCCACAGTACAAGCAAAAATATAACTTTCCAAACTTTCCACCAAACTTTGGGTTTTCGGACAATGGGTTTCTATGTTGTTACCTCACTGATGTGGTGTAGTGTACTATTTACTGCTCTATAATTTGCTTTGCTGCTACTATAATAACAAAATAATAACCTAAAAAATACCTCCCCTAAAACTTTTGTGCTAAAAGCGATCACGTCTTCTGTTTCATTATTTCATTATCTTGACACCAACAAATCCACAGAGAGATTTTGAGCAACTTTTTCATAGCTTTTTTCGATAACGCCTAGTTTACTATAATTTTTCAAATTTTCGCACTTATTTTTGATCGCAATAGGCTACTGCTTTCCTTGATTATTAAAACTAATAATAGCTATTTAAGTAACAAGGAATAAGGATGTAGGCGATACATTCGAAGTTATCTTATTATATTTTTCCCGCTGCTCATCGAAATGAGAGAAATCGTTTGGCGTGTCACCTGTCACCAGGATTAATGTTGGTTTCAATCCCTTTCGTGAATCGTATTATCTGTGACTGTCACATGTCACATGAACAGTTGGAATTATAAACAAAACGTTTAAGCTTGTATCTTACGTTGTTAATTGTATTGCCCTAGAAACTTAATAATAAGATTAAGTTCCGTTGTCAAGGGAAAGCAGCAAACAAATTTTATCACCGACTTACACGCTGATGCTAAGGCTGTATCACTGACCTACATGGTCGACAGCGGGAAAATAATCTTTTTAAAAAGGTACTATAATTGCCCAAAATTTAAAATCGATCAGACAATAAATAAAGACGATACAAGGGTGTGAATGTGAGAAGTGAAACACACTGTATAACAGACCTAATATACTTTCTAATAAAACACTTTCCAGAGATAATAACGATAATGGTGACGAATTTATAAAATAATGAAAGATAAAACGACTCAATTTGTTCCAGTTAAAAAAATATAAATATACCAACCGACAATCGTTGACATTCAGTAAACAAAAAACATCAGCTTGTAGTTAATAAGTTTATTCCCTAGTTATTTTACAGCTCATTTGGTATTGCGGTTCCAATAGAAAAATTGTACTAGTTTTTTACTCTTTTTAGTTTTTGTAATATCTACCTTATGTTATCTTAAAATGTTTCAAAACAAATGCGAGAAACTTAAGGGGCTGATTCCTTGTTTAAAATAAAGGATAGTTTATTATATAAACATTGGGTCAAAAGTCAACCATTAGGGAGATATCGCACTGCAAATATGGCTGAATAATTAAATAATCAGATAATAAATTTTTTATTAAATTAGTCGTATTTTGTATTCAAACTAAGTGAGCAATGTCAAATAAAACAACAATAAGAAACGTCTTAAAAAGTGATAACAGCCAACTAGATTATTTTTCTAAAATAAATTTTCTCGACATGCAATGCTTTACGTTTTATTTTTTTATTTGGAAACGGTAAGTTTTATGAAAAAATTGCAAGAGACAAAAACGTTTCTAAATAAACCAGGCTATCAATTGATATTTTTCCATGTCATTGCGTAAGTTTTTCTTAAATTTAGTTAAGAAGAATGATAGCGGTAGTCTAATTCAATCCCCTCTACTCTTTTTTAAAAAGTTGAGAAATATGAAAAAAGTTTTTTTTATAATAGTAATAATTCCATAAAATTTTATTGTTCTACCTCTTTTCGTTTTTAAGATAACAAATAGAAACATTATTTTTCCGCCATATTTGCAGTGCGATATCTCCCTAATGGTTGACTTTTGACCCAATGTTTATATAATAAACTATCCTTTATTTTGAACAAGGAATCAGCCCCTTAAGTTTTTCGCATTTTTTTAAACACCCTGTATATGTCATATATTTAGTATATTTCTACGGTAACTAAATTTCAAAATCCTACGTATTTGCTCCATGGAATACAATTAATAATTTGTTTAGGGCTTAGTATATCCAGCAAGCAAATTTTATTCAGGAGATATGATTTAGTTGCATATGATTGGCAAGTTGATATAAAAAAGTATTGAACCGATGACGTAAGAATGCATTGTTCTTTTGTATTAAGCTGTACCTAGCTCTAAAATATTTATTAAAATTCTAAGCTGGAAGATCATAAACACCCACTAGCAAATAAAAGAGGGACTGGAGTGGTTCAGGCAAGTAACCGAACCCGTGAATTAATTATCATTAATTGTACGGCTGCGTTTGCGAAATAAACATAAAAAGAGCCAAACCTACGCGGAGCAGCACAATAAGAGTTTCGCACGCAAAATCTAGCAAAATATAAATGTAGACCAAGGAATGAAGCAACATAACCACGCTATAAGGCACGACGCATTATGGCTAACGCGTGTGTCAATCTGCTCGATCGCATGTAGATTGACGGTTTTCGATCTGGCAAATCGTGTGGAGATAAGTTTCAAACTCAAATGCCTTCCATCGATTCAGTTCATGTCAATCACTGCCATAAATTAGTTCGATCGATCACACACGTACCGCCTGCTTTGTACAAGCTAGGCGTAGTTGTTTTTTGTAACTCCTATAATTTTGAGATGGAATTAATTGCTACAGCAGCATGCTTGTTCACAGTTGCGAAAATGCATTTAAATTATAATAATTTACATTTTTGTCTTGACATTCGACTGATTTTAATTGGATCCTATCAATGTTAAGAGAAAAACGAAGAAATACTTTACTGCAGTTGTATTAATGTTTAAACTGCTTTTTATTTCAGTATGCTCTAACTGTTCGGCCTCATCTGCCAGCACGAATTCGTATTTTCGACACCTGGCATTTAAAAATTTTTATACTATGTCATTGTGCATATAAATGATGAAAAATATTATTTCCAAAGTCAAAAAGTAGATATTTAAATGAAATACTTAGTTGCAAAATGTAAACAACATATTATAGAAATTTGATATGTAGTGACATATGTTTCGTTTAAATATACTAACAAATTTCGATTTTTGTTAATGAAAAATGTCTGCTCTAAATAAGACAATTTTCCAAATTCATTTTAAAGTGTAGTCTAGGAGCCGTCGAATAGTGTCTTCCGAAATATGTAGTTGTAAAATTAAGAACATTGCGACTTTAAAAATTGCAACGACTATATAAATAACAAATCACTGCAAATATTCTTAGTTTCTTGACGTCGCCTAATTGATCTGTATAAGTGGGATCAAAGATATTAAGAATTTTAATTAAAATCTAATTGAGTGTGAAATATTCATTTTCAAAAATATTTTTCTTTTCAACCATCGAAAATAATTATTTTGTTATCATAATTATCTTAGGTATACTATAAATGTAAATTAGTTCTCTAAAATTCTGGACATTTTATAATTTTTTATTTAGACTTTTGAAGCAATTCTATATATCTTGGGTTTATAAAAATATTCAATTATTTCTGCTTAGCATACAGTTTGATATTAATGTTACTTACACATCGTATACATATAAATCCATAGCACTAACAGCAAGAATTAGATCGACATGAAATTTACACTTATTGAAATAACAGTTCATCCACCAACATAATTACGTTAAACATTTTACTAGTTAAAAAAGTCCCACTCCTCTTAGACTTGTTACTGAGCATTGGTAAAACTGTAATTTGAAATATTGTGAAGCAGGAAGAACTATTGGCGCGAAATTTGAAATACGATTATTTGACAGGGTGGTTCAGAAAATGGCAGATAAAACTTTAAGTAGAGCGATTCTTTGATTAATTTCCGAGTCGAAAGTCTTCATTAAATATTAGATTGGTTTTTATGAGACCTCAGGGGTGGTAGATTCAAATCATTTTTTTTATGTAAAATACCTTTTCAGTTCTAAATACATCAACATGTCAAGAAGAATAGTTGATCAAAATGTAAAAATTATGGTACCATAAAAATGTTATAAATAGGTAACAGCTTACTTTTATGGAATCGTGTGTCTTAGATGAAGTAATTATGTACTTTTGTGGTAGCAGGTGAAAAGAAAGTAAGAGAGGCAATCAATACTTTGAATTTGAAAAAACAACAAAGCTCCAAGGCATGACAAAATAGCCCAGAAATATGAGAAGAGAAGGTACAGAATCGTTTGCTGAAAATGTATAATGAGGACTTGGGGAAGAAGAAGTGATACCTGAAGATTGGCAAATAGGAGAGATAGTAACGATATATAAAAAATGAAATGCACGTAAATACAACAACTATAGAGGGATAACGCTATTAAGTACAACAAAGAAAACGAGCGAGAAAATATTAATACAAACTGAACAGATTCACCGAACCAACACTAAAAGAATTGCAAAATGTATTTATCTTCACAAAGAAATTAATAATCCAAAAAACCCTGCTGAGTCAATCAAAAGCTTATTATGCATTTACAGACCTGGGAAATGCATTTGGCCGAGTTAAAAGGTAGGGAGAGATTTTATTCAAGAGAAGGGAGAACAGCAAACTAATAAAAGCTATATAGAGTGTACATAAACAAAACAACTATGTAACAAATTAAAAACAGAAAACCTGATAAATTTGATACTAAAGAAGGGCTGAGACAAGAAGGTGTGCTAATCCCAGTTCTATTCAACGTCTTCATCATTTGGAATGATACACTTAGCCAATATCTCATGAAAATTAATACAAAAAATAAAACAAGCGTATTGACGATATACAAGGGAAAAAGAGGAGCTAATGGACATCCGAATTGGAAAAAAAATTAAACAGATCTAGCAATTTAAGTACTTAGGAGTGACAATAAAAAGTAAATGGAAAACAAGATATAGGACGTCATAAAAGAATTGAAAATTATCAAAACATACCATGCAATGAAACAGTTATATGGAAAAACAAATATCAATGTGAACTCAGATCGACATATTTAAGACAGTGTACAAACCGCTTCTAAACTATCGCTGCGAAAACATGGATACTTACAAGGAGTATGAAAATTAACTTACAATCAATAGAAACTCAATACTTGCGAGGAGTGAAAGGCATAACGTGAAAGGACAGAATGAGAAATACAAATTGAGTCGATTTAGAATATATAGAAAAAAGAGCTAAATTGTGATTATATTTACAGAGAATGGAGGAAACAAGACCGACTAAAAGAATATGAGAAGCAGAAATAAGGATAAAACGTGGACGCGGGAGGCCAAGAGAAACGTGGGGAATGAAATTAGTAAAAGCAATACAGAAAAGAGGACTAACAGTAAAACAGGACAAAAAGAATAGGTAAAAACGGGAAACAATGAAAAAAAATTGTGAAAAAAAACAACCGATAGTGATAGTGATAACAACCATCCTTACACCGAAAGGTGGCAAAGGAAATTGATTATATGGTAACACGGTTCCGTAAAAGTCAATCGATATTTCTAAAATTTTGCATAGGACCATAATTTTCCATTTTGAACAACTTTACTTGATGATATTATGATGTATTTAGAACATAAAAGGTACTTTACCTGAAAAAAAAATGTTTTATCTACCGCTCGTGAAGGTTCATGAATACCAGTCCAACATTTTAGCATTAATGTTTTCGTCCCATAATTAAAGAATCGCTTTACTTGAAACTTATTCGCCATTTTCTAACCACCCGCTTTAACTAAATGAGCTACAGTGGCCTCAATACCTTACGATTTTTAGATCGTATTCCATTTTTCTGTGCATCCATTTTCTAGACTTTTAACTTTATCAGGTTTACCTACAATTCGATAAAAAATATATGTTGTAATACTATATTATTTTGGTTGTACATCTTTTCCAACACAAAATAATAGCATATATCTTTTTTTAAATTCATATTTCCATTTGAAAATCTAAACATTTTACAGTTTGAGAATGCTTCTTAATATAACGACAGCTTCAAACTACAGTCTACACATATAACTAATAGACTTTAATGTACAAATGTTTTGTTCCCCATACTTGCTTGAATTATGAAATAAAGTTACCAATATGTTGCCATAGTGACAAGTACTCTATCTGACGATTCCAGTTCTGGTTCTTTTGCATATCTACGCAAATGAAGTGCAGTCCCACTTGTTATATTCCATTAACTATGTCATAAATAAACGCCCATCGTTAACTTAAGAACAAGAGCCGACAGCTATGCCTTATAGGTTGGTTTTTTATTTAACCAAGTAATTGAAATACATTTAAAGTTATTATGTCTTAAGACATTTAAATAATTGAGCAGATATGAATTTAAATAGGTCCCGATAGCTGTGTTTTGAAACCATTTAATTAGTTTTAAAAGTTGTATGTCTGTAACGGGATAACTTTGAACAGAGAAAATAAATACTAACAGAAAAATACTCGTCCTGTTTATATCTATTTTTGTATAAATAAGTTTTAAATTACAACGAAGCACTACTTACTTATGGCCCAAAGATTTAATATAAATTTTAAAACTTCCACATAACAGTTTGGTAGAGTAATTTATTTATTTTGGAACATATTCCAAAATTAATAGATTTTCAAGGTACTGGTGAGAGATTTAATCTTATAATATAAACTTAAATTTTTAATTAAAAATACAGACATTCACAATATGACAACCTTTGGTGAGGTGAAAAACTTTAATTATGATTCTTAAGTGTTATAAAGTATATATTAAATATAAGAATCACATCATTTGGCCCAGTTAATATTTTTAAGGCATCTTTTTGCGAACTCTATTTTATACTCACAAAAGAAACCTTTTTCGTCAATATTCTAACATCATAATTGTGGGAGTTTTTAGCAATAATTTAAACAGCTTTAACAATAACGAATTACAAAAGTTAGTCGGAAAACCAAAACTAAAAATCTGTAGAAGGCTTTACTCAGAACTTCTTTCGCAAGTGGACGTTGTGACACTAAACAATTTTAAAAATCAAAGAAAAATAGTGGTAAAAATATCTTCACGTTTGTAATAACACTGAAACAATAAAAGAAAACAATCAAATCAATTTCAAATTAAAAAACCATTACCGGCGATGGGATTGGAATACAGCGCTTGAGACCGCGATTTAAGTTCGGTTGTCTGATCCAAGGGCTCCTTGAGGACCTCCCCTAGCTTTGCGATAGGTGGCTGTATTTAAGAGAACAGACTTATTATTGAAATTTTTTACTCTTTTACGACATTATCACTTTTATCTATTTCTCAGTTAACGCAAAAATAGATAAAAATTTTAAGGTGATGACCCTGTATATATTTGTCCGAAAATTTCTCCGCTTTGTGCCAGGTAGACATATAATCTGCATACAAAATATCGTTTTTCTTCAACGAATAGTTTTTGAGTTATGCCGCCAACAGACAGACAGACAGACAGAATTGAGAAAACCTGTTTTTCGTCATCTAGGGACCCTGAAACGTGAAGATCTGAAGAAATCTCGAAAGGTGATTTTTTGTGATTACAATACTTCCTTCGTCTTTTAAACTAGGGAAGTGAAAATATACCGATTCATTTCATTTGGCCCATATGAGCAAGATATTATCTCGTTCACCGTAGCATGTTTTGGTTGAAGTATAGTATATTAAAATACAAGTTGCAGAAGGCATCTATTCAAGCACGAATTTGAAATTCCAAAACGAGCCGCGTAGCGGCGAGTTGAGGAACAAATGAGTGCTTGAAGGACTTTCTGCAACGAGTGTTTTATACTATTTTTTCTATTTTTCCCCTTTATACCATTTTATAAATAAAAATGTTTTCTAGTTTGAGGTTATATGACGTGATTTGGTGCTAGAATGGAGTTATTCTAACACCCGAATGACGTCATTACATAGCGACTTATTCTAACACTCAAATGACGTCATTCGATTGCTGAAATGGAGTTATTCTAAACGCAAAATTGAAAAAATCAATTTATTGCTTATTGCTGTTTGTTGTTTAATAACATATTGATATTCTGGTGTCGGTAATCATTTTGCAAAAATGGTACTTGGTAAAGCTATTATCAATTTGTTTACTTTCGGTAATTCGTGTGGCAAAATGTCCAAACAATGCAATTAACGCTTTATAGTGTACGAAATATTGTGATACTGTAAAACAACACGATCAATAGCAGCAAAAACTAAATTTTGGTTGAACTTCAAATGTTACACTAACAAATTTAGTAATTTTACCTATCTGGGCCAAATGATACGATTCTGGGCTCGTATGTGCAGTATACATTCTTTATCAGCCATATCATTGATTTTTAAAATGTTAACCACTATCAAGCAAGCGTTAGTGGATATTTTCACATGTGCGAATACTTAAAATTTAAAATATTCTGACAATGAAAAAAATTAAATATCTACCTTTTGCACAATAATTAAATTAAAGTGTCTAAAAATTTTCTTAAAAATAGTCTTCCAATATATCCCTCTTGCAACCATTCCTCATTATTATTATTTTCACGAGTGAGCCGGGGATATAAATATTACTTTAGTTTGCAGATTCATAATTTTCTATTAAGTAAATAAACAAAATGTTGCTATACATACTTCCTATACAGTATAGATTTACTCGATTTCTACCATGCCAACGATAACATTGCTCAGAAAAGTAATATTATTTACAAACCACGAAATTGAACTAACATCAATAAACATCACTTAAAATCTATTCCTAATTAAGTTAGCAAGACTCTATATTAGCGTAAAGATACACGTGCTGATTTTATTGACGAATTGGCTAATTTAAATGTCAGCCGCAGTAAGCGTACAACATAAGTAACCATTTAACAAGGAATTGGTTGCCGTTGCACCGCGACTTTCTATAATTAAATAAATAAATCAAGCTCGGTAGTGTACAGCAAACAAGGGATAGGCAGTCGCAGGAAAAGCTTCTTAAAAATTTCATAACCATTTGTTATAGCCGGCCCACGTATGCTAGATGCATTATGCCAGAACTTGTCTATTTTTACTCCTAATTATCTGGCGATTGATTTATTTCGCGCAACCGATTTAACTGATTCAATCTTGACAAATGATACATTTATCCATTAGATAGATACCAATATACTGCATAGAACTGCACTCTGATCTATTTTCAAGGGTGTATCTGTATAGTATGAATACGTTATACACACCAACTATACTTCTAGAAAAATTACATTTATTTTAAAGAATTAACCTATGGCATAGAACTATTACATTTTGAAGAACCAATACATTTTCTGTCCTAATTTTTTTTTCAGTAAAAAGGTAGGAGATATATTCTCTAAATTCTCTTTACAATGTTAAATATTCATTTTATTTGGGAATATCGCCACTCTAAAAAATTAGAAAAATTTCGAGATAAAGCATGTTCTAGGTATCAGAGCAACGATCACATTAATAAATTAAAATTAAAACATTTTATCTTATCTTTTGTGGTGTTGCGTATATTAGCTTGATATCCACATGAGAAGGTTATGCAATTCTATCTTTAAGAACCGCCAACCAATTTAACCGAATAAAAGATACACAATCTATTCTTAGAATAAAGCCAATTTATTTTATAACTACTGCTATGCAACCAGCGTATTTTACAACGTTTACAATGTGTGATTGAAATACAGTATATTGAAATTAATCTTAAATATTGTTTTGTCTCTCTGCACGTTTCTGTTGTATCGGTGTAGCCATTACTTTCAAAAAAATGAATAAATCCTATTTCTCTTTGAAGCTTCCATTAATACAATAAACAACTTTGGGTCTATTGAATAGACTTGATGCAGCATGTGGCACGTGTTTTTATCTTTATGTAATGATTAGAGCACAAAATGCCTATTGGAGATTTTCGCAGTAGAGCTATGTTTCAATAGTATTTGATGTTCAAACGATTAATGTATCAAGCGAAGATTACTAACTGATGGGTATTGTCCTAAAGTATAATTAATAGAAATTTAGTTACTGCAAAAATATTATCAATATACCCATATCAAACTAAACTTGTAAAGTTGTAAAAATGAATAACAAAAGCTTTCTTGAATATATTTACCGTAGGTACTGCAACATTTGCAATTTGGACGATTTGTTTAACAGAGCGATGAACAAATATTTCTACAATATTTTCTTACTCAGGTGGTATATTGCTGCTAAATGAAAGAACGTTATGCCGTTTTTTTTTCATCCTACTAGTTTGATATAAATAATTTTATTACTGGGTCAGAAAAAACATGAAACTGGTACCAGGATCTGCAGACTTAAACCTTATCGACTATATCGCTTGGCAAACAATTTCTCAGGCGGCAGAGCAATACACAACTGAGAGATTATCCTTCATAAAGAGATTAAAAACAAATCTATGGGTATATTTAGTGATAGCAAAGCAAGCACTTCTGTTAGCCATGGGTAATATAAAGGGTGTTCATTTAAATTTGTAATCAGAGTCGCCTGTGATACGTGTTATACATTTGGCAGTACTGAAATGTATTGTCAGTTTATGTCAAATTCAAGATCTGCACTTTAAGTTTTGCGTCAGTCTGTGTCAAATGACAAACAAAACCTAACCTACTAACCTCGAATTACACTTTAGTACTGCCAAACGTATAACACGTATCCCAGGAGACTCTGATTACGAATTTAAATGAATCCCCGTTATTATACAACGGCACAACATAACGTTATCTCAATAATATGAGTTAAGCGATGTGATGATAGATAACCACATTTCCAAGTTGCACCATTCGTTTATCTACCCGTATCGTCGATTTAGTTCTCGTCTTCTTACTAGACGAAATTACCAGCGGATTAAGTCTAAGCACAGAAAAACTGTATACTGCGGCGTTGTACAAAAAAAACTGGAGAAGAGCATTACTTTCAGAAAAGGGAAGAAAGGAGATCCCAGGAACTATAGATGGATAACACTTCTTGAATCGATAGTAGGTAGAACCATTTACGAGTATCATTAAAACTAAACTAAATGGACTTACTTCGATTAGTGAGGAACAACAATGTTTTAGACAAAGCCGATCAACCACATACGTGATCTTTAACTTACATTAATTAAGAGAACATGCTACTTTTCATATGTTTATAAATAATTACTTATCTGAGTTAAGATTAAATGAGGCTCATCATAAGTTGATTTAACACAGGTAACAGTGCGAAAAATAACGGTTAATACTGAACTCACCAAAGAAATACCATTAGCAATAGAACTGACACAAGGGACAGTCGAAACCGTTGCTGTTTAATAGGTTCAAGAAGTGAAGACAGTAAGCAGAAGGATAAAGAATGGAGAACTAAAGAAGTGAAAATAATGTATTATGTCAACGACGCTGTATTAATATCTGCAACGAATTTCACTCGATAACAGAAATATTCAATATGAACATCAACACGGATAAAACGAAATGCATGACTATCACCAAAGACCACCAGCGATATAAACTCATGGTGAAGCTTATGTTCTATTCTCACTTTGTAGAGGTGGTCGTCGTCAGCCTTGGTATTAATTATATCACCACTGCAGAGGCATCCATTGCTCTTCATTAGAGAGGTTTAGGCATTGAGAACCCATGATCGCCTAAGCCGGGTTGGGAAATTGCAGTGGAGTCAGCACTAGATTTCTGCGGGGGATCAAATTCAGAATTTCTAGTCTAGAACCAAAAGCTCTACTTATGAACCTTCTCCACTCCAATATAGAATTTACGTACTAATTCGTAAGATACTGATACGGCCTTATCTATTTGCAAACTTTTACGTATCTATCTGGCTCGAAGCAAACAATACAACGAGTAATTTTTCATACACAACATTTGCTGGCATTTTCATTGAGACACGAGAAAGGCGATAATTAAATAGAGTTCGGACGGTGCCCGGTCGTCTGGCCAGGCCGCAAACTGGTGCAGAGTGAGTGACCGGATCCCCCCGGATCTCCGGACCTGAATTCGGCCACCTACTCCGGTAGAACTGTGCCACGTCTCGCAATCACGTAGCCTTGGATCTGTGCTGCTCGAGATGCGGCCGTGTGTGAATTATGGCACCTCCTTGATGCACACGTTTAGCGTCGAGCCGAACAAAAATTAATGGGCAACGATATTAAAGATGGCCGCTCCTTTATAGTACACCTGCTGGAAAAAGTAAAAAATGCATTTTTCATTCACACCAATACCTCTACAGCGACTTATCTATCTACTGGCGTAGTAAAGATTGCCGACTTTACTTGAGACTGTGATGTACGAAATAAAATCTTCACTTCTTAAAAATGCAATCAAAGAAAAATACCACAAAATTGACAATATGTTGGTAATATTATTATCTCACAAGAGCAAAGGGTCATAAATGTGTTTAAGGTCATAACTATTCAAATAGGGGATGAACTAAATGAATTTCAATCGTAGAATAGATTCGGTAAAGTGCTTTGAACTAAAAGGAGCTTCATACCACTTACAAGCAGCAACGTTAGAAGTGCTGAAAAAAGTTCTCGAGTACAATGAAGCATTTCATTGTGGCATTTTTTGACTACCAAATAAGTCTTCTGCAGCATTGAGTACCAGACAGTAATTGACGCTCGGAAATAAATAAAATTTATTAAAGGTTCCGTTTGTTCTGGAAACAAAAGTCATTTCTTGAACTATACGAATACTACACTATTTTTTACACTAATAAATATGAATCAATTTTGTCATCTCTTACAATAAGTAATTGATGGTGTTAAGAGAAGGACAATACACTCAAGAAAGTGACATTTATTAAGAATTTATAAAGGGGTCATTGCTAACTCTAATTGTTTTCAACAGTTTTGACTATATAAATACTGGATGTTACAGAAATAGGTGCTTCAATTTTAACCATTACAGAATTCGGTAAATGGGACAACTATTTTATGTACCTACCTACCATTTTTTTTAAAACGCATATCTTTTTAGCCATATCATATTTGTAATAATCCTGGATTATTTAGATGTAAATCGTATTTGTAACCAACAAAATGATAAATTCAAAACGTTTAAATGCAATTTTAAGTTTAACATTTTTGGTATCAAAAGGTCGTTGTAGTCAGAAACCTATCTAAACAAGATTAGTGTGCGTTTTTAGTGCGTTGAAGGTTTTCACCATTGCATATCCACATATAAAAAGTATGCATGCAGTTTTAAAATAAAAGATAGAGTACGAAGGATGAACCACAACCAGATTCAGAGCCTACTGCATCAACTGAGAGTAAGATATCCATCACTTGGTGATGATAGAATAAGTGCCTTAATGCACATGGTAATTTTTTCATTTTCTTTTTAAATGCAATTTTTGTAACATAGATGGGTTTCTATTCTACAATTCTCGTAAATTGAAAAATGTACAAACTAAACGCAAGAGACGATAATAATATCAAATCTGACCCCATACAACAAAAAATTGTTAACTCAATTATACTGTTAGTTGTAATAGTAAATGACAGACCTGTAGTCACATAAAAAAGTAACTGACGGGATAGCGCAAAATATAGTGTAACTAGATAACCATAATCTATTTGACCCCATTTTCGTTACCGAAAGGTGAATAAACATTCACTCCAGAAAATGGTTGCGTATGTTTAGTGTTTGGTTGTTTTGCTTTTGATATTTAAATTTAACAAACCGAATCAAAGTGGTGTAAACAAAGTCCACACTTATGTTTAACATCTCTTAAATTCTCATCACCGGCCTAGAATGGCAATTTATATTGAATTGTTTAAATATATCACTATAAAACTCTTATACATTTATTGCTAATGAAGCGCCGAAAGAAGTAGAAGAAGTAAGTAAGGTTATAATACTTTCCTAAATGTTTTATTGCAACCCTCAAAGATGTGTAGGTCTCGGGTGGTGTAGTTTGAACAAGCGTCCACGTTCGATCAGTAGAGTTAAGCAACGCTCTTTCTGGTCAGAACTTTGATAGGAGTTCCACGGCTGCTTCTCCCGGCGCCTCATGGTACAGCTACCACGGAAATAGTTGGTCCCGGATGTCATAATAACATCATGACAGTCGTTAGTGGGGTTGGAAGTTCCCATAAATGTACAGCGACGCCTATAATTGGCCTAACGGCTGTTGGCTGAATACGAAATAAATAAATACATAAAAATAAATGTGTTTGAACATTAGACCGGGGAATATTAGTTTAAATATCAACAAGACGATAGCAATGGGGTGGAGGACTGGCCCACTAGGATACTGTGACGATTCCGGTGGCCCGCTCAAAAATTACCCCGCTAGCCGCTGGCGCCGACTCCTTGGAGCGATGATAAATAATTAAAAATTGTTTGATAATATAGCATGATAGGTATATACTCTTATTTTTGGTTGCCAGAGCCACGCGACATTCATATTTCTGTTATTGTGTTTATATTATGCAAAACCAAATATGTGCCTATTGCTGTTAGAATTCCCCGAAAATAAAAATATCTACATCTATATCTCTTTCTTTTCGGTATGATTGTATACTTCAGTACATAAGGTGTACCAAGTTTAAAAAATATATATTTAAAAATAAAGAAAATGGGAGGGTATATCATAATCGTGTTTTACCAGGTATGTACGGAACAGTTAATCCGTATAATTCGAATATTTTTTAAGTAAAGCTATAATCTCAAGTTTGATAACATTGGAGCATAGAGTAAACAGAAAATGAACTAGCGTATTTAATTAAAAAGAGCAGGCTTAAGTTTCTTAACGCAATCTTTTAAAAGGTGACTGTAAATACTCCATTTTTCTCGTGATTTGCAAAACGGAAGCATTTAAGCGCGAATGCATTGAACAGAAGAAATTGTACTGGACAAAACGGAAAATTACGACGTAAAGAACGGAGCAACCGATTAATGGCTTAAAAACTTATTTATATGCACCTTCGGTCGCAGGTTCTCAGGATCCGAGCTTCTTCTCAAAACGCGAATCAAAATGTGGAAATTAAACCTCTGCTTAACTTTAATTAAACTAGAAATTATGCAGTTGTGCTTCAGTCTCCCTAGATGAAGTCGTATCCTAAATTGTAAACCTTCGAAATTATTAAACCATTTTTCTAAATATTTTAGTCAACCGTTTTGCGTTCGTACTTAACAGAATGGTGCACCTATCCTACCTCGTTTGAACAACGAAAGGTTGGAAAATTAAACTTTTTTGCTGACTCTACATGTCGTTTACTCTTAGTTTCTGGGGAATCCTGAAAATAATGTAATTGTACTAGATTTGTAACTATGAGCTATTCATAATTTATGTAGTGCTTTTATTCAGCCAAAATGTTTGTTGTTGGTTTAAGTTACTAAGAGGATTTTGATCAGATTATTTTGTAGTTCACTATGTTATTTTGTTAAACACCATATTATTTTTAATTTCTCATGTATTAAGTTAAACAATTTCTAATTTTCAATCAATCGGCCCAATCCTTTATATATGATCATGTCACTGTAGAGTAATTTAATAATAAAGCAGTCTTCAAACTCGCTATCCAAAATATCTTAGAATTCACAGGTACCTATATTTTATTGCATTGGTGCCAGTGGTAAACTACCCTAGTAAAATTACCCGCTAATAGTCATTACATTGTGGTGTGTCCGTTATGATATTATGTTATATACATTATCGAACCATATGTGGGGCGACTTGAGCTAACGATAATTCGCAAAAGAAAACGAAAACTAATAATTACGAAGCCTAAACGAACATGCCAATAATGTGGCATTATAGATTTAAAGGTGACAAGGGCTGAAAATCATCCTCTACATCTTTCAATCATTTAAAAAAAAATTACCGGTACCAAGATTCGAACTCGCAACCTCAGGTTCGGCTGTTCACTAGTGTTCACACTATACCAATCTGACAGCGCAGTTGGTACCGCTTAACGTGTCTATTATCACTGGTGACACGAATACAAATAGAAAAATACCTACAAAGAAAAAAGCGACCCACTCGCCCATTTTTCAGTTTTTTGCATTCATATTCCACACGAAAACGCGCGAAAATTATCCTGATAGGTTAAGTCGTTCTCGAATTCGCGTGTTTGCAGCATTCGGAGTGACATACAGTTGCAATAAGTACAAAAAGCGAAGAAATATAATTTATTTAATAACATCTATTACATTTTAAGTTAGGTAAGTTAAACGTCCCGAGAATAATCTTTTTAAGTTTAAAATTACAATGATCTCGACCTTCCAAAGTGTTACATCGACGGCGCGCTGAAGTGCCCCACGAACCGTATGCATCACTTTGCAGTAATTTGTGGCCTGCTACTCTTAAGATGTAGCGCCACTAAACTATTGTCAGTCCGCCCCTGACCGATAGTATTTACTCTGTTAAAATTGTGATAGTTTAAAGAAACTTAAATTTATCAACTACTTGAGTGAAGTATATAGCGCTTCACTGCCAGTGTGCTTAAATATAAACAACAGAAAGTTACATAATCCTTTATCTAATAGACGTGTCTGTCCGGGACGCTGTTTTGTCTGTCTGGACGCTGTTTCAGCAGCCAAACCGTAAGAGATAGAGAAAAAAGTTATTAAAGTTATATGTTTGGAATGGTCATGTCAGGTCAGGAACCGAATTTCAGTCACGTGACACTTCCGGTTTTCGAGAAATCACGTGATTTCCGTCTGTCTGGGACGCTTCTTTTTCTGGGACGCTGTTTCAGCAGCCAAACCGTAAGAGATAGAGAAAAAAGTTATTAAAGTTATATGTTTGGAATGGTCATGTCAGGTCAGTAACCGAATTTCAGTCTCTAACACTAATTATTATCTTAATTATCCTAATCCTAACTTTTTAGGTTAGATTCTAGGCATATTTTATCAAGGCGAATGCGACTGGTAGTTTGCTACCAACAATGACGTCATATACGTACGTGTGGTGAATTCGCGTTCTATTTGCAAAACGTTCTTTTTGGTTTTATTAAATGAGACATTTGTCTCACTGGACTGCTAGTCATATTTATTACATTAAATCAGTTACTGACATCGCAACAAGATGGCAACATTTTGAAGTTACAAGAAGCTTAAGGTTAGAGAGGCAGCCATTTTAAAGCATGTATTTGTTTATATACCATAGAATCATAAAGCAATGGTGCTTAACGAATGTATACTTCCAATCCTAATATGTTGCATCAGAAACGTGACTCTTGTCCACATATTTTAGAGACACCCTGTATATCCATACTAGAGATGGGCGCGTGAGTGAATTTTCGCTCACGTCACGCACGTTTCACGCTTGCTTTAAACAGTCACGTTCACGCACGTTTCACGCTTGCTTTAAAGAGTCACGTTCACCCACGTTCACGCTCACGTTCACTCACGTTCACGGCGTGACACGCCACTCACGACGTGACACGCAGCTTTTATTTCAAAATTTAAATTCAGATAGAACAGGATGTTCAAATTTAAAACCAATGAAAAAACCCTAAAGAGAACTAAAAATATGTTTTGCACCTGACATAATTTACGTGATATGTTGCAATCAGAATAGTTGACATAAAAAGAAAAAAATGAAAATTGACTACATTAACTTCGACAATGGATAAATACTGATTTCTCGCAAATATATTTCTTGCGGCTGTCTTCAAAGACATTACTTTTAATACTAAAAGCTGTCATTGGAATTGACGTTTCCCTTATTGGTATGAGTACAGAAGGTATATGTTGCTAGGCAACACTTTTAATTCGTTGGTTTGAAAGTACCTTTACGTACAAGGATCAACATTTTCAGCGTTAAAGCGAGTATACAAAAAAACATTACTTTTATTAGAATAAGTTCATCTACACAAGTACACAATAAATTGCTTTAAAAATATCATCTACACATCTACACAATACATTTTTGGTTTAATAATAAAACGTAATTAACAGTTTCAGCGTTAGCCGAGTATAAAAAAACAAACCATTACTTTTATTAGAATAATAAGTTCATCTACACATCTACACATTAAAATGTTGATTTAAAAGTAATATGTAATCAACATTTTCAGCGTTACGTCGAATTCTGCGCTCTTCTAACATTCGCCCAGCTGTAGAAAATACTCTTTGGCTTGTAGCGGAACTTGCCGGTATGTTTAAAATTTCTCAAGTTTTTTTAACAGTGGCGTATTTACACTGTTTTTCCTAAATCCTAAAATGTCAACCGAATTTTAATTTAACATACTAATTTAGTTTTGTTTCGACATCATCCTATTTACATGTGTCATCGTCAGAGCTATCTCTAAGTGTACCTATAAAGATAAGAATCTGATGCTGATGTACCAGTTTTGAGTCGTTTGCTATGTATTTCATCATTATCATCTATAGTTTTATTTGCATTATAATCTTCTCTTTTATGTGAAGGTATGAACTTTAAGGATTTATAATTAGGGTCCAAAAATAAAGCCACATAATGTAACTTGTTTGGCACAATTTGTGATTTAATGAATTTAAAAGTTGCTGCACCCTGCAGTTTTTATTCGTTACTAAATATTTAACGTGAAATTAACGTGAAACGTGAATCACGCCTTGGAAATTTTCACTCACGTTCACTCACGTTAACGTCACGATTTTCAAATATTAGTCCCGTTCACGACGTGACACGCCGTGACACGACGTGACACGACTCTTTTCACGTCACGCGCCCATCCCTAATCCATACTCGTACATACAAATACTCATGGCATTCTTCCTGAGTACATTAAAAAATTGAAATTACAATAGACGGAGGTTAACGAAGAACGATAGACAAAAAATATTCATGTACCAATTACATAACAAAATCAAATACAGAAGACCGTGACCTTAGCAGGCAGAGGAAGATTGGAAGAATAGGAAGGACTGGATACAGTTTTATAATAATCAACTTCGAATAACAGTAAAGACCTCTTGTTAAGGCATCACTGCATTCTGGATAGCAATCTTCGAGTATGCATCAGCTCCTATTAGAATTTTAAAATATGAATCGTGTTAATGAAGTGTATAAGCATTTCTTAACACAAAACTCGTATAAAGATGATTTATAGCCTGATAATCAACTAGAATATTACATATACAAAAAGCTTGACCTGGATTCTTTGCTTGCGGCTGGAAGTTAAAAGATCAAGAATAAAGTATTTATTATAATAACTTTATCAGTGCGATGAAGCGATGTTTAAAATATTATTCCTAATTCTTAATTAGTGTATAAAAATACAACATACACCCTTATTTTACAGGTTATGTTATATGTTTAATTAATTGTTAAAGATGAAAAATTAGACTACAATTATTTACACGACTATTAATATTCCCCACGTATTTTTTACAATGAAATTTTTTCTAACTTAAACGCCTGTCGATAGTTACAACATCCGCCTACACTGCAAAACGAAAGGTACTCAGTAATTAACAAAACTATAAAATAAACAATTAATTGTTTATTGTACACAGGTTTATGCAAAGGTAAGGTAAATATTTTGAAATAATGTGTGATTTTCATGTAAGTGTTTACTTTTCAATTAAATTTCAAATAAATAAAAAGATATATGCATAGTTGTAAAAAAAAATTACGATGTAGTTCTGAACATATTATCGGCCTTTTTATATCTAGATTATTTGGTATGTTATATTTATCACTACAACAAATCTTGCATAGTTTGGACGCTATCTTTTATTTAAGTTTCTTGATAGCTACGCCACTACTCAAGATTAGAAAAATCACGACACTAATTGTATAGCCCAGATCAAGAGGATTTCTCAAATGCCCTTCGGGAAAATAGAGGTCATATTTTAGCTACTTAAATATGACACCTTAACCTAATGTATCTAATGATTTATTTCTTTCTGTTATCATCAATGAGTATATTGACTGTAATTACAGTTAAGGAAGCAACCTAATAGCAGCAGTTGCCATACCATTGGAACAAAATTACATTAGTAATTTTTATACAGATAGTACGTATTTTTAAATGAATAATTACATCAATGAAATATTAGTTGATTTGTACACAGATAAATCCATATATTTAAATTATTAATCAATAGTGGTTCTTTATATTAAGTAAAACTGAAATAAAGCATTTCAAATACTAGTGTGGAAGTCTGAAAGATTTTAAGAGTGATTATTTCTTTTTATACGTATTATAGAAGAACCTCTATCTTTACAATATTATAATATTAAGAGATCGACTAAACTATTAATTAATAAGTATGGTCACAAATAATAACATCTACAGCCGTTCTCACAGTTATCTACAAAGTAAATTACTCATAACAGCTGCTGAAAAGGGTGACAATCGACGACCTAATTCCAAAAGCTACTTCAACTATCACTTATAATTAAAAAATTAAATTGCGTTTTCTCGTTTTAAATAATACATATTCATATGAAGTATACCTCGGGCTGAAAACCTATTTCAATATTTAAAATGGGAATTCTCAAAAGTAACACTATTAATTGTAAAGGTT
This sequence comes from Agriotes lineatus, assembly GCA_940337035.1. Classification (NCBI taxonomy): domain Eukaryota; kingdom Metazoa; phylum Arthropoda; class Insecta; order Coleoptera; family Elateridae; genus Agriotes; species Agriotes lineatus. The sequence goes on along the minus strand of OW679199.1, from coordinate 36,235,366 downwards.
ATATAAAATTACATTGTGATTACAATGTTAACCTAACTCAGCTCGTTAGAAAGATCGAGGTAACGCATATAAAAACCGGATTGTTTGGTTTTCAACATTTTAATTGTACTACTATAAATGTTTTCCAATGTAGCACCCCACTTCTTGATGCACCTGCATCAACAGTACAAGGCTTCGCACTAGTAGGCAATAGCTTTTTGGTAGAATTGTGGCTAAAAGGTTTACTTGCAAGAAAATTGCGTTGATTTGCTTTACAGTATATCTGCCCAGTTGCAGAACTCCCGAACTTCTTTGCGAGCATATAACCCTGAATTACTTATAAACTAAGTATCCATGTCTGGAAGATGTTTAACTTAAATTAGAATAGAAATTGAAAAAAAAACTTGTTCATCTCCATTAAAAGACGAACGATGTTTAGGGCTTTACTGGTGCTGTATAATAACTTAGTTATAAGTATTATTGTAATAACAATATACAAAATGTAAATAAATAGCATAATACACTTTAAGAAGATTAAAAGATAATTATTTTTTCGTAACTATACACTACTGTATAATTAAATAAAAAGTCGTTTTGTTTGAACTTACATACTAGTGAAGAAAACGATGACTTAAAAAGTTGAAGCTATTAACATTAACACAGTTTTATAAAAATGAATTTGAAAGTATTGTTTACGTTAAAACTTAAATTCTGTAAATTATAACGGTATAACTTTAGAAATAGGGCATAAATTAAAAAACAACCATAACTTTGATATATTAACGTGGGAATATGATTAATTAAATTTTTATCCAATCAACTCTTAAATTTAAGACACTGGCCAATAGGACCTTGTACCATACCAACAATATAACGACCAGCTATTATCAATTTGGTAATTTAGAATTCTCAGATTTTTTAGGTTATATCGTACATTTTAAGTATAAAGGGCAACAAAAAATGCTTTGGGGCGAAACATCGATCATTAGCAGTGATACTGAAGTAATAAAATAGTATTACGATATTTCTGGTATATATTTTAAATCACCATATTACAATTCTAATAATCTATCATTTTTTAACCAGCATTATTTCGTTATAATCTCAATGCAAACAAATACAACTCGTTCTTCGTACTCATGACATTCATAAAAATGAATCATCGATAATATGCCTACTACTTACTATATCACCTCTGATAATAGCAATTATGGAACTACAACGTATATACACTTTCCATAGTTATTGAATATTTAAAAAGTTGAGAAAACGCTTGAGAATATAGACACTTTTTAAAAAAAGTATTCAAATCTGGTATAAGATATTACTTGTTTTTTGAGGTATTGGTATTAGTTTTCTCATTTAAAACGCACATCTAGAATGGCTATGACATTTTTACAATTTATATTTATATTTGTATTTTGATTCGCTTATGACCTATCAAAATATATTTTCCATAAATCTCGGTTATTTATGAAAATAAGTGTAGCCAGTTGTACATCAGTGAAAAGATAAAAATAAATCCTTTCCAAGGATGTCATAGCCATAGCCAAAATTAGAAAGTTAATAGTATTAATATCTCGAAAATTATGAAAACACATGAAAATCTAAAACCAGACTTCAATTAATCTTTAAAAGGTTTTAGAATTTTGTCAAAAATAGGTTTCTAAGCGCAGTTTCTGCCCTAATTTAATTCTACTGGTATTCTTTACGGTTGTCGATATCGAAATAGTCCCTTGCAAGTGGAAGTTTTGAAACCAAAATTTTTGAAAATATTTAAAAAATCTGGTGTGATACACGCACACAATTCCTTTTACAGGGATCTTATAATTAGCCAAAAAATTCGATTTTTAATTTTTAAGCATTTGTCAAAAGTTTTCAACAAATACAAATTCTACAAAAACCGTGCAAAATATAGCGTTAGTTGAAATTGTAAGCTGAATTCAAAAATGTAATAATATACCGGGTGTTCTATTTACGTAAAATAGGAGTTAATAAACAATAGAAAAAAAAACAAAATAAACTCTTTTTAAAGGTATTCAACTGGAAAAGCGCCTATCTCACATCAATACACGTTAAAAATGCAATAAAAATGTAAAGTTTGAAAAAATCGTTAGCCGTTTTTGAAGAAATCGAAAAAAACTGAAAAGTCACAAGGGTAATAAACACCATACTTCCGGTTATGCGATTTTATTCAATAGCTTGCTGTCGCATCTAGATAGTACAAAACTTGTATATAAAGTTTCAACGCCATAGCTCTTTCCGTTTTTGAGATATTTTGTTCACAGACACACAGACAGACAGACCAATGAAAAAAAATATGTTTTTTGGGTTCAGGAGACTCTAAAACGTGAAGATCTGTCGAAAACTCAATTTCGAATTTTTGGGGTGAATCCAATAGTACTTCCTTTATTGTAAAAAGAAGTAAAAACGAAATTTAATTTTTTAAGGTGTGCACCCTGTATACAGTGTGGTCCATTAAGTGTGCAACAAATGGGACATTTTTTTATTAGTTGTAAAACCGAAATTTAAATACCGCCAAAAGTTAGTGCATGTTCGATAACCATATCAGATGCCCTTAGAATGGCTTCAAGTCAAACAATATACAGGGCAGGACAAAAAATATGTAATTCGTTCAAGAATAAAGTCACCTTATTTCAAAAAATATAGCAAAATTTTATTGAGAAAAGTTGTTTAGAATCAAAAGTTATGCTCAAATACAAAGTCACAGCCTCCTATTCGAATTTTGATTCTTTTTTTGTAAAATTTTGTATTATCCCCGTATGATACATATTTTTATTATTCTGATTTTATTAAGAGTTTTTCATATGTAAATTATTATCAGTAAAGCATTTGCCTTGTTAAAAAGAATATTTGCGAAATTCTAAAGTTCTGTTAAATATCGTTGCAACAAACATGAAGTGGACGCTTACCTAAAAAAATATAAATCCAAGTAAATTTTGCAAATACGTTTCAAGTTGCTAAAAGTTATTTAAAAGGGATGTGGTTGTGGCTACTTTAAATACATATAAAATCAAAATAATAAAAATATGTATCATACGGGGGTAATACAAAATTTTCCAAAAAAGAATCAAAATTTGAATAGGAGGCCGTGACTTTGTATTTGAGCATAACTTTTAATTCTAAACAACTTTTCTCAATACAATTTTACTATATTTTTTGAAATAAGGTAACTTTGTTCTTGAACGAATTTCATATTTTTTGTCCTGCCCTGTATATTGTTTGACTTGAAGCCATTCTAAGGGCATCTGATATGGTTATCGCAAATGCACTAACTTTTGGCAATATTTAAATTTCGATTGTACAACTAATAAAAAAATTTCCCATTTGTTGCACACTTAATGGACCACACTGTATATTGTTTCCAAAATATACCTATTTTCGTCAGAAGTAAAAACTTGAGCTAAATGCAAAATGCTTCGTTTACTTAACTAATACTTTATGAGTTAAAGCAAAAATCTACAAATTTTTATTTTGTTAAGGTGCTCACTTTGTATATATGTGATGGGAAGTATATTCGGCTTTGTGCCAGGTAGATATCTAATCCGCATGCAAAATATCGTCTTCCTCCAACAAATAGTGTTCGAGCTATACCGCCAACAGACGGTCAGTCATACAGACATACAGACAGACCGACAGACAGACAGACAGACAGACAGACGGACAAACGAAATTGAGAAAACATTTTTTCGTCATCTAGGGACCCTGAAACGCGAAGATCTGAAAAACTCTTGGAAGGTGATTTTTTCATGAACACAATACTTGCTTTGTGCGAGGAAAGTTAAAATTAAAATCATTAAATTATATGGACTTTTATCTGTAGATAACTACCATCATCTTATCTTCTATCTAGTAGAATTCTAGAAAAACTGTCTTCTATCTTTATCTAGGTAAAATATTTGGTACGATATTATCAGTATTAATGTAACAAATGCTATGATTATTTCATTAGTATCGATTGTATCTACAAGTGAAACCGAGCTGCGGTTCCACGAATATCTTTGTGTATTAATCATAAATCATGTTATATTTCCAAGAGAATATATTGAATTCTAAACAATGCATGCCATAGTTTAATGTTACCCTGGATTGCCAATTACTTGACACTGACTTTGATCGTCGAGTAATTTATTTTGTTAAAATGCGAAATTCATCTTATGGAGATGGAATATATGCACTTTGTGTATGGACTTGCAAATGGAAGTCGATACGAAGCAAGAAGTCTGTTCTGAAAGATTTTCTAATCGTAGCTTGCCAACGTAAAAACGTTTCACAGAATCTATCAACGTTTACGAGAAACGTAGGCTTAAGCAAAGTTATTTAAATATCGGTGAACAAAGTGCGAACTGTTAAGTGAAAGAAGAACTGAAAAAATGTTGTATTACGTAGAAGAAGATCTATCAGATAGTACCTTCGCGAAAATCCTACATATCCTTATCATATTACAACTAATGGAAATAATCTTAAACATATTTTGTAGTTGTACATTATTTGAATTCAATTACAGTCTTAACTATTTGGTAATTTTCAATAGTAACAAAACGTGTTCTTAGACCTAGATTCATTTTTAAAAAAATGTCACCGCCTTCCATGAACATGCTGTATATCTTGGGTGTGCGTTTAATGGGTAGTAAAGGCTAATGAAGTGAAAACACGTGCCTCTTGTTAATCAATTTTAATTTAGTTGAAGTTTTGCTAATTAAATGATCGTAACCTAGGATAAGTACAACCACCAATTTATGTTCCAAAGATTGTATCGATGGTACGTAGAATAGAACTTAGTAATTAATATTGATAATGATAATTTAACTTTTAACATTAATTATTACAACTCAAAATCGTTAGTAAAACAAAACAAAAATAACCCGAAACAATGCTTTACCCCAGTTAGCTTTCAGCTACAACAAGGGCAGTTTGGAGTACCTGGGTTTGTTTGCTACTTCAAACTAGGGGTATGTCCACAATTAATTAGGGTGTCTGCACAGGTCTTCACGACGTCTCTAACCTTGAAGTAACGTCAACAGAGTTGCACGAAAGATGGTGAGCTAGACGTCGGTTACTTAGTTACTTAGAACAATCGAGAACAAAGGCGTCATTACCAGGTCAGTGGGAGCTGATCCCAAATGGCGAGAGGATAAACCTGGGTGGAGATCCCACAACAAGTAGCTGACGGTGGTGAAAGTTCTCAGTTCGATAGAAGAAATTCGTAGACATGTGGTATTCTACTCCGATATAAAATCGATATTTGGGGAACGATGATGGCTAAACGGTTTAATATGGAAATTCCGAACTGTTTTAATATGCATAGCACAACTTAATAAATCCGAATTAAATCGAGTTGCCCTGCAACCGGTAACGTTATGCTTGCAAAAATACCACAGTCCCGAATCACAACAGCATTACCACCTGCGGCAATTATTGTCACACAATATTGAAACACCCATGACTGAATTTCAATCAAACGTCAAACGACCTCTCTGCAGCTTGGGGGATGACAGCGAAGCTACATGCTCGATTCAATATAAAAACACTGGGAAGCGACGATCTCGCCGAAGGCGAGCGCAGCCGGGAACTACAAGCGCGTTGTCCGGTCTTGTCGACGTGCTGGCACTAACACTTAAAGTCGAATGCCAAAATCGTGCTGCTATTTTGGGTTACATAGTGCACTGAACCAACTAGATTTGCACAAGGGGCGTTAAGAATAGAAATTAACCTAACATAATATCAACTATTTTAAAGCGTTTTTGTTATTATGGCAAACTTTGTATCTGCTAATAAACAGCCTTTCTTTCATTTTCAACTTGTGTAATGCATAGTAGTGATACTAACTTCAAAATAAGCAAACAAAAATTGTAAAATAATTGTTAGATTATATTTCTAAATTACGCTCAAGTCAGTTTTTTCCTCCATAATATACTTGCCTTTTTAGCCTTTTCCGAATGAAAAATGACTTCTCGTGTAATTATTTGTAAATATCAAATATCTAGTTGTCAATTCCGTAATTAGTTTTTCCATATTAATAGATGAAAATACCCCAATACATCAATTTGACCGATTTAGGTATCTGAACTGCAACGCAGAATTTGGGTTAGAGGAAACAACTAACAGAATCCAAAAAAGCAAAAAAATTGAACAATAGTTTAATTCTGCGTGAAGGTACAAATAAAGTTGAAGATATATCCATAGAACAGCCTATATCGACCTATGGGTCACACGTCTGGGAAACTGCATCAGAAAATTCAAGAAAATCAATAATAAAGGCAATGCACGCAAACGAAACCGTTATCAACAGAATATGCACGAAAGGTTTATAACAGTTCAACCACTGCCATGGGGGGTGACAATAGAATCAAAAATTACTGAATTATTCAAATGGTCAGCACAACAACGATGCAAAGAGGGTAAATCGAGAAACTCTTGAAATGAAGGTACAATTACAAACACCCGAGAAGGAAAAACCTTAAATCAAAATCAATGATGTTTATCTAAAAGAAAACACGTATACCTTTTAATTTAAGGTTGGGTCCTAAAATGATTGAAATATACATGCTGCATTCATTACTTAGGAGAGACCTCGCTGCGTGCGTGCGAGCGTCTATCGATAGTAAATGTAACGTTGAAGAAGTGATTTGATTATTCAGAATGTGCGTACACCTGCAGAGGCAAAAAGAAACGGTGCGCCTTGTGGCGTATGACTAATTGTTGGTTTTTCAAAGAGGCATTGCGTAATCGCGTTAGCATGTAAGTTCTCTTGATAAATAAGAATGATATTTGACCGAATTTACAAAGTTGAAGGCCGTATACACTAACACTTTAGCCGCAGCCGTGCACTGACAAACATAAATTGCACTTAGCTGTCAGCTATAGGTTAACAGTGTTTCATCAACGCTCACCGGCGACCGGATGTGACGAAAATTCGATAATTCAATCAAGAAACCCTGGAAAACTTTCGATCGACTTCGCGGTTGCGAAACGCAAGTGCGAAGACGTTATTAAGCTCGGGTTTAATATATCAAGCTTTCGCAATCCCAACCTGCATAAAACACAACGGATATGCAAATATTTCTATGCTAGCGCGTTATCATAAATATCCATTATAGCGCATGCATCGGTTCTTTGTATCTAGTTTCGGTCGCACCTAAATATGAAATTTTATTAACACTCGCTTAGCAATAAATAGCGGGTTTCATGTGCATGACAAATAAATGCCTCGCCTCATTGAAACCGTGAAACCCATAAACTTTTATTGTGTTAGCACCTCGTGCCTCTTGTAACAATTTACTTGATTTATTTTATAGATTTTTACAAGTTTCGCGGTTTACGTGTGGTCTAGAAATGCAGTTCTATCTGAAAGTGCGCCAGATTTAAATTCCTGTTCAGGTGAAGTTCTGATACTTGTTTCAGTGAGCTACTGTTTCGAAACGCTGTCACGACAATGTTAATACAAATAGTATCAACAACAGATTGTAACAAATTTATCTCAAAATGTTGACTTTTAGATCCATGTAGGGAAAGGCGGCGTTGTCGATTTAAAGTTTAACGTCTTGTATATTTATTCATATAAAATATAGCTAAAGCGTTATGTACCTAGTCACGTTGTTGTAATTCCGGTAGCTGTTTAAGTAGCTAGATTTATGTATTAAATTTGCAGGTTTAGTAATATAACATAACTCCAATTACGCTTTTCCAATGTTGTCCACAAAACAAAAATTTTGACCTTTAAATGTCAGAGAACGCATACCACTTGGTCGACTTAACGAAGAAAATTAATATAACATGGTACCTATACTTGTAATTTGCTTCAAGAATATTACATTTTAACAAACATACAATTTGTAAATCCGTATTACTAGGGCTGCATAGTACTTTTTGGCCTACCATATGTGCAAATGAATCATATTAACTCTAAAAATATGACCGAAAGTAATATTTATCGCCCCTTGGGCCTCTATAGTATATTACAGAACAAGCTGCGAAAGCGGCATATATCGTGCGAGTATATGCGAGAAACGAGGAGAACCGTAGCGAAGCCGAGTGACTTAGAATACGAAAATACGCTACACTTTCGAGCAAGTTATGTACGCTATTTTTTCCACGACCACAAAAAGACACATTTTTGTAATTTAATGAATGACAGTATCTTTTAAATTAAAATGACATATTTTCTGTAGTTTTTAGGTTAAAACGACATATTTGGCCCACTGTATAACTATGAATTGTAAATTTTTTCATAACAATCACGTTCGTTATAATAAAGACTAAGTGAATGATATTGTTATTTTTCGTGACTACCTGACTGTATGGAAACTGCCAATTTCGTATCTGGGTGTGCGAAAGACTCATAACCGATTTTATAATTGTTCACAATCAAGACACCTTTGACTGTTATTTGCGCACTTTGACGTTTCACATAATTTTTCATTAAACATGAGATTAAACCAAAGTTTGGAATCAAAACAGACAACAAATGCGTCTGAATTTGTTATCTATAAAGTCAAGACGTACTATTAATTGTTCAAAAAAGCAAAAAATCTAACAGAAAATGCATTACTTACTTGTGTACCGGAAAGATTAAAGATTATAAATGCAGGTACACTATGATCTGAATTTTCAATGTTGAAAAGCACTTTCAAAGTCAAGGAAAGTATTAATTTTGACAGCTTTCATAAAGTTCGGGCATTTTTGAAACAAAAAACTTTGACTCAAGAACAATGCATTTAATTTGTTCAGGAAGCAGATGATTCAGAATTTGTTATAATAAAAGTAAACAAATAAATTAAGATAATTAATTTTTTTATTAACATTGCATTGTAGATTATCTCTATTATGGGACTATACCGAGCTTGTTGTCGAAATAAGTTGTTGAATATGAAAGTTAACTACATAGGTAATATAGGAGACGCATTGATTGCTACAGTTCTAGAAACAGAAAATAATATTAAAAGAACGTTTACAGTGACAAATAAAACAGTTGATGGATTGAATCTACTTACAATATACAGAGCGATTCTGGTATTACTATCCATAATTGTGCTCAAAGGGATAATTAACATAATTACTAATATAATAAATAATTCCGTAAATTTTTCGTTTCTTATTAAATGGTGTTTGTAATGATAAAATTACAGATTTTTGTTATATTTTTTCTATTTTTTTTTTTGTTTAATGATAGGCGAAAAACAGTTGTCATACATGCAGAAAACGCATCAGCAGCCCTTAGCTCCGCTTCGCTCGCTCGGGAAGCGAATACCCGCGGGCTGCTAATACTCGTTTTCTGCCCTTGTGGCATAATATACTATATTGTCCTGGGCTTACTTATACAATACTAGTGAGCCACCAGAACTACGCTTCGGTTCTCCAGCTTGCCAGGCGAGCATACTACCCCTGGACCAACCTGGCGTGTTTGAATAATGCGCTGCTATAAAGATATATGAACATACAGAATCACCCGAGCTAATAGCACACGGCGACAGCGCTTCGGTCCCCTGTTTAAAGGATTTAATTAAATTAAAACGTTTTCTTACTTTTTTTGTAAATAAAAACCGGCCTACGATCTAAGTCTAAAAATTAGAAAACTTTTAAGCCATCATACAACTTAATCGGTCCAGTATCTTCGGAGGAGAAAGCGAACAAAGATACATACAAACATACAAAGAAAGAAAGAGAGCAACGATTTTATGTTACAGGATTTTTACTGTACGATCTATCTAAGGTGCATTTCTCCACCAACGTTATAAGCAAGACATTTCATCTTCAAAATAAGATAACTGCTTCATGTCATATCATCATTTCATAATATTAATAGACACATTATCAACAGTAATGTATTAAGTGCATAGTGACTTGCCGATTGCAGCTGGATTGCGATGAAAATATGTCTTGACAGCGAAGCTGGAGGGCGTATTTTCAGTTATAATTTACCAAGGGCAGTGATAATCAGCCGCAATAATTTTGACAAATAACAACCCGAAAGTGCTTGAAGAGGCGAAGCGGAGGGCTATTTCTTGAAGGCAACACACTTGAGGGATATTATTTGTCAAAATCATAATGATTTATCACTGGCCGCGGTGAATTCGGGAAGATAAGTTATTAATAAAATTAGCCATTTTGATGACAAATTAATTTGACACTTCATTATAGTAATATGTTGGTGGCACTGTAAGTCTATGTCAAATTCGAGGTTGTCAGGTTAGGTTTTGCGTCAGTGTTGACACAGACTGACGGAAAACCTAACATGCTAACCCCGAATTTGACTTAGAATTACAGTGCCACCAACTTGTCAAAGGATACTACTGAAATTTAATTAGATAGTTCTCATGGTAATTGAAAATCACCCTAGGGTCGTTTTCACTTCAAGTGTGATCTGATTTGTCAAACTGACTCACGTGATTAAAAATAATAAAATTGGATTGGTCTGCAATATATGTAACAACTTATCTAAGCAATCCAGCGGGAGTGCAATCTAGTCAGCATTATCGAAGCAAGTTTTAGTAACTTTTTGTAAGTACATTCTTAGACAAAAGATGCATTTTGGAAGTACACTCATGAAATTTTAGAAATCAAAGGCCACTTTGTGTTTTTACGTTTAGTGAACAGACTATACGTTTGAATTTCCACAGCCGCCTTTTTTAATGGACATGTGGTATAATGCTTTTATATACATTTTTGTTTATAAATACTAATAGAAGATGCGAAATAGTAGTTTGTACAACGAGGGTGGACATTCCACTCGAGTGTTTTTTTTTGTACGACCTATCAATAGAAAAAATTGAAAATTAAAAGAAAATTTATTCAACGTTAATTAATAAGATATCTTACAACAAAATCACGTTTGCCACACTCAATTTAGCAGGGCGTGCCCATAAAAAACAAACAATAATGAAAGTTGGAAAGTGGTTTGTGATTGGTGCATTTCATATCTGACTGTGTGTGGATATGAAATCATATTCGTTCAGTTAACTACAATTGCCTACTTGTCCATTCTGTGGATTGTGAAGAAAACAGAATATTTACATGCGGGAGTAGAAAAAATAGTATACACACTTCGTAAGAAAGTAGTTTTACTAAACTTATATAGCTTTTTAAGTTACTCGCTCTCTTCGTTCGCTCGTACTCAGTCAAGCTATATTCGCTTAGCAAAACTTTACTTTCCTAAACTTGTTGTGTAGTATCTATACTATTTTAAGAACCTGTCTAACCATGGTATCCTACTAGTGATATTTTCTCAAAACAATCTTATTTCTGTTGTTTTGATTAACTTTATTCGTCTTTTCCGTTCTATTAATTTCCATTTCAACAATTAATGTGGCAACCTCCGGTTTTCTATGCATTTTCCATGTCCGTAACAAAATAACTATTTTATATTTATAGTGCTGATACGTATTCAAGCTTCATTATCCCACAGTATCTTACCCAACAAATAATCTCGGTTGAACTTCTTTTCTGTACTAATTTATGATTTACAATTCGTAACCCATAATCTAAACCACGACCACAACTCTTAAACAAAGACTTAAACGTGTTTTTTTTATTTAGATACTTATTTTAAATTTGGTACGATGACTTTTATGAGACGACTTTCCTTGACGCAAAAACACAGGTGGTTCAACCTTTCCTATTTTTTAACTGATCCTGCGTAGTCTTGCTGTTGACGTTGAATAAATAATAATGGTCTGTAATGGTGCCTCCATTATTTAAATAATTAACTAATAAAATTCCTTCAGCATCCCGAAAAGTCTACGATAAATTTGCCTATAAACCTAGCTGTTCTAAATTTGGGGAAAGTGGATATCTCGAACGTCACGTTTCGCCCATCGTATCATAACGAAGCAGTTCTCTCCAGGATTGGATTGCATCGAAATAATTTCAAATTTACCTGTGAATGAAGCACTCGTAAATGCATTTGGTCTGGGTAGCTATTTTTCTAATGATTTTTTTAAAGTATTAGTAGATCAGTAAAAAAATTAAGAAAACTATATGAAATAGTATTGCATCGAAAATTATTACGAGTTTAAAAATACAAATTAGCAAGGGTGATCAAAGATTTCGAACTGATAGTAGTTACTTTTTACTGATATTGGAATCTACCCTTTTGTAGTTTAACTACCTCGCATATAAATATATAGTTTTAAACATTTTAATAGAGAGAAGGAAATTTTCCTATTTGTTATTATATGTGTAGTTGGCGCTTAATTTAAGCTTTCTAAAAATACGAAATCTTGAGAACACGATCTAATGTAAGAGTATAATATATTTACGTGATTAAAAGGAAACAAATAATCTACATTACGGGATGGACACATATATCAAAAGAATACATATTGTATACAAACTTGGAATTCGCTAAATTATCGTAAACTGTTTTGTATGGCGGTGCACAAGCGAGAAAAACGTTAACATGTTTGTGAGGGGTTTCATCACTTGGCCTACACGATCTTTACATTTAAATCCCATATATTATTATCCCCAGGTTCGTTTAAAACACCTTGTGCATTGTTTTGAAATAAATATACCTGGGCAATTAGTAATAATATATCTAATGGCGTTTGCAATAATATTGTATAGTCTAGTGCTTCATCGGTATAGGGAAAGTTATAAGGAATCATTGCTTGATTTACTACATTATTTTCAATTATAATTTGATATAAACTTGTAAATCTACGACACTATACGAAAATTACGATTTTCTTAGGGGTATGACTAACTAAAATCGAAATTATTGTACATTTTTTATTTAAAAAATGTAATAAACTGTCAAGAGTTTTCATATTAGGTATGATTCATTTTGTATATTAAATATATACGTGGTTAAACTTTTGGATAAATATTATTCCACTTCATATACTACTACAGCTTAGTGATACGTGATACAATCACACATTTTCCGAATGGAAGATAGTTTGCATTATCGTTTTAACTAATGTTCACTACAAACTAACAGGTGTTCATTAAGTCTATGTCAAATTCGTTGTTAGCAGGTTAGATTTTGCGTCAGTTTTGACAGACTGACGCAAATCCTAACCTGGTAACCTCGAATTTAACATTGACTGACAGTATCACCAGTGTCAGTTATCAGCCATATGCTTTAATGCACGACATGACTTCATCAGTTCCAAAGCCGACTAGGCCACAAATTCTAATGAACACCCTTTATAACGAGTTCTTTGTGTTCCTAATATTTAAAATTTATGAGCCAACAAAAGAGAATTGTAAAGGGTCTGCCATTGGGCGGAAGGGGGGGGGGGAGGGTTAAGTTAATACTTTGTTGCCAATATGTACAAATATACAGTATGTCCACGGATTGAGTTCGGATAACGCGTAAATGACAAAACATTTTCGAGTTAGATGCTAATATTCTAGAAATCGCTCCTGCTTGTTCTCAACCCAAGATTTTGAGAAAATCAGTCAAATTAATTAATATACAGGGTGTTTTTATAATTCGTTTTTAAAAAATGGTCAAGAGTAAACTTTGACGTTTGGCACACAATTTAGCAGGTCGTGGTCTTTACAAACTCTTTTTACGGCCGGGCCGTAAAGAGGTTGCTTACGTAGTAGTAAACAATCCTTAAAGAAATATTTAACAAGTATGTATTACAAAAAAATATTACGAATATGTTAATAAATAAAATATTGTATGCACCACTGGAGATATTCATGTTTTTTACTTCTGTCTTACAGATCGAGGGCCTCTGGCCCATGCATAAATATCTATTGAGTATATCCCTAACTTTATAATAACCCCATATCTATCTACGTACGTATTTTACTATACTATGATGCTGGAGTATTTATTATATTAAGTTGATGTCTGAATATTTTCACCAAGAAATATATTCATGAAATTTTTGAGACAATAAATGTAATGCTATTAAGTTTACATATATTTGTTTCTGTTTAAAGGATTCCCACGTATGTCAAAATTATACCCATTCGGAGTCACGTGACTTTTGTCTGTCTCTGTTCATCTTTAGTAAAATAGATGAAATGGAAGAAATTTGAAAAAAAGGCATGTCGATTCATAAAATTAATTTTAAAAATTTGACGTTTCTAATCTGTCAGATTATATTTTTCGTGTAAGTTATTGAGATCAGGGTAATAAAACCTAAAATTTTTGAGCCGAAAACTGGAAATTAAAAGAAACCATCGGACATGCGGTATAACGAGCAGTCACAACAATTAATTTGAATATTATGCGTTTTTTTTATGAAGAGTACAATATTAATAATAGTAAATCAACAGTTTCACCCTCCAACGCTGTTCGCCGTGCTTCTCTTGCGTTAAATATCTCGGAGAGCACAATTTACCGAAAATATGAGCCAGAAAATGAAGAATGCTAAAACGGAAGTCGACGAAGCAGTCAAGACACTGTATATAAAATGTATGTAGCTAAAGAATTTGTAACCATAAAAAATCTAAAAAATGCTTGGTTGAAGAATCTGGAGATTTTTCACATTCAGTTTCTTCCCTAAATAGATTGTGCAAGGAAATAGGCTTCAAATGGCAATGTTCTATAACAGAATATGCATGCACAGAAATTGACTTAAAATTTGCTATACGCAGCAGGTTTTTAATGTAGCAGCTGACATATCTTTATTAAATTTACATTTTACGACATGTTATGTTTTCTTTAACCTGTAAATTCAGTTTGATTTAATATAAGAGAATAAACCCGTAGCAACCTTGTTTTAGAAATTGGCATATGTCAGGATAACCTACAAAACGGAATGTCATTTATTTCCCTAAAATTGCATTTTTAAGAATCGACATACGTAAAATTACTAGATTATCACGTGACTCCGAATGGGTATAAATTTGACTTATACTTATTTTAGTAATATTATCTAGTTTAAACAAATACAGCCGCGTTTTATTTTGAATTATACCTATGTTAGCTTAACAACAACAACGCGTTTTAAGACAGCAAATGATATCTCTTTAATATGTTTGGTTTTCTCTTATATGATTATAGCTAATTATTTCACAAATAATATTTTTTAAGTTTTTAGGTTTAGATATACTACTAAGTATCGAATAATAAAATTTTTTGGAATACTCCATTTGGGAGTAGTTTGCAAAGTTACGTCATTAAAGTTAATATAGATATCAAAAATGTTGAATAATTACAATTTATGGATGTTTTTAGAATTTTAAAGACCTCTGTCACCTTCCGCAGAAGCGAGCAAACATTTGTAGTGGATAAAAGAGCGTAAAACAGCTTTCATTTGACACCAAATTCACTAAAACATCGAAGTGCGGGAAGAATGGAGCTGAGTTTCGAATTTGAGAAATGTCTACTAGCACTGCTTCAAGAACGGCGTAGACTTTATTTTTTGGGATGCACAAGACCGCATAACGAGAGCTTTTAAATTTATTAAAGAATCTCTATGTTGGCAAAAAACAGTATGCGATACTTTTTGTCGAGAATCTGTAGGTTTGTCAAATACAGATAAGCTACAAAAAGTCACTTTAGCTTCACATAAAACATGCTATTTTTTCTTCAAAGGTCGAAAATGCATTAAGCTTAAAAACTTCTTTATCGGTCACATGCTACTTATCAAATCTAAAAAAAATTAAAATTTGTTTTTTTTAATGTATATTTACTGCAGTTTATCATAAACTAAGACACGAATGAAGTAATTTTTAAACATAACACTTGATTTATGAATCAAAGTCATTCTAGACAAAAATCTCGTATGTGGCGGCTTGAATTTGAAACATTGGAACTACTTAATGTGGCGCATCTACTCTGTCAGAGTAATCAATCACAATTTACTACTTCCTTTTACTATAAAAGAAGTTTGGATTCAGCGCAAAAATTCGAAATTGAGTTTTCAACAGATCTTCACGTTTTAGAGTCCCCTGATTTCAAAACACATGTTTTTGTTCATTGGTTGGCCTGTCTGTGCGTGTGTCCGTGAACAGAAAGAATATCTTAAAAACGAAAAGAGGTATGGTGTTGAAACTTCATATAAGTTTTGTATACTATCTAGATGCGCCAGCAAGCTTTTGAAGAAAATTGCATAAACGAAGTATGGTGTTTACTCTTGTGATTTTTCAGTTTTTTCGATTTTTCAAAATGGCTCTAACGATTTTTTTCAAACTTTACATTTTTATTACATTATTAATGTGTATTGATGTGAGATAGGTGATTTTCCAGTTGAATACATCTAAAATGGGTTTCTTTTGTTTTTTCCTATTTTTTTATTAACTCCTATTTTAAATGGAACACCTGGCATATTATTACATTTTTGAAATCGGCTTAAAACTTTAGAGAAAATTTGTCTCGTGAACTAACGCTCTATTTTGTACCGTTTTCGTAGAATTTGCAATTTTTGAAAATTTTTGACAAATGCTTAAAAATTAAAAATCATATTTTTGACTAATTATAAGATCACTGTAAATGGAAGTTGTGTGCGTGTCTCACACCAGATTTTTTTTCGTTTCACGTTCCTAAAGCCTAAAGTAAATTTCTAGCGTGCGTTATATTTGATGATTAGTGACAATCATGACTTAAAATATACAAACTTATTTGAAAAGAGGTTTGGGACATTAAGCTGACGTAAAGTGACAGTTGTATTAAGTAAAATTACTACTTTCTGAATCAATACTGCACATACAGCTTATGTCTACCTTTTACCTTGACCCTCTTTAATGATTTTTTTTTAATCACATGTTAATTGCTTCTTCATATCAAAACCTGGTCTCAGTAATTTATAGTAAAGGGTTGTGTTCTGAATGTCATTTTTTGGCAGTGGTCTATTATGATATCTTTTATCGGACTTTTTCCACTGTCTAGGGTGTATATCACACGTGTCGGGAGTAGATCAAAATCTCTCGAAACGTCGTATGATATACACCCCAGACAGTGGAAAAAGTCCGATAAAAGATATATAATCATTAGACCTTTATACCCTAAGGCCTAAGGTGTAAGGTATTAAAATTTAATTTTGGGTCTTTTACATATATACAAATGTTCTCCATTCTTTCTTGTTAAGTGCTGTTTGTTTCGCTTCTGTTCATGTTTTGTTTCTTCTTTTTAATATATCTGCCACTTCATCGTTCCAGGTTTTCTTTGGCCGTCCTCTCTTCCTACTTCTTTGTACGCGTGCTTCCCATATATTCTTTACTTGTCTACCTTTTCCCGTTCTGCACATGTGTCAAAACCATTTCAACTGTTGTTTTTCTATTACGTTTATAATTGGCTCTATTTCTAGTTCTTCC